>VDFB02271358.1:643679630-643731129 GCA_007258455.2 Sequoia sempervirens
TCTCTCTCTCTCTCCCTCCCACCTTACTAATCCATATCTATCTCATTCCCTCTTTCTCTCCCTCCCTCTATCCATCCCACCCTACCACTCCCTATCTCCCTCCTTCCCTCTTTCTCTCCCTCCCACCCTACCACTCCCTATCTCCCTCATTCCATCTTTCTCACCTTTCCCCCCACCCTCTCTCTCTCTCTCTCTCTCTCTCTCTCCCTCCCTCCCTCCCTAACACCCTACCAATCCATCTCTCTCTCTTACCCTACCAATCCCTATCTTCTTCTTTCTCTCCCTCCCACCCTAAAAATCCCTCTCCTTCTTTCTCTCCCTTCCACCCTACCAATCTCTATCTCCTTCTTTCTCTCTATTCCCCCCACTCTACCACTCCCTATATCCCTCCCTCCCTCTCTCTCTCAAACTCTCACCTTACAATCACTATCTCCTCTCTCTCTCTCTCTCTCTCTCTCCCACCCTACCAAATCCATATCTTCTTTCTCTCTCCCTCCCACCATACCAATCCGTATTTCCTTCTCTCTCTATCCCTCCCACCCTACCATACCCTATCTCCCTCCTTCCCTCTCTCACCCTCCCATATTACCTACCCATATATCCTTCCCTTTCTCTCTCCATCCCACCCTACCAATCTCTATCTCCTCCTCACTCCCTTCCACCCTACCAATCCCTATCTCCTTCTCTCTCTCTCCCCCTCCCACCCTACCAATCTCTATCTGCTTCTTTCTCTCCATTCCTCGCACCTTACCACTCCCTATCTCCCTCCTTTCCTCTCTCACCCTCCCACCTTACAATCCCTATCTCCTTCTTTCTCTCTCCCTCCTTCCCTCACTAGCCCTCTCACCTTATCAATCCCTATGTCCCTCCTTGCCTCTTTCTCTCCCTCCACCTATCCCTCTTTGTCTTCCTTACCCCTACCATTTCATATCTCCTCTCTCCCCCTCTCACCTTACCAATCCTCTCCCTCCTTCACTCTTTCTCTCCCTCTCTCCCTCCCTCCCACCCTACCAATCCCTCTCTCCCTCCACCTATCCCTCTCTCTCTCAACCTCCCACACTACCAATCCCTATCTCCATCCTTCCCTCTATCTCCCTCCCACCTCTCTCCACCTACCCCTCCCTTCTTTCCTAACTCTCTCTCCCTATCTCCATTTCTCTATCTATATTTCTTAATAATAATATATAATATATATTAAATTAAATTAATATATATAAATATAATATATATTAGAATAATAATAATATGTCATATATATAATATCATATAATACATAATATATAATATAATATATAAGTTATAATATTTAATATTTAATATATAATAGATTTCTTGAGTTTCATATAACATATATCTGTTTCTATGAACGGATATTCATTTTTCATAGTAGAGACACATTTATATTTTGAAGACATGACGGGTTTGTTTTTAGCCCTGCATAATGGATACCCATTATTGATAACATGGGTACTTGTTTCCTTCTCTATAAATATTTATTAAATTTAATATATTAATATATACATACATAATATAATATGTATTTTATATTATATTATATTATATATAATATAAATAATATAGTATTATAATATTATAAATAATATATATATATATATATATTAACAAAAAAGTGGCAAGCCACAAAACATTTTATTAAAAGAAAAAGAGTGGGATACAAGTTGATGCTCCTCAAGAGTAGAAATATAATAGTCAAAATATATTTTACAAAAATCTCCATGAAAAAAAATGGAGAGAGAACAATCCCAAAAATGGATAATTACATCCAAATTCCAAATTGACAAGTCTAAATAGTGAAGCCATAGACTAATTCATGTAGTAAGAGTTACGTCATCATGCAAAAATGGCTATCCATAGTAACCGAAACAACATGATTAGAACCATGAGAAAAAAAAACAAGTATAGTGCTCAACAAAACCTGTAGAGAAGCACCAAGGGACCTTGAAAGAGTGACAAAAAGCAATGTGGAAACCAGGAGAAAGAACCATTAGAGAAACTTCCACTTGAAAAGATCCAAAAAGAGACATGGAAGAACCATAAGACAACAAAATGATAAGAAGGAAAGAAGAAATTCAAGAGCATCTTTCAAAAGAAGATGTGATGTCGACGAGCGGAGGAAAATAGGGCTCATCATGGGGTTTGACCAAAGCATGTCGAATAAGAAATTTAACAACATCAAAAATATTTTTTAAAATATCACAAATTGGGTTACCTAATGAACTTCACATCCTGATTAATTTACAATCAAATTCTCTTGGACAATCATCGATTAGACTATGTGCCATAGAACATAACAGTCATGAGAGATACTTCTCGACAAGTAGGTATTGGTGACAAAGAATACCTCCAATCTCATAAGTGCCATAGAGAATATTGTAGCTTTCAAGAGTAGGTTGTAGGGATGAGAGAGGACAAATATGGGGCAAGAAGTTCCTGCCAAATATTTAACCATCTCCACACACCAGAAAAAATCCATCAGGTTTGATACAAATATTGAAGCAATTTCATATGGTAAAGCCATGAAATGAATTTCTAACCAATCCCAACCCAAAATAGTGAAAATGGCATCAACAACTTGATTGCATTCAATCCCAAAAGATCTCCACACCTTCTCAATTTTGAAGGGAGATCTATTCCTTATTTTTATGTACTTTGGCAGGAACGAGTACTCTAAAATAACTCTCCATTGACACAACTTGAAAATAGTTAATTTTCCACATAGAAAATAACCCAAGAAACAATTCATAAATCCGAATGATCCCATGAAATAGTTCATAAACCAAGAACAAATACACATATTTGAAGTTAATACGTTGGCATACCATTGTACTGATTGGAGGTGTGAGTGCTTGTAACGATTAATGCAAGGCCAAATGAGGTACCAATTGACAAAAAAAGAAAATCCAAATGTCACCATACTGAGCTCCAACCAAAGGATGTCTTGTAAAAAGTTTTGTTTGAGGAATCTGTGTCAATTAGGTGAGACACTATTTTTAGTAACATTTACAAATATCATAAGAGCCAACCAACCATGAGCTGAAGGAAAAGGTGATTAGAAATTACACCCCTGGAGATGGCACCAGAATTAAAAATGCCAAAATTGTTAATAACCTTGCAATAAGTGAACACACATGTTGCATTAATGTGCCATAAAAGAGCTTTGTGTGTGAGAAAAGCAAGCTATAAGGAAGGAGATAGAAATACACTAAAGTTTGACCTAGTTGGACATCTATCATAAGATTGAGTTATAGCAATAAAAAAACAAACAATATTCTTTAGAATTTAGTTCTCCCAATGGAGACAAAGCCAAAATTGGCTCCTCAAAGACAAACCACAAGAATATGTCTCCAAAGTACGTTGATAATCACCAGAAATAGAAGAGGGTATCCATTAGATACAAAAATAGCTATAAGATGTGATGAAATAAACAAAAAGGCTACAAAACCCTTTGAAAACCATTTCAATACCTCTTTAAAATCCACATAGGCATTGCATCAAATAGTTGGAAGTATTGCTCATAAAACAAGAAAACTTGGTTTGCACTTGCAAATTTGATATTGCAATGTAAAAAAAAAGGATTACAAAAAAAAATCAGTCAACAAAGGACTGTTGGATAGCAACATATGTCCATTTAATACCTACAATAACCCTCTTAAAACCCTCTCAACGACGTAGAGATTGCAAACAATCTAACACAATCTTGGTTTGCAACTTGAAACCATTGCTATTCTTCAAAGAAAATCTTATTACAACTTATTTTCAGTCACAGAGGACTGATAAACAACAATAAAACCCCATAGAAATATCACATAAGCCAATGAAATACATTGAAAAAAATTCTCATGCTCAAACTATGTGAGCTCCCACAAATCTATGCACTCTCCAACACCTCTATTCCACCTACAACTCCTGTAACTTCTCACTGAAAGACTTGGCACTCTATTTGTTGTTATCAGTCAATCCAAACCTATAATAAACAACATTTCAAACCCCCAAAAATGAGAACTAAACTCATGTATTTTCTCCCTTCAACAAGTAGAGTTATGTCTCACAATCTTCAGTTATGCAACCTGCAACAAACACTCACAACACTCAACAAGTTCTAACCATGAACTTCCAATCTATTTTCTGCTGAAAATAGCTCCTCACACTTGAAACATACAGAAAAAAGCAACCTCCATGGGATGCTACAACCTCTCTCCAACTCCCTTTCAACTTCTCCTCCCGAAAACTAAAAGCTACAAGAAGAAAAAATACATTCCTAACTTCGTATCGGAATGAAATTTCATTTTATTTCGTTCAAATTCCCCTATCCCCAAATTAGAACAACCCCTATCATGTAGTTTCACAAAAAAATAAATTAAAACATAAATAATGTTAAAAAATTAAATCCAATTGATTTCTTCATTCCACAAAAGTTGGGAGTTACATTTGACCGCTCCTCCACTAGCTCCTGAAAAAGAAAATCCCAGAAAAAGAAGACCTGGGCACCCACCTCCACAACTCCTATTTTTTAGGGATTATAAATAATTGTTTTAAAAAACCTTTATTTCATATCCTAATGCCTATCATGCTTTTCTTGGCATTTTTGAATTCAAATTGCATTAAAATTGCAATTTTGCATTATTTGCACTATGCCAATTTTGACCATTTCAAAATGATCTTGAATAAACATAAAATTAACCAAGATGAAATGAAATTCAACATCCCTTACTTGAAATCCAAATTCATCTCACAACCTCACCAAAATTCAAATTCAAATTCCTTTTGGTTGATGCAGGATAGCTTGCCAACCATGGATGCTCTTGCATTAGACACCCACGGTAAGATATTTTTGTGAATATGGATTCAAAAAATGGAGTTGAGTGGTAGTACCACCCTTTCAGATTACAAGTAATCTGTAGAAAACTCCATCACTAATCTTGGTACCTCTGATAATCTCTTCTTCCTCCTCTTCCAACATCTTGTTAAAACATTCACCATCCTCCTCCAACAACCCTACATTTCATTCTTCTCTCCTCTTGTGGAATTGTATCCACCATTTACCATATTCCTCCTAATTCCATATTTTCCTCTCTTCTCTTGTGGGATTTGACCCACCATTGACCAACCACCTCCACCAAAATGTACCCGCACCAAACTCTACAAGACCATACAAATTCTCTGCATTCCACACTTCACTAGCAATCTCTAACTGAACCATTTCATTTGAATTCACTAGAAATCATCCAAATGATCATGAAAATAATTAAAAAAGAAAAGGTTTTACCTTCTCATTACTTGCTGCAATATCATTCTCAACCTCATTAAGGAATTCATCAAAATCTGATCTCACCTCATTACCTTTTGTTGTAATCTTCACTCCACCTTCCATCAACACTTGTCATTCCTTTTCTACCACTACAATATTTCTATCTACACAAGATCCACTCTCATATTCATCATAAAATTGAAAAATATTATGCATTACCTCTTTCTCTTCAACCTTTTCTTCACCATTTTCTGCTACCATAACTTTTTCTCCTTCACTCTCAATTGCACTTTCATTTTCCATTACTTTCAATTCCTCCAAAGGACACTCGTCATCATTAATCATTGCTGCACTTTCCTCTTATTTTCCCTCTTTATCCTTTTGAACAAGGATTTCCACATTTTCCTTTTCATCTTTCTTCCCTGCACACAAAGTTTCACTTACAAACATATCAGTACTAAAAGAACAATAAGATTCAACCCTTCCCATTTTATTTTCCTTTCTATCCTTATTATCTGCTATAACTTCTTTTGCCACTTCCTCTTGCCTATCCTACGAAGGATTCAAAACATATTCTTCCCCATCATTTATGGTTCTATATGTATTCTTCCTACTAACATGTAGGGCTCTTCGATCATACAACCATGGTCTACCCAACAAAACATGGAATATATCCATAGGTACTAGATCACATACAATCACATCCTTATATCTACTAATTTGAAAATTAACCACACGTTGCTCACTTACCCATATTTGGCATTCTCCTTGCAACCAATAAATATAGTATGGGCTAGGATGCTTGATTCTTTTCAATTTCATCTTGTCTACCATTTCTTTGGATACAACATTATTGGAGCTACCACTATCCACAATGACTTTGCAACATTTCCCACTCACCTTACACCTTGTTCAAAATAAATTACTCCTTTGTATGGGCTCTTGATTCTCTATTTGTGGCTCTATAAATTATTTCTTCATAAAAAAACCTTCTCCTGGCTTCCAAGACATTTTTTCAAACACTTTTCCACACTCTCTACCCGCAGGTCTTGGTGCAAACTGCCTCACATCGGTGCTTCTTCCTGCACACTCAGGAACAACCAGCTCTGATACCATTGAAGAAATAAAAAAAGGCTACAAAACCCTTCAAAAACCACTTCAATCCCTCTTTAAAATCCATATAGGCATTACATTAAACAGTTGGAAGTATTGCTCATAAAATAAGAAAACTTGGTTTGCACTTGCAAACTTGATATTACAATGTAAAAACAAAGGATTACAAGAATTTTTTAGTCAAAAAAGGACTAATGGACAGCAACATATGTCCATTTAATACCTGTAACAACCCTCTTAAAACCCTCTCACAATTGATTCTTCAAACAACATAGAAATTGCAAACAATCCAACACAATCATGGTTTGCAACTTGCAACCATTGCTCTACTTCAAAGAAAAATCTTATTACAACTTATTTTCAGTCACAAAGGACTGATAAAAAACAATAAAAACCCATAGAAATATCACATAAGACAATGAAATATATTGAAAAATCTTCTCATGCTCAAACTATGTGAGCTCCCACAAATCTCTGCACTCTCCAACACCTCTATTCCACCTATAAATCCTATAACTTCTCATTGAAAGAATTGGAACTCTATTTGTTGTTATAAATCAATCCAAACCTGAAATAAACAAAATTTCAAACCCCCAAAATTGAGAACTAAACTAATGTATTTTCTCCCTTCAACAAGTAGACTTATGTCTCACAATCTTTAGTTATGCAACTTGCAACAAACACTCACAACACTCAACAAGTTCTAACCATGAAATTCCAATCTATTTGCTGCTGAAAATAGCTCCTCACACATGAAACATACAACAAAAATCAACCTTCATGGGATGCTACAACCTCTCTCCAACTCCTTTTCAACTTCTCCTAAAAACTGAAAGCTACAAGAAGAAAAAATGCCTTCCTAACTCGTGTCGGAATGAAATTTCATTTCATTTCCTTCAAATTCCCATTTACCCAAATTAGAATGACCCCTATCATGTAGCTACACCACAAACATAAATTAAAACATTAAATTATGTTAAAAAATTAAATCCAATTGATTTTTCAATTCCATCAAAGTTGGGATTTACATTTGACCGCTCTTCCACTAGCTCCTGAAAAAGAAAATCCCAGAAAAAGAAAACCTGGGCACCCACCTCTACAACTCCTATTATTTAGGGATTCTAAATAATTATTTTAAAACACCTTTATTTCATATCCTAATGACTATCATGCTTTTCTTGGCATTTTTGAATTCAAATTGCATTAAAATTGCAATTTTGCATTATTTGCACTATGCCAGTTTTGACCATTTCAAAATGAGCTTGAATAAACATAAAATTAACCAAGATGAAATGAAATTCAACATCCCTCACATGAAATTCAAATTCATCTCACAACCTCACCAAAATTTAAATGCAAATTGAAATTCAAATTCCTTTTGGTTGATGTAGGATAGCCTATCAACCATGGATGCTCCTACATCAACATGTCTAGGAAAATTGAATGTCATGTTGACCGTCCAATATCCAAATTTGTTTTACCAATGCAAGTCTATAGTCTTAGGCATAAATTTCTACCACCACCCTATTCCCCATTAACCATCCATGAGGAGCATTTCCTTGCGGGTGATTAATGCAGAAGAGGGGCCCAATAAATAATTTAGCAATAAAACCATAGTGACAACCCGAGCATTATGTGATTCCCAAGTGAAAATGGATATCGTGACCAAGGAAATAACCTTATATTACCTGAAACATTAATATTTTAATATCTATAATGTATTGTCACTTAGCCTTGATACAACCAAAAAATTATTCATTGATACCTTACATCTAAAACTCCCACATTAAAGAAAGAGAATCATGAGAACCTGTAAAGCTTGAGAAAGAGCCAAAAATTAGCCACTTTGCAAAATATGGAAAATAAAAGGTCAATCATGCAAATAATATCCTATATTCTTGTTTTTTGAATTTCTTGTAAATAATATGTTCATCAATAGCTTTGTTAGCCAACAAATTTTCCATGGTATTCACTTCCCTATAATAGTTTCTAATCTGAAAAGAGGAGAAGTTTTTTAATAAGTCTTGGATGTGCTTTAGAATGTAGTTCAAATTCCATGATTTCAAGTTTTGATTTGTGATAGCCGATAAAACAACCATAGAGTCACCTTCAATAAATGTTTGGGGAATGAATGATTTGATTACCAACTCTAGACCAATTATGAGAGCATTAAACTCAACCATATTGTTAGTTTCATCTTTGAGTTGAGCACATACTACCCCAATGCAAGAACCCTACCAATCTCTTAGTATGGTTGTAGCCCCATATTTTCTCGGGTTTCCCCTAGAGGCCCCATCGAAGTTTATTTTGATGAAGCCCAAAGGAGGAGGAGACCATTTTACCAATTTTGTGTTCACTATAGGAGCTCTATTTTGCATAGCCCTAGGTTTGGGAGGATTTAGAAGCATCCAATTCTTGATAATTGATGGGTAGGGGTCATTGTTATCACAATTCCCTAATCACTTATCTCTTTATTTGTCAACCCAGGGATGTCTAAAGCTATTTGTGATAAGAGTTGGATCGGTTCTGTTGGTTTTGGGGGGTTTTTGTAGTAATTTTTCTTTGTCAGGAGTGGGTCAGAGTGGTTCCTTCCTTATCAGAAGCGACTCTACACTACTCTATGAAATTCCTCTAATCTATTTATGTCTTAACTTATTCTAAAGTTTTAAACTGAATTCCTTTAGAATAGAAGATGTATAGGGATAGTTCATACTCCAAGCTAAATCAAATGGTGAGGAATGGATGATTAACTTAATCTAATTGTAGGAAAACAAGAATCTAACATTTACTCAATTCAAGATCTAGAGTTTAAATATAACTTTAAAAACAACCTACACTAATCCTCATTTGTTCAATCTAACAAGTAATAATTCTTGCTCTACTCATATTCCATTAAGAACATAATCATCCATCAATGCTAAGTTAATTGTCTGATCTGCAATCTAATTAGCTACAAACTAAAGAATTTTATCTATTTAATTAACACATTAATTGATCTAAGAATGCAATTAATTAACATAGTAATCGATCTAAGATTGTAATGTTAAATTTGGGATTTATTCTAACATTCAACTTACAAACCATTCTAAGAACAAAAGATGAAATTTTAAATGAATGAAGATCAACTATAAATTAAACGGGATCACCTCACTTTAGTAGAGAAGGCCCTACTCTACCTCTGGAGGGACCCAACACAAAATTTGGATCAACTTCCTTTTATTTTCCGAAAATATTCCCAAAGAGGGGCGAATTACAAATTATTCAACTGGTAATTGAAAATAGTGAGAACTTGAAAAAAACTAAGATCATCTAATGTCAAACTAATCATGAGATCAGATACATATATCCATCCCTTATTTGAAAACATGGAAAAAGTAGGAAACTAAACAAACTCCAATCTATTAAAGATATCTTGGAGCGCAGGGGAACAGTCATGAAAATCTTGTAACTATCTTCAATTGACATTGATAGAACTCAGGAACTGGAACATGTACTTAGTTGGAACTTCTATTTAGTAGACAGGTAACTTGGTTGATGATGTTGAGTTGTAAAAGGTTAGCCACCAATCTTATTTTGAATGTAAACAGTTAGCATTTTATTTTTATAAGTAAATTCCTCTTCTAGTTACACATTCAATACATATCATCATGAAACAGTCGTACATTAAATACCATTTTAATCATGCACTTAACAAAAATAAGCATTCATATAAAACATTTATATTCTATGTTCTTATGCATAATTAAGTTCATATTTGAGGTAAATAAAAGATAATATCACAAGTTTCTAAGCCAAATATAAAGTATCAAGTGTTAATATTGCAAAATATATGAAGTCCTCAGAAGGCTTCATCATTCTTCCCCTCTTGTTCATTACCATGTCCTCATGGTTATAGATTGATGGTATCCATAATTTTTTTGTTGACAGTTTCCAACCATAAAGCATAGTCGAAGACTCCTTTGTATTCAGTTGTTGATCTATATTTGTTGACAAATCCATGACTTCGATCTAACTTTTCATACCAAATTTTCAAAACTTCATCTAGTATTATGTCTGGTGCATTGATCTTAGGTATGGGCATGATGACAATAGGAATCCTAAATCTCATGCCAATCCACATTTCCTTCTATTCATGGATCAAACCGATTATATGCCTTACCCTGGTTAAGCTCCACCTAATGTTATTTGGGTTGACTGGTTCTATTCTCTTCAATGGATTTGGAATTGAATTAAATCTCTCAATGTATGCTTGGAGAGTTACTGATGCTAATGTTTCTTCCACTTCTTGAAAACATGTTATAGTCTTCAATAAGTTAGTTCTATAAATAGGTGCAACATCATTGAGTCTAGCTACTAATATGAACTTCTTTATATACTCAATTGCATTCAGTTTCTCTCCCCTCATGGGCAGTCCATACTTCTTCTGGGAATCTTTGTACTCTCCCATTCTTCCTGTCCATTCCACTGGATGTTGTAGTAAAGAAAAAAAAGATCTGATTTGTAATTCTCTAGCATAAATTTTAAGAAGGGAGTCACTTACATCACCCATGTGAAAATCATGTTGGAAGAATTCACACATTTGATTTTGAACATTAGGATGACTGTTAAAATATGACTGAAGGAAAGAATTATTAGTCCAAAATTCTAAATTCCTTTTCAAAATCAGTTGATTAAATTTCCACTTTAAAAACATTTCTCTCAGGAATGAACCATACATTCCTGAAGGCTTCCTAGTTGCTGCAAGTGAAAATGCAATATCCACAACTTCAATTAGTCTATTTTTAGCTTCTTCTCTTTCTTTAGTAATTTCCTCTATTCTATCCTGAAGCTATTTATTCAATTGTTTATACTTCATAGCAGGAAGTGAGAGATATTTTGGTCCTGTGGGCTCTTCCCTAGGTTTATCCTCTGGCAGAGGTAAACAAAGTAACTTAGAATATGTAGACATAGTTTGTTTTGTTTCTGCTATTTCAGGAGTTGTTTGATGCCTTCTTTCCATTTCCTCTCTTAACCCCTAAATCTCATTGTCTTTTTCTTTGCACTGCTCAGTCATTCTAGCTAGTTCTCCTTCTACATTTTCTAGTTTTTTGAGCAATTGACTTGTGTCTTGTTGGACTTGTGACTTAAGCTTTTCCATTTCAGTTCCAGATTTTTATATCTCCTCTTATTTTTTTCTTAGTTTCATTTCCGGTACCATGTTTTGCATTTTGTACTCTTCTATTTCCTTTTCTAATTTGGATAACCTAAGTGAAAATTCAACTTGTCTCTCTTCTTCTTGCCTTTGGTTTAATTTTTTATCAGTTTCCTCTTGCTGTTCTAAAGGCTGCTTCCCCTCCCTGTGGAAAAATACCTCTTCCATTTCTTTAGTAAACTGAGTTGAGGAACTAAAAACATTAGGAATCTAAACTTTAATTTCTTCTTCCTCTAAAGGATATTTTGGAGAAATAGAAGGGCTTCCTCCTTGAACACAATGTTGTAAACAAGCAACATTGAGAGGGGGGTGAATTAGTGTTCTACAAAAATTAAATTTATTATTGTAATCTTTAACCCACTTAAAACATTCAACCAAAAGAAATATGCATGAATAGAAAGAAAACAACCAGAACACCATAACACAAGAATTTTTATGTGGAAACCCTGTTAGGGGAAAAACCACGTTGGATGGCCAATCCACAAAATGAGATCTGAGTATACTCAAAAGGAAGATTACAATGTGGGAATGCACTTGCATTCAGGCACATTGCCTATAGCTCACTGCTCAAAATAGAAAGGCACACTACCTTACAAAGATTTGGATTAGATCCAAAAGAATGAACTGAGAGAGTAGGATCTACAAATGCTTGATTATAGTTCTTGTTAGGCTTAGTAGTTGATCTTCTATCCTTTTCACTAATTCTGTAGTTCTGCTCTGCTTTGCTCTAACTCGCATCACAAAATCTTTAATGAACAAGTAAGACTATGCATAATATCTCAATCACCCTTCTGATATTTTCAACACACATCGACACACCTTATTCACACACCAAAATGATATAATTGATCATTTATATATATCCATGACTAAGAATTTAATTGCAACAAGTCGGCTTCAATAAAACTTAAAAATATTTACAACTGACAGCTCAAATCATGAATAATATTCAATAAAAATCCACAACGATTGGCCACAACTTAGCTCAGGCCCAAATCAAAATGCTCGAACAAAAAAACATTTGAGTAAACACTCCTCAAATATCCACAACACGTTATATCAACTAGGTTGGCCCCAAACATTGATGAAAAAAAAGATATCCAACTGGATCTCTAGACTTGCACACAACTTGATACGGGGCACTGAGATTTTTAGATAACATAAGAAATACATTGATCAACCTCCCATTCAAGATCCACAACTCAAAATAACAACAGAAAATTAGCATGTGAATCGATGAACACAAAACTATCGGATGCTCTGTTCTTCCTTGAATGTCTTCGATCTTTCTGTCGGTATGAGAAAATGATGACGTATGGATCCAATCACCGACTAGGGTTGCCATCAATGACAACACCAAAAAAAATTTGCAGTATCTCTTGCCAACAATCTCCCCCTTGTGCATTGATGGCAACTTAGTGAAAAATGACTAAGTATCGGATCAGTACCAACATGAATTACACTGCCACTTCAAAACTTCAAAAAGAATCTTCAATCTCAGCTTAGAAATGCAACTCCCCCTAAGATGAATATACATTTTTCACTGTACAACTCTCCCCCTTTGACATCAATGGAAAAACCAAAAAACATTTGTAGTGTCTCTTGCCAACACACTAGGGCTTGGAATAAATGATTCCCTAATAGGGGAACTAGAAAATAACCTTGGGGAATCGTTCTTTCGAGATTGAGAATCTTCTTTTTCTTTTTCAGCCTCCTCTACTTTAGGTTCTTCAATTTGAACTATGGGAGGAGATTTAGGAGCTTTTCTTTTCTTCCCCCTTTTTAATTTCTTTCTTTTCTCAGGTTTTTCTAATTTTTTCATCTGCTTTCTCTTTTTTGATTTTCTTTCCTTCCTAGTTTCCTTTTCCCTTTTAGGTCTTTCCTTTTTAGTTTCAGTCTCCTTTGAGGTTCTAGTTTCTTTGGATTTCCTTTTCTTGGAAGGCCTTGATTCGTCAGGGTCTTGTTTTTCATGCCTTTCCATATATTTTTCCTTAGTTTCTTTTGAACTTTTCCCCTTCTCAATTTCCGGAGTTCTAGTCATAGGGGTTTTATGTTTTCCTAAACCCTTTCCCTAAGTATTCAACAAAAATTGTATCCATTGTTTTTTCCCATTAGGTTTTTGCAAGAAATGATGTTTAACAATAAAATGCATTAAACCATGATGTGTTATTCTACTTTCTTTCTCCTTGCACCTCATCACCATATCACTTACTTGTGAGAATAAGAACGTGGGTAAATTTACCCTTACCTTAGGTTTTTCTTGACCATGGAAAACATGAATCAATAGCCGCAAAGAGGACACCAACACTAAAGCATATTGACCCTCATAGGTGAAATATTTCATCAAGCAATGCATTATTGAAGACCAGGGCTCCTAAAGACTCCCTCTTTCAATACCCTTTGTTTTTTCCTTTGTGTATTTGAAAAGCAGGCAAAGGTTTTGTGTTAACATGAAACATTTGCAGAAGCTATTTTAAATCAAGTTTTCCTCGCTTAACCATTTCACCTTCATCCAAGATTCCAAACAATGCACTAATTACAGCTGTGGATACTGGAATAGTCTCTCCTTTGACAACAATGAAATTGAGGTGGAAATTCCTTACAAATTCTTGAATGATATCCCATTCATACCATTCATATTTGAGTATGAGGTCGATCCATCCCACTTTCTGTAACCATCTCCTTCTTTCATTATTCAAAATTGCTTCTTTTGGGTCAACCATTTTCTTGTATCCCATTTTCACCACACCAGACTTTGAGAAATTTAAGAACAATTTCTAGTTAAGAGAAAATGCAGAAAACAATTTTGTAAGAATGGCAATGGGTCTTTTTCTCTCTGCTTGCTAAATTCAAAATAAATTGTAGTTATTTCCTTGGTATTAAATGTCTTTTACTTGACATTAAATTCAACTTAAACCAGAGTGTATTTCACACGCATGAGATATCTTGCCAACTATATTTTTTTTAAGATTCTATTGGTGAAAGGTGGTAAAAGTACATTTACTACCTCTAAATCCATCACCTCATAATCATTACTTGACAACTAATGTCACCTCACAACATCCACTCAATAAATTACACTTGGATTTTAACTGCATGATATGACCTTTTAAACAACTCTATGAAAAATAATTAAATGCATTTAAACTTTCAAAAAATAAATGCAATCTTCACTTCTTCCAACAAGGATCGACATCTGTCAAATATCTTCAGATTTGAATGATGTACTTGATCATGGTTAATAATAACATGCTGAGCTCAACCCTTGTGGGAGCCCAATTCGTCCACATGTTATAATATTAAACCATTAAAATATTAAATATTAAATAAATATGTACCTACACAGTCAACAAACTAGTTAGCAAAATAATAAAGTTGAAAGCTTCCAATGGCACATGAATCCATTATATCGCTCCCAAATACTGTGGATTGTATCAATCATTAATTGATCATCTAATAACTCAAAGCAATCAGGAGTCTTTCCATTGAACTTCTTTTCACACTGAGAACAACTGGTTAGGAGTAATCAAGAGCTATCAAGAGTTGAATTAACTTGTTCGTTAGTTAATGCTTTCACAAAGAAATTCATGTCTAATTTCATCAGGAGCTATCAGGAGCTATCAAGATCTCTTTGGTTTAGTAAGGAGAAATTATAATCTATTCAAAGCTATACGTGCAAGAGACAAGAAGGCTAGAGATTTTTTTTTTGAATCATTTTTTGGATGGTAAACCACCATTTCTAGTTTTCAATTTACCTTCTTTATTCATACTTTCTTAAAAAGGATTATAAGGAAGTACATTCTTCCATGGAAGAGATATCCTCCACAATAAAATATTCAATTCTATGTTGTAACTCAGATAAAAATTCTTCTTTTGATGTTGGTTTGTGATATATCTTCAGACGATGGCCATTAACTAGCATAATTCTTCTTTCTCCATCTATTGGTACCAACTGAACAACTCCATTTTAAAAAACTTGATCAATCTCATAAGGTCCTAACCATCTTGTATTGAATTTCCCTTTAAACTCCTGGAATTTGGAATCAAATAGTAATGCCCAATCTCCTTTCTTGAATTGTTTGGTCACAATATTCTTATCATGTCATTCTTTTCTTTGCTTCTGTATAATTTCTGTATGCTGAAGAGCTTCCATTCTCATTTCATCTAATCAATTTAGCTGTAGAATCCTATTTTTCTCTACCTTAGGTAAATCAATACCAAATTCCAATGATGTCTTTAATGTTTGCAACTCAAACTCAATAGGCATAACTGGAGTTTTCCCATTTACTAAATCATATGGAGAGTATCCGGTGGTTTTTTTCCAGGTTGTATAATAAGCCTAGACTGCTTCATCTAACCTTTCTGCCCAATTTGTTTTTCTTAATGAAATAGTTTTTGTCAAGATATTTTCTAATTCCTGGTTAGTAGCTTCTACTTGTGCATTTTCCTGTGGATGGTATGGTGTGGATTTCCTATGTTTCATCTGATATCTTTTCATAAAATATTCCATCATAACAAACACAAACTGAGGTCCTTGGTCTGATACTATCTCCCTTGGTGCTTTGAATCTTTGAAAAATATGTTTGTACAGAAAATTAGCTACTTTATCTTCTCTTGTTGCTAGAAAAGCTTTCACTTCAGCCCACTTTGTGACATAATCTATACAAACTAGAATATAATGGTGTCCTTTAGAAGGTGGATCAATAGGTCCTATAAAATCAATTCCCCATTTCTCGAATGGTTTTAGAGCTATCTGAGGTTGTAATGGAATCTCCATTGTTGGTGTAGGTCTTCCCATGCGTTGGCACTCATCACAATGCTTAACAAAGAATGAAACATTCTTTGTTATAGATGGCCAAAAATAATCAGTTCCTAAGATCTTATGAACAGTTCTAACTACTGAATAATTTCCTCCTTCTGGCTCATGATGGAAAGCATGTATAACATCATAAACATCAATAACACACCTATGAAAAACATGATCAAGATAAATCTTAAATAAAAGTCCATTTATCCATTGGAATCTAGAACTTTCACAAATCAATCTCCTTTTCTTCTTAGGGTTAAAATGATTTGGACACTTCCCTATTACAAGATAATTTGCAAGATCAGAAAACCAAGGTGGATGAATTGATATTGCAAACAAGTGCTCATCAGGAAAGGTGTCATCTATTGGCTCTTGATCACCTTGCAAAACAATTCTTGAAAGGAAATCAACAACAACATTATCTTTACCAGGCTTATCTATAGTTGTCACATAAAATTCTTGCAATAATAATAGCCATCGTATAATTTGTCCACCCCCTATAGCTTTATTCATTAGATATTTAATAGTAGCATGGTCTGTGTGAATGAATATCTTGTAACTAGTAATATAGTGCCTGAATTTATTAATTGCATATATTACTGCTAGAAATTATTTTATAGTTGTTGTGTAATTCCTTTTAGTAGGATTCATATTTTTACTAATATAGGAGGTAGCATGCATTGCTTCATTCTCATCTTTTTGTCCCAAGACTGAACCAATAGCAAAATTGGATGCATCAACATGTATATGAAATGGAAATCCCCAAATAGGTACTTTGATAATTGGAGCAGTAGTTAAAGCATGTTTAATTATTTCAAATGATTTTTTACAATCACTTGTCCATAAGAACTCCACATCCTTATTGAGCAATGCGAATGAAGGTTCAATAATTTTACTAAACCCTTCAACGAATCTTCTGTAGTAACCAGCATGCCCAAGAAAACTAGGAACTTTGGTTTGAATTTTAGGAATCTCTATCCTTTGAATGATTTCTACCTTCTTGGGGTTAACTTTTATCCCCTCTTTTGAAATGTGATGTCCCAGAACAATCCCTTCTGTCATCATGAGGGAACTCTTTTCATGATTCAAAGATAACCTAAGATCCTTACATCTTTACAAAACCTTATTTAAACTTTTAAGTGCTTCTTCAAATGTTTGTGCATGAACTGTTAAGTCATCCATATATAGTTCCACACATAAGGTAGTCAAATCTACAAAAATAGCCAAAACAACTCTCTAAAAAGTTGTTGGTGCATTACATAGTCCAAATGGTAGAACAGTATAAGCATGCATTCTCAAAGGACATGTAAAGGTAGTCTTATCCTGGTCTTTAGGAGCCACTTGGATTTGATTGTACCCACTAAAGCCATCTAAGAAAGAGAAATAACTATTGCCAACTAGGCTATCAAGTATTTGATCAATAAATGGCAAAGGAAAATGATATTTTTTAGTGGATTTGTTTAATTATATGTAGTCCACACATACACGCCAATTTCAATTTTTCTTGGGAACAATAACTAATGGGGAAACCCATTGACTATCAGATATTATATAAATAAACCTTACTTTCAATAGTTTTTCTATTTCTTATTTTACAATATCTTGAAGGGCAGGATTGATCCTTCTTTGACCTTGCCTTATTGGTTTAACATCTTTAATATAAATATGATGAGTACAAATAGAAAGGTGAATTCCTCTCATTTCTTTATATTCCCAAGAAAATTCTTTAGTATGATTTTCCAAGATTTTCTTCAATTCCTTTTCTTGTGAAGAAGATAAGGATGAATTAATGAAAAGAGGCTTACCCCCTGCTACTGTTATTTCTTTGGTTTTATTCTTAGAATTAAGTGGATCTCAAACAAGTGTGTTTAAGGGACATGTGTGTGAATTTTGTTAATGTAACATTCCTTGACAATTCTTCTTATTTTCTTGACCGATCTTTTCAAAATTAAGATCTTGTTCTTCATATTCCTTGACATGTTCTACCAAAGTAACCATAGTAACCATGATGTCTTCAATAACACCTTCAGGTTTAACAGTAGATTGATCTACCAATTGTAAAATAGTTGTTGTGGGATGAACACTTGTCATACCCAACATTTCGACAGTGTCTGATGTGATGAAATTGATAGCTGCTACTAAATCAATGAGTACATTGATTATCTCAATTCCTCCAATACTCAAAGTTATCATAGGATTACTAGGATCATTATATATTTGAGGTAGTTAATCTACTTGACAAAACATCAATGATTTTAGTCCCTATCTTTATTATAGGAGGTAATTTCTTCTTCCTACCTAGCATTTTCATAGAAAAAGATTTAACCAACTGATTTATTTTTGGTATGCCTTTAATGGCTTGTAATAATGGTATCTCAATATTGATCTTTTTCAATTCATGAAGAAGTTGAGAATCTACCAAATTCATATAATTTGGTTGAGGGATGTCTGGAGCTACTTGTTCTATTTTTGAACGGTTCGGATAAGGTGCCTATTTAACCTTTTGTACATCATTAGAGTTCTAGTTTTCCTTTGGATATTCCTTTTCCTCTTTCTCATCCTCCTGATCTTTAACATTTGGTATAGATGGGACATTACGGTTCCTTAATTTAATATCGTTGGAATATATCACATTTAAAGTAGTTGGTTGGAATAAGTATGATTGTTCTTTAGATTTGAAATAGGTTGAGCTGAAAACTGAGGTTGGTTTACTTGTTGACTACGAGGATTAGGACCAATGACTAATGGAGGTGACTGTGCCCAAGGATGCCTGGGCCCTTGATTTTTCCATAGTTGAAATTTTGTTTTATTTTATTGCCACAGTGGTTGGTTTAGCTGCCACTCTGACCTATTTGATTTCCACTATGGTTGATTCCACTGAGGATTCATCCATTCGGGTTGACCCCAAAATGTAGGCGGTGGTTGTGGTTGGTAGGGAGGAGTCCATTGATTTGGATTTTTCCAAGGGTTTTGATTCCAATTAGCTCTAGGACCATATTTCCCTTTATTAGCATTATATCCTGTATTCTGAGATCTCTGCCCAACATAATTAAGTTATTTCTCTACTACAAGTTGTTTCTTCAAATGATTCTTAATTCCAAGTAAGAGGCTACAAGAACTTGTTGCATGATGTTTCCCATCGATTTCACAAAGATCAATTTGATTTAATGAACACTCTCTCAAAATATGTTTTCCCCTATGTTTGGAACAAAAAATGGATAAAGGCTCAGTAGTCTTCTTATTTCCTTGCATGTTGAGATGAAGGAGTAAATCGGTTTTCAAATTTGTAATTTCTTCCATTACTAGAGACAATCAGGAGTGAGAGCTTTGTTTCTTCGGGAACCTCTACTCCCTACTCTAGTTGTAGAGTAGTTTCTGCATATCTCATTAATATCTTCCAAAGAAAGCTTATTGATGTCTCCTTTTCCCATAAGATTTAAAGACTCTCTAGACTCATCATCAATCCCTTTCAGAAAAATTGTCTTACTAATCTCATTATCCAAACCATTACCACACCAGTTATGCACAAACTGAAATCTAGATCAATATAATCTTCCAGGCTTCATCTTCTTATTGTTTTATTCAAAACAACTCCTCTTTCCCATCTCTTACTTGATAGTAATCTTGATATTTATCCAAGAACACAATTTCCATTTCCAGCCAAGTTGAGACTATTCCTGCACCTAAACCCATGAACTAGCATAAGGCCGATTCTTTCAAGGTAGAAGGAAATAGTTTCAACTTCTGGTTATCAGGTATGTGAAGGATCATGATGGGCCAAAAAGTGGCGATATGATGGGTATGTGTAGGGTATGTGGCCGATGACTTTTTTTTTACCCAAAATTGATGAAACGAAAAGGGTTTTTAAAGGATATTCTCAACTTTCCACCAATATAAATTATGCTTTACTTTGAATTTAATAAATAATTATTATTCATTTTCTATTTGAATTATGACTAAAGTCTTGATTGATAAGCTGATTGAAAAACATCTATAGCTTTCAAATGGTATCAAATTTTTTGAATCCGAAATATGCATCACATTCTATGTTTCACATACTATAGGATTAAAAAAAAAATTGAATTTCATGAAGTTTTGACCAAGTTAAGGTGGTTAGACAACAAGTTTTTATATTTTTTAAAATTTGTAATAAAAAAATTATTGTTGTCACTTTGATTTTGCACCCTATTGAATGTAAAATTCAACAATCCAGTGCAACATGGGAAGACCTCTAAACCTGTGGTTCTTGTAAACAGAGGTCAACCTCTGGAGAAGGTCAGATTCCTTTGTGTTATCACCTAACTATTGTTCTTTGAAAGAAAAGGGGACAAGGAGTGCATGAAAATTAAAATTAAAACCTATGGTGATACACCAAATTGACAAAAATCATGAAATGAAAACAAGATGAACATACACTAGGAAACTAATGAGAGCTATTTCATTTACTCAACATAACTTTGTGAACTTATGCATCATTCTTGAAAAGGTTTAATTTGCATATTTTTTTTAAGAAGGAAAGATGAATTTCGTGACTTTAAAGTTCAAATGTAGACTTAGAAAACACAATTCAAAACTTACATAATCTGAAAGAGAAATGAAAACAGTATGAAACACCAACACTGTTTTCCAAGGTAATCTCTGTATTTTATATTCCAAATTCCAGTTGAGTTACAAAGCATACATCAGTTGAGAAAGGATTTGATAAAGTCACTAACTCTGCCGAATGAATTCTTCCAAACTCCTTTATAAAGAGGCCCAAAAAGCCATATATACAAAAGTCCCAGCCCCTTAGGGCTTACAAAAAAAAAAATTAGTCTTTAGAAAGATCTGCCCTTAGATCTTTTCAAATGAAGTTAATGCTGTTTTCAAGTGTATCCTTGCTATCCATGTCGGTGAAGAGTTTCTTCTAGGAATGGCCTCCTTGATATTTTTCAACCACAACATTAACTTCTAGTCTTCGTGTCCACCTTCGAACCTCCTTGCCAAGCTGCTTTGAATGCTTTTGAGTGGTGCCATAAATGTTGATCTACTCTTGCCAGCAGACTGTACAACTGTCATTGTGACCTGAGGCTTTCTCCTTTCTACTAGCTTTCCTCTTGCTCTAGATCCTTCTGCAAGTCGACCTTTCCTGGAAACAGTCTTCGAGCTCCTTCTAGGTCTTTACAGATGCCCCCCCTAGATATCAAACTGATCTGTCATTTTATTCACAGATCAGATTGTTGTTGCTTACACTCTGTTGATCTTCCTCGCAAGGATATTCACAATAGTCAAACTGCCCATGGTCCATCTTTAGCTTCTTCGTATTGGTTGAATTCATGCCACGTAGATTTCCATACGGTCAAAGGTCGCTTCATTAGAATCGCATGTCGTTGAGACACTAATTGTGTCTCCCCGAAGCGAGTACACCACATAGCAACTATCGACATAGCCTGGGATTGTTGGCGATACTTCATATCGAGCTGCAGGAGTTATACCGATATCCATATTTCATCGCCCAGACACCTTCATTCAGCAAGAGTCATAGCAAGCGCTAAGAGTCCTACCGATATCCATTTCCATGGGAAAGTTGATCACTATCATCAAGACTCCCCATCGTCGGCAAGACTTTATATTGAAGGAAAGATCCTTCGACGAGCTCATTTCATCTCAGCAAGACCCCATCAGGTTGGCCAGATGTCACAACGAGCTCCTCCATTCACCCCGAACTCATTCTATTTCGATAGGACCTTTCCATGTCGGTGAGACCTCTCGCCGAATGTAAATCTTTCGGCAGGACTCTACTTGGTCGCCGAGACATTACAATGAACTCAAATCTTTCGCTGAGACTTCTTTTCTTGTGGGGAAGACATCCCTCGGTCGGTGAGACCTTTCGCTGGGCTCAAATCTTTCCCTGACATTGCTACACTTCGGCAAGAGTCCACCCTGTCAGTGAGACTTTACCCTTCGCTAGCCCCTGTCGCCGAGACCTCACTTATCAAGAAGAATTCTCCCCGAAGTTATGCCCTTTCGCCAAGACCTCAGCAGTCACCAAGACATTACGTTGAGCCATGAATCCTCGGTGAGAATTTTCCTCTTCGGCCAGACCTTTTGCTGAAGGAAATATTTTTCCTCCCTGCCGAAAGCCTTGTGAATAATTGTCGGTGAGACTTTCATCTGTCGCCAGGACCCTTCATCGAAGCCACCACATTACACCGAGATCTTACCCTTTCGGCAAGACCTCATCGGGTCGGAAAGACATCACCCCGACGCCGACCATTTTGGCGAGACCACCACACTCGCTGGGACTTCATGCTGAGGCCTTCATCTCTTGGCGAGCTCGGACCCTCTTTTGGGGAGACCGCCACTTGTTGGCGAGACATCTCGGTGAGCCCAAAACCTTTCGGCGAGAGCTCCATTATTTCGGCCAGAGTGTGGTTGATCGGAAAGACCTCATGCCGATGATGTCTCCTTTCACCGAGATTTCCTTTGCTGTCAGTGAGATACTTCCCATGCGGAGGGAGATACAAAACCTCATAGCGATTAAAATGTCTGGCCGACCAGGACATTTCAAAATGAATAGAACCCCTACTAGTCGGCAAGACAACAGGAAGGTCTTGCTGACTTTCTCCTTAGAGGAACTTTATGCCAAACTTGAGTGAGGCCAAATTTTCAACTGAGCTCCTTGAGAAATGCATCAGGGGTATGATTTAATCATGCACAACAATGTCTCCATTCGGCCTTCATGAACACCTGAAACACAGATTGCCCTACCTGATTGAGCCCGTAGGTGAAAATCGAGCAACAATTATAATTAATTATTTACTTGGAAAAAAATTACAAAAAAATATGCATCACATCGGGATATGAGTCCTCTACTTATATTTAAAAACTGATAAAAAATATTATCATTTTATTGTGGTTAGGGTGGTCAGACAAACACCTACTTCTTATTTTTTCCCTGAAATTTAAGTACTCACGCATTGAAATTTCAAAATTTCACCAAATAGATTTATTTTTAAATAAACCTAGTAGTTTAGAAACTACATTCAATTTGATACAAATTCTATTCTTACATATTTTTGAAATAATATAGATAACTTATTCAAATTTTTATGTCAAGTTGCCTAACTCTGATTTTTTTGAATTTTTTGCCACTTAAGGGCCTGTTTTTTCCATGATGATCTTGCACATACCCTATCAGCTATATAGTCATAGGTCTAGCATAAAACCTTAAAATCAAAGAGAAATTGATTAGGATCCTTAGAAGTTTTTCCCCTAAAGGTAGGTAAAACTGAAGATGATTTTTTTTTCATAGGAGGCTCATCATCATGTCTGTTCAAATTAATAGGATAGGAAAAAGGTCCTGTTATTTGGTGGGGGATAATTTCTTGGTTGGTCACCCATTTCTTCTTGATAATGTTCCTGATTTACTTGTTGATTTTCAATCTGATGTTGTTGAACTTGTTATTGATCAAAATCAATATTTCATGGAAGAAACCTTCCTAGAGGGTCTCTAGCTTGTGTCATCCACAATCTAAACTATCTTCCTTAACGAGTCTCTTACCAAAACTAAGGCTTAAATTTTCTTTATAAGGCCATATCTTCCCCGATAATGATGCCAAATATGATTGGTAGGGGTCACTACTATCACAATTCCCTAATCATTTATCTTTTAATTTGTCAACCCATGGGTGTCTAAAGCTATCTGCGATAAGAGTTGGATCAATTCTATTGGTTTTGGGGGGGTTTTGTAGTAATTCTACTTTGTTAGGAGTGGTGTGGAGTGGTTCCTTCCTTATTGAAAGTGGCTCTATGCTACTCTATGCTGTTAATCTAATCTATTTTTGACTTAACTTATTCTAAAGTCTTAAACTAAATTACTTCAAAATAGAAGATGTATAGGGATAGTTCATACTCCAAGCTAAATCAAATGGTGAGGATTGGATGATTAACTTAATATAACTGCAGGAAAACAAGAATTCAAAATTTACTCAATTAACTTAATCTAATTGTAGGAAAACAAGAATCTAACATTTAATCAATTCAAGATCTAGAGTTTAAATCTAACTTTAAAAACAACCTACACCAATCCTCATTTGTTCAATCTAACAAGTAATAATTCCTTCTCTACTCATATTCCATTAAGAACATAATCATCTATCGATGCTAAGTTAAATTTTTGATTTGCAATCTAATAAGCTACAAACTAAAGAACTTTATCTATTTAATTAACACAGTAATCGATCTAAGATTGTAATGTTAAATTTGGGATTTATTCTAACATTCAACTTGCAAACCATTCTAAGAACAAAAGATGAAATTTTAAATGAATGAAGATCAACTATAAATTAAATAGGATCACCTTCCTTTAGTAGAGTGAGCCCTACTCTTCCTCTGGAGGGATTCAACACAGAATTTGGATCAACTTATTTTTATTTTCATCAAATGTGCCCAAAGAGGGTTGAATTAAAAATTATTCAATTGGTAATTGAAAACAGTGAGAAATTGAAAAAAACTAAGATCATCTAATGTCGAACTAATCATGAGATCGGATACATATATCCATCCCTTATTTGAAAACATGGAAAAAGTGGGAAACTAAACAAGGTCTAATCTATTAAAGATATCTTGAAATGCAAGGGAACAATCATGAAGATCTTGTAACTATATTCAACTGATGCTGATAGAACTCAGGAGCTGGAACATGTACTTAGTTGGAACTACTACTTAGTTGATAGGTAACTTGGTCGATGATGCTAAGCTGTAAAAGGTTAGTTTCCAATCTTATTTTAAATTGAAATGATTAACATTTTATTTTGGTAAGTAAATTCCTCTTCCAGTTACACATTCAACACATATAATCATGAAATAGTCACACATTAAATACCATTTTAATCATGCATTTAACAAAAATAATCATTTATATTCGAAGTTCTTATGCATAATTAAGTTCATATTTGAGGTAAATAAAAGATAATATCATAAGTTTCTAAGCCAAATATAAAGTATCAAGTGTTAATATTGAAAAATATATGAAGTCCTCATAAGGCTTCATCAATAATGGAGTCTCAAGAAGAGAACAATTTTTTGGAAGGTTCCATTCTATATAGGCTTGATGTTGTTACATTTGAGATGGATATCTCAATTTTTTGGATGATTTGTTTCAGATCTAAAGTGATTTTCTTGAAAGTATGATTGTTTCTCTCCAGCCAAATGTTCTAGATGATAATGAAGGGGAAGATTTCCCATATGCAGGAGAGTTTTGAGTTTGGGTGTAACATAGGCCAACTTAAGAAGTGCTTGAGAATCACATTTTTTAAAGGGGATACCCAACCAAGCTTTGAAATTAACCAAGACCAACATTGATAATAAAAATCATAGCCAATTAGGAGATGATCAGTTGATTCATAATCCTTTCCACACATAACACATGGGAATTTAAGAGAGTTATTCCTAGCCCCTCCAATCTCATTCCAGACAAGATCCCATCTTTTAAGGAAATCCAAGAAAATGTTCCCACTTTAGGGAGGACATCAGGTCCCCAACAAAGTCTAACAAACCAAGATGTAGAAAGAAAATAAGTTAGAGATGTGTAACCATTGTTCACGTTATATTTTCCTGATTTGTCCTTAATCCAAATGATTTCATCCTAATAATTTGATAGAAAATTCTATCTTTTTTCTTGTTCATGGCTGAGTGAATCCTTTAGGTGAACATGAACAAAGAGGAAGCTAAAATATTTCCATTGTACTGATCGAAGAGGATCCCCTGGGTTGAAAACAAAATAGTCTTTTACCTTATTTTCCCAAAGAGCTAGAAAGTTTTCAGAGGCTTGAAACCATTCTAGGAATCTTCCTAGAAAATATATTTTCCCCCATTGTTGATCAACTAGGAAAGATGAGGAAGGAGGACAGATTTGCAAGAAGAGACAAAATTCCAAATTTTTGAGCCAAGGGGTAGATTTCTTTGTGTGAAGATTCTTTCTCTTTCTAGAGAGTCCAAATATTTATGTCTCATAATTTGACACCATTTGGTGTTTGGATTGGAATATATTTTTCAAGTCAACTTAGCTCCAAGAGCCCTATTTTGCAGGAAGAGATCTCTCAACCTTTCCCCAACATCCATTTTGGCTTTGCAAAGGGAGTCCCAAGCTACCAAAGGCAATTTTTTCTTTTAGGTGACATTTTCAGCCCACAAAAAATATTTGGAGACCTTTTGTAAGGCCAAACCCTTACCCTGTGGGAGTTTTAGCACCAACATTAGATAGATTAGAAGGGAATGAAGCATATATTTGAGCATCACCAATTTTCCTACGATGGAAAGCCATTTTGATCTCCAAAGCAGAATTCTATTAGAGGTAGATGAAATCAATTTATCCTAGAAATCATGTTTTTCCTTTCTCGAGAAGAAAGGGATACCCAAGTACTTACAAGGGATAGAATCGTATTGGAAGCCCCAAAATTTTAATAGTTGGGTTTTAATCAATGGATTAACATTGATAAAGGGTATTTTGGATTTTTCTTTGTTGAATTATTGACCTAAGAAATTACAATAATCAGATAGCACCTGTTTTTATCTCTTTTTCTTCATCCATGCAAGCCTGGCCAAATAAAAGTGTATCATCTACAAAAATTGAATGGGAAATAGGTATTGGAAACTTCCTTATAGAAATACCTTTCCACATCCTAAAGAAGCAAGAAGCAATTATTGATCTTCTTAAATCTTCTGTGATTAAAATAAAAAGTGAAGGGGAGAGGGGATTTCCTTTTCTAACCCCTTGAGTCGAAGAGAAGAGTCTAAATGGGGAACCATTTATTAGGATTGAAAAATTAGCCTCTGAGAGGTAGGAAGAAATCCACTTGCACCAGCTATAAGAAAAATCAATTTTTTTCATTACCACTATTAAAAAGGCCCAATCAACCCTATCATAGGATTTTTCCACATATAATTTTAAAACAATAGCTGAGGAATTATCGTCCATGATTGAATGAAGAACTTCATGATCCCAAATATCACCTTCTGGGGTTTCCTTTCCAGAAACAAATCCACTTTGTTCATTAGAAATGATAAGGGGAAGCAATTTTGCTAGTCTGGCTGCTATTGCTTTGGTAAAGATTTTAAAAACAGTATTGCACAACGCAATTGGACAAAAATATTTGAAAGAAATAGGGTTAGATTTTTTAGGAATAAGGGCCATTAGGGTGTTATTGATTTCTCTTAAATTTTTTCTATTACTTCTTGATTCTTCCAAGGAAATAACTATGTCCTTGCAAACAAAATCCTAGCATTTTTGAAAAAATAAAGCTATGAAACCATTTTGGCATGGAGCCTTTTTTGCAGCCATAGAGAAGACTGCATTTTTTATTTCTTCTCATGTAAATTCTAACATTAGAAATCTGTTGTGTTCTTTAACCAACATGGGAAAGTTGTTTATAATCACATTATCAACTAGAGGCTTCGATTGCTTTCTAGGTGCAAGAATATTTTATAAAACCGAATGGATTCCTCATCAATGTCTTTTTTTTATTCAAGTAAATCCCTAGAAGATGACTGTATAAAAACAATCCTAGTTGGTTGCCTTTTAATTTTTGCAGAGGCATGGAAGAACTTTGAGTTTTTATCTCCTTCCTTTAACCAAAATTCTCTTAATTTTTGTCTCCAATATCATTCCTCTCTTGCAAGGATTTCTTCCAAATCCACTTTGAGCTTTTTCTCCTTGTCAAACAAGGTAGTAATCCATACCATTTTTAATTACTATTTCATAGATCATTGATAGTTCTTGCTCCACCTTACTCTTTTCAGTAAATATATTTTTGAAGTGATTGAAATTCCATTCCTTGATTTTAGTTTTAACATATTTCAATTTTCTATAGAGTTGATACATTCTATATCCTTCATTGAAAGGACTTTGGATACACCATGTTTTCAGAAGTGGAATAAAATTTTAATCTCTAAACCAAATTGCTTTAGATTTAAAGCATCCCTTAATGAATTCTCATAAAAATGGATAAGAAAATGGGGAAGTGGTCTGATCCACCAGGTATATGGATCCATGATGAGAAATCCTAGGATGTGCTTAACCAATTTTTTGATAACAAAAATGATCCAGTATCTCCACAATCTGGGAGAAATCTTTGCACTTATTTTTCCATGTAAAATTTCTATTTTTTGGGAAGCAATTGTAAAGCCTATTAAGAAGTATTAAATTGTTAAAGTCCTCCATAACTTTTATAGGAGGAATGATGCCACCCATTTTTTTATAGGGATTATGGATAGCATTGAAATCCCCTGTGAAAATGAAGAGCTCTTTCTTTATAGAAACTGTACCAGCAGAGAGTTGAAGCCAGAGTTGTTTCTTGCCACTTGTGGAGCAAGGACCATATACATTGAAAAGGTAGCATCGATTTTTTTTTCAAGCATCTAACTGATGCTTTAATCCAACTCACTTTAGACTCTAGGATCTCAACTTTTGCACGACCCTTGTTTAATAATATTATCAGTCCCCCCAAAGCTCCTTGAGTCGAGAATGCAAACAGATCCCAATTCATCCAAGACTTAAAAACATTAATAACTGATTGAACAAATAATTTGGATTCTTGAACAAGAACTAAATCAGAAGAGGTTCTTAGAATTTGACACTTAATAATGTGTCATTTGTTAGGGGTATTTAAGCCCCTAACATTCCAAGATAAAACTCTCATTTTTCTCAAGGAGAGATAATGTTTATCCTCTTCTTCTAATTCTTTTATGAGGTAATATCCTTGATAGCCAAATCAAGCTAATAATTTTGAGGAAGAGATCCTGAATCATCCATTCCTCGAAGTTTTTTAGAAGAAGATCTAAGATTATTTTCAAGCATTGTTTGAATACCCACTGCAATTTCCATTTTAGTCTTGTCACTGTTAGGTTTTGTTGATGCCAAAATTTGATGAGGTAATAGAGCCTTATGGGAAACTAAGTTTAAGGGGGACCTTTTGCGCTAAACTGAGTAACCTACAGATTTTTAGAGAAGCTGAATTCTTCTATAATGGGGTTTGGAAAGGGAAAAGGAAGAAAATATAATAAAATAAAGTCTAACCTAAGGCGATGCGCCAAGATTTAATGATGGGCACGATAAATCATAGATTTAAGGGCCTGAATGGTGTTGTAGTGTTCCCAAACATTAGAGACTTAAGATTATAGTATAGAAAATTCATTCATTGACATAAAATAACATTGCATACATTCCTACTGCCAAGAAGAGTCCTTAGACATGATCTAGGTAAGAAAACTTGCATCCAATCATATATAGAAGTTCTCAAATGAAGTGTCAAGACAATAAAAAGTACAGTTCACAGTTTGATCAAATAGCATGAAAAATAGAAAGGTCGAACAATTGGCACAATCTGAGAGTTTTTGCAATCAAATAAAATAGTAATAAAGGCCTAGCATCTTTTACTAAAACCAATGCTTTTCTCCCAATTCTGGACCCTTTTCTCATTATAGAGAAAAGAATATATAATAGGAAAACTTCCCACCGCCTCGGAGAGTAGTAATAGAAAAGATCTCGTGATCCCCGACAATGATTCCTGAATCAGAATATTCCCAAGGCCGTTACAATAGGATCAATCCAGAACAAAGCATCCAGTCATTCTAGGCACAAGTGCGTCTTCTGTAATGATAGCGGTGGTCCCAGCTAGGCATGATCAGACAAGTGTCACCCCTAGTGTGAATGATTATGACACGCAGTGACCAATAGTATTATTCGGTTCATCTGGTCCATCACCCGCATATGAGATCCTCCATGAAGGCACGTGGCAGCCCCTCACTACCCGTATGAACCTCTCTCCCTTCACCACTGAGGACTTGCGTTAATGCTACACGTGTCAAGTGGGCGGGGCCTTCATCAACAATAGAGGAAATGAATACCAGACAGGTGCAAAAAAGATGCGTGGCAGCATTTCGATGCCCACGGTTGCTACTTCATTTCCGCGCTGAAATATTTGTGAATGGTAGACACGTAGCCAGTGTACATCGTAGTTAGCAACCGTGGGGCCCGCCAAAACCTTTTAGGAACAAGGGATTCGTGGGAACATTTCGCAGCCCGACGAGGCAGCAAGGAAACATGAATAAAGTATCTCGCAGCTGCAACACGTGGAAGCACAACAAAGTTTCCTGGAATGCGAAAGGAAAGCTGAGACTTGGAGTTGCAAGGAATAGACATGTGGAGCGACATAGAAAAACTTAGATAAAAGGGTGACCAGACCTTGCGATGCACGGGTCAGCACATGGAAAAATAAACCCGAAGGGAGCTGATTAAATATTTGTTAACAACTTTTGGTGACTATTAGGGGCGTTTTGACTAAGGAATGGAGAACCCAAAAATTCTCTGGTTTATAGGCCAGAGTGCCATTTCATTTGGTCAATGGAGTCAGAGATTGGAAAGAGCCACCTGCAAAGGTGACCATTCATCCTCATACGACTTCACCATATTGTGTAAATTCTCTTGTACTCCACTTAGATCAATAGTTTCTTTGTGAGGCAGCACATTGGGTAAACTGGCCCCTGCTTCGCAGTGGAATAGTAGCTGTGAGAGCAGATGAATCACTCCCTCAATGTCGATCACCATGGGAGGATCACTGAAATCCTTGAAATCCTCTGGATCATCTTCCCTTTCTTCTATCCTTTCTGCAATCTGCTCGGTCATGGCAATAGAACCATCTTCAAGGAATGGGGACAGAAAACCCATCCCATTTAACTCGGTGAAACCTCCCCGTATGCTATCTAGTGTCTTACTCAAAATGGCCACGACTGCTTTAGTGCACTGGAAGGTGGAGTGTCAATGGATGAACTTATTTTCTGTTTGAGTAGAAGCATCCCGATCTTCAATACCCACTCTGGCAAGGCTCTCATCAGAGACCGAGTATAGCTTGGTGAGTAGATATTTTTCCTCAAGAACCCTCTTTAAGATGAACCGTGGGAACTGCTCAATCATATCATGGGCCTCCTGGCTCAGCTTTGATGCCTTGGCAATGAATCAAAGGGTAGGCTACAGTGTTAGGAAAAGGCTTTAATTTTTTCCCAGTGAGAGATGTATAATTGCCTAACCAGCGAAATGATATCTGGCTGTGTAGGGGGAGGCAGGAGAGAGCCTTTAAGAGAAGCAATCTCCATGTCTCTTGAAATAATGGCTTCAGCCAATTCTTCCCTTTTCTTTTTCTCGGATGCTAGCTGCTCCGCAGAGCTGCTCATTTCTTTATTCCAATTCTTCTCGGCTTGGGAGTGATTTGCTAAGTACTCATTCAGAGAAGACTTTGTCTCTCAGAGTTCTTCCTCTAGTTGAGCTTTTAGGCTTTTAAATTCAGTCTCTTTTTCTTGTATTTTCTGCTCATATTGAGCCTGTTGGTGTTCCAACGCTTCATTTCTCTATGCCATTCCTTGACTATACTCAAGGTGAAGACACTCCAGTTCTTCATCCTTCAGTTGCAGATTCTGTTCCACCTCCTGATTCTTAGAGTGCAACTACTTTATTGCGGCAGGGTCAAATGCCTGACTTCGCAAGTTTGCTCTAAATTTTGTTCCTCTCATTCTCTACTGCCAGCGCCCTTTCAGTCATACGATAAATATCCGCCTCTAAGGATTTCTCTTTCCTCTCCAGAAAAATAACCCTTTCCCTTGCTGCTTTAAGCTGCTCATCCTTCTTCTTTAACTGTCGATCAGTTTTAAGGAAGTTGGAAGTGACTACCCGTTGCGTTTCCTCCATGATTTCAAATTTATCTTGCGGTCGGGCTACCTTCATGTCGAGTCCTACAACATATATCTCAGTCTTCTGGTTGCATTTCTCCCTGAGGCTTGCTTACCCGTGGGTACATGGTTGCAAACTTCAATTCTTATCGGACCTCATCATAAAGAGCCTGTACTTTTGGCTCAGCAGAAACACTGTCATATTTTTCCCTGCGCTTTCTCATTCTATTTGCGCGCACTTCTTTTCCGCAATCTATCTATGCTATGAATTTGACTGGTGATGAAACTAGTCCACCTGTGAAAGGAGCACCAAAAAGCAGGACATAGGATAGGTAACCTTCATAGGCGTGGGAATTTGTTTCTTTTGGAGAGTGACAGTTTGTGGGGAGAAGTGGGGCACGTTCCATAGTTTGGTTTTAGAACCAACAGTAGGGCTAGTCATTTCTAATGACTGGATTGGGGAATCGGTCGTAAGGCTCATTAGCTAGGATGGTTGAGGGGTTATCAATGGGGTGTCAGCCTGTTGCGATGGAAGATGATCTGCAATAATAATGGAAAAAAAAGGGGCACTCATAGGGGGAATGCTTTTCAAAAGCGAGACGAGGAATGTCTGAGTGGCAACGGCGGGTGTAAGGATCTACGAAGGAGTAAAGACGAGCGGAGTGGTTTGTGAAAATTGGGTGAAGCCTATTGAATATGTCAGAGTAAAAGTAGAAGGAAGAGGGCCAGTACTCATGGTAGGGATCGCCAGTGAGGCAGGGGTAGATACCAATGAATGAGAAGCAAGGGAAGAAGGAGCAAATTTTACCTATTGACTAGTCGATGGCGGCTCCAGAATTTTTAGTGACTCCTCCTCAGCCTCAGGCTCTTGGCTAGCTGTAAGCACATTGTCTCCGGCGGGTTCCTGCGAAGCCTTTCCAATAATGCTCTCCGTGCATTGCCGTTTCGCAAGTGGGGTATCTCTAGCTTTGGCAGTCATCTCCATTTGTTGTAGTGATAACCTAGCTAGTTTAGTGTTATGCCTTGCATAACCACCCCACTTTGATTTGGATCAAAATGGGTCCCCCTTTTCTCTTTCTGGTTTCTTTTTGCTTTTGTTTACTTGCTTTCCCCTTGGTGGTTCTTCTGGTTTTCTGCTTGAGTTTGTCTTCTGGTTTTGTCAAAGTTTGGTTCTACCTTAGTCAGAATTCGAGATGTCTCCTTCTTCGGGATTTTCCATCCAAACCGGATTTTCCCGGATCTCGCTCGAACTTCGGCTAAGCGCTGTAGTTCAAGATTTTCCACCCCATTCGGATTTTCCCGGATCTCACTCGAGCTCCGACTGAGTGTTGTTGTTCAGGGATTTTTGGTCTTCGCGGAAATCCGCATGGACCGAATTTTCTCGGATTTCTTTCTCCCTCGGATTTTCCCGAAATCCGTTGTTCCGTGTTTATTTCGGGTTTGCCAGAATGTCTTCTCCTTCGTGGAAATCTGTCCCACGCGGATTTCCCCAGAATCTAGTGGAATGTGAAGAAGTATGGAGTAGTAAGGCTAGTTAATAAATGATGATGCATTTTATGAATAATTGATTCTATTTTGAGATCTCACATGATGTTCCTTGGTTGATAATGATCGGATTAAGTTTCTAATGGGTGTTTTCATGTTTATTCCACTGGAATCCGCCTAACTCAGAATCTCCAAAATTCCTCCCCGACTTCAATTCCGCGGGTCGACCTGAAACCCGAACTGCTTGCATGATCATTTTGTTTGAAGATTTAACGACACCTTACTAACATAGGATTCATTTCAATGACGATTTTGATTAATTAGCTTCTATCTGTATGATTTTTACTGTGGTTTTCTTTGTTGAATGCAGGATTAAATCCTACACTTGATGGTATTTCTTAGCTGAGGCTCAGTTGGAAGGCATTCCCCAGTCCAGCTGGTCATAAAAATCATATAAGGAAAAAGTTGGCAAGACCTTGCAGGTGTCTTGCCGACTACCAGTGCATTCTGTCAATATGCGTCTATGTTGCCTATCGACAAGATCTCGAGATTGTCACAGTGAGTGGAATTCATATGCAGGCATCTATCAGCAAGACAAAGGTCATCGTCCCGGCGATAGGGAGTTTCCTATCGGCATGAGGGGTTTCCTTCAGAGAGAAGTCTCAGCGAGATCCTCGAGTCTCACCGACCGGTGGCAAATGGATTCATATATCGGTGAAGGGTTTTCCCTTCGCCAAGAAGTCTTGGCGAATCCATGAAGTCTCACCGACTAATGCAAACAAGCATACACTTCGGCGGGAGTCACCCTCTTCAGTATATGGTCTTATCGAACACCTTAAATCTCGCCGACCACCGATAGAAAATTGCACAAATGGCAGGAAAATTTTCTCTTTGGCAAGAAGTCTTAGCGGACGCATTGGGTCTCGCCGACAAGGCACAGAAGGGTTTCCCCAAAATGAAAGTTCGAAAAAAGGTTGTGCCATCGACATAAAGTCTCGCCGAAATGCTAAGGTCTTGGCGACATGGAAGTGGTATCGCCAGGAGTCTCAGCGACAGGGAGGAGGTCCAACCGAAGACTGAGCCCGATGATAATTTTTCCTTTGGTAGAAGGTCTGGCTGAAACAAAAAAGTTTCACCGAAGGGTCAGTCTTCGGGGGAACAAAAAGAAATCAACGAAAGGTCTCGCTGATCGGGAGAAGTCTCAACGAAATGAGGAGGCATCGACGTAGTAGTTGGAGCTCGTTGGGAAGTCTCGGCGACCCCAAAATGTCTTGCTGATGGAATCAAGTGAGCTCAGAGAAGAAAGAAATCGGCAAGAAGAAAGGAGTTCGGGGTAAGGTCTCCCCGAAACATTATAGTCTCCCTGACATCAGAGAGGAGCTCGCCCAAGGAGTCTAGCGTCGCCATGACTCTTACCGACATAATAAGTTTGGGGAGACTCCAAAAGAAAACAAAAAGCTTCACCATAAGGTCTAGGCGACTAGGGAGAGCTTCACCGAAACAGAATGGGCTCGACGAGAAAGAAAAAGGGCCGTTGTCATGTCTCCCCGACCTCGGAATGCCCTACCAACTAGTGAGCAACTTGGTGAAAGAAGAAGACCTCAATATAAGGTCTCGGCAAAGAGGAAAGGTCTCGCCGATGTGAAGTAATATCGGTATAATCTCTTACCGATTCAATAGGGTCTTGCCAAAATAAAAAAATCGCCAAAGGATATGAGACTTGGTGTAATGTCTCACCGACTATGAAGGTTACACCGAAACAAAGGAAATCAAGGAGACTCCAGAAGAATAAAGGGCACTCAGCGAAATGTCTGGGCGACTCCAAGGTGTCTCAGCGAAAGAAATGGAGGTCAGCAGAAGGTTGTGGCTTCGGCATAATGTTTGGCCGAAAGAAAGAGGGTCACACCGAAAGGAAAATGAACTCTGAGCCAAAGAGAGGGATATCATCATTGTGATGTCCTATCGACAAGCAGCTATCTTGCCGATGTTCTTTTGGAGCTCGATATGACTCCCACAGCTCGCCAAAGGGTCTCACCGACTGCCCCATGCTACCCCGATGACTACTGAAGGATGGGATTGCATCGGGGAGACACCGATGGTGTCTCACCGACATGCGATGTTGATCGGACCACCTTTGACTGCCTGAGGAGCTCTCTTGGCATATGCCCAACCAATCAGAAGGAGCCAAAAGAGTGACTCATCGGTCCCTTTGACCAATTGACTGCCCCTGTGATGAAGAACAACAAAATGTGAGCGAAATGGATTCCTTCTAAGATACAAAGGCAATGGATCGACTCAGGTGAAAGGTTTAAATCTACAGGAAGGCTCGATGGTGCTTCCAGAAGACGGTCAACGAACAGAGAAGTCCAAAATAGAAAGGGAGCCGAAGGAAAGAAGAAATTGTGACTCAGAGGGACAGCTGTGGCAACCACTGGCAAGGAGGTAGATCAATATTAATGGAGATATTCTGAGCATTCAAGGCGACCCCAACAGAGTTCGAAGATGGACACATAGACAGGAGAGTAAAGGCAATAGCTGCAAAAGATCTAAGGTCGTCCCCAAAACAACTTTTCAGCATGGACTGTAGGGCTTCACATTGAATGTAGTTTTGACTTTCCCCAGAAAGATCTGAGAGCCGACTCTCCTACAGTCTGCAGTTATTTTGTAAACCCTAGTGCAGGGGATAACACATTCCTATTGGTACATTATGTATATAAGGCATTCCGGCCTCTTGGAAAAGGTTAGAGTTTTTGAGGTTAGAACTTGTTAGCACTTCTAGATTAGAACTTCTAAGGTTAGAGAACTTGTAGACTGAGAACTGTTTAGAGTTAGAACTGTTAGGAGTTAGTTAATGAACAAAAGGAGATAGAGTTGCATTTTGATTCTCAGTAATGAGAGCTTCTCTTGTCTTCTTGTTTAGCAGTTAGATTTCAGTACAAACTATACTGTATTTTCTAAGTTCTCTTAGTGTAGTGGGAAACAATCTGGAGCCTCAGATTCTCTGTACACTGGTGATTGTGCCAGTTTTGTAAATATTGCTTATCTATTTTACTAACAGTAGAAGCAATCAGAGTTTAATCTCCTTCATGTTGTGTTCCAGAATGATATTTGTCTTAAACTGATCATTTGATTTGTGAAGTCTTCAAGGAATGAAATATTATGTTGTGTTTTATTTAAATGGTAATTAAAATTTGTTAGGTGAATTAGCACTCTGAATGAAGGAGGCTGTGTGTCAATCACAAGTTTACTTTGTTCTGTAGTTTGGTTTACAAATTCCTTGAAGTTAACAGGTCTGGTTAAGGTTGGATGAACTATTGTTCTTTTCTATTTCAAAACTCTGACTTATCTTTTTATATTTCTTTAAAAACCCCTGTTAGAGTAGGTTTTATTTCATGCTTGATCTTAGAACAATCCAGAAGCTCAACACCAGCAGGCCCCTTGAATATTACTGTTGCATTGACCACTGAGTAACATCAGCACAGTTGAGACCCAACTACAAAGACCTTAGGAGCTAAGGCATCCATGTGTTTCCTTTCTCTTTCAGGAAAAATAGAATAGCAATATTCTGCTTGCATTGTTGTGGTGCTAAAATTGCCATCAACATTTAGCAGCCCAAGTGAGTGTATGCGAGCCCCTTGATATATTAAAGCGCACATTCGTGGCCACATAGGCAGGCTGTTTGGGGCCTTTTTCTTTTGGCACAAACTAGGCCGATGTCGCCGCTTCCTCTTCCTGCTCTTTGGACTCCTCCTCCGGGTCTCCGCTCCTATTAATACTAGAGCTCGGGCTGGGGTGGCCCTCCTTCCACGATCTTTCAAATTCTTAGTCATCCTTCAAATTATTGTAAGAAGCATCCAATTATGCTATTTCTTTGTGATACTTCCAGAAAGCATCTATTTTTTCCTCAGTCCATTCCTCATCCTTCTTCAACCTATTGTACATGCCACACTCCATGAGGACATTATCCTGGGCCACTGCCATAGCAAAGTAGAACTTGTGCCATGGACCTCTAGTGTCTTGCGTAGGGATACGCGGCAATTCAACAAAATTTTTATCTTTGTCTGCCCGCGGGTTACGCCGCTTCTCCCGGTAAGGTTGGGGAACATAGGTAACTCTCATGTGTGGCTCTGGCAAGTCATCGAAAGGGTTGTATTCCCACTTATCATTTACCAGTACCAACCCTAGATAGGCCAGCTTATCCTCCAACAACTGGTCTGATTGTTTCTTTATTAGAGTTACCGACTTGAAATTCTTCAGACAAGAGAAGAATCCCTTCTTCTTTACACTTTTGCTGCTACAAAAGGTAAAATCAATGATACACAACTGCTGAAACATTTCCAGTGCAAGCACTATATTTGTGACACAGGCTGGGAGCATGAAAGGTTTACCAGTAAAGCTCTGCATCTGGAGAATCATGAAATCCTTGCCTAAGAACTAGTCATAGGCGGGAGTGAAACTCTGCATATATCTGGTTTGCTCCCTGTCAAGCCTAATTATGTCGCCCTTTCCGATTAAATCATGCAAGACCGGAGCTATGAAATAGTCTGAAAATGCATAATAATCATATGATGCGGAAAGAAAAGGCGTCCACGTGGACACTAGCTTCTTTTTATTTTGCTCATCAAAAATTGATAACAGAAAATACCGGGCGAAGAAATCCGAGTTCTGATGCAGAAACATGTGGACCAGGAAAGAAAGAAACCTAAATTTTTTCTCCGCTTGGTAATTCTTTATTTTTTGTATCATTTCTTCTACCATAAAATCAACAAAATTATACCAGAAGAGATAATGCTGCTTGCGAAATTGGAATGCCGGTCCTAGTTGAAAAGTTTCCACCTTCTCATTAGAGTCTCGACCGCACACAAAATCCAGCATGGACATGGCATCCTATAGATCATCGTGTAATGCACTGCACGACAATGGAATACTTGGTAGTTTAGTGGCTGAGATGCCTTTACTACCAGTCTCCTCCAACAAGAACTCTGAGTTCTTTTTCATCCTCTTCCATATTTTCTCTCCTTTTCCAAGGTGAAAGGACTCGATATTATTTCTTCTCTTACTTGGGTTTGGGATGCATAACATGTGCCAGATGGCCTATGGAGTGATGTGCACCCTTAAGTTGCAGCCTTCAATGTAGTGGGTATCAGGGTTATAACGTTGGATAACAACATCAACTACCTTCAGGTAGTAGTGCACTAGCGGGACCATGTATTGAGGGCGACCACTGTACCAAACTCTCTTCGCCATAGATTGGTATGCCTTTGGTTCCGATAACCTTGCACAGGCTACCTCTCTGAGGGACTTAGGGTTTTTCGCGAGTCGTGGATCGTAGACATTATCCCATTTCTCTTCAACCCTTTTCTATTTTCTACAACTCTTGGGCCTATTCAGCTCTTTTGTATAGGCCCTCTTTGGCCTGCTAGGTATACTAGGCGTAGCATACACCACATCCTCATAGAAATATACCTCCTCTGAAGAACATGTAGCTGTAAACAGCTCTTGGCTAATTTCTTCTTGCATTGATTGAGATGAAGTCTCCGACATTTTTCTTTGGGTGAAGATCTTCGCAAGTTCTTGGCTCTACAATTTTTCTCGGTTCTGGATACATAGAAGAAGAACAACTCTGCACTTTTAGCTTTGGTGTTTGTGAAAATAATTTGAAATATTAAGCCTTTTCATGCAATATTTGACAATCTTTCCTCAAGGTGGTAGGCAAAAGCATGCCTTTTGCATTTAATTCAGAATGTACCGTTAATTTTGCAATTCGTGCAAAATGAACTGCTTGCCATTTTGAGGTGGCTGGAGTTTATTATTGCATTTGACAATCATGTGATACGCTGTGATTCCCTTGGAACTTGAGCGGGCTATTTTCCTTCTAACCTTGCGTTAGCATGCACTGGTAATTAATATCCCGGTCGGAATGATTACGCCAAAGCAAACGATCACGGCTTGAAAAGATATGAATATTTCCTTGGGCTCTGGGAAACACTTGTGAGATGACACAATAGCCTACGACCATACGTCTTATTGTCAATGAGCGCCACCTTTTTTAAGCTAATTAATTAGCTCCTATTAATCTAGCACACATTTAGCCATACTCTCACAGATACAACTGGCCCAGAAATGTGAGCAAACGTAGGAACGCCTTTCAAGTTGGAAACTAGCTTATTATCACATTTTCTCGAAATGGATTAGCATGCGTCTTGTCATTTTTTCTATAAATAGGCCAGTACATAGTGAGGAAATCATACTTAGCATTCGAGCAGTGATAGGTTGGTAGCAGAGTTTTAAGCAAGCCTTCTCATAGGTTAGGTGATAGATAAATTTCAGCATTAGCTCAAAAGCATAGGAATAGTGTTAGAACTATGGACACTCCAGTTTTTTTAACCTCATATAAGTCACATACGACATTCCTAGGGGAGGTTTCTACTAGGAGGCTGAAACGAATGACCAAGAATAAGCATTCCTTGGTCCTGATAGCCATAAAGTGGGTTCTGGGTAAAGACTGCATAGAGTATGAGGACAAGTATCGGGTGAACACCGACATATGCTCCCACTTCATGGTGTCCATGCTAGAAATCAACGTCCCCTAACCTCTTATCCTGAAACTTGTTAAAGAAATATTTCCCAAAAAGTACCTGAATGGCCTTGGCAAGGTTGTTGCTCATGCTGCCTATGGAGTAGGTCTGCCGTTAGCCAGCGACCTTCGTCGTTTTATCGAGGAAAAAGTTGTAGTTGTTTGGCTACCATTTCTTAGCGGATTCCTCCTACAAACACGTGACGAGCACCAGCAGAGGGTTACCCAGGCCTTACATTTTCTATTCCGCAGCTACAACGTAATACCTTTCTACGACGTAGATTGGTATATTGATTTCAGGAACCTGGTATTCCCCCCACCCATGGAGGTTGTGTCGAATGATGGTTCCAGTGTTGCCGAAGAACTTGTGGACAAGGAAGAGGTGGATGCTGCTGTTAATGTGTCAATTGCTGCCTCCCATGCCTTTGGATGAAAACCCCCTTTCTGCTCCCAACAAATGTCTCCCTGTTTACTCTATTTCCTGTCACTGCTTAGACTACCCTCCTTATAGTTTGTATATAAGCTTGAAAAAATGCTATCATATATATAATAGCTCAAATACTTGTAAGTTTTTGGACTATGGCTTCCCAGCCACTTTTTCAATGTAAAGAATATATATAAATAGATATATGTCTTTTTAAAGCAAATCCATGTTCTTTCCTTCATTTTATATTTCAGTTTTATGGGCTCTCAACTTTCATTTTGTTATTTCTCCGCACATGGGTGTGTTCTATGTAAAGCAATCCTAGTATTCCCCCCTTCATAATAATGGGTTAATTTCACAAAAGCACAAAATAATTTCGAAAAAGACCGGCCAAAGAAACAAAAATAAAATAAAAACACTATTCACATATGTACAAAAATAGAGCTCAATGCCTAATGGAACAACTTAAGATGAATCCTATTGACCAGGATTCCTAAGGGTTCTTGTTCCATATTTTCCAACTCAAAAGCATTATGTTCTTTGCACTGAATGATTTTATAGGGGCCCTCCCATAGGCTATCAAATTTACCATGCTGACCTAGCTTAGCAGCCCTTTTATCATACTTTAGCACTAAGTTTCTACATTTTAGACCTTGGTTGGAAGCCTTCTTATCAAACCATCGCTTGACCACTTGTTGATGGTTCATCATGGCTATTAGGGAATTCTCCCTTTTTTCCTATACTTCTAATAGTTTGGCAAGCCGAATCTCCATGGCGTCATTTTGTTCTATCTCGAGAGATTTCAACAATTGCAGTGCTAGAATCTCCATGGATATAGGTAACAGTGCCTCTTTCCCGTATACCAACTCATAAGGTGAAGTCTTAAGGACTTTCTTAGGAGTTATGTGGTTGGCCCAAAGCACTGCTCAGAGGTTTTTATGCCATTCCTCTGGTGTTCTAAACCAATCCTTTTAAGGAGCTGAACTAGGCTCTTGTTCGTTGACTCCGCTAGACCATTTCCCTATGGGTAATAGTTTGATGATGTCTTTAGGAATATGCCATTCTTTAATGCAAAGTGACATACCTTTGCGACTAAGAAAGCTCTGGCATTATCCGAAATGATAGTTTTTGGAGGACCAAACCTTGTCACCAGTTCCAAAAGGAAATCTACAATCTTTGTTTCTGTTACACTTTTAAGTGGAACAACCTCCGTCCATCTTGTGAAGTAATCCATGGTAGTTAGAATCCACTTATGTTTGGCGCTAGAAACTGGGTTGATCATTTCAATGAAGTCCAGGCCCCATTGTGCAAACGGTTCATCCGCCACTATGGGTTTGAGGGGCATTGTGTAATTCTTCCTTTTGTCGGTAAAGAACTAACATTTTTTGCAAGATTTTACCAAAGAGTGGGAATCATTAAAAAGTGTAGGCCAATAATAACTAGCACACATGATTTTAATGGTGGTGGTCTTAGCAGAGAAATTTCCGCTCGTAGCGCTATTGTGGAATGTGTCAAGGATCCTCTTTGCTTGCTCTGAAGTGACGCATTGCAAGAGAACACCATTGAAATTCCTTTTGAAAATGGCTCCCTCTATTAGCGTATATCTGCAATTTCGTAGCCGGTAATATCTCCTTTTTTGGGATGAGAGACCTGGCGGATACTTTCTGGTTTGCATGAACCTCATTCTATCAGTCAGTCAACCACCTTCCGATTCTGGTTCATTCATCAAGACAAGCTCCGGTTGCTCCTCTACGGCAGGTACCTCCTCATTCTGTGCCATGTACTCACATATTCCTCTTCCTTTAATAGTTTTAGTAGGCTTGACTTCAATGCCATATTTCAGGATCTTGGTGATCCAATTATCCCTTTTTTTTGTGACCTCCCCTTCCATGATATATTCGCGCACACTAGAATGTGCGACATATACAAGCACCCTGTTGCAGGAAATTAGATGGCGGAAATTTTTAAGTCCCTTCACTATTGCAAAGGAATGCCTTTTGATGAAATTATAATTTGCCTCATATTCCTTTAGGGTCTGGGAGTAGAACGCCACTAGATGTTCTCCTCTTCCTTCATCGTCCTTTTGGGTTAGGACAATAGCGATACTTGACACGCTACTGAACGCATACATTATAAAATCCTTAGATTGATCTGGATTAACCAGTACTAGAGCTGTGGAAATAGCTTCCTTGACTTTTTCAAAAGCTTCCCGAGCTTCGATCATCTAGTTGAATGTCTGATCTTTCTTCAGCATTAGGGTGATTGGCCTAATTATTCCTGCGAAATTGGAAATAAACTTGCTAACAAAATTTACTTTTCCCAGGAAAGATTGAACAAGTCTTTCTTATTTATCGGAAGGGGGGGTTCTTTGATAGCCTTTACTCGTTTGGGGTCAATTGAAACCCCTTCTTTAGACACAACATGCCCCAACAGCTTACCCTATGGTACTTCGAATACACATTTCTTCAGGTTTAGGGAAACTCCGAACTCTTGGCATTTTTGAAAAACTAATTCTAAGTGATTGAAATGATCATCTTTAGATTTAGATAACACAGTAAGATCATCCAAATAAATTAGAATAAACTTATTGATTAGTTCGCTAAATGCAATGTCCATTGCCCACTAGAATGTTGCCCATGCATTAGATAAATCAAAATGCATTTTAGCATATGCAAAAGTTCCCCACTTTGTGGTGAACGTAGTCTTGTGCTAATCTTCTTCTTTAACTAGGATTTGATTGTAGCCGGAGAAACCATCTAGCAGAGAAAACATTTCTGATCCTGCAACTATTTGTAGGATTGACTCCATCAAAGGAAGTGGATAGTGGTTCTTTAGGGATGCTCTGTTTAGGTCTCAGAAGTCCACACATAAACAAATATCTCCATTCTTCTTTCAGAATGGGACCATATTCGATACCCAAGTACTATGCTTGATTGGGAAGACAATGCACAACTCAATGAACTTAGTTAGCTCTTGCGCCATTAGGGCTTCAATTTTAGGGTTGACGGGCCTCTGTTTCTGTCGAACTAGTTTTGCACCTTCTATTAGCTCAATAGTGTGTTGAATGATGTCAGGATCATATCCCTCTAGATCATCATAGGACCAGGCCACTACTCCATATTTTTTGTAGAAACTGATGATTCTTTCCTTATCATGGTGTGGGACATTTTTACTGACTCAAAAATTCCTACCATCGGAGACTCGAAGGTCCACATAATCACTTTTGTCTGCTATGAACTTCCGTTTATCATTTCAGGCATCATCCCAATTGAAAAAGTTTTCAAGAGTAACCAATCCTTTCGAAAGTTTATTAGATTTGAGCTACATAATTTGTCCTTCATAAGCTTCGGCAATCTTTGGTTGAAGTTGATCGGTGAACTCCCCTGAGTGCTGGATAAATGAGGCGATGTGTTTATCACTTTCAAAAACTTGCCAACTCTGATCATTGTTGGGGATCGCTGGTTGGACTAGTACTCATATTGAATGTTCGTTATGAAGAAGGTCAGAGACAGGATCAAACTGAGCACCAATCATAGACATGTGATCTGTGTTGCTATTTTGTCCTCAGGGAATAGTCTTGATGTTGAAAGCTTCAAAACCATCAATAAGTTCCCAAACTCGGTGCCGATAGGATCTCATGTAGACATTCTTTGCTGCAAAAACTCCTCGTACTTGGTTAACTACTAGTTCAGAATCTCCGAACACAATTAGTTGCTTAATTCCCATTCATTCTGCAAGGCTTAAACCTTGAACCAATCCTTCATATTCAGCCTCATTGTTTGAACAGGCGAAATGAAATCGGAAAGACCTCAAATTTTTTTCATTTTGTGGGGATATTAGATATATCCTTGCTCCAACACCCAATTTTCTTCTTGCTCTGTCAAAGTACAGTGTTCATAGCTCATTTGCTTGGCTACCTTCAGATTATTTGGTGACCCTCATAAGCACTTGGTCTTCATCATAAATTACATATGTGCCCAATCCTGTAGCATGATAATTTCCAAAATGATCATTGTCTATGTGTTCACTCAACAGAGCATCTTCTTTATCATTCCAATCTTCGCTCACCCTCTCTTCCTATAGCAATTCAACACAATACATTTCTTGCTTAGTGATAGAGGTATGCACAACTTCAAAATTGATCAAGGCTTCATCCACTACATGTTCAGAATGTAAAGCCTCTGATTCTATCTTCATTTTTGCGTTGTGTTTGGTCCTAAGTATCAGATGTGACAAATCCAAGGATAGGTATCTGCCCACCCTTGAAGTAAATTCTTGGGATAGATAGAGACCAAACATAGGAGGAACATCTATGATCACTGTGTCCTGCGGGACTATGATACTAGGACAAGAAAATAGAGTTAAAGGAAGCACTTTGATGACACCTATGGTCTCAACTTTATTACCATCAAGCTGCATTACCCCTCTTTTCATAGGTTTGTAGCTGAGTCCCAAAGCTTTGGCTATTTGTTTAGGCATAACCGTGGTACTAGCACTAGAATCAATCATAGTGTTGTGCAATAACTTCTTTCCTATAATGAGAGTCAAGAAGAAGGGCTGAGGTTTCAACTTATTCCTATCCTCAACAGGGGATTCCTTTGTATTGTTTGCAAGGAATTTTGCTGGCGGTATTTGATAAACAACCTCTACACTCGCAAATGACCATGTTGGTGTCGGGTTGACCTCCTCTTGAAGCGCCTTCTGTAATAGCATCTTTTGTTCTGGGATAGCTAGAATGCCCCATAGAGACACATTAGCGGATGATTTCTTCAATTTATCTACCACATTAAAAGGTGACAAACTCAGAGGTTTCTGCTCCTTGGTTCTTGCTATAATAATTTCTTTCCAAGTTTGAGAAGGTGAAGGGACAGTTGAAGTACTAGGAATTTGATCAAAAATTCCTTTGAGCTGCAGGTTGTCCAGATGCGAAACAACTGACTCACCGGTGAATCTCTTCTTTGAGCATGTGTTATAATTAGATTGCACTTGCAGTGTTTTGGATATGAATGCATCATTAGCAAACACCGTTTCTTCTTCCTCCATCTAGGAGAAGAGTGCATGATCAGGAGCAATATCAGATTCTTGTTCTAAAGACATTCCTTCCATTTGTGCTTTAAGGACCGCACTCTCCATTTGTGGTGAGGCATATACATAACCTCCATGTTCCATTGCCACGCCTTGGCTGCATTACTCTGCCACCTTTTGTTGTAAGTTGCCACGCAGATAGTTTCGGGGCATATGCGCATTGCTGTAAGGAAGTACCATTGATTGATATCATCAATAAGGTTGTTTTTCCCTGTGGTTAATTCCCTACTTGAGCTTGGCGACGTGCTCGTCAGCGGAGTAGGCACCGACACCATTTGGTTTCATGTCGGAGTTGGTGGATTAGCGCGAGGCGCGCCCTGGTATTGATTCTGTTGATAAGAAGACTGCCCACCTTGATAGTTTTGATATGCAGGTTTCAGAGGCGTTGCTTGGTTCTACTTAAGAGTGGTTATATCATTTTCCATGGTTCACAACATCTCTTTGAGGTCGCTCATTTCATCCTTGGAAGAACCTGATGTAGAAGCCACATTATGTGGGCTTGTCGCATATCTGTACATTGACTGGGCAGTTGCGGGCGTGCTAGTTGATGCGACCTCTTGCACGAAGATCGATATTTCAGGAAAAATCAGAATAATAGGTTGAGGAGGAAACTTTCCGTAATCTATTAAATGATTCTCGGCTTTGATAGCGATACCGTAAGCATCTGGTAGAGTAGCTCCTCCAAAAGAATTGATCATCACGGAAATGCCAGAATTGATTGACTTTAGATAAAATATAAATGCCAACTCAAGAGTCGGGCGTATGGTAACAGGAATCCTCTGCCAATTTGCATGAAATAGGGCATTAAAGTCCATCAGAGCCTCCTAGGGGACTCGTTTTATGACAGATAGTCGATAATACAATGAAGAACGATCTCCGAGCTCATCCCAGGTGCGAATTTAATTAGGTGTCAGTGTTTGGTACCAATCCAACACCTTGCCTTTAAAAGACGTGGCGAGAAGCCTTAGGGCTACATTTTGTGTTGTAATCCCGTGTACTAGACATATGTCTGCCACATCCTGCAAATTCTCTGCTTGCGTTCTTGAGCTGTCTCCGGTAAACTTCAGTATAGCTTTCATGGCTGAAACCAGGATAGCGCCCCAGACAGTGGGTGCTACCGGGGCTACTAGGGGACTTCCGGCGTCCCATGCCACATAATTTCTATTGGCGGCCGACAACATGGTGAGAGGTGTTAGCTCAATCTGCGGTTTGAACCATGAAAGGTTGCCAAGCTTTCTGGCGTTTTTAGGGTAACAGAACAAGGCTTGAAACAATCAAACCTTCTGCTCTTTAGGTGCTGCTAAACCCAGGTGGGTGTACCTTTCTAAATAGCGCAGACTTAACTTGTGATTATTTCTCTGAGATGCTTTGTCCACAATGGCAGATAACAGTGAACAAATGAAACCAAACTCGATAACTACCTTTTGATCTAAATCCTAGAGTGCTTAATTAACTAATAAAAGAGATTGAATGAATTCAAATAATGAAATTGCAGAGACCAGTGCTTTATTGGGTATGAGGAGTCAAAGCCTTGAAGCGAAGTGGGCTTAACATTACGGCGAAAATCAAATTGCAGGCATATGATCTATTCATAACTTGTATAAACAATGCAAGATTATGACTATTGAGCTCTTCTTTAATAATCCAAATGAATCTTCCTGATTACTGTGATCAATGAAAAGGATTTAATCCCTACTTGAGAGAATCAGTTAATTAATCACACAAATGCAGCAAATGTGCACAAATAAACTAAAAATAAACTTGTTATTCCAATTTAAACAACTAGAAAAAATCAAATTGGAGACAACTTCAGTAATACTTTTTCAATAAGCTTAACAGACAATTGATACCAAAAATAACCTGTCACACCAGCTGAATTTCATTGAAATCACCATTTAAAAACATGCACCATGGTCTCCAGAATGAGAACTTTATTCTACCGTGCCCATTCCTACTCTACTGTATTTTTCTAATCTAAAAATCTTATCTAAAATACCCTCCTCAATTACAATCGGGAGTGTATATTTATACACCAACCTTAGAAATCATATCATTTCGAATTCATATTGGCCCCCGTAGAAATCGAGCCCAAATCATGTCGGCCACAACAGTATTTAGAATTTCATATGTCGGCCAACAACTTTTGAATTTATGTTTTATTCGCCAACCACTCGCCAAGACAGGCCTGAAGGTATGCCGAAGGAAATTGTATTGCTTATCGCTCCCTGCCAGTGTTCCCCTATTTTGCATTCATCGAGACATGAGCATAACTCTCACCGATGTAAACCTTTCATTTTGTTCACAGTCGCTATAACTCAATAGTATCGGAGAGACTTCATGTAGTCTTCATCCTGTTTCACTGAAAGTCATCATTTACCTTGGGTCGCCATAGAACCTTGCTTGTTACACCGAGGTCAAAGGATATTCTTCTGATTCTTTAAGTCTTGCTGTGACCACACAACATCGGTGAGACTCCATAGCGAGTTAACTTCGTTCTGCCGAAAGCCTCGAGCCACAATATATCGCCAAGACATCAATGTTCTTATACCGATAGAAACCCTTCATCTCATGTTTTTCGCTATAACTTGTAACTATCGGGGAAACCTTACGTAGATTATACAATGTTTCACCGAAGGCTTCTCACCCAACGTCAAGTCGCCGAGACAAAGCACCTCCTATGTCGAAAACCATTCCCCACTCGCTTTCACCAAGACAATACAATATCGGTGAGACCTGTTGGAGACAACACCATTTCATACCGAAGTACCTTGAAGTCATTTGTGTTCGCCAAGACCAAAATATTTTCATACTGATGGAGTCTCCATATGCATTATCGACGAAACCAAAGGTCATTCGCCAAGACGATATATCGAAAGCCCCAACTCACACCGAAATGTATCCCTTAAACACCGGTCAGTGAAACAAATGGAAATTTTTATGACATTATACCGAATACCCCTAGTCTGGCTGAAAAGAACATTCAATGTGATTGTCGGTGAAACCACGAGAGCTTGGCAAGATGTTATGCAGAAAAAAAGTCTTACACCGATAAAAATCCACTTTGCCTAGTCGGTAAGACAAAACAATTTTGGTGTGACATTACAACGACACCCAAACTCTTTCCGAAATATGCATATTCCTATCGTCGAAACCCTGTGAAAGCTATGCCGACAACCACCTGTAGATAAAATCTATTCGCTAAGACACCGGATGAGTCTTGTCGATAGGCAATACAGACTCATGCAAGTTGAAACATGAAAAATGGATCAGGGATACATAGACCACGATATGAATCATGCAAGACCCGATGGATACAATGGACGAAAAATGAGCAGAATGATAGGAAAACAAACTCTAGTGTTTTAGGATGAGGACCATATGGAAACTTAGGGTCAAGAAAAATTTGTGAAAATATTGCAGAAATTTACAGCTTCAATAGTGGCTCCGTCTGGGGATGAATGATAGTCAGATCATTGCAAGGATCCAGAAACTTTGGGTGAGCAGACCAGACACAAAATGATGAACCAGTGAGCAGAAATGGAAATGAAGGAAAAAATGGAGATGAATGTAGAGAATGCAAGATGGAAGTGAAATGGACGCAAAATGAATGCAAAATTGAGGTGAACCAGAACCCTAAACTACTGTGTATGGAAAGGAATTTTAAAGAGGATAAGCAAGAGTTGTCCATGCACTAGCAACCCTCAATCCTCTGTGTTTTAATTTCTCCTGTTCTGATCTGTTACAATCTGAAACTCCCACCATGCTTTCCCCTGTCAAATACCTGGTTTTATTTTGAGTTCATTAGATTTCTCCTAAAGACACAGATGTAATCTTTCCTATCACTAGAAGTTTTTATAGAATCACTATGCTTAGCTTGGACCGAAATTGCAACAGCATTCAGCAGTTTATATTCTCCATCATCAGATAAAATGTTATCTTCAAAATACAAAATACATGCATATGAAATGCAATATTTTGTATTATCGCTCTCATTGTCATATATTATGAAACACTCTCCCAGCTGTATTGAAAATTTATCAGCAAAGTGCTTCACTTGAGAAACAAAATGTTCTGTTATATCAACACAAAAATCTGAAACCTTTTGCACCTCTTTAGTATCATTATTTGGAATCAACATTAAATTATAACTCACATCTCCAGTATCTAGCATATATGAATCAATCAAATCTAGAATTTTTCCAACCTTGGCATGCAAATAAACATCCTTTCCACATGAGTTAGAAATTCCAAAATCACATACCTTATCCTGAATGGAAACAAAATTTTGATCAATACCAAAAGTATCACCATCATTCCAAGAAATACAAAGGGAGTCATAAGAATATTTACACAAAGATTTTTCACTGTCAAAACAAAAGTAAGTTGGAGACAAAACTTCAAGATCTTCACCATGTGCACAACCTTGGTATTCAAAAATTAAAAAATCTGCAATCTGTTCACTGACAAGTGAACAAGTCTCTATATTTTCATCACTATTATTATACTCCTCACTTTTGTCATCATCACACAGAAATCCAATACCATAAGAGAATGGAAAATCAAAAACATCATCAATGCAGTTATTTATTCCATCATTATGCTTGTCTAAAATTATTTCCTCCTTTTCATAGAATGGATTTGAAAATATCTGAAACTCGCTTATTGACACACCTTGGCAAAAAATCATCTAATCATCATTTAACTCTTCATCATACAACGAGTTTGAAAAAATTTGGAAATCACTTTCAAATGTGCAAACCTCTTCTTCATCAGATCTATCTTCATAACTTTCAACTGAATCCAGAGGTATTGTATATTTACTATCTGATGAATCAACATCTCCTATTGCCTCTTCATCCAGATCCTCATAAGAAGAAGAAGAATCCCTTGACTGCAAATCAGAATCCTCAGGTTCATCATCAGCATCAGAATATTCACAACAAACACTGCTCTCTCTGTGACAATCTGTTGTGCAAGAGAGATGCCCTGCACCTTCATCCTCCTCAACATGGTGAAAAGTATCTGAGGCTAGATATACTGTGTGATCTTCTTCATTGTTTTCCATTTGCATTCCCTCTTCTTGCATTCTTTGGGCTACAACACACTAATCTGGGGAATGTGGCATATCACAAAATTCATAGAAGTAATTGTTACTTACCATATAGGTTCTCTTTGTCAATGGATCAAGAGCTTCCTTGTTTCCAGGCCTAGCTGTTATAGGTTTTCTATCCTTCCAGTCTGCATTGTAAGGTATATTATGCAACCTCGGCCTTTCATTCCTGTATGTGTTGCTTTGCTGAGAAACCCTAGGAATATCTCTTTTATTGATTATCCCAGCAGCCTTCCTATTGTTTTCAATTGTTTGTGCCATTTTATGTGCTTCAGCCAAATCTCTTGGGAATTTATTTCTCAGCTCATACCCTGTCTTAGGCTCAAATGCATTCAAATAAATACTTAGTGCTACAAAATTTGGCAACTTTGATCTAGGAGGTATCCTACTCTGCAACTTATTGAATCTCTGATTGAAATCATAAATTGTATCACTTTGATTCTTTTGAATGTGCAATAATTCACGAAGAGCATAATCTGGTACACTTAGATTCCCAAACTACTCGAGGAATTGATCTTGAAATCCTCAGAGAGAATCAATAGAGACAGCTAGTAGGCTGTTGAACCAATCCCTAGCATCTTCAACCAGTGATATCATAAATAGCCTCATGCGTAAATCTTCATAGGGCACATCCAAATATTGGATAAAAGCATCGAAACTTCTTAAATGATCTTCAGCAGTGATTGCATCACACCCTGTAAACTTTGGAACAATACCCCTCCAACTGCCACCCATT
>VDFB02271358.1:643731229-643776224 GCA_007258455.2 Sequoia sempervirens
AATATAAATAATCCATAAAGTAAAAAAGCTAGTAATATATTTTCCAAAACTTGATCTGTTTGTTTGATTTGTTTTGATTGATAAAAGGATTGATTGATAGAGCCTGATTTCAGGAGATACACATACCAGATAATACTTTGAGTCTGGTTTTGATGGTATGACTATCTATATAAGGCATGACAAAGCCTGGTTTCAGAAAGACATGTATCGTATAAGATGTTGAGTCTGATGTCGTTGATGTAATAACCTATGTAAGGCTATGTTGATTGTTTGAAAATTTTGATATGCAAGAAGGACTCATCCTTTATAAGACATAAGTTGATTGTTTTGATACTATTTGTTTTTAGGAAGGACACATCCTGTAACAGATAAAAGTCGATTTGTTTTGATTGTTGCTTTGGCAATTTGTTTGATTTGACTTAGAGACATTGCTAACTTGTTCACTAGATTGAAACATGACTTGATATGATGTGTGGATGACTGACTATGTGTGACGATGAAACCTAAAGGATTGACCTAGTGCAGCCTCAGGGGATCATCGCTTGATGGCCTTTCCTACGTTATACACACAGAGACCTCATAGTTCGACTTGACTTTGACTGACAAGACTGACTACAAGTAGAAGATGTGTGTGATAATAAATGTGACAAACCCTAATGGACTGACCTAGTGTGGCCTCATAGGCTCAACGATTGATGGTCTTGCCTACGTTATACACGTAGAGACCTCGTAGTTCCACATGACCAATGACCTTGTCATATAGACATATGGATTGAGTCATGATTTTATATAGACAAACCTAAACATACTGACTTAATGCCTCAAGGGCACATCAACAAATGGCCTTTCCTATGTCCAGTGGCAGAGGCAATGTAGTTTGAAAAATGACAAAGACTGACAAGTGCCACTGACTCTAACTCTATTTTTGGATTTTTGACATGTTTTGATTTTTTTGTGTTTTCTTAGGTCATTTTGTGATGTTTTTGGATTTTTCTATGGTTTTACATCTTCAAAACAACTAATGCTTGAACCAATATGGCATAGGTCCAATGCTTTCCCCCAGTCGAGTATAAGACCAATTGATAGGTGAATAGGATAAAATGGGGGATATGAAATGCACTTGATGTCAATCATTCCAAGTTATGGGAAAGACTACCACTTATTATGAATGGTATGTACAAGTGATAGACGAGAAAGATAAGTGATATGTACAGAAATAGGTAGTATGTATAGGGTGGTGGACTATGTACATGGATGTTAGATTAGAATAATAGTAGACAAAGGAGCAGAGTCAACTACACATGGTGCTTGTTTGCCAAGTTTTCACCATGGTACTTATCCAAAGTGCCATCGAAGTGGTTTTCACTATTGAATGAATTATTTCTCTTTACTATTTTCTGGATTTTTTGAATTTTTTTTATGTTACCAAGACACTTGTTTGCCAGGTTTTCACCTAGGTAACAATTTTTTGTTTTGACTGTTTTGATTTTTTTTGTATTTTTGCTAATTAAGACAAGGCCCTCAAAAGCTATGCATAGAACTTCTTCATATGAAGACTATTGATTGGCAAGGACAATGGTTCCCCTTCAGGAGTAGAGAGTTGATATGCTCATGATCCAAAGGCTTATGTAATAATATAAGGTCCTAACCAGTTAGGTTCAAACTTTCCTGGTTTCTCTCTATCTGCTTGATTCTTTGGGTTCTCCATTAAGACTAGGTCACCAATGCATAATTTTATGTTCAAGACCTTCCTGTTATAGCTAGGAAGAAGGAAATTTGGATATACTTGGAGATGGTCTAGTGCCTTTTTTCTTCACTCTTCTAGGAATTCTAGCTCGTGGAGTCTCAATACTCAGTACTCTTCATCATCAATGTGCCCTTTCAAGGATACCCTTAGGGAAGGAATCTCGACCTCAATACGAAGAATGGCTTTAGAACCAAATACTAATGAATATGGAGTGGCGCCAATGGGAGTACAAATACTTGTACGATAAGCCCATAAGGTGGGATTAAGTTGTAAATTCTAATTGTGACCAACATCATTGACAGTATTTTTGAGGATTCTAATGATAGTTTTGTTAGATGCCTCTACTTGGTTGCTACCTTGCGAGTAGTATGGAGTGGAAAAGTGATGTTGAATATGAAATTCATCACAAAGATGGAAAACTTCTTGGCTCTTGAATGGGTGGCCATTATCCATGATTATGGACTAAGGGACATCATACTGATAGATGATATAGTTCATGATAAACTTAGAGATCTATGTGTTGGTAATGTATGTCATGGGAATAGCCTCAATCCACTTCGTAAATACTTGATGGCAGTGATGATGAACTTGTGGCCATTAGATGATGTGGGATGGATCTTACCTATGAGGTCGAGTCCCCATTGGGCAAAGGGCCATGGTGACATTATGGGATGGAGCTCCTGTGCTGGTGCATGTATCAAGTCTTCATGAACCTGACATTGGTGACATTTCTTTACGAAGACATATGAGTCCTTTTCCATAGTAGGCCAATAGTAACCCAGTCTCATGATCTTTTTAGCTAAGGTAGGACTACTAGAATGGGAACCACATATACCCTCATACACCCCATGCAAGGTTGCTTGTGCTTCATCAAAATCGAGACATCTCAGTAGGGTATTATCTAAGGTGCGTCTATATAGGGTGTCTCCGATGATGGTGTATTTGGCTGACTTTCAGAGGAATGTCCTACATTGGTTATTTGAAAGGACAGGGGGTATGATTTCAGCATGGAGGTAGTCATAGATTTCTTTGTACCATGGGGAATCAAGACCAACAATGTCACATACCATCTCAAAATCTGGGATATCGTAGGCTGGGACCAAAAGTTGTTCTACCAAGAACTCAAACTTAGGCACATTGCTAGGAATGTCTAGAAGTGATGTAATAGTTGCCATAGTGTCTATTGCCTTGTTGAGAACATGAGGTATCTAATGAAATTCAACCTTGTAAAAGTACTCCTTAAAACTACCTACCATGCATTTGTATGGATCAAGCTTCTCATCCTTAGTCTCATAATCGTCATTTACCTATCTAATTACCAGTTGAGAGTCACCATATACCTGTAGGTTCTTAATTTTCCACTTGACTGCCATGTGTAACCCTGTCACTAGAGCCTCATACTTTGCTATGTTTTTAGTACATGAGAATGCAATCATGAATGACTTAGGAATGGAATCACCCTATGGTGTGATAAATAATATACTAGCCCTTGAGCCACGGTTTGTATGTGATCCATCAAAGTATAGTTTCCATGTTGTGTTTATGTCAATTGTGAATATAAAATCATCAGGAAATTCTACAACTAATGGGTGATCTGCTTGTATTGGTGCATCGACTAACTGATCAACAATGACTTGTCCTTTAATAGCCTTTCTCTTTACATACTAGATATCATACTTGTTAGCTATAAAAAACTCATGCAAAATGCCTCAAGAGGTTGCCAATATCTTGGTATGTTTTAGGGTAACAGACAAGGCCAAATGGTTTAGACCTTCTACTCTTCAGGTGCTGCTAGACCTAGGCGGGTGTACCTATATGAGTAAAGCAGACTTAAGGTTGTATGACTTGACCAAATTGATGGATCTATTACTATGGCACAAATGTAATAGACAAAAGCTTGCAGACTACTCCTACTCCTAATATTAAACTTGAAATATGGATTTTTTAATAAGATTTTATGAAATTCTAAAAATATGAAAGGTGTGACCAGTGCCTACTTCTATTGGGCTAATGGAGTCAAGATTTGTATAATGGGTGACTTGCTTAATGGCTATAATTCAAATTTCTTGGCACTTGTGACTGTTTACAACTTCTGTAAATGTGCAAGAGTGTAATTACCAAGTTCTTCTTAATGGTCCAAATGTCCTTTTCCAAATTACTATGATTAATCAAAAGTATTTAATCATGTTTTGCAAGAACCAGCTAATTGAACCAAACAAGATCAGCAAATGTGCTTTGATAAATTGAAGAATATCCTTGATATTTCAATTTAAATAATCAGGAAATCACAACCTTGGAGACAACCAGATAATGTTTTGAATAAATTTGGCAAACAATTGACACCATAATTGGATCACTAGATAAATGTATTCTTCTCCATTATATAATTTGAAAATATTTTACAATGTACAACATGATAATTTATTTTGGCAACAATTCACCCTATCCAACTACCTAACCTACTTATTTCTCCTAAATCTAATCTCCTTATGTCAAGAAAGGCATCCAAAATATTTTTGAAATATTCATTATCTCTAGATTGTTGGCTCCGATATGTACCTTGTTGTAGATTCTGACTAATATCTCCAAGTGGACTAGAATTGTGTTGCACTTGACATTGATCACATTGACAATCTTGATAACTTGCCAATATTTACTTGCTTTGATGGTTGTGATGAATAAATGTTTTGTTGTGCATGATATGTATCACCTTCATTGTAAAAATTTCCAATTTTATTATCAGGCACTTGAGGGGCCCAATACCTTCCTGCATTTGTGTATTCATCCTTATTGCAGAATTCTCCTAATTGTAACGGTTGCTGGTCCAATTGCAGCTTTTTCTTTTTCAATTCTTCAATTCCTCTTATCAACTGTTGCTTCTCAAAATATTCTTTTTTTCCATACATAAATTCCATTCTTCATCAAGTTTTTTCCAGAGTCGCCACCTACGTTTCCAAAAGTAGGAAAATGATTCTTTTTTATCTTCTCCCCAGCGAAATCACTTTTTCTAGAAATTTTCAAATTATAAATATTTCTTCAATGACTCTATATGATGGTCTTCAATCAGATTTTCTGAAATAATTCCCCAGCAGAGTTGCCAATTTGTTTTCTCTCAAAAACATAGGTTTGAACCATGAAAGGTTGCCAAGCTTTCACAACATTTTAGGGTAATAGAACAAGGCTTCAAACAATCAAACCTTTTTCTCTTTAGGTGCTGCTAAACCCAGGTGGGTGTACCTTTCTGAATAGCACAGACTTAACTTGTGATTATTTCTCTAAGATGCTTTGTCCACAATGGAAGATAACCATGAACAAATGAAACCAAACTCGATAACTACCTTCTGATCTAAATCCTAGAATGCTTAATTAACTGATAAAAGAGATTGAATGAATTCAAATAATGAAATTGCAGAGACCAGTGCTTTATTGGGTATGCGGAGTCAAACGAAATTGAAGTGGGCAACTTATTCTGGTAGAAAATCAAATTTTAGGCATATGATCTATTCATAACTTTTATAAACAATGCAATATTATTACTACTAAGCTCTTCTTTAATAATCCAAATGAATTTTCCTGATTACTGTGATCAATGAAAGGATTTAATCCCTACTTGAGAGAACCAATTAATTAATCACACAAATGCAGCAAATGTGCACAGATAAACTGAAAAATAAACTTGTTTTTCCAATTTAAACAACCAGAAAAAAATAAATTGGAGACAACTTCAGCAATAATATTTCAATAAGCTTAACAAACAATTGATACCAAAAATAACCTATCACACCAACTGAATTTCATCGAAATCACCATTTAAAAACATGCACCATGGTCTCCAAAATGAGAACTTTATTCTACCGTGCCCATTCCTACTCTACTATATTTTTCTAATCTAAAAATCTTATCTAAAATCCCCCGTTCAATTACAATCGGGAGTGTATATATATACACCAGCCTTAGAAATCATATCATTTCAAATTCATATCGGCCCCCGTAGAAATCAAGCCCAAATCATGTCGGCCACAACAGTATTTAGAATTTCATATGTCGGCCAACAACTTTTGAATTTTTGTTTTATTCGCCAACCACTCACCAAGATAGGCCTGAAGGTATGCCAAAGGCAATTGTATCGCTTATCACTCCCTGCCAGTGTTCCCCTGCTTTAAATTCACCGAGACACGAGCATATCTCTCACCGATGTAATCCTTTCATTTTGTTCACAGTCGCTATAACTCAATAGTATCAGAGAGACCTCATGTAGACTTCATCCTGTTTCACTGAAAGTCATCATTTACCCTGGGTCACCGTAGCACCTTGCTTGTTACACCGAGGTCAAAGGATATTCTTCTGATTCTTTAAGTCTTGTTGTGACCACACAACATCGGTGAGACTCCATACGAGTTAACTTCGTTCTGCCGAAAGCCTCAAGCCACAATATATCGCCAAGACATCAATGTTCTTATACTGATAGAAACCCTTTGTCTCATGTTTGTCACTATAACTTGTAACTGTCGGGGAAACCTTATGTAGATTATACAATATTTCACTGAAGGCTTCTCACCCAACTCTGAGTCACCGAGGCAAAGCACCTCCTATGTCGAAAACCATTCCCCACTCGCTTTCGCCAAGACAATACAGTATTGATAAGACTTGTCAGAGACAACACCATGTCATACCGAAGTACCTTGAAGTCATTTGTGTTCGCCAAGACCAAAATATTTTCATACTAATGGATTCTCCATATGCATTATCGGTGAGACCAAAGGTCATTCGCCAAGACAATATATGGAAAGCCCCAACTCACACCAAAATGTATCCCTTAAATGTCGGTCGGTGAAACAAATGGAAATCGTTATGACATTATACTGAATACCCCCAGTCTGGCTGAAAAGAACATTCAATGTGATTTTCGGTGAAACCACGAGAGCTCGCCAAGACGTTATGCAAAAACAAAGTCTTACACCGATAAAAATCCACTTTGCTCAATCGGTAAGATAAAACAATTTCAACGTGACATTACAACGACGCCCAAACTCTTTCCAAAATATGAATCTTCTTGTCATTGAAACCCTGTGAAAACTATGCCGACAACCACCTGTAGATAAAATCTATTTGCTAAGACACTAGATGAGTCTTGCTGATAGGTAATATAGACTCATGAAAGCTGAAACACGCAAAATGTATCAAGGAGACATAGACCACGATATGAATCATCCAAGACCTGATGGATACAATGGACGAAAAATGAGTAGAATGATAGGAAAACAAACCCTAGTGTTTTAGGATGAGGACCATATGGAAACTTAGGGTCAAGCAAAATTTGTGAAAATATTACAGAAATTTATAGCTCCAATAGTGGCTCCGTCTGGGGATGAATGATAGTCAGATCATTGCAAGGATCCAGAAACTTTGGGTGAGTAGACCAGACACAAAATGATGAACTAGTGAGAAAAAATGGAAATGAAGGAAAAATGGAGATGAATCAGAACCCTAAACTACTGTGTATGGATAAGAATTTTAAAGAGGATAAGCAAGAGTTGTCCATGCACTAGCAACCCTCAATCCTCTATGTTTTAATTTCTCCTGTTCTGATTTGTTACAATCTGAAACTCCCACCATGCTTTCCCCTGTCAAATACCTAGTTTTGTTTTGAGTTCATCAGATTTCTCCTAAAGATATAGATGTAATCTTTCCTATCACTGAAAGTTTTTAGAGAATCACTATGCTTAGCTTGGACCGAAATTCCAATAGCATTCAACAGTTTATATTCTCCATCATTAGATAAAATGTTATCTTCAAAATACAAAATACATGCATATGAAATGCAAAATTTTGTATTATCGCTCTCACTGTCATATATTATGAAACACTTTCCCAGCTGTATTGAAAATTTATCATCAAAGTGCTTCACTTGAGAAACAAAATGTTCTGTTATATCAACACAAAAATCTGAAACCTTTTGCACCTCTTTAGTATCATTATTTGGAATCAACATTAAAATATAACTCACATCTCCAGTATCTAGCATATATGAATCAATCAAATCTAGAATTTTTCCAACCTTGTCATGCAAATAAACATCCTTTCCACATGAGTTAGAAATTCCAAAATCACATACCTTATCCTGAATGGAAACAGACTTTTGATCAATACCAAAAGTATCACCATCATTCCAAGAAATACACAGGGAGTCATAAGAATCTTTACACAAAGATTTTTCACTGTCAAAACAAAAGTAAGTTGGAGACAAAAATTCAAGATCTTCACCATGTGCACATCCCTGGTATTCAAAAATAAACAAATCTGCAATCTGTTCACTGGAAAGTGAACAAGTCTCTATATTTTCATCATTATTACTATACTCCTCACTTTTGTCATCATCACACATAAATCCAATACCATCAGAGAATGGAAAATCAGAAACATCATCAATGTAGTTATTTATTCCATCATTTTGCTTGTCTAAAATTATTTCCTCCTTTTCATAGAATGGATTTGAAAATATCTGAAACTTACTTATTGACACACCTTGGCAAAAAATCATCTGATCATCATTTAACTCTTCATCATACAACGAGTTTGAAAAAATTTGGAAATCACTTTCAAATGTGCAAACCTCTTCTTCATCAGATCTATCTTCATAACTTTCAACTGCAGCTAGAGGTATTGTATATTTACTATCTGATGAATCAACATCTCCCATTACCTCTTCATCCAGATCCTCATAAGAAGAAGAAGAATCCCTTGACTGCAGATCATAATCCTCAGGTTCATCATCAACATCAGAATATTCACAACAAACACTGCTCTCTCTATGACAATCTGTTGTGCAAGAGAGATGCCTTGCACCTTCATCCTCCTCAACATGGTGAAAAGTATCTGAGGCTAGATATACCATGTGATCTTCTTCATTGTTTTCCATCTACATTACCTCCTCTTGCATTCTTTGGGCTACAACACAATAATCTGGGGAATGTGGCATATCACAAAATTCACAGAAATAATTGTTACTTACCATATAGGTTCTCTTTGTCAATGGATCAGGAGCTTCCTTGTTTCCAGGCCTAGTTGTTATAGGTTTGCTATCCTTCTAGTCTGCATTGTAAGGTATATCATGCAACCTCGGCCTTTCATTCTTGTATGTTTTGCTTTGTTGAGAAACCCTAGGAATATCTCTTTTATTGATTATCCCAGCAACCTTCCTATTGTTTTCAATTGTTTGTGCCATCTTCTGTGCTTCAGCCAAATCTCTTGGGAATTTATTTCTCAGCTCATACCCTATCTTAGGTTCAAATGCATTCAAATAAATACTCAGTGCTACAAAATTTGGCAACTTTGATCTAGGAGGTATCCTACTCTGCAACTTATTGAATCTCCAATTGAAATCATAAATTGTATCACTTTGATTCTTTTGAATGTGCAATAATTCACGAAGAGCATAATCTGGTACACTTAGATTCCCAAACTGCTTGAGGAATTGATCTTGAAATCCTTGGAGAGAATCAATGGAGACAACTGGTAGGCTATTGAACCAATCCCTAGCATCTTCAACTAGTGATATCATAAATAGCCTCATGCGTAAATCTTCATAAGGAGCATCCAAATCTTGGATAAAAGCATCAAAAATTCTAAAATGATCTTCAGCAGTGATTGCATCACACCCTGTAAACTTTGGAACAATACCCCTCCAACTGCCATCCATTGGATAAGGGGATAATGAAATCCCTGCCAAATCAAACTGTTTGATCATTATTGTATACTGATGAGGGGGGGCACTAGGTGGGTACAGATGCTGGTACATCAGACCATAGTGTTGATATGGCATATACTGCTGACTATGAGGAGCTCCAACATGACCTCACCAGAACTGAGATCCTCCTCCATTCATGTTTGAACAGCTATAATAATATTTTCAGAGTCGCCACCTACTTTTCCAAAAGGAGGAAAATCATTATTTTTGATCTATTCCCATTAGAATCACCTTTTCTAAAAATTCTCAAATCTTTTCTTCACTGACTCTATATGATGGTCTTTAATCAAATTTTCTGATGTAATTCCTAGCAGAGTCGCCAATTTGTTAGCTCTCAAAAATGTAGGTTTGAACCATGAAAGGTTGCCAAGCTTTCACAACATTTTAGGGTAATAGAACAAGGCTTGAAACAATCAAACCTTTTGCTCTTTAGGTGCTGCTAAACCTAGGCGGGTGTACCTTTCTGAATAGCTCAGACTTAACTTGTGATTATTTCTCTGAGATGCTTTGTCCACAATGGCAGATAACAATGAACAAATGAAACCAAACTCGATAACTACCTTCTGATCTAAATCCTAGAATGCTTAATTAATTGATAAAAGAGATTGAATGAATTGAAATAATGAAATTGCAGAGACTAGTGCTTTATTGGGTATGCAGAGTCAAACAAAACAGAAGTGGGCAACTTATTTTGGCAGAAAATCAAATTGCAGGCATATGATCTATTCATAACTTGTATAAACAATGCAAGATTATGACTACTAAGCTCTTCTTAAATAATCCAAATGAATCTTCCTGATTACTGTGATCAATGAAAAGGATTTAATCCCTACTTGAGAGAACCAGTTAATTAATCACACAAATGCAACAAATGTGCACAGATAAATTGAAAATAAACTTGTTATTCCAATTTAAACAACCAGAAAAAATCAAATTGGAAACAACTTCAGCAATACTTTTTCAATAAGCTTAACAGACAATTGATACCAAAAATAACCTATCACACCAGCTGAATTTCATTGAAATCACCATTTAAAAACATGCACCATGGTCTCCAAAATGATAACTTTATTCTACCGTGCCCATTCCTACTCTACTGTGTTTTTCTAATCTAAAAATCTTATCTAAAATCCCCTCTTCAATTACAATCGGGAGTGTATATTTATACACCAGCCTTAGAAATCATATCATTTTGAATTCATATCGGCCCCCATAGAAATCAAGCCCAAATTATGTCGGCCACAACAGTATTTAGAATTTCATATGTTGGCCAACAGCTTTTGAATTTCTGTTTTATTCACCAACCACTTTCCAAGACAGGCCTGAAGGTATGTCGAAGGCAATTGTATCACTTATCGCTCCCTGCCAGTGTTCCCCTGCTTTGCATTCGCTGAGACACGAGCATATCTCTCACCGATGTAATCCTTTTGTTTTGTTCATAGTTGCTATAACTCAATAGTGTTAGAGAGACCTAATGTAGACTTCATCCTGTTTCACCGAAAGTCATCATTTACCCTGGGTCACTATAGCACCTTGCTTGTTACACCAAGGTCAAAGGATATTCTTCTGATTCTTTAAGTCTCGCTATGACCACACAACATCGATGAGACTCCATAGCGAGTTAACTTCATTTTTCCGAAAGCCTCGAGCCACAATATATCGCCAAGACATCAATGTTTTTATACCAATAGAAACCCTTCGTCTCATGTTTGTCGCTATAACTTGTAACTATCGGGGAAACCTTACGTTAATTATACAATGTTTCACCGAAGGCTTCTCACCCAACTCCAAGTCGCTGAGACAAAGCACCTCCTATGCCGAAAACCATTCCCCACTCGCTTTCTCCAAGACAATATAGTATCAGTCAGATCTGTTGGAGACAACACCATGTCATACCGAAGTACCTTGAAGTCATTCATGTTCGCCAAGAAAAAAAAAATTTCATACTGATGGAGTCTCCATATGCATTATCGGTGAGACCAAAGGTCATTCACCAAGATGATATATCGAAAGCCCCAACTCACACCGAAATGTATCCCTTAAACGTCAGTTGGTGAAACAAATGGAAATTGTTATGACATTATACTGAATACCCCCAGTCTGGCTGAAAAGAACATTCAATGTGATTGTCAGTGAAACCATGAGAGCTCGCCAAGACATTATGTAGAAACAAATTCTTACACCAATAAAAATCCACTTTTCCCAGTCGGTAAGACAAAACAATTTCAGCGTGACATTACAACGACGCCCAAACTCTTTCTGAAATATGCATCTTCCTGTCACTGAAACCCTATGAAAGCTATGTCGACAACCACTTGCAGATAAAATCTATTCACTAAGACACCGGATGAGTCTTTTCGATAGGAAATACAGACTCATGCAAGCTAAAACATGCAAAATGGATCAGGGAGACATAGACCACGATATGAATCATGCAAGACCTGATGGATACAATGGACGAAAAATGAGTAGAATGATAGGAAAAAAAACCCTAGTGTTTTAGGATGAGGACCATATGGAAACTTAGGGTCAAGCAAAATTTGTGAAAATATTGCAAAAACTTACAGCTCCAACAAGAGGAAAGGGTGGTGTTGCAATGGTTACTAGCTTCTGATTTATGCACTGGATCGGCCCCTGTGGGAGGTACTTGGGAATTGGGGTTGCCCCTGGGTGATTTGGAGATCTAGTTACAAGCCGATGGCTCATACACCCTTCTAAAATGCAATTTCATTTAAGCTCGGTCCCACTAGGCATGCCAAAAAAAGAATAAACTGTTGACACCAAAATTTGACGAGGTAACATAGCCTTATGAGAAACTCAGTTTAAGGGGGACCTTTTGCGCTAAACTGAGTAACCTCCAAATTTTTAGAGAAGCCAACTTCTTCTATAATGGGGTTTGGAAAGGGAAAAGGAAGCAGATATAATAAAATAAAGTCTAACCTAACACGATGCGCCAAGATTTAAGGGTTTGAATGGTGTTGTAGTGTTCTCAAACATTAGAGACTTAAGATTATAGTATAGAAAATTCATTCATTGACATAAAATAACATTGCATACATTCCTACTGCCAAGAAGAGTCCTTAGACATGATCTAGGTAAGAAAACTTGCATCCAATCATATATAGAAGTTCTCAAATGAAGTGTCAAGACAATAAAAAGCACAGTGCACAGTTTGATCAAATCGCATGAAAAATAGAAAAGCCGAACAATTGGCACAGTCTGAGAGTTTTTGCAATCAAATAAAATAGTAATAAAGGTCTGGCGTCTTTTACTAAAACCAACATTTTTCTCCCAATTCTAGACCCTTTTCTCATTACAGAGAAAAGAATATATAGCAGGAAAAATTCCCACTGCCTCGGAGAGTAGTAACAGAAAAGATCTCGTGATCCCCGACAATGATTCCTGAATCAGAATATTCCCAAGGCCGTTACAATAGGATCGATCCGGAACAAAGCATCGAGTCATTCCAGGCACAAGTGTGTCTTCTATAATGATAGCGGTGGTCCCAGCTAGGCATGATCAGACAAGTGTCACCTCTGGTGTGAATGATTATGACACGCAATGACCAATAGTATTATTTGGTTCATCCGGTCCATCGCCCGCATATTAGATCCTCCGTGAAGGCACGTGGCAGCCCCTCACTGCCTGTATGAACCTCTCTCCCTTCGCCGCTGAGGACTTGTGTTAATGCTACATGTGTCAAGTGGGCGGAGCCTTCATCAACAATAGAGGGAACGAATACCAGACAAGCGCAAAAGAGACGCGTGGCAGCATTTTGTTGCCCACGGCTGCTACTTCATTTCCACGCTGAAATATTTGCGAACGGTAGACATGTAGCCAATGTACACCACAGTAAGCAACTGTGGGGCCTGCCAAAACATTTTAGGAATGAGGGCTTCGTGGCAGCATTTTGCAGCCCGACGAGGCAGCAAGGAAACATGAATAAAGTATCCCGCATCCGCAACACGTGGAAGTACAACGGAGTTTCCTGGAATGCGAAAGGAAAGCCGAGACTCACAGTTGCGAGGAATAGACACATGGAGCAACAGAGCAAAACTTAGATAAAATGGAGACCAGACCTTGCGATGCATAGGTCGGTGCATGGAAAAATAAACCCGAAGGGAGCTGATTAAATATTTGTTAACAGCTTTCCTTCCCCATTTATTTTTAGGAAAAACCAAGATTTTAGGTTCAACATCAGATTGTGAAATTGGTGGAGATAGAGTGTTATCCAAGGGAAAGGGGACAACATTATCTCGAATCTTGGAAGAAGCATGTTCTGACATTTTATCTTTTGAATCATATTGTCAAATGGGGAGATCAACCTTTGTAGAATCCTCCTCATCAAGGATCTCATTTGCAATTTCCTCGATAAGATCTTCACCCACTTTTTGAAGAACTTCATTTACAATGTTCAAGATTTTCTCATCTTCTAATGAACCATTTAGTAATTCCTCAAAGTGAGAAATGTTGTTAGGACTAGCATCATTGCTAGAGTGTGAGGAAGGAGCATTCACGATGGGAGCCTAGGGAGGACCCTTTGATATTATATTATTTATATAATATTATAATACTATATAAAATATTAATGTATAATATTATAAATATTAATATTGCATATAAAAAAATTAACATGGTATACTATATTATTATATATAATATATTAATATTATATATTATATTATTATATAATATATATTAATATTATTATATAATATATATTAATATTATTATATATATATATTAATATTATATATCATATTATTATGTATAATATTATATTATATACTATATATAAAAATATATTATATATAATAATATAAAAATATATTAATATTTTTTGTTTTAATAAAAGTGTATCTATTTCTTAGGCATTAATAACGGATATCTATTATGCAGCCTTAAGTAACAAATATCCATTGACTAATGGATATCCAATTTTCCTGTTAAAAAATGGATATCTATTTCTATTGGATATCCGATATTAATGAATATTCATTTTGGTTTGATATTGCTTCAATATTTGGCTTGGGGTGACCAACCTAAAAATTCAACATCCCCAATGTTTTTACAAGGGTTGTAAGAGTTTTTCAAACTTCACCCTTCATGCTAACGACTTTTTTTCATTCGATTTTGATGAAACGTGAAGGGTTTGTTCAACAAATTGACAACATTCTACCAATATAAGATATGCTTTATTTTGAATTTAATAAGTAATTATTATTGATTTTCTACATGCACCATGTGTAAAGTTTTGATTGATAGGTTGATTGAAAAACATCTATAATTTTTAAATGATTAAACAATTTTTAAATTTGAAAGATGCATCACACACTATGCTTTACAAATTATAGTTTTTTAAATAAATAAATTTCATATTTTTTTGACCAACTTAGGGTGGCTGGACAAATGGTTTTTAATATTTTTAAAAATTTCAACTAGAAAATTCATAACTAAATATTTAATTGCCAAAAAATTACAAAAATATGTCACATCTAGGTATGTGTCCTCTACTTATTTTGAAAGATTTAAAAAAATAAAAAAATCTTCTCCCCATTAGGGTGGTCGGACAAACACCTGCTTTTTATTTTTTCCTAAAAAATTAGTACTACTACATTGAAATTTTAAATTTTCACCAAATAGATTTATTTTTTTTCCAAAAAAGGACTAGTAGAAGAAACTAGATTCAATTTGCTACAAATTCCATTTTTCCATATTTTTCAAATTATGTTAATAACCTATTCAAATTTTTATGTCAAATTGTGTAACTTTGTTTCTTTGAAATTTCATTGCCACTTAGGGGCCTAATTTGGACCCCCATGATCCTACATTGACCCTAAGTTAATATAAATTGTTATGGGAATGCAATGAAGTTTGATTGTTTAATGTAGCCCAATGTGATGCTTGTTAAATGATTAACTAAATAAACTGAAACTATGGTAAAACACTAATTGTGTTATGATTTTTTTCTGAAGCAGAAGTGTCACTCTATGAAACAAAAATGTGGCAAGTATTTGTGGAGGAACAACTATTAACTACACAAGTACAACGAGTCTCAACAGAGACACCAAAATGCAAAGCACATGCACTGTAGGCTGACACATAAGCACCACTATTTTCTACACAAGCATAGCAAAATAGGGACTTAAAAATGATGAAATGAATAGCTAATAATCAAGTTTTTGAATGCAAGTGTGAGTTCATCTTATGCTTAAGTTTAAATTTTAAGCCCCAAAAATGAAATGTGTGATGTGAAACTAGGGTAGTTGTTTAACCTAGGTAATTTTTTTTGGTTCTTTTTAGATAGTAAGTTTTTAATCTTTTCTTAATGTGTAGTTGTAGTTTTTACAAAAAAAAGGAAAGAATGCTAGAAATAGAGACTACCACCAAGTTAGAATCTAAAAGCTATGCAAACTATGCAACCAAACCAACAAGCAACCCTGCAAAAACAAAAGTTGTTAGTGAAGATTTGAAACTATGTTGGCCAAATAGAAGTGCAACAATCAGGCTCATAGGAATCTCAGGTCATGATGGAAGTTCCATAACATCGGATGCATGCATAACATAATAGGATGTAGGCACCACAAAAAACAAAAGAGGTTCTGAAAGTCATGACACAAGCATTACTAGTTGAAACGAGGGCATGATTTCATAGAGGCTAAGACCTGAACACTTCAAACTTCACAAAAAATCCAAACAAATGTTAGAAGGGATGTGGGTCCCATTGGGCATGCCAAAATGTGAGAGGGAAAACAACCAATGTAAGCAATACAAATGATATTCAAACACAAGCATAACAAAAGAACAAACAAAGCTATACCTTCCTCTCCATGGAAGGAGCTCAAGATGCACATAAGTCTTGATGGATTTTCTCTCAAAGGATATGTGAATTTCTCACTCAAAATACCATCATAATATGTCTAAGATCAAATCAAGATGGTGAAAATGGGAGAGTGGACTTGGATTTATAGATGTGAGTTGAGAGGAATGGAGGGCTAGGATTGATTGACCTAATGAAGGGTGGAGATTGAGGGGTGTTGAGGATCAAGAGCATTGTGACATGTGTCACAAGAGGGAAAGGGAGAAGAGTTAAGGTGTGCTCACACATGTGTGAGTACACCTTGGGAAGAGAGGTATTTAATTTGTGTAAAATGGTGTAAGAGATAGTGGTGGTAGGTGGGACCTCACACGTGTGAGAGGAAGGTAGATGGTAGGCTAGGACACTTGTCACCATGTGGCAAGATTGGGAAGAGGTGAGTGATGTTAAAATTAGAAGAAAATGATAATGGGGATTAGTAATGATGATTAAATCAATTAATCATAGATTAACTAATTTAATGGGTTGGGTTGAGTTAATAAACCAAAGGTTTATTTAACTTGAGTGGAGTTAAATGTTGGAGGATGAGCTAATAATGGTTAGGAGATGGATGAGGTTAATTAATCATAGATTAGTTAAATTAGGTAGGATTAGAAGAATGGGAATAATGGTGGGATCAATTAAATAGTTAAAATATTTAATTAATTGGAGAGGAACCTTAGGATACCAAGTGATATAATTAATTAAATAATAAGATATTTAATTAATTTTAAGAAGAAGGTGGCATAATTAAATAAATAATAAATATTTAATTAATTAAGGACTAGGAGGGGTAAATTAATTAAATAATATGATATTTAATTAATTTAGGAAGAAATAAGGAAATAATGTTAGAATTGGGGTGTCTACATAATCTAATAATTAATTCATATATAGCCTGATGTGGATCCAACCCCATTTTGATCTAAGACTTGACATTGAGAGAATAAATAAATTACACACACCATAGTAGTTTAGTATTTTTTAATAGGTACCTCATGATGTCCTAATTTTTTGTAGAATTTATCCCTTGGTAGTGGTTGTGGTAGGGAAATCTTAGAAACTAAGTCTTTTGGAGCTTAATGGTGATAAAATCCTCAAGAGCATTTTTTCTATTTGGTTTCTGAACTGTAGATTTTTGGCACCCTAATCCTTTCTAGCTCTTCTAGGGTTTTTCACCTAAAAGGAGAGAGATAGGGTAAAAAATGCTAAAGGGTTCATTCAAATTATGTTATGTATGATGTTTATATGACTAAATGAGATGAACTAAATGAAATAAAGTAATGAAATTGATTGATTAAACATACAAAACTAATGAAATATGAAATGTTTAAAAACACATTGTGTAATGCAACAATGAACTAGAAATGAATGCAAAACATAACATAAATTAACCAAACTGAAAGTGTGCACATGAGATGTTGAAGGAGGCTGGAAATGAAATTTGAAATGCTGTTGATGATGGTTTTTAGGCCTAGTGGGAATCATTCGCCATTCTGGGTGAATCGGTCCCAATTCTGGTAAACTGAGCCGAAACCTGTTTCTGTCAAAAGGGTATCAAAAAATGCAAAAAAACACAAAACTGACCTGGAAATGAGACTCATTCACCACCCATGGTGAATGAGTCCACTATTGAATTTCTGTATTTTCAAAGGTGCTTTCCGAAGCTTCCGATATGCACTTTGACTTCCTATAGGTGTTCGCTTCTGAAACTATGATTTACGGGTCTGAAAATGAGTTTTTGTTGATATTTTGACTTGTTGAATGAGGAGAAGACTTAAGAAACTTTATAACTTGATCTTCAATGATTTCCAAGCTTCCAAGAGTCTTAAATCTATAAACAAACAAGAAGAGAAGAAGAAATTTTGAATGTTAGGGCATGGGGGTTTGCCTTGGTCAAACCTCTTTTAGGTAATTAAACCAAAATGATGAAAGAATAGAATGAAACATGCAATAATGGAATATATTACCTTGCCATGATGGTGATCTTGGATTTTTGCAGCAATGGAGGAAGATTCAACCCTTGAATGTCTTTATGAGCTTTCTTAATGTCTTGCAATGATAAAACCCTAAGTTGCTTAACTTGAGATGAAAGATTAGTGGATGAATAATGAAGAATGGATGTGAATTAAGTTCATGGATGTAAAAACGAGTTTAAAGAGGTGATTTTATAGGGAAATTCCCCTATTTTACCCATTAATACCTCATCATAGACATGAAGCAATATTAAACTCAAATTTCACTTTTTTCCTGCTCAAAGGTCAAAATTAAGCCAAATGGGACTCATTTGCGACACATGACGAATGGGTCCCACCTGGATGGAACTGATTTTCCATGCGTGATGAATGGGTCCCACAGGGGCTAATTTGATAGCTTATATGCCAAGAGATAAGGAAATAAGTTCAAAATTGCAACTTTGTCAGGTATTTGATTAATTTAAGCCCCAGGATGCACAATATGGGTTAATAGGGGACTAATAGTGATGATGTAAATGTCAAATAGGGCTTGGGACACAAAAATCAATGTGAAAGTGTGATTAAATATGCTTTACAACACTAAAATGAGGTCCAAATAGCCTAGGAAGGCACACTAACCAATGTGAATGTGCAAGACACATTACATCACTAGTTTATCATTAAGTCTATTTCAAAATCCTTCTAGATTTATGTAATAATATTATTAAACAAAATTTATAATGTTGAATTAGGTTGAAATAGGTTCATTAAGTCTAGAAAAGAGTGAAAGTATCTTACAACACTTTACAACACCTTTACAAGATGTCGTTAAATACATGTTATTGAATTTGCAAGGGTCCAAGACCTAGTGTGGACGCATAAAATGCCTCACAATGCTAGATTAAGACCTCATTAAGTCCAATTAATCATGAATTATTCTCATGTCAAGCAAAGGGCACTTTTTTCTATGACACATTTAGCCCCCACTTTAGTGAGAGGATAAACTTGGTTCAAAATCACACTAATGTAGACATTCAAGAGAGATTCAAGTGTACAAATGAAGATGACAAAGAATGACAAAGATCAAGAAGGAAATCAATCCCCTAGGATCCAAGATCCTAAGTCAAACCATCAAGATACAAAATCATGCAATGGAAAGAACTAAGAGGAATGAAAGTGAGGTGGATCAAGCTTCGATTGTTTGTCCAACTAGTTGTGAATCAGATCTAGGCTTGTTTGTTTGGAAATGAAATGTGTACTCACTCTGGGGTGAGGAAAATATTGGCTATCCGTCAGGTGAGAAAATCTAAAAGTATAATCACTCTAGGGCCACAAAACTTCTGGTTGTCTGCGGGGTGAGAAATCCCAAAAGTTGAAATACATACGCTAGTTGGTATGCACTCACAAACACAAAGGTTGCTATGAGGAAAGTTGTGCCGCTTGATGGGCTTCCCACTCAACCATACCAAAGTTATACCTTCTGATAACTTTAATAAGGAACCACAAAGAAGATGATATCATTTCAAGCTCTATGAAGTAAGAAAAACTTTGTATGCTTGACACTCATAGACATTGTTAATGTAGAATAGTGTAAGGATTGTTCAAAGGGATTTTGCTTTATTCGTGCAAGGTCTCATCTTAGGGAACATCATGCTTAATGTATCCAAGCGAGGATAATTCAAAAGAAGTATCACGCTTTTGGAGAGAATCAAGCCCAATGACTCCACCAAGAAAAGGATGCATCAGGAGAAGAAAGAAATAGCGCAATGAAATGTGAGTGGTGATGTTTTCCCCCACTTTAAAGAAGTTTTGAGGACCTGTACTATGAGAAATTGCTTTAAAGTAGAAGAAGATGAAATGAGAGCTTACTCAGAAAGCCCTATGCCAAGTCATATGTTTCCGATAAGCTACGTCATAAAAAGGGGAGTATGCCACATGCAAGTCAATCTTAAGACATGTCCTCCACATCTCAAGCTTTCTCTTATATGTTCATGAAAGGTTAACAACTAGTCAAAGACAAAGACAAGTGACATATGAGGACAAGGCTATTGAACCCCTTTCCCCCACTTAGTGCAGGAAAAAGGTGAGCCTAGAATGGATGAAAGTGAGTTTCAAGTAAAGGAATTAGGTGCTCCAACCCAAGGAAGAGCACCACACTCCCTTAGACAGTGAATGTTATTGTTGTGTAAAGTATTTGATGAAATTGGAAACAAGGGAGATACCCCTAGATCTTTCTTGAAAGAGTATGATATGTCAATTTTGTTTGTGTGTTCATTGCATCCATGTATAGGAGGAATATTGGAACCATAACAATCTTCCAAGTGGGATAAAGGGGTTGTGTGTTGGTGAGGGGTGGTGTTTTTACAAGAACACAAATCCTTGTTAATGTTATGTGTGGTTGCTTCATGAGGGATGGGAGTTATATTTCCACCATCACCACCATGGGATGATTTGGTAGAACTAAGTTGAGTGAATGGAACACAAGGTTATTTGGGTTGAAAGTGAGATATCGCACACCCACCCTTAAAGGTAGGTGTGAAACTCGAATCATTACTAGAACTTGTGTCTGAAAATGAATCATTTGTATATGACTCTTTGGACCATGAGGGTGATATTTTGGAAATGTTATGGAAAGGAGGTGTAGAATCTAATGATCCCCAATGATGGCAAAAGAGTTTTATTGTAGATGAAGAGTTAGGACCAACTCGTATAGGTTCGTGTTTTGATCTAGGAATGAAATGATTAGGGGAGTTGGAAGTGTTGTGATCAGTTGACACATAGCTTTTCTCATCTACATCAATCATGTATATCTTCTTGTTATATTCAAACTTCATCACATGGTGAAGGGTAGATGGGACTCCTTTCATAGAATGAATCCATGGTCTCCATAGGAGAAGATTGTATGGGAGGGGTCCTTGCATGATATGAATAGAGGTAGGAAACACTACAGGGACAACCTCAATAGGTAATGTGATCATCCCAAGTGGCTGCCTATGAACATTGTCAAAGCCACGAATATGAACATCATTAAGTTGAATGCACGTTATTTCCATGCCAATATTGTGTAGGAGGTCCATGCTACAAACATTAATTTCTGATCCATTGTTGATGAGAGTGTGCCTAATTAGAGTTTCATTAATGATCACCTTTATCATCAAGGGATTATTTTTGTGTTGAATCGCAAGTGGGGGTAATTCATGTTTAGGGAATGCGATTTCTGATTGGGTGGCTTGTATGGGACGAGGGGAGGATGTTACATGATTTGGTTTTATATAATATTGGATCTCTTCCTTTTGTGTTTCCAACATTTCATGGAAGAGAAGTTTGACTGTTGGTGAAAGTTGAATGATATCCCATAAAGATATATTAGCTGGAGTCTTTTTAAGCTCTTCAACACTAGGAAATTTTTGAGGAAAAGGTAATGGTGTAGGATTGTTGTGTGGTCCCATAGGTGTTTGAGTCACTAAGTTACAACTTAGTGGCTGTAAAACATTGTTATGAGTAGATTGCATCATGGATTTCAAGACACCTCTGAATTTTTTGTGTTTTGCACTAATGGAAGGTGACTTAGGAATCTCACTAATTAAAGGAGATCCCACTTGTGTCATCATAACTTCAAGAATATTATCTTTATGGGCATGATGTGTTGGTGAAGGGGATTCTAATGCCACTTGAGTATCCTCATATAAGGAAGGTTTAGTGGTTGAAGGATATGTGTCAATGTTCATATGTTTGTGCACCATGATATTCTCCCTAGGAGGAGAGTTTTTAGGAGAACAACAAGCCAAATGTTTTTGAAATTCATAGGTTGGTTCTTCTAAAAGGAATTCATCACAATTAGGGGAATGATCAATGGTTGAAGATTGTTTATCAAGAAGGGTTTCCCTAGGTGAAGGGGGACAACTAAGATATTCATGACCCTCATCGATTGTGTTGTCTAACATCAAAGTATCTACTTCACAACTAGGAGAGATACTAGAGGAAGAACAAATGTTGTTGTTATGATCATCTAAGGTTGTATGATGTTGGTTGTGAATGTGTTGTCCACTAAGAGAGGTAAAAGGAGAGAAACAACTAGGATTCTCAAAACTCTCATTAATTGATTCTTCTACTAAAATATCTTCATCACTAAGAGGGGAGATATTAGGAGAAGAACAAGTATGATCATTAGGAATGGCCCAAGTCATAGTCTCTTTCACAAAAACACTCTCATAGGGAGGGGATAGTAAATTTTTCTTAACATGTCTACATATGTAAGGTATAAGCATTGTTTGAATAAGAATGAAAAGTACATGTAACCATTTCATGCAATGTTTCAACAAGATGAACAATGTATATGCAAAGACACAAAACATTCTTTTACAATATATGAAAGCTTTGGAAAATGAAAAAAATGTACATGCAAGAATGGAAAGCACTTTTAACAAACTTATGCAAATTTTGAAGAATAGAAACATTGTATATGCCAAAGTGAAAAGTACTTTTATCAATGTTATGCAAAATTACAGAAATGAAAGCATTTTCAAATGTAAGGATGTGTGCAAATGAAGTGATTTAAAGAATGAGTGAGCTAAAATGATGTTTTTGAGCTAAATGCATAAAAAAAATGTTCCAAAAACTTTCTAGACTTATACCATATGATACTAGGAGGCTTAGGAAGCACAAAAAAGAGGTTTTTGATACAGTATCAGATAGTCAAAAATTTAGACAAGGATTGATTCGTCCAACATGGTGAATGAGTCCAAGTAGTAGTTTTTTTGCAAAATTTTCAGAAATTTGGAAGTGTTTTTGATGTGTTTAATGTTGTAAGATGCAAACCTAATATGGAGATGTAGGATTTCAAATATTTTTAAGGAAATTATATGCAAAAATGCAAGCTAAATACACTTTTTTCTAATACAAAATTGAAATCAAGATGTAAATCAACCAATGCAACTCTAATGAAAATTCAATGCAAGCTAGAATTAGGATGAAAATGGACTCCAAATCAAAAAATAAGATGTTCAAGAATCAGGTTCACCAAAATGAACCATAGATTTTTGGCGCCCTAATCCTTTCTAGCTCTTCTAGGGTTTTTCACCTAAAAGGAGAGAGGTAGGGCCAAAAATGCTAAAGGGTTCATTCAAATTATGTTATGTATGATGTTTATATAACTAAATGCAATAAAGTAATGAAATTGATTGATTAAACATGAAAAAATAATGAAATATGAAATGTTTGAAAACACATTGTGTAATGCAACAATGAACTAGAAATGAATGCAAAACATAACATAAATGAACCAAACTGAAAGTGTGCACCTGAGATGCTGAAGGAGGCTGGAAATAACATTTGAAATTCTACTGATGCTAGTTTTTAGGCCTGGTGGGACTCATTCACCATTATGGGAAAATAAGTCCTAGTTATGGTAAACTAAGCCGAAACCTATTTCTATCAAAAGGGTATTAGAAAATGCAAAAAACACAAAACTGACCTAGAAATGGGACTCATTCACCACCCATGGTGAATGAGTCCACTTTTTAATTTCTATATTTTGAAAGGTGGATTATGAAGCTTCCGATCTGCACTTTGACTTCCTACAGGTGTCCGCTTTTGAAACTTTGATTTACGGGTTTGAAAATGAGTTTTTGTTGATATTTTGACTTGTTGAATGAGGATAATACTTAAGAAAAATTATAAATTGATCTTCAATGATTTCCAAGCTTCCAAGAGTCTTAAATCTATAAACAAACAAGAAGAGAAGAAGAAATGTTGAATGTTAGGGCATGGGGATTTGCCTTGGTCAAACCCCTTTTTGGTAATTAAACCAAAATGATGAAAGAATAGAATGAAACATGCAATAATGGAATATATTACCTTGCCATGATTTTGATCTTGGATTTCTGTAGCAATGGAGGAAGATTCAACCCTTGAATGTCTTTATGAACTTTCTTAATGTCTTGCAATGATAAAACCCTAAGTTGCTTAACTTGAGATTAAATATTGGTGGATGAATAATGAAGAATGGATGTGAATTAAGTTCATGGATGTAAAAATGAGTTTAAAGAGGTGATTTTATAGGAAATTCACCTATTTTACCTGTTAATACCTCATCATAGGCCAACATGAAGCAATATTAAACTCAACTTTCACTTTTTTCCCACTCAAAGGTCAAAATTGAGCCAAATGGGACTCATTTGCCACACATGGAAAATGGGTCCCACCTGCATGGGACTAATTATCCATGCATGGTGAATGGGTCCCATAGGGGCCAATTTGATAGTTCAGATGCCAAGAGATAAGGAAATAAGGTCAAAATTGCAAGTTTGTCGAGTATTTGATCAATTTAAGCCTCAAGATGCACAATATGGGTTAATAGGGGACTATTAGTGATGATGTAAATGTCAAATAGGGCTTAGGACACAAAAATAGATGTGAAATTGTGATTAAATACACTTTACAACACTAAAATGAGGTCCACATAGCCTAGGAAGGCACAAGAACCAATGTGAATGTGCAAGACACATTACAACACTAGTTTATAATTAAGTTTATTTCAAAATCCTTATAGATTGATGTAATAATATTATTAAACACATTTTATAATGTTGAATTAGGGAGAAATAGGTTCATTAAGTCTAGAAAAGAGTGAAAGTATCTTACAACACCTTTACAAGACGTCGTTAAATGCATGTTATTCAATTTGCAAGGGTCCAAGACCTAGTGTGGACACATAAAATGCCTCACAACACTAGATTAAGACCTCATTAAGTCCAATTAATCATGAATTATTCTCATGTCAAGCAAAGGGTATTTTTTTCTATAGCACAGTTTTCATCATTCGTGTCTTAGAAAAACACATCCCATTTTTCGAAAGGAAAATGTGGGGTACCCCTTTCTCCTCTTCTCCTTTCTATCCTTTATGTCCTCTTATTTTCTTATTTCCTTCCTTTTTTATTTTGTCCTTCTTCCTTTTTATTTTTTTTCATGGTTTGTTAGGGACATTTCCATTTTTGTCAAAATTTTGGAGTTATTAGGTTAGGGATACTTTCCAACACATCCCAAAAACCCTAATATTCCTTTTGGTCATCTTGTTAGAATTATTCATCTTCACATGCTTGCAAGAACATATTTGAAATACTGATGCAAAAGGTGTGATATCACTTGAACCTACCCATATGGCTTTGCATTAATGGAAATATTCCCACATGTGTCTTTCCTCTTTTTTCCTTTACTTTGTCTTCCATTTTTTTGTTTTCTACTTTCTCTTTTGCTTTGAAAATGTGAAACCCTCTTACATTGTTTGTGATTTGATGGGAGAATTCATTGGTAGCTAGGTATGTGAGTTGAAATGTGTGTTGTTTTTGCATGTCAACTTGTGGTTTTCATTCTTCCCATGACATTAAATCATATTTACTAGGTAGGGCTTTTATTCCTTTATCATTTGCTCCTTTTGGTTTTGCTAGTGTTTTGTATGTTTTTCTTTTCTCATGTATTGGTATTTGTTTACATTTGTGTGTTTTTCCTTTTCATTTTTTTCCCTTGTTGGTGGGTTAGTCTATTTATTATCCCATGTTTATTTTTTGTGCATCTTGGGATATTCATTGTTTACTCTTGTGGTTTTCCCATATTCCCCCTTTGAAAAGTCTATTTGTCAAATTTGGGAAATTTTTTTCCCTTAATGATGTCCTAATGGTGTAATCATTCCATCTGTATTTTAGAGTTTTTCATCCTAGATTTCTTGAAATCATGTCCAAAAAACCTTGATGGTAGTGTCATTTCAAGTGTACATGGCTCTAATAGGTTTCTACACTTAGAAAAATTTATGTTCTTTCATAATCACAGTTTCTAAATCCTCCAATCCTAGTACATAGTTAGTGGTCACTCTAAAGTCCAACCCTAACATGTTCTAGTATTAATTACTTTTTGGAGTTATGTTTCAAAGTTTCCCTATCAAAGTACCAAGTTAAAGTTATTCCCAAATCCTGATCTTGTTATTCTTTCAATAGTGTATCCCTTGTTGAAGTAAAAGTTTCAAAGCTTTCTTATTCGAGTTCCTAGCTAGTGCTTCTTCTAAAGTATGATCCTAATATGTCTTAGTATAGTATCCTTTTCAGAGTTTGATTTTAGAGTTCCCTTATCCAAGTGGAAAATTAGAAATCACCTCAAAGTATAACATTGTTATGTTTTAAGTTTCAGGAATATATTCGTATGACATCAAACTACCCCTCCCTAGAATACTCATTGGCAAGCATTCCTAACTCATAAAATTTTCCACTCCTTGGAAGGATTATCCATTGAAATTCGATAATTATTATTGATCCGTATTAGGAATTTTTTTGATGTTGGTTATGCTTTCATGGGCCTTTGTTACCCCTCATTTTATTTTGGAATAATGCTCAAGTATAAAGGTGTTTAGTGAAATAAGCTAAGGTCTTAGATTTGATTATAGAATGAATTTCTTGATTAAAATATTAATAAACATTCTATGTGATTGAAAGTACTCATGAGAGGAGAACAAGCCCCACAAAATAGATGATGCACAATTATAAATGATATTACCTTGCATCAAATATGTTCTCCCCATGGACAAATATTAGAGACATTGATCTTGGACATGTGACTATTTACAAATTCTTGCAAAGAGTGTTGAGGGAGACACAACCTTGATGGCTCGGTGAATGGAAAATTTAGGATTCATTCAAGCTATTGCCTTCCTATTTTCTATATAGTATCTTGAACTATATTTGGCCTATACTAAGGATTATGATCAAAGACAAAGGAAATTATTTGGCCCTAAAAGCCAAAAAATATTAGACATCTATTCAAATGTGATTGAGAGAGTATTCAAACTTCCCACATATGGATATTAAAAAAATAATATGTATTCTTTAAGATATTATGAGGGAAACATTGCATAGACAACAACCTTGTGAATTCCAACCTCTTATTGCACAAAAGAAAATTAGTAGTCAAAATAGCCAAGATTAATCATAAGAGTTAATTCATGGTTACTTATTCAGATTTTCATTGACCTTGTGAATTCCAACCTCTTATTGCACATACCTCTTATATTTTAGACATATGAATCTTTTCAAGCCTTTGGAAAATTCATGGTTACTTATTCAGATTGTCATTGACCTTTATCTTTCAATTTATCAATCATCATCATCATCATTGTCATTGTCAAAATTGGGTCTCAAACTTATGTCTTGGTTTAGACTCACCTTGTCAAAATATCATTCTCTCAATATTGGTCCTCATAAGGGTCATTGAATTTTATTTATTTTTATCTTGGATCAACATAGCTTGGTTAGCATCCTTTTTCTTATATCTTAAAGTTCATATCATTAGACATCCCTTAGTCTCATTTAGCCTCATTTTCATACCATATAATTTGGTCATAAGGTCATTGTCATCCTTACATTATCATTTTCCATCCTCATATCCTCAAAAATCCAAAATAAAATAAAAAACATAGCTTAGTCTCATATCCCACTTTTCATTTATCATACTTGCATTATCACATCCACCTTGCAAGTCTTACATGGTTGAAACAAGATCACGAACAAAAAGAAAGGACATGGATTCTTCAAGTGATCTCTTTTCTAGTCCCCCTCATGGAAAAAACCTTGGATCAAATCAATCTCCACCATCACAAATATAAACACCACAAAGAGAATCACCAAACACATTTGACAACCTTGTCTTAACTAAATTCAACAAACGTCTTACTCCTGAAGAAATTGAAAGAGCCTCCCAAGTTCCAAGGATTTTCTGCATTGTCGATGAGCTTGATAGTGTTGATCCAAATAGATTCTTTTATGCACTAGCTAAGAAAGGGTCCAAAATTCCTTCTAACTATGATGTTTCTAAACTTTTTGAGGAATCTACACAAAGACAAAACCAAGGTTTCAATAAAAAATCATCTTCATTAGGAATACCATCCTCACAACAAATATTCACTAGCCTACCACTTGGGACAACAAAACACATGGAAACAAACGTACACATTCCTAATCTACCAAAATTTGGAAACAAGAGAACTCATACCGCAACACAAGGAAAAACTTTTACATTTGGTGCCTCATCATCAAGCTCCATGGGTATGAAATTCACAAATCCTCTATTTTAAAACATAAATCAAGGTCCCACGTGTAACATCCCCAACTAATATTTCCAAAATAAATTAATATTACATTATGAATATAAATTTAAGACATAAATCCCATAGCTATTTTCCAACATAGCAATTTCATGTCCATAAATGAAAAAAATCTGAATATATTCTTTTCTAAATGTCAATAGCCCATATACATAGTTTGACTTGGCACTCAATTGCCACATAGTCAATACAATAATTACATCAATGATACAAGTACATCAAATAAGATAGAATTCCACTGTAACTACTCTTCGACAGCTCACCTCCATTGGTGGACGAGAACAAGGTTCAAGTTCTTTTCTGCCCAACCACAAAGAAATGCTTCCTCGAAATTCTTTTGTCCATCAAAGAATACCCAACCTTGCATGAAACAATTAGCAAGAGATACAATTTACAAGGTAGAATCTGTGTGTGCCTAACTTCAAGAATTTCTATCTACTGTTAGAACATGCAAGTTCCATGTTAGGTAAAAAGATAAAGAAGATAGAGAGGACAAATAAATAAGCAGTCTGTTTCAAATAATGACTACAAAGCTTGGCCAAGCTCGTCTTGCATAAATGCAACTTAATTTAGATTTGGAAAATCAATTCTACAATCTCTCACATCCATTCGCGGAAGGTAGCTTTCCATAACAAAGGGGTATCCCTCCCTTCTAGACCACCTACTAGAATTATACATCAATGTGCTATAGTCTATCTAGTACTTTTATATCATTCCATTTCATTAATTTTCAAGCAAGTAGTCCATTTAATTTTGGTATATGCATCCAATTATTCATCATATAACTATCTTTCCATAAGATTCATATTTACACTTCAACACTAAACTCTTTTCTATAGTTCTTTCCTTTGCAAATGAAATTAAGCAACATACTCAAATGAGTAAATAAGATGGAATAAGAAGGTATACCACATGTATGTGTACATGCATAAATGGCGAGTTTATGTATGTGCACATATATGCATAATATTCATAGTTTTTATATGTGTATACATTCCTTAAGAATAATAAAAAAATAGAATCCATTCAACATGCAAATTTACAGATCAAAGATGCATTGATTTCTTCAAATACACAAGTTATGGTCTTATCCACCATATTCCAATAATAACACAATGAATATTGATACAATGGTTCGATATTTTATCAAGTAACATAGTTCCAACTAAAATGATACCAGATCGTTTACTTTTAATAGACAAAATCAATTTCAGAAACATTGCGAAAACCAATATTAATTCTTGTCAATCATTAGTTTGAATTGCTTAGTAAAGGAATAATATTTTCCTATATTCAATCTGTTCTAGATAGACAACAGGTTCTACAGTTAACTAATAGATCATATATTTTCTAAATTTAATTAAGAATATTATAATGTTCTACGGTCTATACATCTTTAAATCACACATATACATTTATATAATGAGAATACTGGGATCGATTAGCATTAATCATGTTATCGACTTATACCCTTCACATAATGTTCCATTGGTACTATATGCCTCATACCTGAGGCACTGATTTATCATTTGAAAAGAAAATTAGTGTATATTACTATTTGAATCGGTATGATTCATACACATGGTCGAACAATCATGCACACATATATATATGTGTGTGTGTGTGTGTGTACATGCCTGTCGAAGGAATAAGGCAGATTTATTCATATACCCTTAGCCTATAATGGATGATATTCTGTTGGTGACATATCAATATAACACATGCATTATTATTTATAAAAACATTTACAACAGACAGTTAACCTAAAATGATAGTATTGTTCCATTCTATTATCTGAACAATGTTTGATCATTCAGCAAGATGGAAGGAATAGAATGACATAGGGATTCATCCCCAATACACATCTATATGTTACAAGGCTAACCATAGTTAGTACAGATGTTACACCGGGTCGATAATATTTATCCCACACTAAGCTTTGAATAGGACAACGTATATCATCCATCAACTTGCAACTACAATGGAGATTTAATCTTCCCATTTTCTATGTATGGATTAGAATGATATGGATCATTTTGATCCAATATTCATGCTCGAATGGTCCATACCATTCGGCCCCATAAAATAGGGTATATGCATGTTTTTGTGAACATAGATGTCATTCGACTGGTATCATGGGTGGTCAACATCATAGATGGTGTTTCCCTTCACAAAGAACATGTTGATGTTCTCAAGATTGAAAATAAAATAACTTGTGGGTTAGAGCCTAAACATAGACCTTCGATTCCAACCATGCTCATGCATGTCGTTACACATAGTGAAGGTAAAGAATGGGGTTTTCACCCTCCAAACATGGCTATCTACAATTACATAACATAAAATGGAAAGAAAATCCATGAGTCCGATTACAATGTATGAACAATTCTATTAACAAGGCACTCAAATTTTCATTAAGCCCAAGTTTTTCTCATGAAGACAGAGTAAATTGACTATTTGAAGGAAAATTTAAGAAATAAATTAATTTTTTACCTCTTTTAATCTGTGATTTTGATGCTTGTTCCTCAATCAAATGGAGAATGACTTTCTTCCCTTTTGTGCTTTTTATTTTTGTTGCATTTTTTTCGCAATCACCTCCCCTATTTTTTTGCTTGATTGATTCCTCCCATTCAAAATTACCCCCTCTCCTGCCTTTGATTCCCTTGCATTCTATTCTTGGAGTTCTCTTAACTCTCCATACCTCCATTAATTAGCCTCCCCACTCCCCTATCATTGAGCATTATCCATCCATTCCAATATGGAATGGGGTTAGATTTATGAAGGGGTTATATGAATAATCATTCTCATCGCTCCTTCCATATAATTTCATAAGGATTTTCAAATAAGGGGGCACTTATTATTAAAATCTTGTATAATATGATTGCATACATATATCTATGTATATATAGATACATTCACAAATATACATACTTAATATTTTTATCTTACGAAGAACAAATTCTTTTGAAGGATCAAATATTCAAATTGTTCTTCTTGTAAGGAAACAATGTGTAAAGACAATTATATTTTGCACACCACTATTTTTTCCTTTTTCTCTAAATATGAAATTAACTTCGAATAGGTAAGGTAAGACAAATAATTCCATGAATTTGTTTCTTTCATTTATTTACCTATTTATTCATTTATGATTCATACAAGCAATAATGATATTTATCATTTACAAGACAAATATAGATGCCATGGTCTACTTTGGTGTGTGAGATTCCAAATTCTAATCTTTCTTATCATTTTTCATCTAGCTAAACATTCCTACCTCAAGCATGTTCTCGTTCTTCAACTTGTTCTTGCATACACATTCTTGCACTTGAAATTGTTCATCAGGAACCTTTAACTGATTGTCATGATAAAACAATTCTCTTAAATCATAAAGTTGCAAAATAATCATTTTTCAAATATTATTACATTTATCAAATCTCATAAACATTAAACAATAAATCCATTTTTCAAATATTTCAATTGACTTAACATTATTAAATGCAAGTAAGGAAATTGAGATGTGAAATCCTTCCCCACTAGGAAGAGACATCATCCTGATGTCTAATTAAAAAAAATATTAATCACATATGTCCATTTCAACATCAAATCATATTGTTTTCAAGCCAAAACATCATAGCATACAAATCCAAAACATTAAAGAATAGTATATAGTGAATCATCAATAGTCTATCTAAGGAAGAAAATGAGGAAAGGAGCATTCTATTTCCTTTGCATCCTCCCATGTAGAATTGTCCTCAGAATATTGGTCCCATTGGACTTTATATTGAACAATGTCTCTATTTCACAACTTGACATTGTGTTTATCTAGAATTATAATAGGCTCCAACATCACTACTCTTGGATCCTCCACCTATAAAGAATTCAAATCAAGTATATGAGATGCATCTATGTGTTATGGCTTAAGAAAAGAAACATGAAACACATTATAGAGTTGAGCTAGAGCAGGCGGTAGAGAAAGTTTGTATGCAACTAGATTGATTACTTCTAACACAACAAATAGTTGCACATATCTCGAAGCCAAATTGGATGATTTCACAAAATTAATAGAGCTCTTATGTGGCTTGACCCTTAAAAATACCTTATCCTTGATTGCAAACTATCTAAAGGTTTTATTTTTGTCAGCATAGCTCTTTTATCTATCTACTGCCTCCTTCAATTTTCTCTTGATGAGTCTCATCTACTCTTCCATCTCTTTTAACATTTTAGGACCCACTATGATCATGTCTTACAATCTATCCCAACTGATGGGAGTATGACACTTTCACCCATACAAGGATTTCAAAGGTGCCATATCCAAGGATGCATGATGGGATTTGTTGTAAGAAAATTCTACCAATGGTAGATACTCTTCCCATTTTTACTGTTGTTCCATACAATACATTCGAAGGAGATCTACTACCTGATTCAATCTCTCAGTTTGACCATTGGTCTAAGGATGATAGGCTAAACTAAAATTTAGCTTGGTCCCCAAAGCTACATTCAAGGTTTTCCAGAACCTTGATGTCATCTGAGTATCTCTATCAGATATGATGGTGTTTGGCACTCCATGCAAGCAAAAGATCTCTTGGACAAATTTCTTGGCCAAGGTCAACAATCCATCCTTAAGATTCCTTGGAATAAAATGTGCCACCTTAGTCAACTTATCAACTACTACCAAAATGACATCATATATGTTCTTACTTAAAGGTAACCCTTGTACAAAGTCCATGCTGACCAATTTCCATTTGTACTTAGGTATATCATGAGGATAAAGGATCCCTGTTGGATGCACGTGCTCAACCTTAACTCACTAACACTCAAAGAACTTGGCTACGCATTCCACTACATCCTTCTTGAGCTTCAGCCAATAATACAAGGTTTTAAATTTTGTGATCATCTTTGTAACTCCAGGGTGTCCTAAATATGGTGCATTGTGAACTTATTCTAAGACTAGCTTCCTAAGCTCTCTAGAATCTAGAATATACATCCACCTCTAATATCTTAAGATACCATATGATTCAAACTCACACCCATCAAATCAATGATCTGATGTATTCTTTTCTAGAGCCTTCTTCACCCTCTCATAATGCTCATCTCTTTGCAAGTGTTGCATCACTTTCTACCTCAAATTGGATCCTCTAGAGGTCATGGATGCTAGATGTCTTCTACTAAGAGCATCTTCCACTCTATTTTCCTTTCCTTTTATAGACTTGACTCCGAAGTCATACTCGCTAAGGATTCTAGCCATCTCCTCTACTGTGCATTGATGTTTGGATGAGTGAATATGTATCTCAATCCCAAATGATCTGTTTTGAGCTCAAAAGGCTTCACCAAAAGATAATGTCTCCACATTTGTAATGCATGCACTATAGTTGTTGATTCTAGATCATGTGGTGCATAATTCACTTCATGTTGTTTCAACTTCCTAGACTCATACGCCACCACTTTCCCTCCATGAATTAACATTGCTCTTACACCATCTCATGAAGCATCTTGATCATTGAGAATTGACCATTTGGATCGGGTATAGTCAGCACTGGGGCTATCATGAGCTCATCCTTCAGGAGTTGGAAGGCTTGTTCACACTTCTTGGTCCACTCAAACCTCTTTCCTTCCCTTTGAAGTGAAGTTATTGGGGCTACAATTTGAGAAAACCCTTGCAAATATTTCCTGTAATACCTAGCAAGGCCTATAAATCTTCGTACCTCAATCACACTCTAAGGCGTCAGCCATTCCATGATTTCTTTTATCTTTTTGAGATCCAAAAAGACTCCCTTAGCTGAAATAATGTGACCTAGGTAGTGCACCCTGCCCTGATAAAATGAGCACTTGGATAGCTTTCCAAAAAGCTTCTTCTCCCTTAGATGCTACAATACTATCCTCAAGTGTCGATTGTGTTCCTCAATAGAATTGGAATAAACCAAAATTTCATCAATAAATATTAGGAAAAATTCATCGAAAGAGTCTCAAAACACATTGTTCATAAGATTCATGAAAGTTGTGGGTGCATTGGTCAATCCAAATGGTACAACGGTGAACTCATAATGCCCATACCAAGTTCAGAAAGTGGTCTTTAGGATATCCTCCTCTTTTATTCTCAACTGGTGGTAACCGGATCTAAGATCTATTTTTGAGAATATTGTCGCTCCCTTCATCTGATCAAATAACTCATCGATCCTCAGAAGGGGATATCAATTTTTGATAGTCACCTTGTTCAACATCTAATAGTCGATACATAGATGCAAGGTTTCATCCTTCTTTTTCACAAAGATAACTGGTGCTCCCCAAGGTAACACATTGGGTCTAATAATACCTTTGCATAACAGCTTTTGTAACTGGGCTTTCAATTCATAAAGATCAATGGTGGTCATCTTGTACAGGGCCTTAGACCGAGGCTCATCTCTAGGCACTAAATCGATGGAGAAATCAAATTCTCACTTTGGAGACATCTTAGTTAGATCTTCAGGGAACACATCTTAGAATTCCTTAAGGATAGGGTAATCATCTAGGTATGGTTTCTCTTTGTTCGGTTCACTGACATGCACAACATATATGACACAACCCTTCCTTTGAGCCCTTTTGAGTTGCATAGCTAAGATTTTCCTAAGTTGTAGGGGTCTTTGTATCCCAGGAATCTCAACTGGGTCTCCATAGTCATTCAAATGACTAACCATCTTATCCTCACACTTTACAATGGTTTTATGCTCAATTAACTAGTTGATTCCCAAGATTATGTCATAGGATCCTTAAGGTGCCACGTAAAGGTCAACTTGGGTCAAGAAGCTGGGAAGTTCTAACTCACGACAAAAGAAACATGAATCTACTTCCCGCTCTACTCAATTCCCATATTGAACTGACCATGAGTTTTCCAAATATCTAGGTCTAATGGGAAACTTAGAAATCATTCTAGGATCTATATAACACTCAATAGCTCTAGTATCTATCAAAATAGAAATGGTTTGACCATAGAGCTTACTCATCAATTATGTTAGAGAAGCCTAGTATTCTACTTTCCTGTTATCCATTACCACATGGATATTGTGTTGTAGGGTTTGTTGCTAGCTTCCTTCCTTCTATGACTTTAGCTTTTGAGGGAAACTAGATGCATAGTGGTCACCCCACAAGTGAAACACCCAACATGCTGTCCTCTTCGACCTCTAGACTTATCCTCTTTTGATTACCTCTGATTAGTGTTATAGTTGTCATTGCCACTATTATCCCTTTTATTCCTTCTACCTTGGTTTCCTTCTTCCTTCTCTAGAGGGTCACTTTCCCTTTATAAAATTTTGATTTGATGGGACTTATTTCCCTTATGTTCATCACCCTTTCAAAACTTATTGTTTTTGAATTGAGGCTTGAAGTTTGAACCTTTTCAAAGATTGGAAAAATGCTACAACCATCATAAGGGGATTGTGGAAGTCCACCTCAACTCCAATGTGGGGTCTCAATCCTAATATAAAATTTGGAATCCAAAAAATGCTCATAGGATTGGTAATGTAGTACATACTTGAGAAAATTGGTAAAATTCTCCCAATATTGAACTACAGTTAGACCGCCCTGGGTGATATTTTGAAATTCAATCATCTTCTTGTCAAAGAAAATTTGTGATATCCACCTCTTCCTAAAATATTAGAGAAAAATCTCCCAAGTGATCTCCTTTGGATGAAGTCTCATCTTTTCCTTCTTGTTGTCCCACCAAGTAGCTTCCTCTCTAGATAGTTGATACGCAACCCAAGTAGCCTTGGTTTGGTATGATAGGTTATAGAGTCAAAAGTATTTTCCATCTCTATTATCCATACCTTGGATCCATTCTCGATGGCCTTACCGTCAAATTTTGGTGGTGATACCTTTTTAAGATCTTTCCCAATTTCGTCCTTAATTCAATCCCAATTGGGATCTCCTTGGCCTCCTCCACCTTGGTCAAGTTACTCATTCCTATGAATCCATTCTTCCCATACCCCTTAGACCTATTGCTCCAAATGGTCCATTCAGAATTCTTACTGGTTTAGGAGTTCCAAGATTTGGTCTAGCCCCTTGATCAACACATTGTCCTGTCTACTATTTCCTACTTCTTGTCTAGTGGTCACCATAATGACACACACTTGAACTACGCTACTGTCACATTTAGTGTAACTTAAGAAAAGGTTTACATTTAAAAAATTGCATCTACAAAATGCTACGTACATAACATGTAATCTAAAAGAGATATACACATTCATTCACATCAAGACAAGTCTTCAAGTTTGCAACCTTGAACAAAAAAAAAATATTTTCTTTCTTTATATTAAATATGGATTTATATTGATCCTTATTTACAAAAAAAATTCCATACTAAGCAATTCCCTCATTATCAGAAAGAGGACACTCCTCTTAGTCCTCATCTGAATTTACATCATCCTTTTTGGGAGAGGTAGGATGTGCGCATAGGCACTCCTTCTCCTCTTTTGTCAATAAAGGTGCATTAGGTCCACATCCTATTGGCCAATCTCTAAATGTGAAGGGTTTCTTAGTCTTAGGAGTTCATTTGGACTCCTCAATCTTTTTTCCTCTCTCCAACTTGAGTCATGTGAGGGTGTGTGCTAAAGTTCCATCATCAAGAATCTTAGGTTGGTCTTTAGGTTTGGGATTCTCTTCGATAACAACTTGTTTTCTTGAAGCCCTAATGGTCTTTCACTTATTTCTTCCTGAATTGTACCTTCCAATTTCTTGCAACCAATTTATATTTGGTTATTTTCAAGGAAACTCAATTTTAGTTAAGGGTCAACTATCCCCTAATCCGACAACCATGGATTCATAGGCCTAGAGTTGAACCCTAAGATTTGATACCAAATGTAACATTCCCAACTAATATTTCCAAAATAAATTAATAATTGACATTATGAATATAAAGTTAAGACATAAATCCCATAGCTATTTTCCAACATAGCAATTTCATGTCCATAAATTAAAAAAACATCTGAATATATTCATTTCCAAATCAATAGCCAATGTACATTGTTTGACTTGGCACTTAATCGCCACATAGCTAATACAATAATTATATCAATGATACAAGTACATCAAATAAAATAGAATTCCATTATAATTCCTCTTTGACAGCTCGCCTCCATTGGTGAACGAGAACATGGTTCAAGTGCTTTTCCACCCAACCACGAAACAATGCTTCCCTAGATTTCTTATGTCCATCGAAGAATACTCAAGCCTGCACGAAACACTTAGCATGAGATACAATTTGCAAGGTGGAATATGTGCATACCTAACTACATGCATTTATATCTACTGTTAGAACATGCAAGTTCCATGTTAGGAAAAAAGATAAAGAAGACAAAGAGAAGATAAATAAATAAACGATATGTTTTGAAAAATGATTGAAAAGCTAAGCCGAGCTCATGCTACATAAATGCAACTTAATTTAGATTTAGAAAAAAAAATATACACTCTCTAGCACCCATTCCTGGAAGGTAGCTTTCCATAGCAAAGGGGTATCCCTCCCTTCTAGACCATCTACTAGCATCATACATTAGTGTGCTACAGTCTATCTAGTACTTTTGTATCATTCCATTTCATCAATCATCAAGCAAGTAGTCCATTTAATTCCGATATATCCATACAATTATCCATCATATAACTATCTTTGCATAAGATTCATATTTTCACTTCAACAATATTCCTTTCTATAGTTCTTTCCTTTGTAAATTAAATTAAGCAACATACTCAAATGAGTAAATAAGATGAAATAAGAAGGTATACTACATGTATGTGTACATGCATAAATGGTGAATTTATTCATGTGCACATATATGCATATTATTCATTGTTTGTATATGCATATGCATTCTTTAAGAATAATAAAAAAAATAGAATCCATTCAAATGCAAATTTCTAGATCAAAGATACATTGGTTTCTTCAGATACGCAAGTTATGGCCTTATCCACTATATTCCAATAATAACACTATGATTATCTATATAATGGTTTGATATTTTATCAAGTAAAAAAGTTCCAACTAAAATGATACCAAGTCGTTTACTTTTAATAAAAAAAATCAATTTCAGAAGATCTGATTCAAGTCCGGTTGGATCACTGTGTTCTAGTAACTGGTCGGGCCTGCTCAAGGCCTCTCTGTGAGATTTACCTAGGATTGTTTCTGATCATAATCCTTTGCTGCTAACCTCATGCAATCAATTTTTTGTTGTTCCTTACCCTTTCCGCTTTGAAGTCATGTGGAATTTCCACCCTGATTTCAAAATGAAAATCACTGAATGGTGGAATATCCCTATGCATGGGTCCCCCATGTTCCGAATCTTTTTTAATCTAAAGCACATTAAAAGTATGGTGAAGGGATGGAATAAAAGGGTCTTTGGGGATGTTTTCCAACTGAAGAAAATTATTGGGGATAATTTGAAAATGATTCAAAAGAGAATGGAGGATGGAGATTTAAGTCTCTCCACTTGCAACCAGGAGAAAGTGATTTGGGGTGAGTGGGAACAAATCCTAAAAAAAGAAGAAATTTTCTGGAAACAGAAATCTAGGGTGCAGTGGCTAAGTGAGGGAGATAGAAATAATTCCTTCTTTCATATTTCAGTTGTTAAACATATGAAGAGGAACTTGATAAATAAGTTACACAATGCTTAGGGTGAGGTTGTCAACTCACCTCCCCTTATTGGTTTAGTGGCAGCATACTACTTTTTGAAGGATTATGAGGCTCTTGTTGAGGCCCCTAACCCGACCTTGACAATTTGCTGCTTGACTCGCTTTTGAATTTAATCTCTCAGATTGACAATGTGGGGATTCTCAGCACTGTCACTCTTGAGGAAGTTAAGCTAGCTACTTTTAGTATGGGGGCATACAAAGCTCTTGGCCCTGAAGTTTTCTCTTTGGCTTTCTTCCAGACCTTCTGGGAGATTGTTAGTGAGGACCTTGTTCTAGTTGCTCATGACTTCTTCAAATTGGGTAAGATTCTTAAGCAACTAAATCACACCTTTATTGCCCTTATTCCTAAGATTTTTGAACCTCAACATATGTCTGACTTTCACCCTATTAGCCTATGTAATAATTTTTATAAAATTCTTTCCAAAATTTTGGTCAACCACATTAAACCTCTCCTGAATAAAATCATCAGCCCAACTCAAAAAGGGTTTGTGCCTGGTAGGCATATTCTTGATGCTACCATCACAACTCATGAACTAATTCACTCAATGGATAGATGCAACTATGCTAGTATGGCCCTTAAGCTTAACATTTCCAAGGCTTATGATAAGGTGATCTAGAATTTTGTACCTAAAGTCCTTGCTAAGTTTGGTTTTAAACAATCTATGATCAATCTTATTATGGAATGTGTTACTACTATTAAAACTCTATTTTGGTTTATGGCTCTCCTTTTGGGTTTTTTCATGCTGGGAAAGGTTTCAGGCGGGGAGACCCCCTGTCTCCCTATTTTTTTATAATGGTGGTGGATGTTCTTAGCAGAAATTTCTCAAGTATGCTGTCAGAGGGAGCTATAAAAGGTATTAAGGCTGCTTCTACCCTTGATCTGATTGTGATTCAACAATTTGTGGATGATACATTCCTATTTGGGAAAGCCTCGGTGCTGGAAGCCAAGAAATGAAAAAAATGTCTCAACAACTACGCTACTTGTTTTGGACAATGCATCAACTAAAACAAAAGCATGATCTACTTCTTTAACAACACTCCTAACCTGCAAACATGGGTTACTTCTGTTTTGGGCTGTCAAAGTGGTTCCCTACCTTCGGTGTATCTTGGATTACCCCTAACTATCAAAGAAGTCACTCCAGAGTTCTAGAATTCTATTTTGGAGAGGATTCAACGTAAGCTTGCTGGTTGGAAAGGCTCATTACTTATTCATGATGGAAAGCTTCAGCTTCTTACTGTAGTCCTTCAAGGTATCCATGTCTTCTTCCTATCCTTGTTTAAGATGCCTAGATATATAGCTAAAAAAATTGAGAAGACTCAAAAGTCTTTCCTCTGGTCGGGTACTGAGGAGAAAAATAAACTTTCTTTGGTGAAGTGGGATAAGGTTTTCCAACCAAAAAGCAATGGTGGTCTTGGGATAAGAACCATTTCTCTTTCCAATAAAGCTCTCATGGGCAAAGTGGGATGGGATCATCTGAGGGATAGGAAGGATTGGTGCGAGACAATGAATGTTAAATACTTGTTGAGTTGGTCCCTGATTGACTGCCTTTTAGAGGCCCATTCTCTGGGGTCCTTTGTTTGGAAGGGGATTTGCAGCCTAGAGGATATTTTGAGGAATGGGATTAAATGTAAGATAGGTAATGGTAATAAAATTAGATTCTGGGAAGATACTTGGTTACTGGACTCTCCCCTGGATTCTTCTAAGTTCAGGCTTCTCAAAGGAAGTGTACAACAAGTGTTTGGTATTTTTGTTAGTGATTACCTAATTGGGCCCTTGATGGCTAGGAAATGGAATGATATTAGCATTTGTTGTCCTTTATCCTCAAATCTGTGTATTCTTGCCAAGACTCTCCAGGAGTTATTGGCCCTCACTAGATTACCATCTTCACATCGTGGGGATGAGGTTCTTCTGGATACATGATCACCAGGGTGATCTCACTGTGAAATCTGCCTACAGATAGTTGACTATTCAGGGGAGTGCTAATATTCTATGGAAAAAGGTCTGGAACTGATACATGATACTGAAAGTCAATTTCTTCTGGTGGACTGTTTGTCATAATAGGATTCTTACACAAGATAATCTAAGAACAAGGGGGTTCTAGATTCCCAATAGATGTTTCCTATGTAAAATCAATGAAGAATCGGTTGATCATCTACTGTTACATTGCCCCTTTGCTATGGAGGTTTGGGTGCTGGTGCTCAAAAGATTAGGGATTCAATGGATTATGAGTAAGGAAATCACATGCTTTATTTTAAGTTGGTCTGGGCCTTTTCCCCATCCTTTAACTGTTGAAATTTGGAACCAAATTCCTCCTATTATATGTTGGTGCTTATGGAAAGAGAGGAACAATAGGATATTCAGGAACACTGAGATGCACCTGAAAGAGGTGTTTGGTATTGGTGTCAAGCTTATTGAGGAAAACATATCTCTTTTCAAAGGGAAAACCCTGGGCATAGGTTTGAATGATTTGTATATAAACATGGCTAAAGCCTGGCATCAGGTGTTGGATGCCAACTCTTATGACAATTCCAAAATTCTTTCCTGGAGAGCTACTAGTTGGAAACCTCCTGACAGGGACTGGTATAAATTGAATTTTGATGGGGTTGCTAAGGGAAACCTAGGTAGAAAAAGTATAGGAGGAGTGATTAGAGACCACAGGGGAAAATTTGTGGCTGGTTATGCTGGGGGGATAGGACACCACTCATCTATGATAGAGAAAGGTCGTGCACTATTAAAAGGCTTACAGATAGTTGTTACCCTAGGGATAGAGAACCTACACATTGAAGGGGATTACAAGTCCATTATTGAGGCTATTAATTGTGGTCGATTACTGGGATGGAACAATAAGGATATTCTACTTGATATTAGGCTCCTAGTGTCTAAACTAAAAGCTAATATGGCCAGTCATATCTATAGAGAAGGGAACCAAGTGGCAGATTCCCTAGCCAATTTTAGCACACATTGGAAATTATCCAAATGTTGGTGGGACATAAGCATACTTCCACCTAATATTCAGAGTGTTATAGTTAAGGAACAAATCCCTTACTTGACCCATGATGACAACATTTCACATGCTTAGCTGGTTATCTGGGGGACCCACTTGCTTACTCTTTGGACTTTGTGGTCTTATTGAAGTGATGAAATGGATGATGAGTTGTATTGATGGGATGTACAACAAGTGGAATTTTTCTAATAATAAGATGGGGCCCGTTTTGAAAAGAGAAATCATGGTTTTTTGTGGCAAGTACCAAAGGATTATTACTAAGTTGGATTGAACTTGTCATAATATCCTTATGGGGATCTGCTTAAACTCTCAGATTTTCATATTCGTGTTTTTTTATTTTGACGTGACTTGTAATTATGAGACTAAGCTTCTTTGTGGCTTTTATTTTTTTTCTATTTTGGCTTTGCGCCTTTTATCTCCTTTCTGCAAGTTAGCTAAAGGTGGCCAACCCCTAAATACTATGGTTTTGGAGATATCTAATTATAGCCCCATGACTATTCTTCCTAGAATTTTGTGCTTCTGCGACATGGAAGGAAATCCTTCCCTACCTATCATGTCCTTTTTTCTTAGTTGGTTATGCAATGTGATCCCAATTAATGGATACACTAAGATGGTTTCAAGGAATTATTATGCTTGTGCGTGTGATCTGTCCATTGGATTGATTACCAAAATTTACCATTCGTGGCTTAAATGCCTTATTGTGTGGGGATTTTTCCACCTTGCTATTTTCTCTAACCTTCTTTGTTTGCAGAGTTCCTAGTCATACAATGTGCAAAGTGACATCATGGGAGGAGAAAGGGTGCAGACTAACCGAATAATTGCAAAAAAATTTGCAAAGACCCTCTGGTCTAGCACATTTGCATTGAAGGTGGAATTTCTCCTATGATGGAGAGGCTTGTGGGTCATGACCCTAATTTGTTGACCTAGTTTGTTAATTCATGGAAGAATTGGCATGTTACCATTGGTGGCATCTCCTTCATGGTGGAGGAGGAAGTTATCACATAGGCTACGGGTCTCCAGTGCACTAGAATGAAGCATCCTAAACATTCTAAGACCCAGGACAATGACAATATGAATAATTCTTTTGTGGGGGAGGAGGTGCCGGTACACAACCAGTCTAGGTTTGAACGGGAGGTGCTATTGCAACTGTGGAACCAAGTGTGCCTTGCTCTGATAAAGTATATTACGTTGGAAGGAAGGTACAAGACTTTTTACCACTAGCATTTCTGCTTGTTAAATCATCTTAGGCATAAGGTTCTTATGAGCTTTCCCTTCTACCTACTTATGGACCTTGAAAATTCAGTTGAAAAATGTATTGATTTGGCTGTTGCTAATGCCAATGAACCTACTCCTCTACCTCTCCATCAGGGTCTTATCCTAAGACTCTACCATTTCCACCTAGCTTTGAGCCCTCCAAAACCTATATTGGTTGTTTGTATTGAGGAAATTGATCCCCCCAACATGCCCAATTTTTCCTCGACTGAATCTAAAGGCCATATTAGAAAGAGCCACTCGACCCCTGCTAAGAAACCCAAACATGCTACAAAAAAAAATAAGGGTGTTGATGGTGCTACCCAGACCAGTGTGGTTGTTAGCTTATGTGACCTAAAATCTACCCCTGCTAAGACCCCTAGTAAGCCTGGTATGAAAAAGAAAGGTAAGTAGGAGAAGGTGCCTCCTAATAAAGGAAAGAATTTTGTGAACAAGGATTCCTTGGGTGATACGATGGTTGTGGAGACCCTGGTTGTTGGTTGCGACACCATCATTAGGTGCTCTAGCAGGCTAGCTAAAAATAAGAAAAAGGTGTAGATTAGGGATTAGTATACTGAAGAGGAGTTGTCTAGCAGCAAAGGAAGTGATGTGGAAGAGGTGTCGGCTAATGAGGATGAGGAGAAAACTAGAGGTCTCTTCTCTGTTCCTGACATTAGTTTACCTCAGAAGGAGGGTTCGACCTCCCATTCATCGGAGCCACTGGAGATTGAGAAAAATGATCCCGTCTACACTACGGGAAGTGAGGAGGATATTGGTATGCTAAAAAATAGACTAGAAATTTTGGACAAAAATCTCCTTGGGTTGACCCACTTCACAGTCAAGATGATTCAATGTGTCACCAGTAACCTGTCGACTTCCATGAAGGATTAAATGGGGATAAAGAAGACCGAGGACCACTAGGAGTGGGTCTGTGATGATATGGTTCAGCGGTTGTCTAAGAATTGGGAGAAGGCCAACTATTATGTTGCTAGTTTGTTGTTGGTCCATGTGTGATGTCAGTCTCTGTCTGGGTTTAGTTAGGTGTTTTTTGGTTTGGTGTTTTAGATAATGTTTTTTTGATCTAGAATTTTTGGCCCTTGTGGCTCTCTATGTAGGGTACAACACCCTATAAATGTTGCTTACATTATCAAAAACATTACTAAAAGTAGTATTAATTCTTGTCAATCATTAGTTTGAATTGCTTAGTAAAGGCATAATATTTTTCTATATTCAATCTATTCTAGATAGACAACAGGTTCTACGGTTAACTAATAGATCAAATATTCTCTAAATTTAATTTAGAAAATTATAATTTTCTATAGCCTGTACATCTTTAAATCACACATATATGTTTGTATAATGTGATATTGGGATCGATTAGCATTGATCGTGCTATCAACTTATACCCTTCACATAATGTTCCAATGGTGTTGTCGACCTCATACTTGAGGCACTGATTTATCATTTGGAAAGAAATAGAGTGCATAATACTATTCAAATCAGTATGATTCATACAAATGGTTGATTGAGCATGCACACACACACACATGTACATGCCCATTGAAGGAATAAGAAAGATTTATTCATAATCCACAAGGGTTCCATATACCCTTGACCTATAATGGTTGATATTTAGTCAACGA
>VDFB02271358.1:643776324-643895257 GCA_007258455.2 Sequoia sempervirens
CAATCCATAATGTTATTGGTAAGTGATTTCTGATGCATTTGCATATGTAATAATTATGTTTAGAGAAAAACTATGCCAATAGCCTATCCTTGGAAGCAATAAAGGTTATAGCTAGTTTGGGGAGTTAGTTCATTCAATTAAAAACCTTCTCCTATATTATGGTAGTTGAATTTTATAAACCTCCCTATAGACTTCCTATGTACTTGAGTAACACAATAATTTTATTAATGATATTTAGGTAGGTGGTGGAGATCTATAGGCTAATTTACAACAAGAAAAAATCTAGAATCTATTCCCCATCAAATTTGGAGATAACTCCTCAAGAATTTAGAATGCTAAAAAAAACATAGTTAAAAATTAAACATCTAACTATGCATCTATATGAGGCTAGGGAGAAATTTTATCATATTGGAAAGATTGGTCCATTGATGGCATCATTATTTTTGCATGTTCCATTATATGAATACTTTTAGATAGACTAACTTGGTGAGTATGAGGTAAGAATTAGAGACAATTACAAAATGTCTCTCCCTCTAGTTACAGGGTTTATATTGCAAAAGGTACCTAAGAAAATGCATGAAGATGGAGAGGTGTTGGAACCTTCATAAAATAAAAATAAAATATATAATCAAACCATACCCAAAGTGGATTGATCAAACCTAATAGGATCTCTCTATTGAGAATAGGAAAAAAGAGTCATCAAGAGGACTAGGGAGTGATTGAATCACCCTTAATTTATGGATAATCCTCATCCTAAGAAGCCCAAGTCAGCTCAAGATCTTGTAGGATGAAAATAAAAAATATAATTATAAAATTCTACCCAAAAAAATCAAGATGAGAAGAAAAGGAAAAGAATCGGGTGTGCACATAATAGTGGCAAGTGATGAAGAGGAGGAACAATAACCTCTATAGTGAAGGGATAGGACTAGGGCCACTATTGCAACTCAAGGAGGATATATATAAATTATTGATGTATCACCCCATCCTCCCACTCAAAGAACCATTCCTTCACCTTTCCCTTACTCTACTTTACTTAGCCTAGTTCACTCTTCTCCTTAGTAGACACTTTTTGAAAATAAAATGAAAGAAAATTAGGAGTAGGAAGCTATAGAGTTCATTGATGCGGGTTGAATACAAGATATTGTTTCTTCATTTGAGGATAGACCCCATATTATGAGTAAAATATTAGTTCCTTCTCCACCCTCTTCTATTGAAATCAAGCAATCCAAGCCTCCATATCATCCTAGGAAACATAATCTACCCAACCCAAGTGTGGGTCCATATACTAGTGATTCAAGGATGTCTATAGGGAAGATCTCCATTTTCCAAGGGAAGGAAACCATATACCAACACTCTTAATAATATTTTTCAAAGGTAATAGTTATTCTCCAAACCTAACCTATAAAGAAGAGAGCCACAAATTTATCTACCATCTTGATGTATGAAAAATAAGGACTACACAACTAATAACTCCATTGGTAGATAATTATGAGGGAGAAATGCAACCTCAAGATTAATAGATAAAAATCATAAACCTAGGTCATTAGACTAAAAGGCATAGAGGAAATCCATCAACGATTAATTAGCTAACATACTCAATTAAATTGACAAAGATGTGAGAAAAAGGTAGAACTATAAGCTCAAGTGAGTGAGCTCAAGGTATACATCAATGACTTAGTAGGTCCTATTGATTTTGATTCCCCTATTACTCCCACTCTAAAATTTTTAGATAAGGGGAAACATGTTCAAGACATAGGTAGAGCAATAAGTGTCACCATATCATGGAAGAATTCCTTGGAGGAAAAAAGTACTAAATTTATTTGAGAAGAAATCCAATGTTATCACACTATGAGTGATGAAGTAAGTTCTTTGACAAAGTTTGAAGAAAATATAGATGAAAATATCATCACTATTAGAATTGTGAAACAAGCAAAAAACCATGAGCCACAAGATCAAACAACAAACAAAGACACCTTCCATGCAAGAGATCTACAAACAAGAATTGCTATATTCATCAACAAGGAAAAGTTATAGAAGAAGCTTTCAAGAAGATATGAAATCCCTAGATATTCTCCATGAATAATTACAATAAGGGCTGAATTCTTATAAGAGAAAAGCCTTAAATGAGAAATGGATCAAATCATGACAAGTGTCAACATCACATGAGATGTGACATAATGATATAATATTAACTTGACTAATAAAGCATTCCTAAGTTTAGCTAAAGTGTGTGAGAATAAATTAGACTAATAATCAATTAAAGATTAATTAATTATTAGATAATGCATGATAACTCTAACACCTCCCTTAAGATGAACTTAGGGAGTAGATAAATGTACAAACATAAGATATCTATAATATGGAGAAATAGAGAAAACCTCATGGGAAAAACTCTACTCCAAGAAAAGATGAAATCCAAGTGAAGGATTGAAGAAGCCTCCAAACAAGACAAGGTGTTCCCAAAAGATAGGAACAAAGGAACATCTAGAAGCATGAAGAAGTTGAAAAAACTATCGAAGGACTACTGAAATGATGAAAGAATAACCTTTGTTGTGATCAATATCAAGAAGAAAATAATCTGTATGAGTGCCCCCAATGGCACTACTCGAATTCGATGGAAAACCAAGGCATACATAAAGAAATGAAAGATACATATGGCACTAGTACCAATAGTCTGAAAATTTGATCAAGTAAAAAAAAGGAAGGTCGCCTCCAAAAATAGGAATGCAAGAGTGTCCATATGGTAAATACTCCATCTCATTGAAATGCATGGGTAACCAGCCACTCCATCTACCTAGTACATAGGAAAAAATACTATATACATAGCTCAGTCCAAGGTGAAACCAAGGAAGCATAAGCACCAACAGTAGAAACCCCCCCATAATGCTAACAAGGGAGAGGTATGACATGTACACTAAAATTGAATGCCTAAAATTAGTGCATGAAGAGGAACCAAGAGCATATGAAGGTGCAGATGAACACCTACAAGCAAATAACTTGTCACCAAAGGAGATCAAGAGACACAAGAATGGTGCTTTGCAAACATGAAGCAAAAGATGCATTTCCGTGAAGATAATAATTACAAAGAGATCAACCCTTAAGAAAGGAGATCAAAACCCTAAAGTAAAAACCCTAGGATGAGGATTAAATTAGCATGTGACAAGTTTCAATATTATAATGAATGAGACAACATGAATAATTTAATAATGCATAAATAAAGATTCCTAAGTTTAGCTTAAGTGAAATATAGTAAAGGTGACTTAATTAATTAATCAATGTGATTAAATTAATCAAGTAAACAACCTATTACTCCAACACCCCCCTTAAGATGAACTTAGGGAGAAGCTAAAAAACTAAGGACAAAATGCATGAAAGAAAAGATGGGTCCCAACAACTAAGGCCAGATGAGGTACCCATGTACAAGTGTAAAAGATCTCTCACAATAGGAGAAAAGGAGAAAACCTCGTGGGAAAAAATCCTCTCCAAAAGAGAGAAATACAAGTGAAGGACTAAGAAGCCTCCAAACAAGAGTGAAGGATGAAGAAGCCTCCAATCAAGAAGAAATTATCCCAAATATAGGAACAAAGGATGAACATGGAAAACACCAATGAAGCATGGAAAGGTATGGTAGAATGACTCTTGCGAAATGTTGAGAAAGAAGGGAATGCAGAGTGTCCATATGGTAAGAAGTGCTCCATCTCCTTTGAAATGCATGGGTAACTAGTTCTTTGCATCACTAGAACATAGGAACAAATACTAAATACATGAAACTCCTCCAGCTGATGAAACCAAAGAAGCATTAACACCAGCCGGTGAAACCCCCATAATCTTTTGACAAGGGAGAGGTATGGCAATTTACACCTAAAGCTGAATGCACGAAAGTAGTGCATGAAGAGACAAGAAGATCTAAAGGTTACTGTCGTGAAAGAACAAGAGTAGATAGAAAGGATGTGAAAAAAAGTCTGTCACATGAGAAGGTATGAAGGAAAACAAAGGAAAATTTATCAACCCCCATGGAACTTTATATCATAGTGTGAGTACAACAAGATACAAAGTGATGTGAAATAATCCAAATACTACACATACAAAGCTGAAGAACTTTATCTTAGTGTGTTTAGAGATTGTAAATACATGCAATGTGAGCCCTTAAAGTCCAAAAAGGAAAACTGCTAAGAAGAATGATTTATGGAAAAAACCAAAAATCAAATATGGAAACCACCTGCACCATTGCAAAGAGCTCTGATACCATGTTAGAATTGTGAAAAAATACAAAACCATGAGCCACAAGATCAAACAACAAACAAAGACACCTTCCATGCAAGAGATCTACAAACAAGAATTGCTATATTCATCAATAAGGAAAAGTTACAGAAGAAGCTTTCAAGAAGATATGAAAGCTCTAGATATTCTTTGCGAATAATTACAATAAGGGTTTAATGCTTATAAGTGAAAAGACCTAAATGAGAAAGGGATCAGATCATGACAAATGTCAACATCACATGAGATGTGACATAATGATCTAATATTAACTCAACTAATAAAGCATTCCTAAGTTTAGCTAAAGTGTGTGAGAATAAATTAAATTAATAATAAATTAAAGATTAATTAATTATTAGCTAATGTATGATAACTCTAACAATAACATTAGAGGATAATCTAGCTATACTAAAAAGGATGGTGAGGAACCCACTAACAAGATTGTACAATAAGAAAGTAATAGAATATGGGAGTCTTGAATCACCAATGGAGGGGTATTAAGCCACCGAAAATAGAATAAAGATGATTAAAGAGTGTAAGTTCAAGTTTTCCATTAGAAAGGGTGTTTCCATTGTATCCATGGCTAAGATTGATTTTTTAGGCCTTACCATGTACCTTCTAAGAGAATTTCAACAATACATTGTTTAGCTAAGGCCATAGTTAAATAACTCATTGGGAATACTAGGAATCTACTAATTAAAGAACTCATTGATGAATTAATGACAATTAAAGGAAACCTGAACATATTTCAAGATAGTATTCTAGAGATAAAGGAGGATATGGAATCCATAAAGACACTAATTTACAAGATTATAATTCAATATACAACCTCCACCAAATCCAACCTCATTTAGAAATTTTGAAGAGATTCTAGGCATAGTTTCTAGCACAATAATTAAGGCTTCTTTAAAATAATCATGTGAGATGGGAATTTATATTTTCTCTCATGTAATAAATGAACCACCCTTCCTAGGACTGTGTTTACCCCATAGGTCTATTTGAAAAATATAATATTTATTTTTAGTAACCTACATTGGAATTGCAACTTTGGGACCTAAGGATCATAGTGAGTTTGAGTAATCCTACTAAGGTCACAGTCATTTTTGGCACCCAAGGTTGGTTATTTATAGCCCTCTTGTGGAATTTGTAACGGTTGTTAAACATTTTATTACTAGAAAATTGTTGAATTTTTAGTACGGGACCCTACTAAAAATTATAATTTTCTCATTCTTTCAAAATAATATAAGGATCTTACTTGCTATTTTTGAATTCTCTAAACCACAATAGTGGGTTTTTTTATTTTCTTTAATAGTGAATAAATTGGTGAAATCTCTTTTAATGAGATTCTAATTGAGTTGTGTATAGAATGTGTGCATGCAATATGGTTGTTCTAAAATATCATTATATTGTGCTTTTTCCTTAGACTCTACACTGGTGTTGTAAATGATTATGTGAATACTAGATATTATAATATATATTTTTTAATTTTATCAAGTCTTTCAAAGCTAAGGAATTAAGATTAACTTATCATTTTTCACTTATTTTATCTTTCTTCTTTCTAAACCCTGGCCCTATTTTTTTTTTTTTAGTTTGGTAGTTCTAGGGTAAGTCCAAAGTTAATTTGGGTAGGTTAGATATATAGTTTCTCTCATGAGCTCTAAAATATTTAACCCTTTTTTAGAAAATTTGAACTCTATGATTGTAAATACTTATGCAGATTTGATTTTACTAGTAAAGGACCCTTGTTAAATAAATCACATAGACCACTTAGTTACTCCAATTTGGTCAAGAATTGACTAAAAGGAACCTTAGAGCTAAGTCATATGGGGATCTCTTATCTTTTCAAGAGAAGTAGAGTGGCTATAATTCTACTTTAAGTTGGTTCTACTAAAACATTTATCAACACAACCTAGATCAAGCCATAATAATTAAAATCATCTCCTTCTAAGGAAATCCTCTCTTGCTCAATTGTTCAATGACTAACTCCTCTAAGTAAGTCATTTATTTATTGTACTCCTTATATCAGTTTTATTCTTATCATTCTTCACCTCCAATTACTTTTTAAAGAGGTATTCCCATTTTATGTTAATGCATTCACTTCCTAAGATCTATAATAGATCATAAACACATTTATAAAATATCCTAGATATAAATTATGTTATTCCATTTAAATTTATAATTTTTATTATCCTACTAATTCATTAGGTAGGTTCGTCTATCAATGTGTGTCAATAATGAAACAAGAACTTAGTGACCTTGCTCAAATGGGAGCTTTATAAATCATGTAACATATTCACTTATTTAAAAACCAAATCAAAAATCCTATATTCAATACTAAAATCTTGTCACATTCTTGCAAATCTATTTTTAACTACAAATTTAGGACTATTAGTTCTTTGTGTATATTGTATTCTAGGGACACATTACATGGAAAGTTATTCCTTCACCATTTTTGTTGATCGTTTTATAAGAATAATCTAGATATCATAATCCTCTAATGATTCTCCTTCTTTAGGTATTACTTTGATCATTATCCCTATTGATTCTCAATAATAAAAACACTTTCTCTACTCTTGGCTACTCATAATCTCTCTAGTTTTCATCACTTATAAAATTCACTTGATTCCTATAGAGAAAATCATTTTCCTTACCTCTTGATGTTGGCTAGCTTGATACACATCATCTAAAATACTAAAAATTATCAAACATAGAAACTTTCCCTATTACATTCTTAGTTTTAGTTATTGGCATCATTCTCCACATTGGTTTCTAGAAATTACTCATTATATTCTCAACAAGATCAATTATTATATATATTCTATCTTCTATATTAGCATTATATCCAATATATTCCCTTCTCCAAACAATCACACACTATTCACCAAGAATCTCACTTCCTACATTAATTTAAGTTGGTTGTGTTTATAACCATAACATAATTGTTCCTTATAATAATCACATATTTCTTGCAAGCAAATTGCTTCTTCTCTTTACTTTATGTTGACCATATTACCACACATCTTATAGCATAATTTGTGTCATCACCCCTTTCAAATATTGTCATACCATTTAGCACTTCTATTAGATGGTTACCCTTACTATATATTTCCTATAAATCCATGGCCCCATTTAGATTAAAACTTGTAGATAGTGAAAAATGTCTTGGGTCTGCGAACAACATTTTTCTACTTCAATCTCTTGTCTCCCCACATAATTAAGTAGTTTTAATTATTTAATTATTTTACCACATTCCTCTATTAATTAAATAATTAAAATTTATTTATTTAATTAATTCACATTCCCTTACTTTATTCTGCTTTTTGATCAATTAAATAAATTACTTTTTAATTGTGTAACTGACATTCTCTTTTTTTCTATAATTAAATAAATTATTATTTATTCAATTATTTTCTCTTCGTCATTCACCTATAGTTAAATAATTATTTATTAATTATTTAACTCTCTTACCACTCTTCAACTATTAAATAATTAATTTTATTTAATTATTTAATCCCTTTTTCAATTGCCTCTATATGTAATTTAATGGTTGCACAATAATTTTAAATTAAATATTCATCTTTCCTTTCTCTCATTTTTAAAAAACAAGGGTGAAAATTTTTATTGAAAGAAAATCAGAGTTTACATAAAAGGGGACCTAAGGCCCCAGATCTTTAGATAACTATCAAATTCAAGACCAATGAAGAGATCCCAAATCTCCAAAAGGCCACACTCTAGCCATCCTGCCAACACTATAGAGCATATAACTAGACCAACCCAACACACCTAATCATTTTGATCTTCATGAAAAAAATGATCTAGTTGTTGACACTTTTTTTGGTCAAGTTGACCCCATCTCCAAATAGACCATCCCACCATCTCATCAAAAGACCATTTTGTTATAAAATTAGCCACTTTTTTCCACTCCCTTGGAATATACACAAAGGAAATAGAAACAAAATTTGAGGCTAGATTGAGAATTTTTCTAGAAATAACCCCTAACCTTCGGGAACAATTTTGGAAATCCTAGTTGTTTAGAAGAGAAACAAGAATCATTGAATCCATCTCATAGATCACCTTCCTCCAACCCATCTTGCAAGCTTTCTCCAACACCTTAAGAATAGCCCAAACCTCCATTTGATTATTGGAGTGCACCCCCATATAAATAGAGAAGAAAAATTAGGCATGACCCCTGCTATCCCATCCCACTCCACCAATTCCAAAAGTCATAGGATTACCATGAGTAGATCCATCTATTTTTATTTTGTAAACACTAGTTGGATGAGAAACCCACTTACCCATGCAGTTCACCTTATTAGACACCTTCATCAAAGATCCACATCTAGGATAAGCCATAGAGGCCCTCAAAAGCCCCAAAAGGGAAAAGAACCTAGAATCACTTGAGGTCAAAGGATCATCCAAGTCAAACTTTTCCTCTATAGTGTCTTTGAGCATATTCTTAATTTTAAACCAAATATGAAGGGAAACCTACCCGTGATCTTGAAAAATCCACCTATTTCTCTCTTGCCAAATCTACCAGATAATTAAGGACCCAAATCCCAAGCATCCACTAGGAAGGATGCATAAGTCAAAGGAAGGTCCAAGTTCATCCAAAGATCATATAGAGACAAGGCTTAAGCCAACAATCTCCTCCATGAATTCCACCAAAAGTTCTAGATTTCAGTCGAGAAAGAGCACATGAAGAAAATATGGCTAGAGCTTTCCTCACTATTTCCATAAAGAAAGAAAATTGAAGGACCACCGAATCCCCTTTTCTTGATGTTCTCCCAAGTAAGGCATTTGTTCAAACTCAAAAGTTACATAAACAGATTACACTTGGGCCAACAATTCTTGTTCCATATACGTTTACACCAGGGACTCTCCTCTAAGTGATCATGTCAACCAAGAAAAGAAGTGTAACCTTGAGCCAATGTTTACCTCCCATTGGGACCATTACCCCAAGAAAACCCATCCATCACCTCCAAAGAACTACAAGGTCGCTTGAAAATGATTGATTTCAAGGAATTTCACTCCTCAAGAGAATCCCCATCAAGCCAAGAATTAGAGTGATGTCGTTGATACACCATAGAGGTCCCCAAAGAGGAAGAGACCTTGAAGCTATCCAAATTTGACTTGCCATCCCCCACAAAAGAATCATTTAAAGCTTGAAGATGAAGGTGAGACAAGATTATAGGAAAATGACCATCCCAATAATCCAACCAAAAATGAGCAAGATTACCTTTATTAATGATCCAAAAGAGCCCCTCCTTTATGAGGGTAGAACCCCATTTTAAAGTATTCTAGATCAAAGAACCCTTTCTAGCTAATTCCATACGAGGAATATCCTCATCAACCACACCACCAAGGTATTTGAAGTATAGAATGCAAGCCCATAGATGATTAGACAAATTGCACCACCTCCAATATAGTTTCCCCACAAGAAACAAACTATTGTGCTCCAACTGCCTAAGACCCAAACCCCCATACTCCTTGGGTTTACACACCTGGTACCAACTCACCAAGCTCCACTTACACTGCTAAATATTCCATACCCATAATAATTTCCTATAGAGATCATCACATTCCTTAAGAAAACCATTTGGAGTAGATAGTTGGCCATGAACTTGTACAAAGGGAGAGCCTGTAATTTTTTTTTTCAAAGATTCAACTTGCCAACAAAGGATAGCCATTGAAAAGTGCAATGATTAAACTTTGATAAAAAATTGTCCAAGATGTGCTACCAGTTCCTCTTATTCATATTGGCAATATAGAGGGGGATACCCAAATAGTCTAGAGGTAGGCCACCAATTTGAAAATGAAGAATGTGAGCAATTCTATTTTGGATTAGCTTGGGGGTGTTGAAAAAAATGATATTAGACTTCCCCTCATTAATCCTTTGCCCAAACGCAACCACATAAATATCTAGAGCCTTCCTGAAATTAGTAGTCTCCTCAATTCTTTCTAGTCCCATCAGAGCAGTATCATAAAAAAACTAGAGGTGAGTTTGGGATTCTAAACCCTAGTTACAACTCCAACCATTGATAAGATCACTATCCTTGTGATGCCTTAGAAACCTACCAAGACCCTCCACCAAAAGAATGAATCAATATGGAGATAAAGGATCACCTTGCTTGTCCGCTTGAAGTAGAAAAAGGGGAGGAAGGCATTCCATTAATCAAAATGGAGAAAGAGGACATGGTCACACAACTCATTACCCAAGAAATCCAATTAGGATGAAACCCGAAGGCCACAAGCATACACTAAAGAAATGACCATTGTACTTTGTCATAGACCTTAGACATATCAATTTTTTTAAACATTGCTTTCTCCTTAAAAGAGGATATGGAATGCACAACTTCCATTGCCACCACAATCCCATCCATAATCTAATGACCTTTAACAAAACTCCCTTGCTCCAAAGAGATCAAACAAGCCAAAAAAAATTTCAACCTTTCCACAATCAACTTAGTAATAATCTTAAAAGCCACATTACATAAAAAAATAGGCCTAAAAGAGTCAAAGGAGTTGGCTCCTTTTTTTTAGGAATCAGAGTTAGGAAGGTTGAATTAAAGGATTTGAACATCTGATTATTAGCTTGAGACTCTCTAACCACCTCCAGCAAATAAAATTTTAGGATATACCAGAACTCCTAAAAAAAACTCTATCAAAAAGCCATCAGGACCAGGAGCTTTTCCTTTCTTCATTTGGAAAACAATGCTCTCTACCTCTTCTAGGGATATAGTCTTTAGAAGGAAGTTATTCATTTCCCTATAAACAACCAAAGGAATACAATCAAGGACCATGTCCTCTATCACTACCATATGATTTTCCTTAGTGAAAAGGGAGGCAAAGAAACTAACAACTTCCTCACAAATGGCTTGATAAGAAGAGAGAAGATCCCCTTTCCTTGAAATAATAGACGTAACTAAATTACCATACCTTCTCTCCTTGAAAGAGATGAAAGAAAGAAATATTCTTGTCCCTTTCCTAAAGCCAATCAATACAAGAATTCTATTTCCAAAAAATATCCTCTCATAACTCCCATTCAGCAAGATCTCTGGAAAGTTTAGACTCTTTCTGGAGAAAATCCACAGTCATGCCTTCTTCCTTAATTTTGAAAGTGATGATGTCCAATTGAGCTTGAACCTGCTTTTCTCAATGAAAATATTTCCATAAGAAGTTCTATTCCATCTTTTAAACTTGTACTTAACAAAATGAAGCCTCTTGTAAAAGGAAAACATGACACTCCCAAAAGTAGGCTTCCCTTCAAACCACCATCTCTCAATCAACTAGTATAAACTAGAATAATTAAACCACATGAGCTAGAATTTGAAAGGATGGTTTCTAGAAAAAGAAAACCATAGGGATGAGAATTTGATAAGCCAATGATCTGATCCCTTCCAGCCCAATATCTCAGAAGAAGAATCCCAACAATCCCCAAGTCAATGGTCTAAGACTAGGAATCCATCAAGCCTCTCAGAAATGGAACCCTCCCCACACCTTCTATTATGCTAGGTGAAAGTACCATTAATAGGATTCACATCCACCAACTTGAGAAAAGAGATATTATCACACATCAAAGATAAAGTAGGACCCAAGCAATCCAACCCCCTAGATTTTTCCTCCAGGAAAAAAATAGAGTCAAAATCCCTTGCAAGAATCCAAGGAAAACTAGGAGCTAGAGACCTAGAAAATTTGATATGAAACCATAACAATATCTTACTTGGCAGATCATTAGGTGCATGCACGATTGAAAAAAGAGAAACCTCTCTAGAATCAAAACAGGATGCCAGCACAGAGAGGGAATTCTTGTAAGCTACCCACCAAAGAGGAGTTATCTTGCAGGGGTTTCAGAGGCAAGCAACACCCCAAATCAATCCTTGTGCTCCAACACACTAGCATAGACCTCTCCTCCAAGCTTTAGAAGAAACATTACTCATTTCATCCATAGAAATTTTAGTCTCCTAGATGAAAATAATATCGGGATTGTGATCACAAATCAAAACATGAGTAGCCTTTTTTCTAAGGATGCTACCCAAACCACTTGCATTCCATGAGAGCACAATAATTTGAGGGATGAAGCAAAGTGAGAGTTCAAGGTCTTAACAATACCCGATTCCATTAAGGACTCACCCATAATATTCATCTTTTCCATATCCTTTTTTCTACCCACCTTTCCTACCTTGTCCACCACTCCCTTCTTTAAACTTTTTTAATTTATTACCAACTAGGGAATATTTTTATTTTTGTCATCTTCCTTTGTTCCAAATTTTGTAGCCATATAAGTATCTACCTCATTGTCATCCAATGTTAGATGGTTCTCACATAGAGAATCAGCCACCATGACAACCCCAAGAACTCCACCAAGCTCTTGATTATCCCCTTATGTCTCAACTGGAGTTGAAGACTTTGTTCTTCCCTCCTTTAAAGACTAGACTATGAATCTATTCCATGAATAGGAATTTGGGAAATATGGGAAGATGGGTCCAAACCTTGTGCTTCTTGACCTCCAAGAGAAAGATCATGTTCCATTGAATTCAGGTCCTCAAAATTTTTGAGGACATTGAACCTATTACCAAAACCTCCTTTCTACATAGCCTTGTTTTGTTGGGTTTCCCTAGCCTTGGATGGACCTTTCATAGGAATAAACCCCTTTGAATCATTTCCCTTACTTTCAACTAGGGATTTTCCCTTTGAGTTAGAATCAAAAACTTGTCACTCAGGATAATATTTTTGAGCATTACCTCTTGATTTAGGGAAACTCCTTTGCAAGTGTCCATACTTGTGACACAATCTATAATGGAAAGGTAGAGCCTCATAATCCACCTGCTGAATCCAACTCATGCCTCCCAATTTAATCTCCACAGACTCTTGAAACAAAATGTTTATATTAATTTCCACACAAAGTTGAGCAAAGGAGGTCACCCTATGATCAAGGGTTTGATGAGAGGGGCCCAAGGGTTTCCCTAAAGTTGCAACAATAGAATGCATAACATCTTTCCACCAGAACACCATTCGAAGCCGAGGCAATCAATCCCACACTAGGATCTTTGACGAGATCTCCTCAAAGAGATCAAACCCCAAATGCCATGGTTTAATAAGGAGTCTAGCTTGATTATGAAAATAGGGGCCACCTTCGAAAACCATATGTTGATCTACAAACCTGGAGAATACAACAAAAGAATAACCATTCACGCCAAGGATAATCTCCATATCTCCCTCTAGGTTTCAGTTTCTTCGAGCCCATGCCTCAAAAAATGACAACGAAATACGAACCCCCATGAGCTTGCAAATTAAAGCATGTTCTACTAAATACATGACATAATTTGCAACAACTTCAGGATTGGTAACCACAATCTAGCAATCCTCACTCCTTTCCAAGAAATCAATTGGTTTTGATTTTGATTCTGAAGAATGATTGATCCTTGATTCCTTTGCAGCCTGCACCAGGAAACTAACATCATCTCCATGCCCTGATGAAGATGAATCCCCATTCATAGCAACAAATTTGAAAGAAAAATGAGAGGGATCTTCGGGACCCCCTAAGGGTGCCATGAGAGAACACCCATCCAAATCCAAACCCACAAATCCAAAGAAGAAAGGAAACAAAAATCAAAAAAATAAAATGAAGGGAAAATGAAGAGAATAAAACTAGACTAAATCTGCATGCACACGCCAAACCCTCATCTTTCCTTTCTCTCATTAATAAATAATCATTTTTTATTATTTATTCCTCCACATATTTTATCAAATTAAATAACAGGGTCAAATATTCCACTCATGAATTAAATAATTTTATTATTTAATTCCTCCACTACCTTCCCTCCACTTTCTCATTTCAAATTTGGACCATTGATTTCTTCTAGTCTTCAAAGAATCTTGACCTTCTATTCATAGCCATCCTTAGCCCACTATTTTCTGGTGCATGAATCCTCCATTTTGGATTTACAACAACATTTCTCCAACAATCTTACTTATCATTGTCACTTGTAGGTACTCCAAAATCTGACAGCAACATTGCAAAAGTAGTTTGAAGGAGAAGCAAGAAAGGGAATCAAATTCAATATGGGGAGTTTTCTTTATTTTATACTTTCATTTGTTCTCCATTATTGCTTGTGATTTCTTGTATGGTATTGGGGATCTAGGCTTGTATTTAAGTAGAGTGGTTGCTTCTAGGTCTTAGCTACTTGGTTTTCAGATTTTCCCTTTCTTACATTGGTGAACCCGACGTGAAACTTACAAAATTTTGTACAAAATCTGCATGTTTTTTTTTTGTTTCATAGATTCATGAGCCACATCTGTGAAAAATAGCGAGATAACTATTGGCTAACTAATGAAAATTTGAATCACATTTGTTATACGATACCTCATAGTCATAATTTTATAAGACACAATTTCCAACCTATGAGCCACATTCGTGAGCCGTAACTATTTAGCAGAAAACCACAATTATTTGTTAGGTATTATTTCTAGTTCTCCAAAATTTCTTTCTTTTTTTCATTTTGGTTTATATTAGGTTAGGATTTTTGTGTTTCTAATCCTTTGCTGGCAAGGCGACATTTATTTTGGAGGAGACTAACTCATCTTTTGCAGGGTTTTGTTTATTTTTGGTTTACCACAAATTTGCATCTTCACTTCATGGGCTTAAAATGGACTATAAACTTGCATTTCACATTCATGGGATTTAAAATAAACCAAAAATTTCATCTTTTACTTCATTTTGCTAAAAATGAACCACAAATTATATTTCACATTCATTGGGATTAAAACAAACTATAATCTTGCATTTTACACTCATTGGGCTTAAAAAGAACCACACATTTGCATTTACTCTCATTAGGCTAAAAAGAACCATAACTTACGTTTTGTTGTCTTCTTAAGTAGGCACATTTCAATTTGGACTAATTAATGAATGATTGTCTACTGTGTCTAGTGCACTTGCACACTATTTGTAGTAGATCCCATAGGGTGTAGTGAGAGTATCCTCTCCCCTTGCGCTTTGTGTGATCTTGGGTGAAGAGAAATCATTACATCTTCATTTTCTTTTGTAGTTGGGCCTGCCTAAGAGACACATCCTAATAGAGAACTCAAAGGTGGCTGAAAGAAAATTTTCCCTTGTGCCACTATATAAAAGGATTAGCTGAAATTCAAGTCCAAACTACCATTAGCCTTTGTCATGCACTATTGATCAAAACGGGGAGGTACCTTTGTGTATAAGTTCCCCTAGTAAATTTGGTTAAAGCCTTTAGTGGTGATGTAAGAGGACTCACCTTACAAATCTAAAAACTCATAACACAAATCAAATTTGTACAACATATGCAAAAAGAAAACGATATATTTAATTGCAACAAACATGAAATGGAATTATAATATGTTGAAGCTCACAAGCTTCCCTTACAACATGGGATTTTGATTACAAAAATATACAACAATGGAGTCTTCAATCTTATGCTCAATCTAGCAACATCTAGTTATGTAAACTTGCAACTCCTCTAAATCCAACTTTACCAAATGAGCAACATCAATATATAGAAAATGTGTTAGAAGAAACCACTATTGGTTTCTCAAAACAACCTCCACTAAACCACCAAGAAAACCCTTCACTTTCTGCCTATCAATGCTCTATCATTTTTCATAATTTCCTCAAATAGTTTTTGGGTTTGATGTAACTTGTTCCCAGCTTTTTGGATCATTTTGAAATTCTTAATTTCATTATTATATGAGAAAGTTATAGATGTTTTACTAAGACTAGTTCTCATAGATACGACCTCAGACATGCAAATTCATGCAAGATTCTTTGCAGCCCACTTTATGACATTTTATGAAACATGTACATGCAAACCATAATAAGACAAGACTTTTTGACCTCATTTCAAAATGGATGCCCAAATGGAATGTTCGTCTATAAGATGCTTTTGCCACTTTACTAGAACCTATTTCCCATCAAATTTACATTTACATTTTCACACCAATGAAATTTTCATTGTTGCAAATTAAAATATTATTCTCCTAACCCCTAAGCCCTTATTGAAAATAAACCAAATTAAAATAATTTTTTTTTGGTGATGCAAGATTGCTAGTACCCCTAGGTACTCTTGCATCAAGTGGCTTGTTGGATGCTCGCGAGGTGGTAAGTCCCTGAGTTGTGACTAGACACCTTCTTAGTAGCCACCCTTATTGATTGAATTATATTGGCGTCAATCTTAGTTGAAGGGTGTAGCACCTCACCTTGAAAGTTAATCACCATATGGCTCCCTTGAGATGAGACAAAAATCCTGGGTGTAGTATAAGCTACTTGTTTTACTTGTAGCTTTCCAGGAAGAGGGTGATTTGGGTTATCCTTCCATTCCAAGAGGCTCCTATCCATCCTCTCTCACAAAGAAAAAGTGTTAGGGGGCACCTACACTTTTGTTGAAGGATATTCCAAGTTGTGGGCATGAGTGTCACGCCATTGGCTATTGACCTTAGGGATAGGAAGTGCTTGATTATTTTTGATGTGTGCTTATACTAGTGGAAATTGGGGTGAATAACCCTCAAACATACATATGCGCATTTCAAAATTTCACAAGTCAACAACCAAAAAAATCTATTTTTAGTGTTTTCTATGTTTTTAGAACATCTTCAATCATATTTCAAAAATTTACCAAAATGAAAGCCATTTGAAACCAAAAATTTCAAATCAACTCACGATTAATTGCATTTGATCAAAATAAACCTAGTATTGAAAATTGAGTTCCATTTGTTAACCAAAAAATTGTAGCTAAGATTCTACATTGCATTTAGCAAACATAAACACACATTTTCTGTAATTCACCACATTTGTTAAATAATGACCTGTATCTTCCAAAACTGCACTTGTAGAACACTGAACTGCAATTTCCTAATTATCAAAATTTCAAAGAATACTTGTCCAATCTTGATCTCAATCATCTTGATAGCGATCTTATCATATAAAAAATTAGACTTGTAGAACTTGATTAGTCCATTCCATCATTTTCATTTAGGTTGCATTGTCCAGCCTTTCCCAACATAATTAATCTTAGGTTTGGCTTAAGTTGCACATACCTTTTATATTGTAGACATATGAATCTTTTCAAGCCTTTGGAAAATTCATGGTTACTTATTCGGATTGTCATTGACCTTTATCTTTCAATTTATTAATCATCATCATCATCATCATTGTCATTGTCAAAATTGGGTCTCAAACTTATGTCTTGGTTTAGACTCACCTTGTCAAATTATCATTCTCTCAATATTGGTCCTCATAAGGGTCATTGAATTTTATTTATTTTTATCTTGGATCAACATAGCTTGGTTAGCATCCTTTGTCTTATATCTTAAAGTTCATATCATTAGACATCCCTTAGTCTCATGTAGCCTCATTTTCATCCCATATAATTTGGTCATAAGGTCATTGTCATCCTTACATTATCATTTTCCATCCTCATATCCTCAAAAATCCAAAAAAAAAAAAAAAACATAGCTTAGTCTCATATCCCATTTTGCATTTATCATCCTTGCATTATCACATCCACCTTGCAAGTCTTACATGGTTGAAACAAGATCACGAACAAAAAGAAAGGACATGGATTCTTCAAGTGACCTCTTTTCTAGTCCCCCTCATGGAAAAAACCTTGGATCAAATCAATCTCCACCATCACAAAGATAAACACCACAAAGAGAATCACAAAACACATTTGACAACCTTGTCTTAACTAAATTCAACAAACATCTTACTCCTGAAGAAATTGAAAGAGCCTCCCAAGTTCCAATTATTTTTTGAATTGTCGATGAGCTTGATAGTGTTGATCCAAATAGATTCTTTTATGCACTAGCTAAGAAAGGGGCCAAACATCCTTCTAACTATGATGTTTCTACACTTTTGGAGGAAGCTACACAAACACAAAACCAAGGTTTCAATCAAAATACATCTTCATTAGGAATACCATCCTCACAACAAATATTCAGTAGCCTACCACTTGGGACAACAAAACACATGGAAACAAATGTACACATTCCTAATCTACTAAAATTTGGAGACAAGAGAACTCTTACCACAACACAAGGACAAACTTTTACATTTGGCACCTCATAATCAAGCTCCATGGGTATGAGATTCACAAATCCTCTATTTTAAAACATAAATCAAGGTCCCATGTGTAACATTCCTAACTAATATTTCCAAAATAAATTAATATTACATTATGAATATAAATTTAAGACATAAATCCCATAGCTATTTTCCAACATAGCAATTTCATGTCCATAAATGAAAAAAATCTGAATATATTCTTTTCTAAATGTCAATAGCCCATAAACATAGTTTGACTTGGCACTCAATTGCCACATAGTCAATACAATAATTACATCAATGATACAAGTACATCAAATAAGATAGAATTCCACTGTAACTCCTCTTCGACAGATCACCTCCATTGGTGGACGAGAACAAGATTCAAGTTCTTTTCCACCCAACCTCAAAGAAATGCTTCCTCAAAAAAAATTTGTCCATCAAAGAATACCCAACCCTGCATGAAACAGTTAGCAAGAGATAAAATTTACAAGGTAGAATCTGTGTGTGCCTAACTACAAGAATTTCTATCTACTATTAGAATATGCAAGTTCCATATTAGGTAAAAAGATAAAGAAGATAGAGAGGACAAATAAATAAGCAGTCTGTTTCAAATAATGACTACAAAGCTTGGCCAAGCTCGTCTTGCATAAATGCAACTTAATTTAGATTTGGAAAATCAATTCTACAATCTCTCACATCCATTCGCGGAAGGTAGCTTTCCATAACAAAGGGGTATCCCTCCCTTCTAGACCACCTACTAGAATTATACATCAATGTGCTATAGTCTATCTAGTACTTTTATATCATTCCATTTCATTAATTTTCAAGCAAGTAGTCCATTTAATTTTGGTATATGCATCCAATTATTCATCATATAACTATCTTTCCATAAGATTCATATTTACACTTCAACACTAAACTCTTTTCTATAGTTCTTTCCTTTGCAAATGAAATTAAGCAACATACTCAAATGAGTAAATAAGATGGAATAAGAAGGTATACCACATGTATGTGTACATGCATAAATGGCGAGTTTATGTATGTGCACATATATGCATAATATTCATAGTTTTTATATGTGTATACATTCCTTAAGAATAATAAAAAAATAGAATCCATTCAACATGCAAATTTACAGATCAAAGATGCATTGATTTCTTCAAATACACAAGTTATGGTCTTATCCACCATATTCCAATAATAACACAATGAATATTGATACAATGGTTCGATATTTTATCAAGTAACATAGTTCCAACTAAAATGATACCAGATCGTTTACTTTTAATAGACAAAATCAATTTCAGAAACATTGCGAAAACCAATATTAATTCTTGTCAATCATTAGTTTGAATTGCTTAGTAAAGGAATAATATTTTCCTATATTCAATCTGTTCTAGATAGACAACAGGTTCTACAGTTAACTAATAGATCATATATTTTCTAAATTTAATTAAGAATATTATAATGTTCTACGGTCTATACATCTTTAAATCACACATATACATTTATATAATGAGAATACTGGGATCGATTAGCATTAATCATGTTATCGACTTATACCCTTCACATAATGTTCCATTGGTACTATATGCCTCATACCTGAGGCACTGATTTATCATTTGAAAAGAAAATTAGTGTATATTACTATTTGAATCGGTATGATTCATACACATGGTCGAACAATCATGCACACATATATATATGTGTGTGTGTGTGTGTGTACATGCCTGTCGAAGGAATAAGGCAGATTTATTCATATACCCTTAGCCTATAATGGATGATATTCTGTTGGTGACATATCAATATAACACATGCATTATTATTTATAAAAACATTTACAACAGACAGTTAACCTAAAATGATAGTATTGTTCCATTCTATTATCTGAACAATGTTTGATCATTCAGCAAGATGGAAGGAATAGAATGACATAGGGATTCATCCCCAATACACATCTATATGTTACAAGGCTAACCATAGTTAGTACAGATGTTACACCGGGTCGATAATATTTATCCCACACTAAGCTTTGAATAGGACAACGTATATCATCCATCAACTTGCAACTACAATGGAGATTTAATCTTCCCATTTTCTATGTATGGATTAGAATGATATGGATCATTTTGATCCAATATTCATGCTCGAATGGTCCATACCATTCGGCCCCATAAAATAGGGTATATGCATGTTTTTGTGAACATAGATGTCATTCGACTGGTATCATGGGTGGTCAACATCATAGATGGTGTTTCCCTTCACAAAGAACATGTTGATGTTCTCAAGATTGAAAATAAAATAACTTGTGGGTTAGAGCCTAAACATAGACCTTCGATTCCAACCATGCTCATGCATGTCGTTACACATAGTGAAGGTAAAGAATGGGGTTTTCACCCTCCAAACATGGCTATCTACAATTACATAACATAAAATGGAAAGAAAATCCATGAGTCCGATTACAATGTATGAACAATTCTATTAACAAGGCACTCAAATTTTCATTAAGCCCAAGTTTTTCTCATGAAGACAGAGTAAATTGACTATTTGAAGGAAAATTTAAGAAATAAATTAATTTTTTACCTCTTTTAATCTGTGATTTTGATGCTTGTTCCTCAATCAAATGGAGAATGACTTTCTTCCCTTTTGTGCTTTTTATTTTTGTTGCATTTTTTTCGCAATCACCTCCCCTATTTTTTTGCTTGATTGATTCCTCCCATTCAAAATTACCCCCTCTCCTGCCTTTGATTCCCTTGCATTCTATTCTTGGAGTTCTCTTAACTCTCCATACCTCCATTAATTAGCCTCCCCACTCCCCTATCATTGAGCATTATCCATCCATTCCAATATGGAATGGGGTTAGATTTATGAAGGGGTTATATGAATAATCATTCTCATCGCTCCTTCCATATAATTTCATAAGGATTTTCAAATAAGGGGGCACTTATTATTAAAATCTTGTATAATATGATTGCATACATATATCTATGTATATATAGATACATTCACAAATATACATACTTAATATTTTTATCTTACGAAGAACAAATTCTTTTGAAGGATCAAATATTCAAATTGTTCTTCTTGTAAGGAAACAATGTGTAAAGACAATTATATTTTGCACACCACTATTTTTTCCTTTTTCTCTAAATATGAAATTAACTTCGAATAGGTAAGGTAAGACAAATAATTCCATGAATTTGTTTCTTTCATTTATTTACCTATTTATTCATTTATGATTCATACAAGCAATAATGATATTTATCATTTACAAGACAAATATAGATGCCATGGTCTACTTTGGTGTGTGAGATTCCAAATTCTAATCTTTCTTATCATTTTTCATCTAGCTAAACATTCCTACCTCAAGCATGTTCTCGTTCTTCAACTTGTTCTTGCATACACATTCTTGCACTTGAAATTGTTCATCAGGAACCTTTAACTGATTGTCATGATAAAACAATTCTCTTAAATCATAAAGTTGCAAAATAATCATTTTTCAAATATTATTACATTTATCAAATCTCATAAACATTAAACAATAAATCCATTTTTCAAATATTTCAATTGACTTAACATTATTAAATGCAAGTAAGGAAATTGAGATGTGAAATCCTTCCCCACTAGGAAGAGACATCATCCTGATGTCTAATTAAAAAAAATATTAATCACATATGTCCATTTCAACATCAAATCATATTGTTTTCAAGCCAAAACATCATAGCATACAAATCCAAAACATTAAAGAATAGTATATAGTGAATCATCAATAGTCTATCTAAGGAAGAAAATGAGGAAAGGAGCATTCTATTTCCTTTGCATCCTCCCATGTAGAATTGTCCTCAGAATATTGGTCCCATTGGACTTTATATTGAACAATGTCTCTATTTCACAACTTGACATTGTGTTTATCTAGAATTATAATAGGCTCCAACATCACTACTCTTGGATCCTCCACCTATAAAGAATTCAAATCAAGTATATGAGATGCATCTATGTGTTATGGCTTAAGAAAAGAAACATGAAACACATTATAGAGTTGAGCTAGAGCAGGCGGTAGAGAAAGTTTGTATGCAACTAGATTGATTACTTCTAACACAACAAATAGTTGCACATATCTCGAAGCCAAATTGGATGATTTCACAAAATTAATAGAGCTCTTATGTGGCTTGACCCTTAAAAATACCTTATCCTTGATTGCAAACTATCTAAAGGTTTTATTTTTGTCAGCATAGCTCTTTTATCTATCTACTGCCTCCTTCAATTTTCTCTTGATGAGTCTCATCTACTCTTCCATCTCTTTTAACATTTTAGGACCCACTATGATCATGTCTTACAATCTATCCCAACTGATGGGAGTATGACACTTTCACCCATACAAGGATTTCAAAGGTGCCATATCCAAGGATGCATGATGGGATTTGTTGTAAGAAAATTCTACCAATGGTAGATACTCTTCCCATTTTTACTGTTGTTCCATACAATACATTCGAAGGAGATCTACTACCTGATTCAATCTCTCAGTTTGACCATTGGTCTAAGGATGATAGGCTAAACTAAAATTTAGCTTGGTCCCCAAAGCTACATTCAAGGTTTTCCAGAACCTTGATGTCATCTGAGTATCTCTATCAGATATGATGGTGTTTGGCACTCCATGCAAGCAAAAGATCTCTTGGACAAATTTCTTGGCCAAGGTCAACAATCCATCCTTAAGATTCCTTGGAATAAAATGTGCCACCTTAGTCAACTTATCAACTACTACCAAAATGACATCATATATGTTCTTACTTAAAGGTAACCCTTGTACAAAGTCCATGCTGACCAATTTCCATTTGTACTTAGGTATATCATGAGGATAAAGGATCCCTGTTGGATGCACGTGCTCAACCTTAACTCACTAACACTCAAAGAACTTGGCTACGCATTCCACTACATCCTTCTTGAGCTTCAGCCAATAATACAAGGTTTTAAATTTTGTGATCATCTTTGTAACTCCAGGGTGTCCTAAATATGGTGCATTGTGAACTTATTCTAAGACTAGCTTCCTAAGCTCTCTAGAATCTAGAATATACATCCACCTCTAATATCTTAAGATACCATATGATTCAAACTCACACCCATCAAATCAATGATCTGATGTATTCTTTTCTAGAGCCTTCTTCACCCTCTCATAATGCTCATCTCTTTGCAAGTGTTGCATCACTTTCTACCTCAAATTGGATCCTCTAGAGGTCATGGATGCTAGATGTCTTCTACTAAGAGCATCTTCCACTCTATTTTCCTTTCCTTTTATAGACTTGACTCCGAAGTCATACTCGCTAAGGATTCTAGCCATCTCCTCTACTGTGCATTGATGTTTGGATGAGTGAATATGTATCTCAATCCCAAATGATCTGTTTTGAGCTCAAAAGGCTTCACCAAAAGATAATGTCTCCACATTTGTAATGCATGCACTATAGTTGTTGATTCTAGATCATGTGGTGCATAATTCACTTCATGTTGTTTCAACTTCCTAGACTCATACGCCACCACTTTCCCTCCATGAATTAACATTGCTCTTACACCATCTCATGAAGCATCTTGATCATTGAGAATTGACCATTTGGATCGGGTATAGTCAGCACTGGGGCTATCATGAGCTCATCCTTCAGGAGTTGGAAGGCTTGTTCACACTTCTTGGTCCACTCAAACCTCTTTCCTTCCCTTTGAAGTGAAGTTATTGGGGCTACAATTTGAGAAAACCCTTGCAAATATTTCCTGTAATACCTAGCAAGGCCTATAAATCTTCGTACCTCAATCACACTCTAAGGCGTCAGCCATTCCATGATTTCTTTTATCTTTTTGAGATCCAAAAAGACTCCCTTAGCTGAAATAATGTGACCTAGGTAGTGCACCCTGCCCTGATAAAATGAGCACTTGGATAGCTTTCCAAAAAGCTTCTTCTCCCTTAGATGCTACAATACTATCCTCAAGTGTCGATTGTGTTCCTCAATAGAATTGGAATAAACCAAAATTTCATCAATAAATATTAGGAAAAATTCATCGAAAGAGTCTCAAAACACATTGTTCATAAGATTCATGAAAGTTGTGGGTGCATTGGTCAATCCAAATGGTACAACGGTGAACTCATAATGCCCATACCAAGTTCAGAAAGTGGTCTTTAGGATATCCTCCTCTTTTATTCTCAACTGGTGGTAACCGGATCTAAGATCTATTTTTGAGAATATTGTCGCTCCCTTCATCTGATCAAATAACTCATCGATCCTCAGAAGGGGATATCAATTTTTGATAGTCACCTTGTTCAACATCTAATAGTCGATACATAGATGCAAGGTTTCATCCTTCTTTTTCACAAAGATAACTGGTGCTCCCCAAGGTAACACATTGGGTCTAATAATACCTTTGCATAACAGCTTTTGTAACTGGGCTTTCAATTCATAAAGATCAATGGTGGTCATCTTGTACAGGGCCTTAGACCGAGGCTCATCTCTAGGCACTAAATCGATGGAGAAATCAAATTCTCACTTTGGAGACATCTTAGTTAGATCTTCAGGGAACACATCTTAGAATTCCTTAAGGATAGGGTAATCATCTAGGTATGGTTTCTCTTTGTTCGGTTCACTGACATGCACAACATATATGACACAACCCTTCCTTTGAGCCCTTTTGAGTTGCATAGCTAAGATTTTCCTAAGTTGTAGGGGTCTTTGTATCCCAGGAATCTCAACTGGGTCTCCATAGTCATTCAAATGACTAACCATCTTATCCTCACACTTTACAATGGTTTTATGCTCAATTAACTAGTTGATTCCCAAGATTATGTCATAGGATCCTTAAGGTGCCACGTAAAGGTCAACTTGGGTCAAGAAGCTGGGAAGTTCTAACTCACGACAAAAGAAACATGAATCTACTTCCCGCTCTACTCAATTCCCATATTGAACTGACCATGAGTTTTCCAAATATCTAGGTCTAATGGGAAACTTAGAAATCATTCTAGGATCTATATAACACTCAATAGCTCTAGTATCTATCAAAATAGAAATGGTTTGACCATAGAGCTTACTCATCAATTATGTTAGAGAAGCCTAGTATTCTACTTTCCTGTTATCCATTACCACATGGATATTGTGTTGTAGGGTTTGTTGCTAGCTTCCTTCCTTCTATGACTTTAGCTTTTGAGGGAAACTAGATGCATAGTGGTCACCCCACAAGTGAAACACCCAACATGCTGTCCTCTTCGACCTCTAGACTTATCCTCTTTTGATTACCTCTGATTAGTGTTATAGTTGTCATTGCCACTATTATCCCTTTTATTCCTTCTACCTTGGTTTCCTTCTTCCTTCTCTAGAGGGTCACTTTCCCTTTATAAAATTTTGATTTGATGGGACTTATTTCCCTTATGTTCATCACCCTTTCAAAACTTATTGTTTTTGAATTGAGGCTTGAAGTTTGAACCTTTTCAAAGATTGGAAAAATGCTACAACCATCATAAGGGGATTGTGGAAGTCCACCTCAACTCCAATGTGGGGTCTCAATCCTAATATAAAATTTGGAATCCAAAAAATGCTCATAGGATTGGTAATGTAGTACATACTTGAGAAAATTGGTAAAATTCTCCCAATATTGAACTACAGTTAGACCGCCCTGGGTGATATTTTGAAATTCAATCATCTTCTTGTCAAAGAAAATTTGTGATATCCACCTCTTCCTAAAATATTAGAGAAAAATCTCCCAAGTGATCTCCTTTGGATGAAGTCTCATCTTTTCCTTCTTGTTGTCCCACCAAGTAGCTTCCTCTCTAGATAGTTGATACGCAACCCAAGTAGCCTTGGTTTGGTATGATAGGTTATAGAGTCAAAAGTATTTTCCATCTCTATTATCCATACCTTGGATCCATTCTCGATGGCCTTACCGTCAAATTTTGGTGGTGATACCTTTTTAAGATCTTTCCCAATTTCGTCCTTAATTCAATCCCAATTGGGATCTCCTTGGCCTCCTCCACCTTGGTCAAGTTACTCATTCCTATGAATCCATTCTTCCCATACCCCTTAGACCTATTGCTCCAAATGGTCCATTCAGAATTCTTACTGGTTTAGGAGTTCCAAGATTTGGTCTAGCCCCTTGATCAACACATTGTCCTGTCTACTATTTCCTACTTCTTGTCTAGTGGTCACCATAATGACACACACTTGAACTACGCTACTGTCACATTTAGTGTAACTTAAGAAAAGGTTTACATTTAAAAAATTGCATCTACAAAATGCTACGTACATAACATGTAATCTAAAAGAGATATACACATTCATTCACATCAAGACAAGTCTTCAAGTTTGCAACCTTGAACAAAAAAAAAATATTTTCTTTCTTTATATTAAATATGGATTTATATTGATCCTTATTTACAAAAAAAATTCCATACTAAGCAATTCCCTCATTATCAGAAAGAGGACACTCCTCTTAGTCCTCATCTGAATTTACATCATCCTTTTTGGGAGAGGTAGGATGTGCGCATAGGCACTCCTTCTCCTCTTTTGTCAATAAAGGTGCATTAGGTCCACATCCTATTGGCCAATCTCTAAATGTGAAGGGTTTCTTAGTCTTAGGAGTTCATTTGGACTCCTCAATCTTTTTTCCTCTCTCCAACTTGAGTCATGTGAGGGTGTGTGCTAAAGTTCCATCATCAAGAATCTTAGGTTGGTCTTTAGGTTTGGGATTCTCTTCGATAACAACTTGTTTTCTTGAAGCCCTAATGGTCTTTCACTTATTTCTTCCTGAATTGTACCTTCCAATTTCTTGCAACCAATTTATATTTGGTTATTTTCAAGGAAACTCAATTTTAGTTAAGGGTCAACTATCCCCTAATCCGACAACCATGGATTCATAGGCCTAGAGTTGAACCCTAAGATTTGATACCAAATGTAACATTCCCAACTAATATTTCCAAAATAAATTAATAATTGACATTATGAATATAAAGTTAAGACATAAATCCCATAGCTATTTTCCAACATAGCAATTTCATGTCCATAAATTAAAAAAACATCTGAATATATTCATTTCCAAATCAATAGCCAATGTACATTGTTTGACTTGGCACTTAATCGCCACATAGCTAATACAATAATTATATCAATGATACAAGTACATCAAATAAAATAGAATTCCATTATAATTCCTCTTTGACAGCTCGCCTCCATTGGTGAACGAGAACATGGTTCAAGTGCTTTTCCACCCAACCACGAAACAATGCTTCCCTAGATTTCTTATGTCCATCGAAGAATACTCAAGCCTGCACGAAACACTTAGCATGAGATACAATTTGCAAGGTGGAATATGTGCATACCTAACTACATGCATTTATATCTACTGTTAGAACATGCAAGTTCCATGTTAGGAAAAAAGATAAAGAAGACAAAGAGAAGATAAATAAATAAACGATATGTTTTGAAAAATGATTGAAAAGCTAAGCCGAGCTCATGCTACATAAATGCAACTTAATTTAGATTTAGAAAAAAAAATATACACTCTCTAGCACCCATTCCTGGAAGGTAGCTTTCCATAGCAAAGGGGTATCCCTCCCTTCTAGACCATCTACTAGCATCATACATTAGTGTGCTACAGTCTATCTAGTACTTTTGTATCATTCCATTTCATCAATCATCAAGCAAGTAGTCCATTTAATTCCGATATATCCATACAATTATCCATCATATAACTATCTTTGCATAAGATTCATATTTTCACTTCAACAATATTCCTTTCTATAGTTCTTTCCTTTGTAAATTAAATTAAGCAACATACTCAAATGAGTAAATAAGATGAAATAAGAAGGTATACTACATGTATGTGTACATGCATAAATGGTGAATTTATTCATGTGCACATATATGCATATTATTCATTGTTTGTATATGCATATGCATTCTTTAAGAATAATAAAAAAAATAGAATCCATTCAAATGCAAATTTCTAGATCAAAGATACATTGGTTTCTTCAGATACGCAAGTTATGGCCTTATCCACTATATTCCAATAATAACACTATGATTATCTATATAATGGTTTGATATTTTATCAAGTAAAAAAGTTCCAACTAAAATGATACCAAGTCGTTTACTTTTAATAAAAAAAATCAATTTCAGAAGATCTGATTCAAGTCCGGTTGGATCACTGTGTTCTAGTAACTGGTCGGGCCTGCTCAAGGCCTCTCTGTGAGATTTACCTAGGATTGTTTCTGATCATAATCCTTTGCTGCTAACCTCATGCAATCAATTTTTTGTTGTTCCTTACCCTTTCCGCTTTGAAGTCATGTGGAATTTCCACCCTGATTTCAAAATGAAAATCACTGAATGGTGGAATATCCCTATGCATGGGTCCCCCATGTTCCGAATCTTTTTTAATCTAAAGCACATTAAAAGTATGGTGAAGGGATGGAATAAAAGGGTCTTTGGGGATGTTTTCCAACTGAAGAAAATTATTGGGGATAATTTGAAAATGATTCAAAAGAGAATGGAGGATGGAGATTTAAGTCTCTCCACTTGCAACCAGGAGAAAGTGATTTGGGGTGAGTGGGAACAAATCCTAAAAAAAGAAGAAATTTTCTGGAAACAGAAATCTAGGGTGCAGTGGCTAAGTGAGGGAGATAGAAATAATTCCTTCTTTCATATTTCAGTTGTTAAACATATGAAGAGGAACTTGATAAATAAGTTACACAATGCTTAGGGTGAGGTTGTCAACTCACCTCCCCTTATTGGTTTAGTGGCAGCATACTACTTTTTGAAGGATTATGAGGCTCTTGTTGAGGCCCCTAACCCGACCTTGACAATTTGCTGCTTGACTCGCTTTTGAATTTAATCTCTCAGATTGACAATGTGGGGATTCTCAGCACTGTCACTCTTGAGGAAGTTAAGCTAGCTACTTTTAGTATGGGGGCATACAAAGCTCTTGGCCCTGAAGTTTTCTCTTTGGCTTTCTTCCAGACCTTCTGGGAGATTGTTAGTGAGGACCTTGTTCTAGTTGCTCATGACTTCTTCAAATTGGGTAAGATTCTTAAGCAACTAAATCACACCTTTATTGCCCTTATTCCTAAGATTTTTGAACCTCAACATATGTCTGACTTTCACCCTATTAGCCTATGTAATAATTTTTATAAAATTCTTTCCAAAATTTTGGTCAACCACATTAAACCTCTCCTGAATAAAATCATCAGCCCAACTCAAAAAGGGTTTGTGCCTGGTAGGCATATTCTTGATGCTACCATCACAACTCATGAACTAATTCACTCAATGGATAGATGCAACTATGCTAGTATGGCCCTTAAGCTTAACATTTCCAAGGCTTATGATAAGGTGATCTAGAATTTTGTACCTAAAGTCCTTGCTAAGTTTGGTTTTAAACAATCTATGATCAATCTTATTATGGAATGTGTTACTACTATTAAAACTCTATTTTGGTTTATGGCTCTCCTTTTGGGTTTTTTCATGCTGGGAAAGGTTTCAGGCGGGGAGACCCCCTGTCTCCCTATTTTTTTATAATGGTGGTGGATGTTCTTAGCAGAAATTTCTCAAGTATGCTGTCAGAGGGAGCTATAAAAGGTATTAAGGCTGCTTCTACCCTTGATCTGATTGTGATTCAACAATTTGTGGATGATACATTCCTATTTGGGAAAGCCTCGGTGCTGGAAGCCAAGAAATGAAAAAAATGTCTCAACAACTACGCTACTTGTTTTGGACAATGCATCAACTAAAACAAAAGCATGATCTACTTCTTTAACAACACTCCTAACCTGCAAACATGGGTTACTTCTGTTTTGGGCTGTCAAAGTGGTTCCCTACCTTCGGTGTATCTTGGATTACCCCTAACTATCAAAGAAGTCACTCCAGAGTTCTAGAATTCTATTTTGGAGAGGATTCAACGTAAGCTTGCTGGTTGGAAAGGCTCATTACTTATTCATGATGGAAAGCTTCAGCTTCTTACTGTAGTCCTTCAAGGTATCCATGTCTTCTTCCTATCCTTGTTTAAGATGCCTAGATATATAGCTAAAAAAATTGAGAAGACTCAAAAGTCTTTCCTCTGGTCGGGTACTGAGGAGAAAAATAAACTTTCTTTGGTGAAGTGGGATAAGGTTTTCCAACCAAAAAGCAATGGTGGTCTTGGGATAAGAACCATTTCTCTTTCCAATAAAGCTCTCATGGGCAAAGTGGGATGGGATCATCTGAGGGATAGGAAGGATTGGTGCGAGACAATGAATGTTAAATACTTGTTGAGTTGGTCCCTGATTGACTGCCTTTTAGAGGCCCATTCTCTGGGGTCCTTTGTTTGGAAGGGGATTTGCAGCCTAGAGGATATTTTGAGGAATGGGATTAAATGTAAGATAGGTAATGGTAATAAAATTAGATTCTGGGAAGATACTTGGTTACTGGACTCTCCCCTGGATTCTTCTAAGTTCAGGCTTCTCAAAGGAAGTGTACAACAAGTGTTTGGTATTTTTGTTAGTGATTACCTAATTGGGCCCTTGATGGCTAGGAAATGGAATGATATTAGCATTTGTTGTCCTTTATCCTCAAATCTGTGTATTCTTGCCAAGACTCTCCAGGAGTTATTGGCCCTCACTAGATTACCATCTTCACATCGTGGGGATGAGGTTCTTCTGGATACATGATCACCAGGGTGATCTCACTGTGAAATCTGCCTACAGATAGTTGACTATTCAGGGGAGTGCTAATATTCTATGGAAAAAGGTCTGGAACTGATACATGATACTGAAAGTCAATTTCTTCTGGTGGACTGTTTGTCATAATAGGATTCTTACACAAGATAATCTAAGAACAAGGGGGTTCTAGATTCCCAATAGATGTTTCCTATGTAAAATCAATGAAGAATCGGTTGATCATCTACTGTTACATTGCCCCTTTGCTATGGAGGTTTGGGTGCTGGTGCTCAAAAGATTAGGGATTCAATGGATTATGAGTAAGGAAATCACATGCTTTATTTTAAGTTGGTCTGGGCCTTTTCCCCATCCTTTAACTGTTGAAATTTGGAACCAAATTCCTCCTATTATATGTTGGTGCTTATGGAAAGAGAGGAACAATAGGATATTCAGGAACACTGAGATGCACCTGAAAGAGGTGTTTGGTATTGGTGTCAAGCTTATTGAGGAAAACATATCTCTTTTCAAAGGGAAAACCCTGGGCATAGGTTTGAATGATTTGTATATAAACATGGCTAAAGCCTGGCATCAGGTGTTGGATGCCAACTCTTATGACAATTCCAAAATTCTTTCCTGGAGAGCTACTAGTTGGAAACCTCCTGACAGGGACTGGTATAAATTGAATTTTGATGGGGTTGCTAAGGGAAACCTAGGTAGAAAAAGTATAGGAGGAGTGATTAGAGACCACAGGGGAAAATTAGTGGCTGGTTATGCTGGGGGGATAGGACACCAGTCATCTATGATAGCAGAAGCTCATGCACTATTAAAGGGATTACAGATAGTTGTTACCCTAGGGATAGAAAACCTACACATTGAAGGGGATTCCAAGTCCATTATTGAGGCTATTAATTGTGGCAGATTACTGGGATGGAACACTAAGGATATTTTGCTTGATATTAGGTTCCTAGTGTCTAAATTAAAAGCTAATATGGCCAGTCATATCTACAAAGAAGGGAACCAAGTGGTGGATGCCCTAGCCAATTTTAGCACACATTGGAAATTATCCAAATGTTGGTGGGACATAAGCATACTTCCGCCTAATATTTAGAGTATTATAGTTAAGGAACAAATCCCTTACTTGACCCATGATGACAACACCACACATGCTTAGCTAGTTATCTGAGGGACCCACTTGCTTACTCTTTGGGCTTTGTGGTCTTATTGAAGTGATGAGATGGATGATGAGTTGTATTGATGGGATGGACAACAAGTGGAATTTTTCTAATAATAAGATGGAGTCATTTTGAAAAGAGAAATCATGATTTTTTGCGGCAAGTACCAGAGGATTATTACTAAGCTGGATCGTACTTGTCGTAATATCCTTATGGGGATCTGCTTAAACTCTCAAATTTTCATATTCGGGTTTTTTTTATTTTGATGTGACTTGTAATTATGAGACTAAGCTTCTTTGTGGCTTTTATTTTGCTGCTATTTTGGCTTCGTGCCTTTTAGCTCCTTTTTGCAGGTTAACTAAAGGTGGCCAACCCCTAAATACTATGGTTTTGGAGATATCTAATTATAGCCCCATGACTATTCTGCCTAGAATTTTGTGCTTCTGCGACATGGAAGGCAATCCTTCCTTGCCTATCATGTCCTTTTTTCTTAGTTGGTTATGCAATGTGATCCCAATTAATGGATACACTACGATGGTTTCAAGGAATTATTATGCTCATGCGTGTGATTTGTCCATTGGAATGATTACCAAAATTTACCATTTGTCGCTTAAATGCCTTATTGTGTGGGAATTTTTCCACCTTGCTATTTTCTCTAACCTTCTTTGTTTGCAGAGTTCTTGGTCATACATTGTGTAGAGTGACATCATGGGAGGAGAAAGGGTGCAGAATGAACTAGATAATTGCAACAAATTTCGCAAAGACCCTCTGGTCTGGCACATTTGCATTGAAGGTGGAATTTCTCCTATGATGGAGAGGCTTGTGGGTCATGACCCTAATCTGTCGACCCAGTTTGTTAATTCGTGGAAGAATTGGCATGTTACCATTGGTGGCTCCTTCACGATGGAGGAAGTTATCATGTAGGCTACGGGTTTCCAGTGCACTAGAATGAAGCATCCTAAACATTCTAAGACCCAGGACAATCACAGTATGAATAATTTTTTTGTGGGGGAGGAGGCGTCGGTGCATAACTAGTCTGGGTTTGAAGGCGCTACTGCAACAATGGAACCAAGTGTTCCTTGCTCTGATAAAGTATATTACGCTGGAAGGAAGGTACAAGACTTTTTACTACTAGCATTTTCCTTTGTTAAATCATCTTAGGCATAAGGTTCTTATGAGCTTTCCCTTCTACCTGCTTACGGACCTTGAAGATTCGGTTGAAAAATGTATTGATTTGGCTGCTACTAACCCCAATGAACCTACTCCTCTACCTCTCCATTAGGGTCTTATCCTAAGACTCTACCATTTCCACCTAGCTTTGTGCCCTTTGAAACCTATATTGGTTGTTCATATTAAGGAAATTGATCCGCCCACCATGCCCAATTTGTCCCCGACTGAATCTAAAGGCCTTGTTAGAAAGAGCCACCCAACCCCTACTGAGAAACCAAAAATTGCTACAAAAAAACATAAGGGTGTTGATGGTGTTTCCTAGACCAGTGTGGTTGTTAGCTTATGTGACCTAAAATCTACCCTTGCTAAGACCCCTGGTAAGCTGGTATGAAAAATAAAGGTAAGTAGGAGAAGGTGCCTCCTAATAAAGGAAAGAATGTTGTGAGCAAGGATTCCCTGGGTGATACAATGGTTGTGGAGACCCTGGTTATTGGTTGCGACACCATCATTAGGTGCTTTGGTAGGCTGGCTAAAAATAAGAAAAAGGTGCAGATTAGGGATTTGGATACTGAAGAGTTGTCTGACAGCAAAGGAAGTGATGTGGAAGAGGTGTCAACAAATGAGGATGAGGAGAAAACTAGAGGTCCCTTCTCTGTTCCTGAAAGTGGTTTACCTCAGAAGGAGGGTTCGACCTCCCATTCATCGGAGCCACTGGAGATTGAGCAAAATGATCCCATCTACACTACGGGCAACGAGGAGGAGATTGGTATGCTGAAAAATAGACTGAACATTTTGGACAAAAAGCTCCTTGGGTTGACCCACTTCACAGTCAAGATGATTCAATGTGTCACCATTAACTTGTCGGCTTCCATGAAGGATTAAATGGGGATAAAGAAGACCAAGGACCGCCAAGAGTGGGTCTGTGATGATATGGTTCAGCTATTGTCTAAGAATTGGGAGAAGGCCAGCTAGTATGTTGCTAGTTTGTTATTGGTCCATGTGTGATGTCAGTCTCCGTCTAGGTTTAGTTAGGTGTTTTTTGGTTTGGTTTTTTAGATAATGTTTTTTTGATATGGACTTTTTGGCCCTTATGGCTCTCTATGTAGGGTAAAACACCTTGTAAATGTTGCTTACATTATCAAAAACATTACGAAAACTAGTATTAATTCTTGTCAATCATTAGTTTGAATTTCTTAGTAAAGACATAATATTTTCCTATATTCAATCTATTCTAGATAGACAACAGATTCTACGGTTAACTAATAGATCAAATATTCTCTAAATTTAATTTAGAACATTATAATTTTCTACAACCTGTACATCTTTAAATCACACATATATGTTTGTATAATGTGAATATTGGGATCGATTAGCATTGATCGTGCTATCAACTTATACCCTTCACATAATGTTCCAATGGTGTTGTCGACCTCATACTTGAGGCACTGATTTATCATTTGGAAAGAAATAGAGTGTATATTACTATTCAAATCAATATGATTCATACACATGGTTGACTGATCATGCACACACACACACACATATATACATGCCCATCGAAGGAATAAGGAAGATTTATTCATAATCCACGAGGGTTCCATATACCCTTGACCTATAATGGTTGATATTTTGTCAACGACGTATCAATATAACACATGCATTATCGTTTATAAATTTTTTTACAACATACAGTTTACTTGGAACGATAGTATCATTCCATTTGATTATCTGAATGATGCTTGATTGTTCAACAAGATGGAAGCAACAAAATGACATAGGGATTCATCCCCAATACACATCTATATGTTACAAGGTTGACCTTAAAAAGTATAAATGTTACACTGGGTCGATAATATTTATCCCACACCAAGCTTTGAATAGGATGACATATATTGTCCATCAACCTGCAACTACAATGGCAATTTAATCCTCCCACTTTCTATATATGGAGCATAATGGTATGGATCATTTTGAGTCGAGATTCATGCTCAAATGTTTCATACAATTCGGCCCCATAAAATAGAGTATACACATGTTGCGAATGTAGATATCATTTGACTAGTATCATGGGTGGTCAACACCATAGATGGTGTTTCCCTCAACAAAGAACATGTTGATGTTCTCAAGATTGAAAATAAAATAACATGTGGGCTAGAGCCCGAACACAAATATTCAAGTCCAACCATGCTCATGCATGTCGTTACACACAACGAAGGTAAAGAATGGGGTTTTCACCCTCCAAACATGGCTATCTACAATTACATAACATAAAATGGAAACAAAAGCTATGATTTTGATTATAATGTATAAACAATTCTATTAATAGGACACTCGAATTTTCATTAAGCTTGAGCTTTACTCATGAAGATAGAGTAAATCGACTATTTGAAGGAAAATTTTAGAAAGGCATCAATTTTTACCTCTTTTAATTTGCGAGTGTGATGATTGTTCCTCAATCAAATGGAGAATGAATTTCTTCCCTTTCATGCCTTTTCTTTCTACTACTTTTTTTTTGTAATCACTTCCCTTTCTTTTTTGCTTGATTGATTTCTCCCATTCAAAATTACCCCCTTTCATTCCTTTGATTCCCTTGCATTCTATTCTTGGAGTGCTCTTAACTCTCCATACCTCCATTACTTAGCTGCCCCACTCCCTTGTCATTGAGCATTATCCATCAATTGCAATATGGAAGGTGGTCGACATTATGAAGGGGTTATATGAATAATTATTGTCATCGCTCCTTCCATATAATTTCATAATTAGTTTCAAATAAGAGTGAACTTATTATTAAATTTCGTATAATATGATTGCATACATATATCTATTTATATATAGATAAATTGACAAATATATATATATATATATATATACTTAATTTTTTCTCTTACTAAGAACTAATTCTTTTCAAATTATTTTAAAGGATCAAATGTTCAAATCATTCTTGCAAGGAATCAATATGTAAATACAATTATATTTCACACACCACTATTTTTTCTTTTTCTCTAAATATGAAATTAACTTCGAATAGACAAGGTAAGGCAAATAATTCCATGATTTTTTTTTCTTTCATTTAGTTACCTATTTATTCATTTACGATTCATACAAGAAAGAATTATATTTATCATTTAAAAGAAAAATGCAGATGTTATAGTCTACTATGGTGTGTGAGAGTCCAAATTCCAATCTTGCTTACCATTCATCATCCAACTAAGTATTTGTACCTCAACCATGTTCCCGTTCTTCAACCTATTCCTGCATACAAATTCTGGCACTTGAAATTGTTCATCAGTAACCCTTAACCAATAGTCATTATAAAGCAATTCTCTTAAATCATAAAGTTGCAAGATAATCATTTTTCAAATATTATTGCATTTATCAAATCTCATATACTTTAAATGATAAATTCCATTTTTTAAATATTTCAATTAACTTAACATTATTAAATGCAAGTAAGGAAATTGAGATGTGACACCTCAAAATCAACCCAATAAATCAAGGAGGATTCATATTGTTCTAGGAAAAGTGTCAAATCAATTTCAAAACACAAGTCAAGGCCCTACATGTTAATTTCAATACACAAATCAAGGTCCCATGCCTCAACTTTAAAATACAAATCAAGTTCCAACATTTCAATTTCAAAGTGCTAATCAAGGTCCATCTCCTCAATAATTTCAAAATGTCACACCAAACAAAAATATGACCTTTGGGACAAACCAAAATACCAATTTCATTCCAAATCAAGTTAACACAAATACCACATTTACACCCCTTTATCAATAAGGAAATATGAATCCTTTGCAACAAAACATCAATCCAAATCAAACATTGGGACCAAATTCATCATATAATCACCTCAACACTCCCAACATTAATGTTGATCCACTTGTGCAAGGAAAATCCAACATGACACCATCTCCCATGGACACCTTAATGCAACAAATCCAAGCAATACAACAATAGATGGAAAAAATACAACTGGGGACAAACAAGAAGACATGTTCTATGGAGGAATTTTGTCCTTGTCCATTTGACAGAAATCTATACATGCCACCTTTTCCCCCTCACTTCACTGCACCAAACTTTAACAAGTATAAAGGGAAAGGGGATCCAGTGGAACACATATGAGAGTTTAATATGGCATCTATGGATATCGCTTTCGAGCTCACATATTTGATGAGACTGTTTCCATGAAGTCTTGTAGGATAGGCTCTAGAGTGGTTTGCACACCTTCCTCTAGGGATTCAGACATGTGGTGACTTGGCTGACATATTCATTAATCACTTTGCCTACAATATGGAAAGTTACATGACCCTTACAAAATTGTGCACAACTAAACAAGATGAGGGGGAATCACTCACATCATTCTACCAACAATGGTGAAGTATGGCTAGCAAGTGTCATTGCCACATAATTGAGAAATAGTTAGTCCCCATGTTTGTGGAAAACCTTAATGTAGAATTAATGACTCATCTCCAAATACAATGTTGCACAACTTTTGAGGACATCATTGAAAAAGGTGTCTTTATTGAAAAGGATCTTGTGACAAAGGGACTAGTGAAAGTGCACAAAGAAACTCCAAAAGCTAATAATGAAAAAATAAATTTTTGTCCTGAAGCAAGAATGTCACTAATGATGGAGTTATTGATGCATAAGTGGTAAATCAAGGTAACCCCACCCTTCATCTTAAAGGTCCCTCTACATCAAACACACAAACAACCAGACATGATCAAATATTAAATTTTGTCCAAAATAATCAACAACAATGCAAAGGACCTCCTCACACCAAGAGAACATATACACCCTTGGGGGAACCCATTGAGTCAGTTTTGAAAAAACTTTTGCAATCAAACATCATTCAACTTCTAGACATTAAGGAATATGAATCAACTTTGGTCAAACCCAATTAGTGGAATGGAAATGAATTTTGTGAAATATCATTGTGGAAAAGGACACAAGACATCATCATGTTGGACACTCAAGAATCTCATTCAAGATCTTATTGAGAAATGTGACATTTCAGTGCATAATTCATAGCCTAAAACCAATGTTGATCATTCCATATTCAAAAACCCCTTGCAAGACCATGGAAAATGGAAGGCCTCCAGTTCAGGAAATAATAATGGTTCTAATTATACTTGTGTTTTGCATGAATATACCATCCATCACATTCGAGACCTTGATGAACATGTTGCGACCATCACCATTAACAAAAGTTCAAAATGTGATGTGACTACCCACAGAGCTAAGGTGATCCTTCAAGGGGTTGCTTCTAATCCACAACCAAAAAGTCAGTATAACCTCCTTGATCATCTAGGAAAGACACCTGCATAGATATCCATTCTTGAGCTGCTCCACATTTCCCTAGAGTACATAGCCATTCTAGACAAAGATTTGCAAGAAACATCTATACGTTCTGACCTAAATGTTAACCAATTTTAGGCCATGGTTGCATACCTTGATACACCTCATCATGTCACCTTTTCTGAACAAGATCTTTCCACACAAAATCTAAATGATAATGATCCCCTACACCTTGAAGTTTACATAAATAAATATGAAATTAGACGATTCTTGGTAGAAGGTGGAGCAGGTCTGAACATATGTACCCTAAAATTGGTTACAATATTGGGATTCTCTGATGCTTGCATAGATCAATCTAAAAAAATTGTTATCAAGGCTTCTAATGATGTTGAACGCTTGTCTGAAGGAGTAATGACACTTCCCATAAGGGTTGCTCCCGCTATTCAAAACACAATGTTTCATGTCTTAGATCTAGACATTCCTTCTAACCTTGTCCTAGGTCACTCATGGATTCATACCATGAGAGTTGTGCCTTCCACTTACCATCAATGCCTCAAGTTTCCTTATAATGGCCTTGAATTTACCATATCAGGTGATCCTGATCCTTTCCAATACCACAACAATCTAAGAGGAACCACTGAATGTCAAGTGCCTATTAATCAAGAAGCTTCATATTCCACCTCATCCAACTAAATTGATCCATATTCCTTCATCAAATCATCCACTCCATTCATCACACCCTCCAAACCTAAAGTCTAGATTCATGATAAGGGATGTGGGGAGTACAACATGGAAATATTATTTCATGTGGGAAAGTTTTCTAAATCACCAAAGTCTTTTGGAAAACTGCACTTTATTCAACCCAAAATCACCATTTGTAGCCCTCCTACCACCTTCATTAAATGGGTGGAATTAAGTAAAGATCCCATCAGTGAAGAAATTTCCACATGGATTTACAAAGATGAACAAGACATTGAGCCTAAGAAGTTGCTAGTTGAGTAGTATCTAAAAGGTTTTGAGATTATGAAGAAAAATGGATATGATGGACATAGTGGTCTTGGCCTAAGTAAGAATGGAATGATAGAACCAATACTTCCTCCTTGCTAACCAAAGTACATTGGGCTAGGGTACATGCTTGCAACAGTGAGTATTCCTTATACTAAGCTGAAATTGAGTGAGAACGTTAATGTTTTGAATTAAATTGAGACATCTGAGGAGGAATATTTTTATGATGGGGAAACTGATTCTAATTAGTATGAATGGGATACCTTTTGGGAACTAGCCGACTCTACCTCTGTCTTTACCATATCTGCCTACACTTTAACCCTTGACAATAATAATGATGGCTTACCCCTTGTCTACCCACAACTCATAGATTGGGACTAGCAAGGACCACCAAGTTTAGATGCATTCGAGAATGACGAAGCAATTGCTGAGTTCATGGGACTTTGTGAAGAGATACCAAGTGGGGATCATAAAGTTGGATTCATAATTGTGCTTGATAATGCAACATATTTTGGAAAGTATGCTCCTCTCTCTAGTCGTAAAAGTGAGAAAAATAATAAAAATAAAAATAAAAAGAATAGGTATCTAGGTGAAAACTGAAAGGTTCCTTTAGACCATGAAAAAGTAAAAATAAAGGATGTATTCGAAGGTGAAAAACTCTTTGAGGCGCTTGAGAATGGAGGGTTGGATAGTCTCATTATTGACCAAGAGAGATCACCATTTCCAATAGAGGATTCAAAAGAAGTTAATCTTGGGACAAAGTACAATCCTAGAATTCTTCAGTTTGCAGCATCTTTGACCACAAATGAAATGCCATAGCTCACTACATTCTTTTCAGAAAGACAAGTTAATTTTGCATGGTCATATGTTGATATGCTTGGGTTGGACCTTGAACTAGTTCTACATCATTTACCATTACTTTCAAATGCTAAACCTATCAAGAAAAAATTAAGGAAAATGCATCCACAAATCACACTCTTGGTAAAGGTTGAGTTAAAGAAACTTATGGATGTTGGTTTTATTTGTCCCATATATTATGTTGAATGGATACCTAACCTTGTTCGTATCACTAAAAAAATTGGTGGTATCAAAATATGCATGGATTTTAGAGATCTAAATAAGGATTTTCCTAAGGATGATTTCCCACTACCTAACATTGATATCATAGTAGACCTCACATCGGGATATGAGATGTTATCACATATGGATGGATTTTTAGGATACAATTAGATTAGAATTTCCTTTGAAGATCAAAACAAGACAACTTTCACTTGTGCTTGGGGTACCTTTTGTTGGAATGTAATTCCTTTTGGACTCAAGAATGCTAGAGAAACATGTCAGAGGGCTATGATAACCATTTTTCATGACTATATGCATGTACTTATGGAAGACTATGTTGAATTATTGACAAAATATTTGACAAGAGGTGGTCATCTTGGAGTGTTAGATAAGATTTTCAAAATAATAGAGGAATACAAGCTCAGACTAAATATGAAGAAGTGTGTGTTTGGGGTCCAGTTAGGAAAAGTATTGGGATACATAGTTTCTCATAGGGGAATTGAGGTTGATCCTGTGAAAGTAAAACAATAATAGATATGCCACCGCCCACCAACATTAGTTAGTTGAGGACTATACAAGGAAGATTACAGTTAATACAAAGGTTCATTTCCCATCTAGTAGACAAGATCCATCCATTTCAACATTTTTTACATAAACGAGTTCCCTTCATATGGACCAAACACTGTCAAGAGGTATTCCAAAAAATAAAAGATTATATATTGTCTCCTCCAGTTCTCATGCCTCTTATTGAAAAAAGACACTTAATCTTATACATCAGCCACTACATTAGCACTGGGGTCATTACTAGCACAAAATGAAAATGATGGAAAAGAGAGAGATATCTACTATATTAGTAAAACTCTGATAGGATATGAGCTTAATTACAAACCCATTTAAATAGCATGCCTTGCAGTTATTTTCACCACACAGAAGCTGAGACATTACATGTTGAATCCTAGAACAAAGCTAATAGCTAAGATTGATCCTTTGAAGTATCTATTAATCAAAGAAACTCTGATAGACCTTGATTAGAAAAGTGGGTCATGATTTTGAGTGGGTACGACATAGAGTATGTTGATTATAAGGCAATAAAAGGACAAGTAATAGTTGATCAACTTGTCGATACACCAATGATAGAAAACCATCCTCTTGTGTCTAACTTTCCTAATGAAACTATCTTTGCAATAAAAATTCCCACAACATGGAAATTTTACTTTGATGGATCCTATACAAATCATGGTTCAAGGGCTGGAATTATTTTTATCACACCTCAGGGGATTCCATTCTTGTCATATATAATAGCATTCCCATGCATGAATAATATGGCTGAGTATGAAGCATTGTTGATAGGAATATGCATGGTAAACAAATGAAAAATCAAGGATCTTCAAGTCTATGGTGATTCCCAATTGGTTATCCATCAAGTGAATGATGACTATGATACTAAGGAAGAGAAGCTTACCCCTTATAAGCACATGATGGATGGTTTTAAATTATACTTCAATGAAATTTCTTTTGATAAAATTCTAAGAATTCAAAACAAGGTAGCCGATGCAATGGAAACCATTGCATCTCTCTATGATATTCCTAACAATTCCTCATAGTATGAGTTCTTGGTGGAACAGTTGTTGATCCCCATGTTCGAGGTCCTTGAATCCGAACTAATGTGTGAACTTGTTGGTCTTGAATCTCCTTGGTACAAAGACTTCTATAACTACCTACATGACCATATTATCTCTCCTGACTTGTCCACAAACCAATGCAAAACCTTTATTCAAAAAGCCTCCAAATACATCATCATCAATGATACCCTTTACCGTTGTAGCCTAGATAGTACCCTTCTCAAATTTCTTGACTCATATGAAGAAAAAATGGCCTTTCAAGAGGTACACAGTGGTATATGCAAAGCTCAATCTAATGTCCCTACTCTACCTAAGAAGCTTATACGAAAGGGATATTATTGGCCTACAATGAAACGTGATGCCTACTATTTCATGAAGAAATGTTGCCAATGTCAAATACATGGAGATCTTGTACACACACCTACTTAGGAGCTGCACCCACTTACATCCTCTTGAACCTTATCTTAGTGGGGACTCCACCTCGTGGGAAAGATTCATTCCACTTGTTGGTTGTTTTTAAAGAACCAAGCTAGTCTTGAAATAATCCTATGGAATTTCTAATTCCAATCCTTAGCAACCTGAAGGGATTGGCCAACAAATGAGTGAAATCAACAATGCTTTCCTCCTACACTTTAGGCTTTGCAAGACCCAAGAGTCTGATCCCATAATGTACCTAAAAACTTATACACTCAATGACTAGATACATTACAAATAACTGATGAATTATCATATAACAACTCAATAAATGGAATGTTTCCATAAGTTGGCTACTCCTTTACAACACTCAACATTTAGAGTAAGAGAATGAAATAACTTGACATGAAATAATAACAATTGTAGACCATTTGAAATTTTGTTTATGAATTTGATTTTTTGTTGAATGACCAAGAAGATATATCATGAATACAAAACTCAGATCAGTGTCTTAACCTAGGAAACAAAGTCAATCTCAACATAGACATAATTTGACAATAGACTAATATATAACATTATAAAGCTTTCACAACACTGCATTACAGTATATCAACATTGTATCCCAAACCATAACTTCTTGGAAAGATCTTGATACTCGAATTACATGAACCTATAGCTTCATCCAAGAAATTTAATTAATTATTTGAATTGAAAATAAGGACATAGTCATACATCCATTTGAAATCAATGAAGACTAACAAAATAACCCTTGATCATTTTATTAATAGTTCATAAAATGAATACACCAGGAGAGAAATGGCTTCAAATTTACACCATTTTCTATTCAATTTCTAGTACTGCCATCAAAAATTATAGTTGCATATTAACTAGAATCAAAACCTATGACAAAAACTCTAAATTGTTCTCTGTATTCTCATTACAAAATTCTCTCTATGATCAATCAACAACCAACCTATACATCTGGCCATGAATTCCTTCTTATATAAATGAAGGAGCAAACAAGCTTCAGGCCAAAATGTACACATGTCCATTTCCTCTTTGATCAACACAACATATATTCCCCAATGAAGTTATATTTGCAATTCAAATGGAGGGAAATATCACATGGGACAAAAACTATTTACATTTGTCAATGAAGATTTGGTCCTGCCTTCCAAAAGGCACCTTTTATTTTTTGTAGCACTATACCCATGTGCTTTCAAAACTATGTCCACATACATCGAGCTTGAAGGAAGAGAAGCATAAAATAAAGAAAGAGAAAAGGACAAATTACCTCCATGTCTGTACCCTGTCATTAATTTTCAAATTGGAGAAAATACAATATTTTATCATTACTTTATCAAAGGCCTAATCTATATTAGTTCCAAGCCATGTATTGTATTCTCCCATCCGTTACTCTCCATTGTTGCATACTTTGAGACCAAAATTGCATTGACAACCCCCTATAATAGTAATCTAATCCTCCAAGATATCAAGGTACTTGTATTTCCATGATTGAAATTCCTCTTCTGAGGGCCAATTGAATGCAATAACACTATCAACCTTTGCTTTGTAGGGAGCATATTTGGTTACCACCTAGTTAGCTTCCTTATCAAATTCCTCCAAGGAAATTCTTGCTTGAGAAAACATGTCTATGTTCTTTAGCATTCTCATGTTAGTCCCTTCACAAATTAGGGCTACTTGCTTTGTAATTACATCATTGGATTTCTCTTTCTAGTCCTACAAAGATTTGATCTCACCATTTTCCTTCAAGATGTCAGGAAGGAGACCAAAATTCATCTCTTCAAACCCTTTAACCAACTCCCTTATCTTTGGCTCCAAAGGCTCAATATTTCCTTGGAATTATTGCATTCCATTTACCAGTCTAAGGGTAGGTTGGATGTTATCTAGCTTTTTCACATCATGCTTGGATCCCACGACCATTAGCCTCAAATCTTGTAGTTTGGGAATCCATTTTTCCATAAGTGGTATTGCCACCTCCTTGTCTTTATCAAAAATTCTTCACAACATCAATCATGGAAGAATAATTATCATGGATGCTAATTAATCTCTTATCAACTCCCTTATTTATATGCTCCAATACTAAAGTGACAATCTTTAAATTGCTGACTAGGATCATTTTGTCATGTTGGTTGCACCTCTCTTCGTATGTCTTCAACTTCTCAAGTATATCTTCCTTATTGATTTCCTTTTTCTGTTGTTCCTCTGATGTACTTGGCTCTTCAACTGAAATAGGCACATTTCCCATATTATATGGCATAATTGCCAATGAAGTATTTGTGGGAGGAGTAGGGGTAGTAGATTTTTTGTTCTTGTGGTGAGGTAGGAGAAGCAGGATCTATTTGCATTGGCTCACTGGATTGCATATTTTGCATCTACTCCTTTAATAGTGTCATCTCTATTTGTAACTCCATGATCTTTTGCTAACCTTTTCCATATTCAACCAATAAATCATTGTACATCTTTTTGAAATTTTCTTTCCTTGCTGTGACTGACTCTATTGTTTCCTTTGTGAATTGAACAATATTCACTTTAATGGTAGAGGTATTAGATACTCTCTTTATAATCAAGCCCCCTCTATAGTTTGTAGAATTTTTTTCAACTTCTATTTTTTTTGTATTTGGGGCTAGAGCCCAAATAGCCAGAGTGTCTCACTACTCACTAAAAGTAGAACCTTGTAGTGCAATTTTTTCTTCCTCCTCGAAATTGTATAGAGGCCTATCATACCTCTTCAATGTATCAAAGTCTATGGTGGAGGTAAGGTCCCATTCTGGAAACAAGAGAAGACCACTTTTCTTGACCAATTCCCTACCATCTTGTGTAGTTATACATTGGAAGCTTTCTTTCATCTCTTTCATCACTTGGGCCTAAATAATTTGATTAGGAAATTCTTAGGGGGGGCTCCTTTTTTTTCCAACATTATTAACATATTCATCTTTCTTTTCTCTAGAAGAAAATTCCATGAAGATTGAGGACTTGATAAATGAGTCATTTTCCATGAACTTTTAAAAAGCCTCTTCTCTAACATCATCAGTGTTGTTCATTCTTGTGAGATCCACCTTACTCAATTTAAGGCCCAATTGTTGTGGTACCATCTCCCTAGGTGGAGAAGGCATACCTTACTACATCTCTTCCTCGGTAATCAGTATTTCATCTTTAGAATCCTCATCATAATCCACTAGGCCACTTGATTCAACCTTTTGTCTCCTAGGAGGTGATTACCTTGGTGGTGAATCAATGTCAACAATCTTAGGACCAGTTGACCTAGGAGGAGACAATGGTGGCATTTCATGTTCCGATGAAGGGACTCTTTGCTCCTCTTGTTGAGAAGAGGTAATTACTATTTGCTTCTCCTTCGCCCTGTCATTCCTCTTTTTGAAAACAATTACTTTTTGGGGGTTTGATAGGTTGGCCTTTCTTCCATCACATGGGTTTCTCCTTCACCTTGTTCCTTTACTACAACAACCTTCCCCTTGTCTTGGATTAATCTTTCACCTTTCAATTTACCAACTACTTTCTCAAAACTCTAAAAAACATATTCAATTCTTTGCATTTCATCCTTTATGTTTCCAAGAGCCAAGAATTGAGGGTCCTTAGATTGCAGCTCTCTTTCAAATTTATTGAAAGCAATCCATTTCATCTTTCTATCATCTTGTTTCTAGAAGTCAACAATATTCCTTATTACATATTCTGGAAAAAAGAAATTGTGGATGAATTTGGATCTTTTGATCCTTGCTTTTAGCCATGCCATGAATCCCTTAGGATCATGGCTTCTTTCTCTAACCCTCTTCATCCCAAAAGGTTTAAGTACACTAGTTTTGTCAACATTTTGGGACCCCCCTTTTTTGTAAACCATCACCCCATATCAAATTTTGGCTAAGTCTTTGTTGGGCAGGGTTTTGTTAAGTTTTCGTAACTTGGGTGGTGTTTTGGTCATTTTGTCTAACTCCCCATTTAACCACCACAATCCTTTCCTTTGTCATACTTTAAGCCAGGAGGTATTTTATGGTTTTGTCATAACTCACCTCACGATCCAAAGTTTCTATTTTCAAGTGTGGGTGGTTCATAAAGTTCACAAGCTTGTCAAAAAGGTCGCTGATATCTTTTTCAAAGTCCTCTAAAGTTGAGCAGGAATCTAAGTATTTACTATAACTACAATAGCGATTTGTATAGTTCCACGAAGTTCCCACATCACCACCAAATGTGTTTTCAAGAGAGATTGAATGACCATCATACAAATTATCATTTAAAAGTGCAAATGGAAACTATTATGCAAGATTGAATAAAGAAATCTATTCACATGAAACAAAATTTAAACCTGATTCAAAGACATAATTGATCATGATACAAAAAGTCAACACCAAGAGTACCAAAACACTATATTTTATTATATATATAATATATGTACAACTGGAGATACAATTTTTTTGTTGATTACATAAAAATGGAGAAGCTATATATTATCAAAATGGGATTTTCTTCTTAGGTACAAAGGGTGAATACCAGCACACAAAGTGCTTTTGTAACTTCTTGGAGATGCTCTATCTGAGCAGGTGAGTGCAAGTTCTCATGTGTCTGCAAAAACTGAGCAAATAGTTCCATATTGTTTCTCACAAGTCCTATGTACGGGAGAGCCACCACTTCCTCCAGGGATTTATTCTAAGGGGTAGAAGCAATGGAAATGGCATCGCCTATCAGTCCACTCCGTAGATAGCTTTTGAGGATGGAAATGGTCATGTTCACCCAATGAAGGTACTTTGGTCTTACTAACCATTTTTCTACCCTCATTCCCCAATCACAATGATTGGAATTGCGGATTATGGTGTACACAAAATACTCCAAGAGTGTTGCATTGTGTATGTGAACCTCGTTCAGAAAGTATCTCCTAATATACCGTGTAGCACTTCCTCCTCAATCTCACTCTCAACTGTGAAGACATCCTTTAATTGATCAGACAATTGCCTAAAAAGAGTACTGCACTTGATCTCTTCAATGGTGAAAAAATAATTCATGGACACACCATCGCTCTAAGAACTAGCCATGTTTGATACTACAATATGGAAAAGTGAGGTTGTACCTGTTAAATTTATAAAGGGTTGGCGAGACATGTTAACTGAGAAAAATCAAGATGATATGATGGTGATGCATTCTGAAATTAATGGTGATATGACTGGAATTTAAGTTACATTCCCAATTGATTTCATGACAGGACAACATGCACATGTGACAGTTGTTCAATCCTCAATTGGTGAGGTATACAAACCGTTTTATGATTAATGGCCACAAGGTGAGGGTTAAATCAAGAAATGTTCAAGAATTTTTTGCGGTCTTTTCACTGGAAATGTAATCATGCTGATTATTTATTATTCTCAACCACCAGTTTTCAAGATAGATAGCTATGTGACAAGAATACATTACCACAACCTATCAGTAGCTATCAGAAAGGAATTTGGCTCCTATATCTAGGCAGAAAGATTATTTGGAAAGGGTCTAATCTCTGGAATTACACAATGTTGTAGTGAAGGAAGGAACACTTAGGATTTGTCTTAGTCCATTTATGATTGCAATAGCTTCCAATCTGTGCATTGTTAGTGGAATGTGATGTTGATTGTACTAACATGTGATTCACATACAATATAGAATATATTTTTTGTTTAAGATTTATTCTATTACATTTATTTCCTTTATTATAATTATGAAATCTCTTATTCATGCTTAGATTAGATTTCACCATTAGTAAGTACAGTCTATGAGTTGTTCATTGGTGATATTTAGGATTTTCTCTTTGCATTAATTACATTTTTATGTATTAATGTTAGTGGCCTTATTGCTTTCTGGTTAAAAGCTACTTATCTTCCATTTAATTTGCACAAGGGAGATGTACCTCTCAATTTAGAGGAAATCTACAAATGTAATTGTGGCCTTTCAAGAGTTGTTAACGAATAGGTGCTAGTTCTTATCAGGCATGAGATTTGTTGTTATCGCCATATTTATCAAAGGGGCCAATTCATTCGCTAACAATAAGCAAGCTTACTCCATCCTCCCTTCTTCATAACAAAATAAGAGAAACAAGTGTATGTAGGGAAAAAGGTTCCCTTACCCTGATCCTTCTAATGGTTATCCTCAACATCTCCTAACTGCCACATTACTTCTAAGAAACCAAATCTCAGTGGCACATCTTTTGGCAGTATGTGAGGTGCAACCCTTGTTCCATACACCCTCACAACTATGTAGCTAGGATGGGGAATAACATCTCCCCAATTGTGATCAATATTCAAATAGGGCCTCCCATCTTTAGGCCTCAAAAAGTCATGCAGAGCTATAGTAATTCTTGGCATGTTCATAATCAAAACCCTCCTCAGCTTGGAAGCAAAAATATTCTCTAATACCACATAACTAAATTTTTTTCATCCCTATCAAGGAGTGAGGTCCAACATTGGACAAGTAAATCCATATCACCTTCCCTTTTGTCCAATGTCATGTCTTTTTTAAAGTAAGTAGCTCCTTTGAACAAAAACATATGCATGAATAAAGAGTACCAGTAGAACCTTACCCCATATTAACCATTTTTCAATGCAACCAGAACCTCATGAATCTTCTCAGCCATGTATGACCCAAAATCAAAAAGTGTGTTGTATGTAGGGTGTTGAATTTGTGCAGCCATATACATCTCAGCCATGGGAATACCTATAGTTGGGTCATAACCTATGATTTGACACAAGGAATAGAATGCCCTTTGAAAATAGGAAACAAAATAATTGATGGGGTATGCCTCTTTATTTGATGTGCCCAAAATAATTTTCCCTTGACCTTTAATAGATGTCAAATAGTGCTACAACATTGGGATTTTAAAGGTATGCCTTACCCTCTCATATTCAACCTTGAGTTCTTTTGTATCAAATTTGACCATATCCTCACTCCACTCAGTCAATTTGAAGAACTCAACAATCTTAGCCCTAGTAACCTTAACCATTCCAATACCATCAAAGGTTCTCACAATTCTTGAAATTGGGTCATAATTTGCTGATATTGCTTTTAGTAAGTCAATATCCATATAAACATTGGGAACTACCACCTTCCCCATATCTAATCTCTAGGGGTTGCTAATAGGGATGCCACAGTTTCAGTTGCCAAACCAACAATTAAACTGTGCCCATCTAGTGTATGGTAATGTGGCATCTTTAATAGTGCATTATTTATCTATAAGCACATCCACAATTCGTGTGCCTCAGAACAATAGCTGACCCTTAGGTTTCTCAAATGTTTAGGGTTCTAATTGGTCAGTTAAATCCTGAACGAGAGGTCTAATTTTAGGTTTAGACCTGGAGGGTTGATCTTTTGATACAAATACTTTAACTTTAGGTGCCATAGTTATAGGGTTTGTGCAAACTAGGGTTTACTTCTCAACAAATTGCAAGCTCACAACTAGGGTATGGGTTTGATGCAAAGCAATAACAAGATTAAATAAGAAAATTGTTCAAACTAAATGTCAAACCTTAAAGGAAATGCAAGCAGACCAAAAACCCTACTGATAGAATGATAGAGCAAACGAATTCTAACAAATTGAAAAGCAAGGTATTGATTTTACTTACTAGTTTACAGGCACTTTAAAAATTATAATTTTGGTCATAGAACGAGCTTGAAACTTGCAATGAGAACTCCTTTACACATTGGATGCTTTAGCAATCTACAATTGTGCTTTAAAGCAAGTTTTTATGGATTTATGGCAGATCAATTTGGTAGTTCAGTGTCATATCCACCATTTTTGTTTGCTCGTGTGAGCCAGAACAAGTCACTTGACCTTAATCTCAACTTTGAATTTTTACCGTTGATTCTATAGTGAGATGGCTCGATGAGTGAACTAGATCCAATCAAAAAAGTTTGAAAAAAATTTGACTATAGACTCCCATTTCCATCGACGAACCAAAACATGTCGTGTGGATTTTCCTGCAAGATACCCCATGGGCTCCATCATTTCCATAAGCATTGGAAAAGGCTATGTATCAGCCTCCCGACTTCCCCATTGGGTTTAACTTGTGTGCATCTTTCAACATTAGGGAGGCAGGGAAGGCTTAGATTAAATCTGGTGCCTTCAACCTACGTTCTCTTTACATTTCAAGCCCTCTATCTCCATGCATAACCTTTGGATCCGATGGACGACCATGATCATAACATCTTGTTCACTTTTAAACCATGTTCTTAAAAGACCTTTTAGTAGCATGGGTATTAATGTCTCTAGACCTTATGCCGAAATATTTCCAAAATATTTGATTCCTCACTATAGTTTCGGTGACGATCTAGATTGTGCCAAGTGGCACCTCCCCACTTCCCTATTGAGGGACAAGAGATGAAGGTGGGTCCCTCGCGGGCTAGAAAGGAATGGTAAAGATCAATCCAGATTGTTTCATCTCAATCGTTGATCTCTTAAAGCTTGATGTTCACTGCCTTTGAGGGAGGATGGACCTCATTGACATGATGGGACACGTGGCACTAGCCCGCCAGCCCATCTGAATATTTTAATGAAGATTAAAACTGAATGGGGGAGAAGGGAATGATCAAGATTAAATCAACTAATCAAACTACTACAAATAAAACCCCATTCTACACGTGCACAAAGTTAGTACTTAAAAAGGGACCCAAATAGGTAGACAAGTGACATGGGGGACATAAATTTAGGACCCAAACATTAGACCAATGCTGAAATATTAAACTTGGACAAAGGGACCTTAGAAAATATTAAAAGTTTTGCAACCCACATAATATGAAGCAATTTTTAAAAAGACTCCATGGGTAACAATTGGGAACATTAGTCTCAAGGGGCCAGTAAGTAGACAAATTGAATGGCTCAGGTGGCAACTTAATGAACCGAGAACAAGCGATAACTAGTCAACAACGAATTAGATCATATGCAAAGGGAAAAAACCTATGGTTTTATAGAAGGTTTAAGACATACATAAACCCTATAACATGAGAGAGACTAAAACCCTAAGCCCTAAGACCCATTCCAAGCTAGGAAAGATAGCCAAATTTTGTAGAATTTATCAATGCAACATAAGAATTTTAGGGGTTCCACCACCACTTCTGCCAATGGACATAAGTTTATCCTTGTTGCTATCGAATAATTTACCAAATGGATTGAAGCCATTCTGATGACCTACATTATTGGAAAGAAAATATCTAAGTTCATCCTTAACTACATCATATGTCGATATGGTGTTCCTCATTCCATCATTACAAATAATGGTCATCCCTTTAAGAATCAAGATGTCTGAGAGTTATGTGAAAAGTTTCATATCCAACACCATTTCACCACTCCCTACTATCCCCAAGGTAATGGTCAAGTTGAGGCATCTAATAAGACTATACTTAAAATCTTAAAGAAAACTATCAATGATGCTAGCCATGATTGACATGTCCAACTCAATCCTGCACTATGGGCCTACCACACTAGCATCCGTACACCCATAGGAGCCACTCCATATTCCATTTTATTTGGATTTGAAGCTATTCTTCCCATTGAGGTTGAGTTACCATCCTTGAGGGTATTTATACAATAGTTTATTGATGAAGAAGAGTATTGTATAGCCTGTGTGCATAAGCTTAAGTTATTGGATGAGAAAAGATAGAATTCCTTAACCCATTTGTAGGCACATCAAAACCATCTTTGATGCAACTATAACAAGAGTTTGAGCTAGATACTTTGACATTGGTGACTTGGTTTTGAAAGAAATTTTTAAGAATCAAACAGATCGAGAAAAGCTTAGAAAGTTTGAACCTAATTGGTTGGGTCCCTACATCATCACATCAACATATGGGTCTGGTGCTTATTAGTTGTCTACTCTTGAAGGTGAACCATTGTTTGATCCCATCAACAACATGCATGTTCATAGACATTACACCTAGCCTTTAGAGAATCCCTTTCAAAAAGTCAAAAAAATATAGAAAAAAAAAAAAAAAAGTGAAAAAATAAGTCACTTTGATGAAAACCTAGCAAATAGGCATCATGGTGACAACAAAAAATAAAAAACTTGAAAAAAAGGAAAAAAATAGTAAATTGAAATAATTCATCCAAAAGTGAAAACCACTTCGATGGTGCTTTGGATAAGTACCATGGTGAAAACCTAGAAAATAGGCACCATGTATAGTCAGTCTATGCTCCTCTATCTACTATCACTCTATTTGGTTTTCCGCCTTTTGTCCATCCATTCACACATATCATCCATCCATAATAAAGCTTTGTCATCCTTCTCATGGCCTGAGATCCATTGACATTTAGCATCTTTTTTCTTTCATAACCATCCTTTGCATCCATCAATTTCCTTGCACATAATAAGTTGGTCCTATACCCGACTGGGGGAAATTCCTTGACTTACATATTTATGGGATCCTACACATGGTTTCAGCTAAAAATTAAAACCTTAAAAATCCAAAAAAATCATGAAACCTTCAAAATCCAAAAAAATCATAAAACCTTCAAAATCCAAAAAAACCATAAACCTTCAAAATCCAATAAAAACATAAAACCTTCAAAATCCAAAAAAAATCATAAAACCTTTAAAATCCATAAAAAATATAGAACATAAAAAATCCAAAAAAATTGTAAAACATCAAAACTCCAAAAATAGAATCGGAGACAGAATCAAAGTTTGTGTCAGTCCAAGTCCAGTCAAACTACGTTGTCTCTACGTATTGCTACGTAAGCAAGGCCATCTTTCAATGAGCCCCCAAGGCACTAGGTCAGTCCCTTAGGGTTTTGTTGAGTCGAATCAATCAATATTTTCATCATAGTATTGAGTCATTTTTGGTCCAAGTTGGTTGAACTATGACATCTCTACGTGTATAACATAGGCAAGGCCATCTTTTGATGAGCCCTCAAGGTGATAGGTTAGTCTTTTAGGGTTTGTTGAGTGTATTGTCTTTGGTCCTACAATAAGTTATTCCTTGCTAAGAACAATACCTCGAACACAAGCAAATAGATTTATATTTACCAAATCATGAACCAACAAATCAACTATCCAACTAGTCTTCAATCCAAACTAGTCAACTTCCTGATCATCGATGCTTGTCAAGTTCTTGGTCTTATCATTTTATCCTATTTAGGTTGTGTCCTCCTTGAATTGGGACATTGGTCATTTGTCAACCTTGTCATTTTCCTTATACATGATATGTATTTCTTGAAACCAGGCATGGTCAATCAATCTTGTCAATTGGTCAAACTTATCAGTCAGTCAAATCAGTCAATTAATCAATCAATCTTATCAATTGTTCAATTAAATCTAATCAAATAATCAATCTTGGTAATTCAATCAATCAATCTAGTCAAACAATCAATCAATCAGTCAACCCTATCAATCAATCAACATCAGTCAATTACTCACTTTTCAATCAATCAATCAATCAATCAATCATCAATCTTAACATCAAATAAACTCTAGCAACTGATCTAAATGGTTGTTGACTTTGTTGGTCTATTTGGTTTTATCTTTTTGATTGGTCTTTGGCCATGTTACTAGCTAGCTTGAGGATGTCCCATGAAGGATTTAGAGGGGTGATGATGGATCATGATCTGTTTTCTTTTGATTGTTGCTTGTGGTTTGTCTTGGCAAAAAGATTGGGGAAATTAGGTCCTTAGTATGATTCATGGCATTCCTTGTCTGTTGAGTGTCTGTTTTCACAAGTGGTAACATTGCACACCTTGTTCTATGTCATACCATGGTGTTTATGGTTCATTTTCTATAATTTTTCTGCCCAATGATGATAAAAATGCAAGTTGACATCTATTAAGCAAGAATATCAATCTCGTTCCATTTGACTAACTTCATGCTAATATTTGTCTTCTTCATGCTACAATCCACCTCCTCCATGATCTCACCTCTTCTATCTACAGTCATCCTGATGGCATCCTTTGACATACAAAAATATCCTAGATACATAATCATGTTAGAAGCATATAGGCACCATAAAACATCATAGGCATCATCATGAACACATTAGGTCATCCATATTACATCTGAAAATACAAAAAAAAACATAGATTGTATCATCATGCATACATGCATACATACATCCATATAAGCATTACATGTTAGGTCATGATCACATAATATCATATTGCATTCATATCTCATTGCATGCATTTTCATACATAATTATCACATTTACATAAATCATATACACATCCATGCCACAACATGTGGATACATCATTCATATTGCATCACATCATCTACATCCATAACATAATAAACCATACATCACATGTGCATCCACATAAACGTCATAATCATATAGAATAATCATACATATAGCAAAGGATATCATGTACATCATCCATACATCATAAAATAGAAAATCATTTATGAGCATAAAACATAAACCATCATCCATAATGCATTAAAACATATAGAAATGCATGATCATATAGAATCATCTCATAAGTGCATAGCATCCTAGTATCATAATCAATAATACCATATAGAAACATGCATAATAAATAACACATCACATAATCACCACCAAAGTCATGCATCTTGCATACATACCAAAAAATGATAAGTATCATAGTACAATATTAGAATGATCTAAAAAATGGAGCTTTCACAAGCTCAGCCAAATACATATATGTGTTAGTGTCTAAAAGTATAATAAAATGAATTAGCGGGTGCTCCCCCTATCTCCTAATGGGGAGGGACCTCTAGAAGGTGGCCTGTCGTCCTGGGCTGGTGTGAGCCCAATGAGCTGTGAGATAATCCTGATGGCCTCTGATAGGGAGATAACAGCTGAGATACCCCACTGTTGCTTTGACTCCATCTTGAATGAGAGCTGCTCTCAATCTCTGAGAAGTTAGGTTCTTTGCACTTTGGTGGTACCTCCCTCTCGTAGCAATCAATATAATACCACTTAGCTAAAATAGCCCTCATGAGCTCCCACAAGATATATCCACAATCAAGCCACTACCTTTGCTCATGAAATCGGTGGAGATCTGCTTTGCCCACAATGTCCTGCTGAAAACCATATCTCTCTCAGCTCGTAGTTGTCGTATCTTTCTCTATGCCTCTTGCAACTATTCTTGTAGCTATGCAATCTGACTGTCCACAAGCTAGTCCTCCCCCTCCACATCCATCCTCTCTAGGATTGGGATCTCCTCTAGTCCCTCATCCATAATGACCCTCTCTCTCTGTCTCTTCCTCTTGGTATCTCATCTCCTCATCCTAGCTAATCTCTCCTACATTGACATCTATGTTGATGTCCACTACTTCTTGCTCACCCTCTAGATGTCTCTCCTCCTAGTAAGGAGGTGCATTTGCTTGTATCTCTCCCACCACAACCTCTACTCTGACCTCTCCCTCTTGGTGAGGGGCCTCTGCTACCTATCTACCCTCATCTCTCCTCAATGGATGAGGTGGATGGGGTGGTATCCCATCCCTGCCTCTCCCATCTTGGCCTCTCCTATCTCCTTTACCCCCTCTCCCTCCATCCCCTCTACCATTTTCCCCATCATCCTCTCCTCTACCTCCCTGACCTCCATCATCCCCATGGCCTTGTCCTCAACCCTATACTCCTCTCTTCAATTTCCTCTGTCTCTTATCTATTGGTGTGGGCTAATCCAGATCAGTAAGTGGCACAGGTTTGTATTATACCCACCAGGCATCATAGTCAGGTGTAGTGCCTGAATCCATAACTCCATCTACCCAACCCCACTATACAGGCTGAAGTGCATCTATATCCTAATCCATTGTGGTCATAGGAATCATAGGGCCCTAGGGCTGAATCTCTCAACTGGACTAAGAAAACTCTATAGTGCCAACAGGTGGTCCCTGTTGCTCACCAAACTGTCATCGTACCCTCTCGGTTAGATACCTCTCAATGATGTGTTGGCTCTGCATTGTGCAACCAATCAGGTATCATGGTTGTCAACAATAGGGAAAGTTCTCATCATCATCAAATAATGGAGTACAATCCCTATATGGTCTCCATGTGAATGAATCCAATAGGTCAATAGTATGTCGCCAGTGCCAATGACATATGTCTAGGTGACAATCCCTCCATATATGTAAACATATGGCAATCCCTCTCCAAGATGCCTCTCTATTGGTGCTCTAAATACTGCAATATTCTCCTAGGCCCAAACCATCAAGAGAGTGATCCTCCATCTGATGCTATGCCCTCCCCTATATGCCACATCATAAAACTGAAAGTACAACATGGCCAACATATAAGGCCCCCAATCATTGATAGTATCTTATGTTATTATGCCAACTAGCATCTCCCCCCAACCAACAAGAAATCAATTCCCTCGCCGATCAAGACATACCACTCCACCAATAGTGTTGCATAGGACAACGACAAAGAGATTTTATCTCTCTACGAGTGTATCCTAGTGGACCTCGTACTCCTCTACACCTAGCTCTGCCTCATCCTATGGTCAAAGGTCACCATAATCACACTACATCCTTAGTTTGTGTCATAAGACACATACTCCATGAATAGGCAGTTTGAGGATGTGCCATACATCCTCCAGGGTTACTACAACCTTCCCTATTGGCAAGTGAAACGAGCTTGTCTCCGAGTGCCACCGCTCAGCCAATGTGGCATTAGTCCCATGTTTTCTCAAATCACAAGCATGAATGTAACATGGTATAGTCCTAGTGAAAATAGTTGCTCCCTTTGGTCATTATCTAGCTATTGATATAGTCTAAAGCTCGAGGGATGACACTCTTGGGTTAGAATTGGGTCTAGTGACACATGTGATCACAAGTAAGTGCACTATGTCAATCCAAAAGCTTTCACAAACCTATTTGACTTGGGTATCAAAGAAAATTTTATCCAAAATTGGGGAAAATTTTTTGACAGGCAATTGTGTCAAACTGTCTAGAACATGTGGCTTAACATGCAAATGCATCACAATTTCATCAAATGTGGTGCAAAATCTCAAAGATGTCAAACTTCCTAGAAAATGCGAGCTTTAAAGAAAATGTGATGATTAACACCGCAACTATGTTGCAAAATTTCACATGCGGGTCAAAACCACACATGCATTGTTTAACCCTATGCTTGCATCAAAATTTTCAATTGCAGTGCAAAAAAGCAGTTGTGTCTAATCCTAATCAATTTCTTTGAACCGAGTCACTTGTGGTGAACCACAGTCATTTGTGGCTCATGCGATAATAGATGCGGTCAACCGGATTAACCGCATCTATTTACCCCCTTTTTAGAGCCCTAAGTCTACCAAAAATTAAAAAAATCACAAAGCAAGGATTAAGCACTTACTGTGTTCCCCGAGCCCTCTAGTCATCTGTATGTCCAAACTCTATACCTACGATGTGTTATGTGTGGAACCAACATGATTCTGACATGAGCTCTACAACATGGTTTGCACTCTTCTCATTATTCACTCAAACTCAAAATGCACAAATGACTATTTTTGACAACCCTAGGTCCATTTATACCTTCCTAAAGTAGGATTTTTTGCCAAACATTATAACTGGTAGTGTAAAATGTTGAAACCTAAACCTGTTGCAAATATCTTGGTGGTCCAAAATTGAATCTTTTTGTTGTCAGTGCACTAAAATGGCTTGTCAGAACAATTTTTTACAATTTTTCATAAAAAAATTGAAATTTCCAAAAAAATTCCAAGGGGGCATGGGTTTATCCTGCCTTCTCCAAGGCACACTGGGGCATAGGTTGAATTTTATTTTCCTGATTATTCTTTGACATAATCCTCAAAATCACATTATGTTAAAGAGGGGAAAAATGTAGACACTTAAAAATGTCCTAGGTCTGCGAACAACATTTTTCTGCATCAATCTCTTGTCTTCCTCGCATAATTAAGTAATTTTAATTATTGAATTATTTTACCACATTTCTCTATTAATTAAATAATTTTAAATTATTTAATTAATTCACGTTCCCTTACTTTATTCTACTTTTTGATCAATTAAATAAATAAATTTTTAATTGCTTCACTAACATTATCTTTCTTTCTATAATTTAATTATTCGCTCTTTTTTATTCACCTATAGTTAAATAATTATTTTTAATTATTTATCTATTCATTAATCTTCTTTGTCATTCTATAGTTAAATAATTATTGAAGTTATTTAACTATCTCTTACCACTCTTCCACTATTAAATAATTAATCTGATTTAATTATTTAATCCCTTTTTCAATTGTCTCTATATTTAATTTAATGGTTGCACAATCATTTTAAATTAAATATTCATATTCCCTTTCTCTCATAAATAAATAATCATTTTTGATTATTTATTCCTCCACACCTTTTACCAAACTAAATAATGTGGTCAAAGATTCCTCTCATTTATTATTTAATTCCTCCACTACCTTCCCTACACTTTCTCATTTCAAATCTGGACCGTTGATTGCTTTTGGTCTTCAAAGAATCTTGACCGTCCATTCATAGTCGTCCCTAGCCCACTACTTTGTGGTGCATAAATCCTCCACCGCTGATTTGGGAATCTTCTAGAGGTTTAATCTTGTCTGTCCATTTGAGAGGCTCTTCTATAAAAGAAGACTTTCTCCTCCATGTTGGCTTTACAACCACATTTCTCCAACAATCTTGCTTATCATTGTCACTTGCAGGTACTCCAAAATCTGAGGGAAACATTGCAAAAGTAGTTTGAAGGAGAAGCAAGAAAGGGAATCAACTTCAATATGAGTAGTTTGCTTTAGTTTTTATTTTCATTTGTTCTCCATTATTGTTTGTGGTTTCTTCTATGGGATTTGGAATTTGGGCTTGGATTTAAGTAGAGTGGTTGCTACTAGGTCTTAGCTACTTGGTTTTCATATTTTCACTTCCTTACAAAACCCATGCGAACTCCCATTTTTCTTCCCTAATCAATTAATTTGGAGTGGCATGCCTCTCAATTACTCCATTAGCTTCTCCTTATTCTTTTCCCTCCTCTCCTTTAGCTTCTCCTAAAGCATGTTCAAATTGGGAGCTATAACTTGATTTTTGACAAATAACCTTCTAGTGTGCATCTTGTTAATAATTCCTACCAAGTTACCTCTCATTTTAGGTTTCCTTCACTCCTTATGGATTGCCTCAAATTGGTGCTTCCATTTGTGGCCTTAGTGTTTTGAGTTATCTTTTATCCAATGTTTTTATTGTTAGGAAGAAAACTTCATTGATATGATGTTGACTTACTCACACTTGGCATTCTATCAATAAACTCTATTGTATGAGTTAAATGTGCAGTGGGTTTTTATTTGAAAGATGAAAGTACTTTGAGAATTTATCAAATCTAAAAAGATTGATAACTTGCATTTAGGTAGTTAAATTCCCTTTTTAATCTCTATAGTTTTAATATATATCTGAAAATTTATGTATAGCCTAGTTGTCTAGGACATACAATTTATTGATGTGTAAGTTGTTAAATGAAAAATTAGAAATTGTCTATCAAAGTCACATTTTGGTTTTGAATTGGTTCAATCGCACTATCAAAAAAATTTGACTGATCAATAAACACATCATCATCTTACCAATTAAATTCAACTAATTACATTAAAATCATTTATTAAAGAATATTATTGAAATCATTTAGATATTGAAAGGTAGAGATGGCAGCAAATCCAAGTCATGTCAATTACCTAGTGAATTCAATCTAATAATAACAAACACTTCAAAGGTGCCAATGACAGTGGCCTCACATTTCTTCTTTTCTAAATATGACAACGATACTATTTATGGTGAGCCATAAAATGCACAAACAATGCCATTATTGACTGTTGCGGGGCACCATAATGATGACGTGAATAAGAATCCAAAATATAATCAATACACAGGGCCATATCATGATAATTAGATGCAATTACTTTTCTTTTCCAGAACTTTTAACGATATAAAATTCAATGAAAATGCAGTGCCCTCTATCATTGTTTCTTTCTCTCGACTAATTTCAACAAGTACTGATTAAAATAGCCTCCTTAAACCAATTATAAACAAACATCACGTCGGTGCAAATTCCGTTCTTTAGCTGTTTCCCCCCACTGATTTCTATTCAGTGTGACTAATAAATGTCCAGAAAAGATATGTCTTCCCTTCATTATTTCAATCTCATGAGATGTCACTTATTTTAGACATTCTCAGTATCTGCTTTTAGGTTTCCTTGACATTTTCTGTACTGGGTACCCATAATTCTACGCTGACTTCAGTTGTGACGTAAGGAAATAGACAAAACCTAGCACAGATATCTACGTAGGTATCTCAATCTAGAGTATAGTTATTCGTCAGTGATGTTTATCCAGGATTCAGTGATGTTTATCTAGATATCAGGATATCAGGATGCACATTTGACTGTATTTATTAGTAATAGAAAATAAAGATTACGATGTATTTTGATTTCTAATTAGTTGACAATTATCGTCAAAGGTACATTCCGATGTCTCGATAGACAGTATTCTATTCTTCTAGGGTGATGCAGTTGTGAGGCTATTCACTTGGATCTATGATTACAAACTTGCTTAAATGACATTTCAATTTTTTGATAATAGATCATTGAACATGATTCAAAACATATTAAAAACAATCTTTTGAGTACGTCAACTATACTCAATTTCATATACTCAATTTCATTTAGATGAAAATCATATACATACATACATTATCCATACACATATCTATACACACCACTGTCCATTGTATATAATATGCCAATACACACAGACAAATACCAGTGAAATTCAACTGAAGTACTGTACAACCATGGGGTATTTGAAGGTTATCAAACAACTCTTTATCATTGAATGAGTGCAGGCGTGCTTCAAACCATGATGAACACGGTACGACACAAAGTGCATCGTCTATTTATAAGGTCTATGGCCACCCACTAATAGACTAATAGTTAGTGTTGTCATTTTCCAATCAGGCACCATTAATTTGGTCAACTCAAACAGTTCGCTTTTTTTTCCCCTCCAGTGGGGCCATGAGGATTTTGCAGGGAAGGGGAATGGGAGGTGGCGTTTCAGTCATATTTCATAGTCAAACATAGACAACAAATGAAAATGGTCTGTCCCACTTGATGCAAATACACTGTTTATCTCATCGTCCAAGGTAATCCATTTTGATAGATATGATAGAGGAAAAAAGGTCCCTATTTTTAGGACAACGTTTAGGGTGTGCATATCTTATGGTAAAAAATAGACAGTAAATGAAAGTGGACTGTCCCAACTGATGTAGATGCATTGTGTGCGCAACAGTGTGCAGCATTTGCAATCTACACTCACATGGGTTACCTCGTTGTCTTCTTTTTAGAGAGAAATTGAATGAAATTATTTCATCACATATGTGATAAAGTTGTGTTCAGGATAAAGTAATTTTTAAAATAATTTTTATTGGGTGTAATAGTAAAAATCAGTTTTAGTAGGCGGATTGTAATAACTCAATCTACCGAGTCATTAATTAGTTATAATTTTTTATGAAGGGTACTCTTCTTATAAACTCAATAATAGAAAAATAAACAGTCAAACTGCAAGAAGGAAACACCTGTGTTTTATTATCTCCATAAAAATGAAATTACAACACTCAAAAAATTATAGACTACCATTACATGGGCTTTTTTATTACACAAATTTGTAAATGGGAGCTACAATCTACTTTGCTCTCCCTATTTTGTAACCCCCATTTGCCTCCTTTATCTAGAATGCATAGCCGTCCCAACATATCCTAGAAAGTGTAACACTCTCAAGAAGATAGTTCGAAATTTTATTATTTTGGTAGTACAACTTTCCAGGATCATAACTTTTGATCCGGTCATTGGATTTTCAATTATAATATATCGTTGGAAAGCTCTTGAGATGAAGTTTGGCAGCAAAATAGTACAAAAATATATATATTTTGGTTATCGGTCAATTTTTGGGCCCATCTGGAGCCTTAAGTGCTTTAAATTTGACTTCAAATATTTTTAACACGATTTTCGAAACTAAAATTATTAATATCCCACAAATGACAAATAATATTGACGTGATTTCTTCACCATTCACTTTGTTTCACCATTTTGGAGGTCTATGTAGGATTTCCCTTATTGAAAAAGAAACAACACTTTTTTTGTGATGCAAGATTTCTCTTACACTTTGGATGCTCCTGCATCAATTTTGGAATATTTTTAATATATATTTATAAATAAAAATAATAATATATTATATAATAAGAAAAGATATGGATTGCTAATGGTCTCATCTAGATAACATCTCACAAACAATATTACTATCACAATTAAACTGCATAATTTCATATTAACTCACAAACTATTCTTTTCGCAAGCAATTCATGTCACAACAATCATATCACAAGAATAACAATCAAGATAGTGATCCACATTCATTACTAATTAAAAAAAAAATCCATGGATGTGTCTAGTTCTCAAAATCCTTTAAATAAAAAAATATTTAAATATATAGCACTAAGATCATCAACAATCTACCATGCTTCAAATAAAACAAGTTTACAAACCAAAGCTCAAATTTAACTAAGAAGCAATGATTCAATTTTACAACATTAAAAAGGCATGCCATAAAAAAAGAAAGAAACTTCTCAACAAATAAACATAACTAGTAATCTATAAGGGACAATAACCCTTAATAATAAATAATTAATTTCAACAATAAATAACCAAATATACAGAAAATTAGATTAATGTCTTAAAAATAGACTATCAACAATGAGACAACTAAGAAAGACACATGAAAAATAATAATCAAGAAACAACGAATCCATAAGAATCAAGTTCAATCAAAATATCAATGGGTTATAGTCTCCACTGGGATCTTCATGATCTAGGGATCTCAATGACCCAATAATAATATGACAGGTAGATTAAATGTTTCTCAAGAAAATCCAATAGGGCTTATAACATAACAAAAAAAGACTAATTACATAACCCAACATAATTAATTACATAATCCAACAAGATTAATTATTGCTTGACTCAATAGAAATGATTACCATAGATCATCACTAGCCATGAACCTACAAAATATTTTTTTTGGCTAGCAATTTGTATAAATTGATATCCACCATCATGTTTAGAGGTTCCTGTTATCATCTTAAACCAAAATAGAGTACCATACACAATTAATTTTTCACAACCAAAATGTCTTATAGGGTTTCATAACCAAATGCATATCATGACAATATTCATATTTCAATGGCCACACTATAAAGGCACGTAATGATTCCATATAAATTAGTCAATTTTCAATAATATGATACAAATATAATCACGCTCATCAATAAGTCATATTTATTTCATCTACAACACAACTATCACTTGATGCAATTCAAAACAATTATTAAGTTCTACTTTCTAAAAATATCAATAGGTGTTGGGAGGGAGAGAATAATTTAAGTTCTTGAGGTCATAGGAAATTTAATGTCATTTGATTTGTCATAGTTTTTTGGAAAGAAACTCTTACACAAATAACATAAAATAAATAAAGAAGGACTAGGAAGTGTTGTTGAACACACTGAAATACTGAGACGGGGGGGGGGGGGCGATGAATCAACATATACTAAAATTTAAACAAATCTATTTGTAGATTAAACATCAAATCACATTAGCTGAAAGAATAACAAAAATGAAAAAATGCACCACACAAGGACACCAAGATGTTTTACATAAAAAACCCAATGAGGGAAAAACCACGGTGAGTTAACTCACAGTATATAAAGCTCACTGCTTACAAAAATTATAAGCATATGCTAGAGCAAATGAAGAACCCACTAAACATACAAGAACAAAGCATCCCAAACTGACTGTGACACATCAACACTTAGGATATTGTACTATGGTTCACCAAAAAAATTGAAATACATATCCAGATGAATCCATAAACCTATCTAAACATATCCCCAATTCTATGCAACCATATCTATCACTTCAGAGGAATGCAGAGAAATCTAGAGAATATCTGAGACACTTAACTCTGTTATTCTACAATTTAGAAAATTGTCACATATAACTCTTGATGTGGGAATTTTTATGGCATGAAATTATGGAAATAATCTCTTTGCTAGCTACCAAACTTAACTCCAGAACTGCACAACCAGATCATGCAATGCGGTAGAGTGCGGACCAAAATACAAAGTCATTGACTTAGGAAAATATGTAGTTTGTGCCTTAGACAACTTTTCCCAATTGCATAAGTATGAACCCAGACTCAATTTCCATTCATATAACTCCTTGAACATGTAGACATCATTCAATGTGACTTTACTTATCAACAAAATCATGAACCAATGTGTTAAAAGCTTAATAATATACATATCATACTTTTAGACTTTCATACTATTATGGATACATTTGCTAGGTCTTCAAAACTGACTTGCCTCAAACATTGGTTGAACCCAAGTCTTCATCCATGTCAAACCATCTCTCCCAAAGATTGGTCTCACACCATCAATCCATTACTATACAAATATGACACTTTCATCAAGTTGACATCAACAAGTACAACACATATTGCTAGACATCAAGTTGACATCAATGAAAACACGTATTTCCAATAATCTCCCCCTTTGCCATTGATGAAAACACATATTTATTTACAATTCTTCTCCCCCCTTTATTTGTACTCACTCCCCCTTTGACATCCAAGACAAAGGGCATAAAGTATTCTTCTTATGACAACTCTAAAGAAAGATAATTTTGTATGTACTCCCCCTGACTGTATGATTCCTACTAAAACTCTCCCCCTGAGATGGAAATGCCCCAAAACTAATGCTATGTACAAAATATTTTCAACAAAAAACCAAAAATGATACTGCAATCCTAAAGAAACAATTGTATTCTTTACACCTTTGCAACTTGCTTAGAAGGTAGAATTTTCTTGTAAATTACCTTAAGGTGTGCCATAGTCGCATCCCAATTTTCTTTTTGTTGAGGTAAGAATATTATTTTGACATTCAAACTACATACATAAATAATCATCCTCATCCACATTACTTAGAGCCTTCATTTTTTGATCAACCTTTTAGGCTTCAACTATCAACCTAGATAATGAAGCAAGTCTCAAGTTGACTGCTTCCCTTAACTAGCCAAACTTTTTTTTCTCTCTTTGATCCTGAAGCAAAGACAACTTCACATGAAAATTTTATATTTGAGCTCTAGTTGATACATCCTTATCCTTTGATTGATCATACATCCTGGCCATTTGTGTGATCTATGACTCAATGGAGTCAATACAGTCTTTGATGCTCTTGGTAGAATTTGGACATTTCAAATAAATTGATATAAGGCAATAACTTCATCTACAAATTCCTTAAAAATATTCATATTCTCTTGCAATTTTTTGTGTGCATTGGCACACCGTTCAGAAGCATCGATCATTCTTTTGTCATTTATCTTCCTCAAGGCCTCTTGTTCTGATTTTTGCTTCATGTGAGAGGAATGATCTTTGATTAAAAGTTTCAATTTTTGTTTTGAAGGAAAGGAAGAATCAATGTTTACCTCAAGTAAACCCTCTTGAATAATCTTCATTACATCATCAATTAATTCACTCATCTTCACATGTTCATGTAGAATCTCCTTCCTTGTAGAAGTATGCAAAATATTACCAAGCTATGACTTATAAGGGAAAAAATATTTGACAAGTCAACTTGTCCCTCATGAGTAGGAATTTTTAATAGCTAGGATGTCACCATAGGTTGAAAATGCATCTGAAAAGTCAATAGGTCCTTAAAATAATTTGATGATGAAGAACCCTAACCTATATCCATAGAAGCATCTTGCTTCGAGCATCTATTTTCACAACATCCTGAACTTTCTCAGGATTATCCTCTTTATTCTACTCATCATTCTCCTTCTCCTTCTACTCTTCTTTCTCTTTTTTCCTTTTCTATCTCCATACTAGAGACTTTATATTTATCATGCATACTAGAGACACCTTCTCCTTCTTGTTGTCCAAACGGTCATTGTACTTCTTGCTGACTAGATATGTTTTTCTCATTTATATTTTCTGGAGTAGCTATATTATCAATTTCTTGTTATGTTGGAGGCACTGGTACATTCATTTCAACATAGTTTCATGCATTTTTGGAGGTTCCTATGAAACAATATCAACTTCATTTTGTAATTCATTAATGATTTCCTTTGTAGCATCTTCAGTTTCACTCTAAATCTTCCTTTTGATGTCTTCATCCATGCACATTAGAAGATCTATTCTTCTCTTGGTGTCAAACTCCTTAGCTTGTCTCTAGATTATCTTCTCTTTTTCTTCATGGGAATAGGAATCCTAGCCTTGTCAATTGCTTGCAGTTTACACCCTTCATCAACCTTAATGGAATCTTCTCTTCTTTGTCTTAAAGCCTTAGCTAGGTTGTTTAGAGATTTTTCTACAATGTCATTGAAGGGAATATTTTGCTTCATCATATATTAAATGATTTCTTTTTCAATTGTCTTCTTATCGTCTAGAGGAACATCCAAATACAGCTCAATTGTATCATTCAATAAACCATATTTAACAATTCCATTAAATATTGCACCAAAATCCAGAGGGTCATGCTTTACCAAAGGAGTCATCTCTATCTTTTCCTCAACAATGTCCTTTCCTTTATTTTTCTGCAAGGAGACTTCTTCTTCTTCTCCTTGTCTTTTTCTTTTCTCTCTTCTCCTCAAAACAAAAGATTGTACTTCTTCATCCTCTTCATCATCATCCACATTTATAGGATTAATATTTTCCCTTTTTTCCTATTTCTTAGGTCTTGGTTTCTTCCTCTTTACAGTCTTAATTTGCATTGGTATCAAAGTATGAGCTCTCCTTCTAGGAAGTAGTTGAGAAGGTCTGAAAGTTTTAGGAGTAGCAATGGCAAAGATAGACCTTAGGGGCTTGTGGAGTGGTAGAAGTAGTTTTTGATATTCCCGCAGAACCCTCAAGAGTTTCAAACATCTTTTCCAACATTATCACCATTTTCTCAACATTTTCCATCTTCTCCACCTTTTATTTTACCTTCTTCTCGATTAATTTGTTGGTTATCTCATCATATGTGCCAAACCTCTCAATAGTAGGATCCCTAGGTTTGTTGAGCAAAATTTTAGCATATGCAATCAGGTTTGGATACCTCAGAGGGAAACTTTGTTATCCATGAAGTTCTTGGTTCAACTACCTCCATATAAAAATTATCTTTATCTACCATAAAAGTGATATCATTCTTGTATCTCTCTACAACTTGTGAGGGTATCATATCCCTCTTTTGTATTTCATTTTAGAATTTTTGAAGTATCTGTTGACATTTCATGCCCCCCTTTGATGTCCCATCATTGATAATGGATCTGAGAAATCCCCCATGGGCCATCTTACATGTTTTATCCTTGAAGTTTCCTAAATTTGGGCTAAGTCCCAAAATTTTGGGTTTTCGAGTTGTCTCTTACTTGCTTACCTTGCATGCTTTCTTCATCGCTCTTTCTCCTTCTCTTCCTTCCCCTTTTTTCTTCTAAGTATTTTGGGTGTTGACCTTCAACCTTACCATTTACCCCTTATCGATTCCCTCTCTTCTTCCATTTTCTCTTTCTTCATCGGCCTTTAGATTTCATCCTTTCCTCTTGCATCTTACCTCTTACCTTCGAAAGTATGAGGAAAGTCTTCCCTCTGATCTCTGAAGGTCAGTATTCCTCCTTCATTTTTCACCATTCTTCATCCTTCCTTTTGGGTGTCGGCCATCGGCCTTCCCCTTTAACATCTTCTTGTCTCCCTAATATCTTCCTTTTGAAAAATCACTAAGTGTCATGTTTTCGGGCTTTGGGGTATGGATTCCTCCTTACCTCTGACTTTTAGAGTTAAGACTTCCCTCTTACCCCCGATCTTTCCTTTCTCTTTTTGGTTTCTTTCTTTCTTTCTTTCTTCTATGTGCTCAATAAGTGGTAGGCCCAACACCCAACCCCTGATGGTGTGATTTGTTTAGGCCCTTGGACCATTTAATTCATATGTGCTCGTATGGATTTTGACATGTTTTTTGCGTGACATTTTTTATGATTGATTTGACTTTTGAAAGCCTAGATCTAATTCCTGAGCTTCAAGGACAACATTAAATGCATCCTCTAACTCCTACAGGTGGATTTTATGGGTTTTCATGCTCATTAATTGCTCTTTGTTAACTTTCTTGGAAGATCTATGCCCTAATTGATATTTTCATGGAGGGATCCATTCTTTCATGCCATAGGCTTCATTGCTAACCCTGGTTAGGGTTAGGGTTCAATTTTTTGTTCTTAGTTATGCCAGATCTATAAATGCAAGAAATGTATTCATTTCAAGGGTTCTTCCTCTAGCTCTTCTAGGGTTTTTCTTTTGCAGATTGTATTTCACACTTTTCCATTGTATAGATTGTCTATATGCCTTTGTATTAATGAATTTGATCATTGTTTCTAGTTTTCTCCTCTTTTATGTATGAGTAATCTTTCATTACCTTCATGTATGAGTGTTTTTTGCATTTTTATCTATACATGTTGAGTTAAAATTGTTTGAAATTACTATGTTGAGAAATTATCTTTCCTTCCAGGACTCTGTCAAACCCTAACCTCATTGTTTACCTCTAAAATCGACCAAATAGAGATTTTTGTGAGTCTTTTGGTCCCATTCTTTGATGCAATATGCAATCTTGGCCAGGAAGAACTAACTTTCCATCTTGGTGTATCATCTCCATTTTCTCTTTCATGCATTCCTTCTCCCTTTTTCCCCTATGAGTTGTTAGAGTAGGTTAGTGGTAGGTTTTCATGTGTTGGGTTGGACCAGCACATTGTACTTGGATTGAAAAAGGAAGCCAACCTTCTCTAGAGATTTGACCTCATACATGCAAAGGTCCCACACCTTGAGGTCATTTCCATTGTGTCATTGGAATGTTGAGATTCATGCTTGGTAGGGTGTAATTTCATGTGACAACATTTTTTGGCACGCCCAATGGGACTACTTCTCTCCATTGAAGAATTTGGCATTTTCTTCAATGCATCTTTCCTTTTGAGGCATATCTTCAAACACCATGGCGACTCTGTACAAAATCAACTAATTCAAGCATCCTAGTTCCATTTCATGTTGTTGAATAAGTGGTTTCTTCTTCAACATTTCAGTCTTTGGAGGCGTTCTTCAAGCATTTGGCAACTATGCAACTCATTTGGGTGACTTTTTTGGTATGTACCCAAAATATTTGGTTGGGAAATCCTTTGCTTTCCTTTCAAAATTTTAAGGTGTTTCCTGTCATTCCCATGCTTAAAAATTTCAAGTTATAATGGAAACCACATGTACACTCCACCATATCATGATAATGCTAACTTTGTCCCTCCTAATCAGCCATATCAGGTTCCTTATACCTCCCATTTCATTCCAAAAGACCTTGTTGTTGTGGGCTCTCAACCTTCTCAAAATGGATACCACCTACCCCACCTTGCTCAGTCTTCTTGGACACCTACACATTTATATCAGTAGCCCAAAGAGACTCATCACTTTGTAAATCATCCTTATTCCTCTCCTACTCAACCCCAAAATTTTGATAATTTAAGTGCAAGTGAAATCACAAGCATTTTGCTTGATTTCAATAAACAAATTGATGAGATTTAGAGACAACATGAGTTTGAACTACAATAGGAGGAGTGGGAAAATAAATCCTATCAAGGGTAGCAACAAGGTTATTTCCCACAACATGATGAGTTTGTTCTTCAAGCTCATTATTCATAGCAGGGTATGTGCAGGATCGTGATGGGCCAAAAAGTGGCAATATGATGGGTATGTGTAGGGTATGTGGCTGATGACTTTTTTTTACCCAAAATTGATGAAATGAAAAGGGTTTTTAAAGGAGAATCTCAGCTTTCCACCAATATAAATTATGTTTTACTTTGAATTTAATAAATTATTATTATTCATTTTCTATTTGAATTATGACTAAAGTTCTGATTGATAGGTTGATTGAAAAACATCTATAGCTTTCAAACAGTATCAAACTTTTGAATCCAAAACATTTGTCACATTCTATGCTTCACATACTATAGGATTAAAAAATAAAAATTGAATTTCATGAATTTTTGACCAAGTTAAGGTGGTCGACATACAAGTTTTTATATTTTTTAAAAGTTGTAATAAAAAATCATAATTAATTATTTACTTGGAAAAAATTACAAAAATAATGCATCACATTGGGACATGAGTCCTCTACTTATATATCTAAAATATTATAAAAAATATTATCATTTTATTGTGGTTAGGTGGTTAGACAGACTTTTTATTTTTCCTGAAATTTAAGTACTATTGCATTGAAATTTCAAATTTTCACTAAATAGATTTAAAAAAAAACCTAGTAGTTTAGAAACTACATTCAATTTTCTACAGATTCTATTCTTGCATGTTTTTTAAATAATATAGATAACTTATTCAAATTTTTACATCAAGCTGCCTAACTCTAATTTTTCTAAATTTTTCACCACTTAAGGGCCTATTTTTTCCATGATGATCCTGCACATACCCAACAACGAAACAAAGTAGCCTAGTGGAGGTATGAACAATAGTTGGAGGCACAAAGAAGGCAACAAAAATAAGAGTATACAACAAATGATGTTGTTGCTAGGAAATAAAAAATCATACTTTCCCTTGCTCTAGCACAAGTGCCCGAGACTCAAGTAGCCCCTTGTGTGCCTAGTTTCAAACAAGCACCTCCACCATTTCCAGAACAACCTGCTAAGGAGGAGATAAGAAAATATAAATCTGAAAGTTTCAAGAACTCTAGAAAATCTCTCAAAACTTCCATTAGCCCTTCTTTTATTCTAGAACAACCTATTGTGCAAGAGGTTTGCAAGCAAAAAAATTTTAGTTTCAAGAATCCCAATCAGCCCCTTGAAACTCCCATTCAACCTCTTGTGCCATCAATTGGATCTTCTATTTTGGAGATACTAAGTTTTGAGAGCCTCCATTCCTCACAAGAACTCATCCTTGAGGAGGCTCATCCTTTTACTCCTATTGAGTAGCCCCTTCCAGAGCATCAACAAGAGTTTCAATGCCCTTTTGATCATTTTGCTTCCTCTTTTCCTATTTCACTCTTTAAAGGTGGAATTGTGGTATGGGATCCTAATTGGTCAAAAGAACAAGGGAAGGAGCAATTCCAGGCTAGGAGTGAAGAGGTTTCTATTGTAGAGCCTTCGCGTGCTCAAAAATTGAGTTTCTTGGTTTGTTGCAAGAAAATATTCAAGATGAAACAGTGTTGTAGAAAAAAGGCATTAGAAAGGTAGAGAAATATGATACAATAGAGGAATCAGTCCTCTCTTTTGACGTTCTTCCTTGTTTTGTTGAAGATGAGGAGGATAGATCACATATACCTACATTAGCTAAATCCTTTGAGGAACTTGGTTTAAGCTTGATGGATGGAGACAACTCCATGGATTTGGAGCATTAGTAGAAAATTTGTTTATCCCCTATTATTGTGGATGAAGATCCCCAATCTATTGAGGTTTGTAGTTTTAAGTTGGAGCGCTTCTTTGGGATGTTATAAAAACCTTTTTTTTGGGTTTAAATGTCAAATCATCACCCCCAAAAGAAGAGCTTTGTGAGAAGCAACATAATAGTAAGGAAATAAAAGAGGATGTGAAAACCATTACATGCCATGGGTCTAATTTTGTTGTAGCTAGTTGCCAAGAGGAAATTAAAACTAAGAGACAATTTGAAGAATTTAGTTCTTCACCCAAAGTATCTCAAAAATTTGAGTTTTGTGTTGATGAAGTGTGCATTAATGAAAATTATTTTGTAGTTATTGAGAAACCACACATTTTTTTGGATAGTGATGCTCCCATTGCCCAATTTTCTTGTATTCCTGAGCTTCAAAGTTTCTCTTTTGAGGTGCATGAAGAAGAGGTTCCTTGTGCAGATCAAAAAATAGTTTTGGCATATTTTACATCACCATGTGAGTTGGAAACATTCTATTTTTGTTTTATTTCATGCAATGAAGAGGTCAATGATGATGGTAGTAGCCTATCCTTTTTTGAGGCGAGTTCTCTTCCCTCTACAGAAGGTTTGTTCTTGGATGTTGGTCTATCTTCAAAAAAGTTCACCCTTGTTTTTGTATGTCCAACTGATACACCAATGTTAGATGAATCTAATACTCACATCTTATGGTTCCCTTGCAATGGAAAAATTTATAGTGAGGTGATCCTTCACCTTGCAAGCAATTTTTGCAGTTACATGCATGTTGGTAGCAGTTTTCATTGGTTGCAGCTAGGTGAGGTTTACAACTATGATTTGAGGGAGATCATCTCCTTCAAAAGGTTCATCTTTTATAGAGGCAAGCTTCCATTTTTTACTTTTTTCTAGTTTGTTTATATATTGTAAATATCTTCCTTTCCATGAAGTGTATTTGCACACCCTACATTCTCCTTAAGGGAATGTATTCTCTTAGCTTTCATGCTTTCCTCCAAGTGTAGCTGGCACACATGTTTTATTTTGCTTTGAGGAGGCCTAGCTGTTAAGTTTTACCCTCATGACTTTGTGCCCAATGGACCAATAAGGCCTCTAGATTCCATGATTAGTAGGAAATCATCCCACATAAGTCGCCATTAATGTTGACATTTCATGACCCCTTTGATGTCCCATCATTGATAACCTATTTGAGAGATCCCTTGTGGGCCATCTTGCATATTTTATCCTTGAAATTTCCTAAATTTTGGCTAAGTCCCATAATTTCAAATTTTCAAGCTGTCTCTTACTCACTTACCTTGCATGCTTTCTTCATCACTCTTTCTCCTCCTCTTCCTTCCCCTTTTTTCTTATAAGTATTTTAGGTGTCGGCCTTTAGCCTTACCCTTTACCCCTTATCAATTCTAAAGGTAAGAGGCAAGTCTTCCCTCCGATGTTTGAAGGTTGGTCTTCCTCCATTTTTCACCATTCTTCATCCTTCCTTATAGGTTTCGATCATCGACCTTCCCCTTTAACATCTTCTTATCTCCTTGATAGCTTCCTTTCGAAAAATGACTAAGTGTCATGTTTTCGGGCTTTAGGGATATGGATTCTTCCTTACCTCTGAATTTTTGAGGTAAGCCTTCCCTCTTACCCCTGATATTTCCTTTATCTTTTTGGTTTCTTTCTTTCTTTCTTTCTTCTATGCACTCGATAAGTGGTAGGCCCAACACTCGACCCTCAAATGGTGTGCTTTGTTTGCGCCCCTGGAGCATTTAATTCATATGTGCTCATAGAGGTGTTTTTCGGGCCCATCACCCCAACCTTCCTATGGATTTTGATGTGTTTTTCTAGGCAACATTTTTTATGCTTGATTTGACTTTTGAATGCCCAAATTTGATTCTTGAGCTTCAAGGACAACATTAAATGCATCCTCTGACTCCTACAGGTGAATTTCATGGGCGCCCACGCTCATTCATTACTCTTTGTTGACTTTCTTGGAAGATCTATTCCCTAATTGAGATTTTCATAGAGGGATACATTCTTTCACACCATAGGCTTCATTGCTAACCCTATTAGGGTTATGGTTTGGTTTGTTGTTCTCAGTTATGCTTGATCTATAAAGGAAAGAAATGTAATCATTTCAAGGGTTCTTCTTTTGGCCCCTCTGGGGTTTTTCATTTGCAGACTGTATTTCACACTATGCCATTATAAATATTGGCTATATGCCTTTGTATTAATGAAGTTGATCATTTTTTCTGGTTCTCTCCTCTTTTATGTATGAGTAGTATTCCATTACCTTCATGTCTAATTTTTTTTTTGCATTTTTATGTATACATGTTGAGTTAAAATTGTTTGCAATTGTTGTGTTCAGAAATTCCCTTTCCTTTTAGTGCTCTGTCAAACCCTAATCTCCATGTTTAACTATGAAATCAACCAAATAGAGAGATATGTGAGTCCTTTGGTCCCCTTCTTTGATGTACTATACAATCTTGGTTAGGAAGAAACAACTTTTCAGCTTGGTGTATCACCTCCATTTTCCCTTTCATGCATTCCTTCTCCCCTTTTCCCTTGCGAGCTATTAGAGTAGGTTAGTGGTAGGTTTTCATCTATTGGGTTTGACCAAAACATTGCAATTGGATTGAAAAAGGAAGCCGAACTTATCTAAAGATTCAACCTCATACATGCAAAGGTCCCACACCTTGAGGTCATTTCCATTGTGTCATTGGAATGTTGAGCTTTGTGCTCAGTAGGGTCCAATTTCACGTGACAACAAAATCCCTAGAACATTACATAGTCACATTATTTGGTATCTAAAAAACTATGCATGTGGTCCCTAATTTGATGAGAAATAGGAATATCTCTTCTCCAAACCATATTTTTCAAACTAATAAATTCCTTCATGAAATAGAAAATATGACAAATAATCAGAATGCCATACCAAAAATTACAGTGTGAATCCTTGGTTCTCTATAAATTCTCCAACAACTATTATCGCAAGAGCTCACAAAGATCACAATAATTTCTTTCCTTTACCATATGATGAGCAGTGTAGATGGTGGTGGTGGTAGCAAACCCTTCCTTGTTTATGCAATATACCTTGTATGCAATTCCCATCTTGGCATACCAAACACCTAGGTTAGAGATGCCATCCATAGTTAGGATTATTTTGTCAAATTTTTCTCCTGTAAGCTTTATAACTTCTTCATTCTTCACAACTTCTAGTGTTGAGACCGGTCTGGTGGAGCACAACCTAGTCACAACCCTGATAGCCTCTTTTGTGATTAGGTAGGGTTGATCAAGTCAAAATATATCTTGATGGATCTAGATCAAGATGATTTAGACCCATTCATCTTCATAGAAATTTTTTTGGAAACCCTTCTATACATTTAATCATTTTGCCTCTACATTTGCATACTCTAGCTTGAGCTAAAAATCATCACCCTAGAGATGATTGCTATTGTAATAATTTATCTATGAGTGAATATAGATGCAAAAATCTTCATAATGAAGCACATTGATTGGAATGTGAGAAAATGCTCCATCCATGTCAGTCACAATAGATATGTATGGATGTTTCTTAAATTTTGGCCTTGTCTTCTCAACAACATCAATAACGATTGGTGTAGTTGTGACCAAAGTCATAGTGTGAACTAAATAAACCAGATCCAAATGAATTCAAAGCCTATTTAACTCCCTAAGAAATGATCCCAATCAAATATTTGAAATTCATCAAAACTAGGAAGCCATTAAACTAACATGATATAAACATGAAATAATAACAAAACACTACTCTAAGACCTCAAATTTTATCCTATTGGGTGATTGGTGTCACAGTGATGTGGAATGATGACCCTTTCCCAATCCCTTGGATAATATGAGCTTGTTTCAATCAATTTTATAGAAGAAAATTGATGAAATATATGACATGTGTGTGAAACATGATGTAAAACTAGATTAATATGATAAAGATGAGATTTAAATGCTAAGATGATAGACAAAATGAATGCAATCTATGCTAAATGTAAATAAAATTAAAAGATATAAGCCATTGATTCAAATTATGCTAAAATGGATGCAAGCTAAGTTACCATGGAAACCATTAATGGATGCTTAAGCTAACTATGTGTGGAAATTAATCTAATATGCTAAATGAAAGTGCTCAATATGGATGCAAGTGAGTGTGAATTTTAATAGCATAACTTTACTTTGAAAAGGTGGATCCATTTCTCTCCAAATAGTGATCTATTTATAGGAGATCAAATGAATAAACAAGGGCTCAGATTGAAAAGATCAATCAATGGTTAATAATAAAAGGAGGATGAAACATGGATTGAGGTTTCCAATCCATGGTTAAAGTTGAAAGTTGACAAGGATCAACTAATTTAATCAATGGTCCAAATTAGCTTTCAATAAACACACTTCCTCATAATTAGGAAGAGGTTAAGAGATATTTTGGAGGAATGAATGCACAAAAGAGGATATTCCATAAGAATATTCTCTTTTGGAGGAATGTGCAAAGGAGGAATATGTTGAATACATCGAATACTAAGAGGGGGTGAATCTGTATTCTGCTAACACAATTAATTACTAACCATCCAATTATCAATCCACATGTAGTTGCAAAAGTAAACAAAAACATAAAAGGAATCATAACACATTGACACCAAGATTTTTACATGGAAAACCCAGAATTGGAAAAACCATGGTGAGGATTAGCTCACAATATATTATAACTAGTTACAAGATATTATAGGGCTCACTGTCAGGACACACTATCCTTGAAAGGCTCACAGTCTGAATAAAAAATGGCTTATTTCCAAGATACAAATAGGTATGGCTCACTACCAAAAGTGAACTAGAGAAGTGCAATTTCATAGTGTAGAGATCAGTTTCTCTTAAGCTCTAGAAAACCAAAATCCTGCTCTAGTTGCAGGTATATAATTATTATCAGTAACTTCACACTATTACACTTATTGCATTGCTTGCATACAATACTCTATGTCCTCTCTTTCTTTTTCCCATCACACACACACACACATATATACACAGTCATATCTTCCTTCATCAATTAGGTTGGCCTAATTGGATGTGAACACACACAAAATTCAAAATGACTTGTCGGCCCAATTCAAAATTCCTTCTGGTGCATAGAACAAAATGTTTCATCCACATTAGGTTAGCTTGGACCTAATAAGGAACACACAAAAGACAAGTAGTTCTTAACCTTGTCAGCCAAAAGAATGTCAAAAATCTATCACTTGGATAACACAGTCGGATCAACAACAATTTTTGAAAGCTCATTTATATTTGTAACTAACACTCATGAGCAACATATCAAAAACACATATAATTTCCTTTTACTGAGAGGATTTCTAGACCAAAATATCGGATCAACATAGACAGACATTTTACTTAGCTAGTTACCAACCAGTGTTGGCATCAATGACAATAAACCCAAAGGTCACCTTCTTCATTCTTCCACCAGAATATTCCAAGAATATTCCCTTGCAAGTTGGGGGATGAGGATAATTAGCAATTTAGTTAATTAAAACTAAATCTGAATGTGCAAGATGGAGAATAATATGATATTCATTAAATTATTGATTTAATGAAAAGGGGGATGCAATATGATATTTAATTAAATAGTTTAGGATTATTTAATTAAATAAGATTACATAGGGATTAATTAAATAATTTGATTTATTCAATTTAACGGGTTGAAATGTTAGTGCATGAGAGGGGGAAAATTAACCCAATTAGGTCAATTAGATTAATAGATAAAAATGATGCATTTAATTAAATAATTAGGCTTATTTAATTAAACAAGCGAAAAGAGGAAGTCTTTTAGGACGAAATGATGTTAATATATATCATATTCAAGTGTGTATATCATTTAGGACATTTTTAAGTGTCTACATTTTTCCCCTCTTTGAAGCAAGGTACCTATTACGTTGGTTCAAAGATTGATGCTTTTTAGATTAAAACTATTGCTCAAATAAAAAATTTAAAAAAATCTAATTTTTTTGATGCCCCACTATTGCCCCAGTGGAAGGAAAATAAGTTGGTACCCTGCCCCCTCGAGAGATTGGGAAAAAATTTTGAATTTTGGTTTGATCTCTTGAAAAAGGTGAAACATTGATTCATGGGTAAAAAACGTGTCCCAGGATGCAAAAACAAGCTCAGAAACACATAAATGGCTCAAAATAGGCTACATAGCTCAGAAATTGATAAAATAAACCCTAGCTTTCCTCTCAAATTAGGGTAAAAAACCCTAAATTTTAGGCATAAATATGGGCAAAAGGGGCACTTTCAATTCATTTGTGCATTCACACTATAGAGATTTCCAGCGATTTGAGCTCTGACACCTTGGTGAGATGGCATAATGTGTGCTTCTGATCCACCTTTCAGAGCAAGTGCGATAGTTCTAGGTCCGAGTAGATGTAGGATCCCGGGTATGTGACTCAAAACTTTTCTCGATTTATGCATTTTAGTGCATTTATTAGGGTTTCAAAACTAGTTCTTTTAGGGCATCATTGTATTGCGATGCATCAAGAGCTCGTCGGCATTGCTATTGATTTTATAGTGACACACTTAGTGTCTGGGGACATGCCAAGTGATTTTCATTTGGTGATGCGTTGAAGGTTTGGTGACATTGGCTTAAATTAGCAACTCATCAGGGGGTTTTGGTTTAGCAACGCCCTTGCTATATGGTGACACACTATCTAAAGAGTGATGCACCTACCAATTTTGGTAAAGCGACGTGTCCAAATATCAACATGCTATTGAGTATAGTGACATGCATCATTAAAATAGCAACAAACCCTTAGAAATAATATAGCGACACACCATAGAAATAGCAACGTTGTTGATGTTTCAGGTTTAGACACTTAGATTTTAAGCAACTTTCATATTTTAGGTAAATTGATGCCATGTGTGTGATATGTGCAGGAGGATATTCATCCCTTGATGTCTCAGGAGCATTGATCCAAGCTTTTGGTAGTGGTACATGACTTTGATGATTTGGAGGTGGAGTAGCTAGCAGATTTTGGACTAGGGTTCATTTCCTTCACACCAAAGGTTCGTACCCACCTAGTGATGATGACACTGTTGATTGAGCAATGGCATATTGAGACATCCTCATTCCATCTCCCTACCAACAAGTTCATGATTACACTTGAGGAGTTGTGGTCGATCCCTCGACTTCCCATTCATGAGGAGCATGCCATTTATGACATAGAGGCTAGGAGGGATGCATATTGCCATTTGTTGTGTTTAGATGACATAATTTTGGTGAGCTTGCAGATCGACTTCAATCTGTATCACAGTTGAGTACCCATTTTCAGATTGGTTGTGGCTGCATTGATTTTAGGTGTCATTTCCTCATATTGATTGGGACAAGGTTTCAATCCAGGTTGGGGGCTAGCATGGCATGGGAAGATTCGTAGGACTATCTTGTATGCCTGGGGGTTGGTTATGTTGGCCTCATTATATCATGATATGCATCAAGCAGTCTAATGCTAGGGGAGAGGCAAAAGAGTTGGGATCATGCTTCTTCACATCTGGGCTTATGAGCATATCATAGTGTTGAGACCCATTGTGGTTTTGGAAGATGTACATGAGGATGAGCCCATTGTTTTCTAGTACAAAGTGGCCATGACATTGCAGCACACTAGGCCTACAAGGATTCCCTACTGGAGGAGGGTCATAGATGATATGACCATTTTTGGATGGAGACCATGGTTACAAATGTCAGCATGATATGATGACCAACAACAACTCTTCTTCGCTCGGTAGACCCAATACCTCTAGGATTGAGAGCATACTATGATTAAGCACAACCTACCTGACTGTGTAGTACGACAGTTTAGGGAGACCCAAGATGTACCCTTAGAGGATTATATAGCAGTGTTTTCTAGATCTCAGAGAGAGGTGGAGTGGGAGAAACAGATTGATCTAATAGTGGGAATCAATGAGTTTAGACAACTGGTTACCCGCCCATGGGCATATGATCAGGGATTGCTAGATGCAAGGACTACCCCAAGATATGATGCATGGTGGAGACCACCTACCCAATTGATAGACCCAATGGGGGGATACCCCTGAGGCAAAGGCAGGGGTCATGGTAGAGGTGGGGGTAGAGATGAAGGCTGATAGCAGGTAAAGCAGTAGAGGGTATAGGATGTAGGCCATGGAGAGTAGGGATGATAGGATCAAGGGCACCAAGACCAGGGGCACTAGGCCCATTAGCAACCAGATCAACCACTATAGCCACCAAGGCCAGATTTGAGAGATGGATAGATATAGGCTCTTATTTCCAAGAGAGACCATTTTTGATAGAAAATATAGGCCATGATGGTAGAGTGAGATTGAGAGGTTAAACTATGATAGCAGTTGAACCTATAGTAGCTAGAGGTTGTCATAGTTGTGGCCTAGGGATAGGTGGTGGCAGCCATTATGTACAAGGATGCAATGTCAGAGGTTGTGTATTACAGGACCTTATACCATCGAGATGTTCCTTGAGAGATGTGGTAGCTGGATTACTCACAGAGGAGTGGGTCCATTCCTAGGGCTTCAGATGGTCAGCCATTCATCTGAAAACTAGGAGAGCCTAGCCATAGACACGATGACTGACATAGTAGTGGATAGTCCATGCTCATTTTATAGACACATTTTTGATATACAACCTGATTTATTTATGTATACACATTCATTGGCTCATTTTTTATAGCCTCTTGTATATGTATTTGTAATGACAGTTACACACATTTTACTATGATATTTGTATCATGACAGTTATTTTTTTGATATATATATATGAGATGGCACAATGCGGATTTATGATGTGATTTGTTTGTGCTATGTGATGCAATGTTATATTTATTTCATGTGGTTATGATTATGTATGGATGTGATGGATGCACTTCTTTATTTATGTTTATGTGATATGAGATGATCTATGATGTGATTTATATACGAGGTGATGTTATGATATGGATGCAATGCAACAGATGTGTTATCTTCTTTTTCAGTATCTTTCTATGACATGCTATGAGATGAATATGCTTTTCTTTTCCATGTTTCCCATATGACGATGTCATTCTTTATGATATCTAGATGATAAGATATACTTATGCAAGATGTGTGTATGCTAATGATTTGTGGTTTACTTTCATGATACCATGTTAGTGCGGAAAGAAGATAGAATAATAAGATGAATGAATTGACCATTGATTTTGAGATTAATTTAGAAGTCCAATAATTCCATGATCCATTGAGAATTTATTAGGTTATGGTGATGATATGGATGATTTTCTCATATTTGGGATTGGTATTTTATGTCATTCCTTATGTTTTATATAACACATAGACACGATGCATCACGGTATTGAAAACTAGGATGGTGTTGTATCTAGTGTAATGGACTTTGACTCTGCAAATAGATAAGATAGTTCTTGTTCACATCTTGACATATGGAAACCTTGTTGGAATGTAGTTTAGAAATTTAGATTATTTTATACCAAAGCATACGCAATAGTCAACAAGCTACTCCAAACAACCTCCCTACAAACAACTACACAAGTATGTGCCAAGATTATTTTACAAGAATACCCACAAGCACAAAAAATAAAATATATTGATTGATGGCCCATTCCTTTCTCTCTAAATTGTTGAGACATCGTCGAGAGGTCCTCAGAATGGGTTAATAAGATAAATCATAAGAAAATATCAACAACAAATAGTCAATGTTATCTAATCTCTTTCCAACGTAACATAGCTAAGGTGATTTATGATATTAATGTCCATTTTAGGAAGGATGCATCCTAGGGAATGATTATCAGATGTTTTGACTAAGACTAAGTGTGTGATAGGTCATTGATACAAACACCACTGGCTCATTTACCTTTGATCTAAACTTTTAGATTTTGACACTTAGGTTATCACTTTATGACTTGCGACACTTTTTTTCTATTTGTTTTACTAAAGGTTGAAGATGTTGATTGATTTATTATGGGTGAAGGTTTGTTGTGGGTGAAAGAAAAATGGGATAGATGATTTTGGACATTTTAGAATATTTCAATGTTTTTGGTATTTTTGAAAATGTTTTGATGTCGTTTAGGTCTTTTTGAAAGTTTATGTGAATGTTTTTACTTTCGATTATTTGAGGTTGTTTAGGGTTTTTGAATGTTTTCCAATGTTTTGGGTTTTCAATTTTCAAATGTTTTTGTGTTTTTTGAAGTTTTCAAATGTTTTTTGTGTTTTTCTGATTTTTCAAATGTTTTTGTATTTTTCTGAGTTTTGACCAATAACCTAACTTAAAAGAGTATCCTAGGGGCCTCAGGGGCTTATCAAAGATGAGCCTTGCCTATGTTATACATGCAGAGACCATGTAGTTTGACTAACTTGACTTATTGTTAATGAGATATGGGAAATTCATGGATTGTCAGCTTATTATGATGGTCTACTAACCTAAAGTGTCTCGGGGGCACATTAGTGATGGCCTTGCCTACGTTCAAGCTTAGAGACAACGTAGTTCAACATGGTACTATTTTTATATTTTCGATGTTTTGACTTTTTTAAGGATTTTTAATGTGTTTTGGATGTTTTAGATTTTGACTAATGTTTTGGATTTTTTGGATTTTAGCTTTATAGGATTTTGCAAGTGTTTTTGGATTTTGATGAGATTTAATGAATATTTTTGGGATTTTTTGATGTGATTTGCAATAACCATAAGATATACAAGAATACAATCCAATACAAGGATAAAAAATTTCCCCCAATGTGATGTGATAGACTATCTCAATATAGGAAGGACAAAATGACCTTAGGAATGTGCTAGATAGTACTAAAGGGGAATATGATACTTTACAATATCAAGCTATGATACAGACGTGGATGGGTGATGGAATAAATATGATGAATGATGCAATGGATGAATGTGATGCAAAGAATGATAAGTTAAAGGGCCAAAGATAGATGGAGGTGATTTATTTAGGCAAGGTGCCTATTTTCCAGGTTTTCACCAAGGTACTTGTCCAAAGCTCCAACGAAGTGGTTTTCACTAGAGGACAATTTTTTTCTTTACTATTTTCAATCCTTTTTATTATTTTATTTGGATTTTTATCATTTTTATCATTTTTTTATTTTTTTTTGAGATTTACACCCTTCAAACCTAGGTGTAAAACTTTTTGAGATGTAGGCTATTGATTAGCTCCTGCAAGGGTTTACCTTTAGGTGTTGACAATCGGTAAGCTCCTGATCCATAGCTTGTTGTGACAACAAATGGGCCCAACCAATCAGGCTCAAATTTTCATTTACTGTCCTAATCTAGAACATTCTTATGATTTTTCTTTAGGAAAATATCACCTACTTGGAAAGACTAACTCTTGATCTTCTTGTTATAGCTCTATTTAATTCAATTTTGGTAAGCTTGTAAATGATTTAAGGCATCAAAATGACGCTCATCTATAAATTTTAAATCATTCACTCGAGATACCCTATATTCTTCATCAGTGATAAGATTTTGTAGTGACACTCACAGTGAAGGAAGCTTGACCTCAATAGGTAGGATGGCTTCTAATCCATAGACCAAGGATAAATGGGTTGTGTTGATGGTGTTTTCTGCATAGCAACAACTTAGACAAAATATGATATTCTATCTCTCTTGAAAGGTAAATCTCTATCAGCAAGCCTCAAGAGATAACCCCAAGGTCTCTAATGTTAGGTCTTGACAATGCATAAACAACTTAGAGATAAATGTGAAATTGCTAGTTTTCCACGAAGGGCCTTACAAAAAAATGTTGGAGATTCCTAAGTTCATCAAATATGACAGTGTATTGATGCTTGTAAATCCTAAACTACCTAGATATTAAAGAAACGACAAAAGAGATAAAGGGTTCCAAAGAAATCTAGATCTAACTCCTAGAATTGGATATGAAAATGATAGAGTATTCAAAATGGACCAACCCTTCAAACCAATTCCTACTAAACCCAGATTAACCTACAATGTCACATAAATAGTGCTATCTCTTGAGGTATAAAGATTTTTTGATTTTAAAGCATTCACATATCAACCCAAATACAACGTTGAAATGAATAAATACCCACAATTGAACTAAATACATTAGATATAGTCACAAGTTAACTTTACATAGCCACTTACATTCAACAAGTAGCCAAAAGTATGGACCAAGGGTTTCTCAAACACTTCAAATATTCTACCATAAACACAACTAAAATATAAATATCTCTAAGATTATCTAAAGAGTAACTTAAAGCAAACTTTCAAAATCTGAAATACAAGAAGCACAAGAACCATGCACAAATGAACAGCACAATGGAGGACACCAAATGACAATGTCTTCTTTTGTATTTGCTTCACCTAAAATTTGCAACAATTCAAGTCTTCCAAGTATCTCAAGTATTACATAACCCCTTCTAATGCCTTAGCTAAAATTATAATTCTTTTTCCAATTGTCTAACCCTTGCAAGTGAGGGAAAACCCCTATTTAAATAAATTCACACTTAGGGCAGCCCAAATTAGGGTTTACACATTAGGTCAGAAAAAGGAGGTCAGTCAGAATTCCCTCCTAAATTCTCAAGTTTAAATTTACATTAAAATAATGGAGGACGACCTCCATAAGTCAAATTTTATCAATAAATACTCCCTAGGAGTGGAATCCAAGGTGTGGCCAACCTGTCTTCATAGTAAAAAATGGAATTAATGACACATTCTCTAAGGAAATCAAGCTAGGTCACCTTTTTCTCCTTTTTCCACCTCATTCTTTCTAGAAATTTCTTTAATTTTTGCAAAAACTAGCTCCAAGTCAGCTTGAGTTGGGGTAGATATCACATTAATTCTTTCCCTTGTTGAATTTGACTCCACTTCATATTTGAATAAGGTTTTATCCCAGTCAACATACAAGCTTTGATACCTATCAAGACCAGAAATGTAAATTGTAGCATCTTCTAATTGATCCTTAACCACTAGGATCTTTGCACTTGGAGAGTATACCTCATGCCACCATTTTTGCAATTTCCCCATGTTCATATCCTTCTGTCTAAATTTCTTCCTTCCTATAATAGTTTCCAGAAAAGAATTACAGCTATCAAAGACCTTCTTTACCTTGGTCTGAGCTTTGGATAATTTCTTTGGTGCTTTCATCCTGATTTCATTCTTGAAATTGAAAGCCTCTATCCAGTCCATGGAATTATGGGTATCTTGCATGGTGATAACACCCTCTTTAGCCAGAGTCTTTGTTGGGATTGCAAGAATTCTCTCTAATTCTTTAACAATTGTATCATCTGGTGGTTGATTGCAATCATCAAGGAAATATGTTATATCCCTAGAGAGGGAGAATGATTTCTCATAAAATGGCAGCCCCTTTTCAATCATTTTATATCCTCTTTCACTGACACTTTGCAACCATTCTTGTGTATCTTTCACAGAAGACTTTAATATTTCAATTTCTGAGACCACTTCCTTGGAAAACAATCCTTCTAGAAATGAATAACCCTCATTGATTTGTGATTGTAGAGGTTCGATCAAATGTTGGACATACTTGTGAACTTCCCTTAATTGTTTATGCAATTCTTCCTTTTCTTTAGTCTCCTTGTCTAATCTTCTCAGAATTTCCTGAGAGGACTCCTAAAAGTCTTCCTTTTCTTGCTCCTTCATGGATGGACCTAAATTTATAGTCTATACCTTGTATTCTGCAGGTCTTATTTCATCCTTATACATATATTTTGTAGGGACAACAACATGGATAATTTTGTTATTAAACTCATCCCTTGCAAATTTAGAGACTGTCCTAGCTCTCTTTCTCTCCTTAGTTTTCCCCCAATTCTCTAGGATTCTTTCCCAACTTGGATTTTCATCTTCCACAATAATTTCCTTCAGTTTTAGTCTCTTTTCCAACCATTCTAGGTAGCAGGCTACTTTGTCTCCAAATTCTTCTGAGAGGTGTCATGTTCAATTTGATCGTGAGGAGGATATTATTTAACAACTTCTATATTTTCCTCATCCTTTTCTTTTTATTTTGTTGCTCCCCATCCTCGTCATCTTTATCCTTGTGCTCACCTTCTGAGTGTATCACCTCAATGTGTTCACCTTTCTGAGATTGAAAAGGAATTTCCACAGTAACCTCTGAGGTTGTCTCTTTATTGAGTTCTTTCTTCTCTCCCAATTCCTTTTCTAAGTCACTCAATTTACCATCTTTGGGTGTTGATACTTTTTCACTCTTTATTTCTTCATTAGGATTATCAAGCATACCCTCTTCTCCACCTGATTGTTCATGTTCTTTTAGGACCTCATCCCTTTGTAAATTTTGTGTTGGGGATGGATAAGGGGAATTATTTCCTATAGCTACTCTTTTTGTTTCTTTTATGAGGTCATCAGTAGGTGCCTCTTTAGTATGCACCTTCTCACTCTCAATTCTTGATTCCCCCACAAGAGACACCCTCTATTTTAGTAAATTTCTTCTCACATATACCTATGGTTTCTCTCCAGAGCTTTCGATTTCCACAATATTGGGAGGGGTAGTTGAGTCCTTAGTAGTCTTTTTTCTCTTAGCTATTCTTTTCCCCTTAGTTACTAGCTTCCTCTTTTTGGTAGGTTGAGGAGTCTCCTCTCCTTCTTCAATAATTTCTTTGGAAGCTTTCCTTTCCTTTAGTGTAGGCTACCTCTGAGTTTTCTTTTCCCGCCCTTGACTGGACTTGTCCTTCTCTTTAGAGTGAGAGGCCTATGTTCTTCTAGATCATCCCCATGTTGAGGTTCTGCAACATCATCCTTAGTAGTTTTTGTTTCATCTTCAGAATGGGATTCAAGGTTTCCCATTAAGTCATAGGTGAACTAGGCACCATCCATTTGCAACTCCGTGATCTTATGTTTGACCCACAACCTGGAATATCTCTTCACTAGGTCAGTTATCTAATCAAGGTCAACTAGTTCTTCTAACCAATTAATAGATGGAAAGGGTTGGTTTTTGTAGGGCTCATATTCATGATATTATATAAGATCTCTCTCATTTTCATCAACCTGATTTGGTACTTGGTCCACTTTGTAGAGCCTGATGAGTCTCAAGGGCAACCTAGAGTACCTTCTCTTTATAACCTCAAATTCATCTCTACAATTAGCCCAGTAATATTCTATGTGATCCTTTTGTTTATATTCTCTACTGGCTTGTTTCTATTATTTTCCATAGGGATAAAATTGTCCCTGTTAGTGTGTGAATATAACTCATATTGCACCATTTCTTTATCTGAATGTTGGGCACTTTGGAGAGAAGGGCAGGCTTCTAGAGTGCCAATCCTTAATGCAAATTCATCTTCAAGCCCCTTCCAATGCATATCCTATAATAATGTCTCAAAGGCAGCCATTTGCCTTGTTAATTCTAGCAAAACGAGTTTGTTGGTGGGGTACCTTGGCATTCTAATTGGTACTATAGAAGATCCTTATATCTTGATATAAGAGAACCTCTAAAATTGTATGAACCACTGTCCATACCTCTTGATCAGCTCCATTGCCTCTCTGGAGATTCTTATAAGAAGAGCACCTTGCAACAATCTAGGGATATACATAAAGAAAGTATCATTTTCTCTCCTATAATTTGATGTCTTTAACTAGAGATGAGGGTAAATATCCCATATTTTTTCCTTGCTAGGAACCCCTCTACAGCTTAGACCCTTGTATTTGTTCTTACTTTCCAACATGTATACAAGATAAGATGTCATCATGAAAACATTAGTATCTTGTACATTTCCTAGTTGTTTGTTTAGATTATCACTCAAGATACTTGCCCAGTGATAGTGATTTCCTCCCATATTCTAAGTGATTGGGTAGAACATCCAAGTTCTGAAAGTAAATTCCTCTTGCAATCCCATTACCTTCCCTAAGAGTGTGATAAGATCATGGTATTCCATTTTGAAGTCACTCCTATGTAACTACTTTGGGAGCTTGGAATAATGTGGTTTTGGCTTAGCTATCCATGAACTGTTCATCATGTCTAAAGCCTTAGAGGTATCCTTGGAATAAAACTCCTCTACTTCCTAGATGTTGATCTCCTTGATGAGCTTGTGATGAGAAGCAATATTTAAATTTTTAGCAATTGACTCTTCAGTTAGGTTAGCCATGACTCTTCCTTGCAGACCCACTATTATCCTCTTGTCAACATCATAGTGTTTTGCACACTCTAAAACTAGTTCAGGGCACAACAATGTAGGTGGAAACCCTGCTTCCTAAGCCAAATCAGTGTGCATAATTATTTTTTCCTGCGGAGTGGGTGGATTGCCAAACATTCTTTACTGGAAATCATCATAATCAACATGACCCATATTTGTGTCAGCTATCTTTGACCATGTAGAGGAGATCCTTGACTTTGGCCATATCCCTTTGAAATCATACGTCATCCTGTCTACTCTCCTCTTGACTTCTTCTTGCATGAGTGAAGCCTTTGACCTAGAAGTCTTTCCTAGACTCAAATCTACCTGCATTTGCTAAAAAACATAATAATCACCATGATGCTAATTATTTATAAAATAATATATTAAAAGAAGATACATAAAATTCTCTTAGTTAACACTCAATGCTCTTCATTTATCTCAAAATCCAAAGAAAATTACTCAAAATTCAATGCATTTCAAGATTTCAATATTTTGGAGGAATTTTCAAAAATCAGGCTGAGGTGGATTTTATGCAGGGAATAAGGGTCAGAAATTTTGAGGTTGGGAGGATTCCCCTTAGGAGCCAAAGCTTAGAAAATTCAAGGTGGGAAGGAATCCCCAAGATTCACACTTCACACAAAATTCCAACTTACAAACTCACCCTTTCAAGACTTAGGGTTTTTGGGGGGATCCAAGAGAAATTGCAAAAAATCCGAGGTGACCTAGTTTTTTTTTAACGGATTAAGGCTCAAAAATTCTGAGCTAGGATGGAATTCCTGACAGGTCCACTTAAATATCCATTAAGTTGCAACTTTCACTCCCTCATGACCTATGATCACCTCACAATCACTAGGTGGTATTTCATTCAAACTTCACTTTTTTTCCTCGCCATGCCTTTGGGATTTCCATACCTACACAAATTCAAAGAATTTGACGTTGAGTGGATTTTATGAAGGGGATTCCTTCAGGAAATCCACGGTATGGAAAAATCTCTAAAGACGATGAAACCTTCTGAAACCATTCTAAAGTCAACTCCAAGCATCAAACTTGACTCAAACCCTAAATTAGTCAAATCGGCACCTAAATGACCTTCAGACATTCATATAGTGGCTAGGTTCAAAAAATCCGAGGTGCCTTGGATTTTCTGAGTGGATTGATCCTTGGAAAATCCAAGGGTCAACGAATTCTCCAAGAAGCTCAAATTTCAATCATTTATTTTGATTTTCATTACGCTTCCCATTTAAGTGGGAAATTGAAAGTTATCCCACTCATTTGATTAACTTAGGGTTCATTGTTTATGCCCACAAATCAAAGCCCACTTATTAACCCCACAATGTCGATCAAAATATTACACTAAGACACCATATCGCCTCTATTGATTTTGGAACTAAAGAAAAGTTAGGGTACGGTGGGGATGGTCAAGGTTTAGGCTTTATTACCTATGTTGGGTCATCATACCATCGATGGGTACATTTTACTAGATTCACAACTAGCACTAGGTTCAACAAGATATCCTTCCCTGGTTTCAAAATCACATGACATATGAAGCCCAAGTTTATGATTGCAAGTAGAAAATGGTGATGGGACAAACCCTAATGCGTGAAACGATAACCCAACCTTGAAAATAACCTATAAATATCATCAATCACTCCTAGAAAACTAAAAAATGCTTCATGTAATCTATCAAAAGCATACTCATCAATCATGATTTATCACAAGAACACAATGGAAATGTAGAGCACACCATAAAAATATTCATGTAGTGTTAAAGTTTTGTGCAAAACCATAAAACAAGGGAAGGTCAAGACCCTACCTTCAAAGAACGAAAGATGGAAGAAAAGAGGATGAGCTCACCTTAGAATGGAAGCCAAAATCCACTAGCAAGGTTGCAATCACTAAGCACACTCACCAGTTTAGGAGGAAGAATTAACTCGTCGAATGCCACAAGCTTGAATAATTCAGAATGATAAAAAAGAAATGACTTTCGAATAAATTTTAAATAATCAGCCAAGACCACATTAAATGCACCACCTACCCACCTTAAGTGCAATGAAGTGATGTTTGAAGACTTAGAGATGTGACCTGAAGACAGACTCAGAGAATCCAAGCAAGGTTAGATTCTTCGAAGGATTAAGCCACATAAATTCCAAGCTACCTTGGATTTTCCGTGATGACCCATCACTTCAAAAAATCTGAGTAGGGTCAGATTCTTTGCAAGGTAATCCCTCTAGGAAATCTTAGGTAAGCATAAATCTCTAAACTTCATCAAGACTTTGCTAATTTTTCCTACAAGAGGAATTTTGGGTCAAGGAATGAAATTTAAAAGGATGACTTGTGATCAAAGAGCTACAAGCAAAGCACCCTAAGTGCAAATGAGGCATTAATTTCTCCAAGTGAAGTAGAAGGTCAAAATTCAAGGAAACCTATCCCTTAAGGGGAAAAAGGTTAAAATTAAAGTGAAGTGGGAAACAAAATCAAGTGAAGAGAGGGTCCAAGAGGAATTTTGGGTGAAGGCATGAAATTTAAAAGGATGACTTGAGATCAAAGAGCTACAAGCAAAGCACCCTAAGTGTAGATGAGGCATGAATTTCTCCAAGTGAAGTAGAAGGTCAAAATTCAAGGAAACCTATCCATTAAGGGGAAAAAGGTTAAACCTAAAGCAAAGTGGGAAAAAAAAGAAAGTGAAAAGGGGGTCCCCACCTCTAGTGGGGTGTGTGTGAAAAAGTGCACAAAAAATGGTGACTCCATTAGGGAAATTCTCCATAGCATTTCAATGGAAAACTAGAATCAAGAACCCAGAACTTCTGGTTTCGCAGACTAGCATCAGGTCACTCATAAGCTAAAGTTTTAGAATCGATGGACAAGTCAACCTTTCCTGTGTTGGAAATCCCAGTGTGTGGAGATGTATTCATTTCCTTCCCTCAAATGCTACAAGGAAACCAAGGTTAGTCAGGTTAAGCTACATAAATATTCTAACTTCAAAAGCATCCTGGATAGAGCCTCACTGCCAAACATGTTTCCATAGCCCTGATGAGGTTATCATTGTGATTCTCCCAAACATAGCTCCATTACTAGTTGGGCATCCATAGCCCCAGTGGAGTTATTCATCCTCCTGATGAGTTGAATTCTTTTGATTTTCAATATTTTCTTTTCTATTTCTTTCAGATAGTCTTTCTTTCTTTCCTTTCATTTCAACTTGTGAACAATGAAGTTCACACACATGGCTGAGAGTCATAGTGGCATTGAAGTAGAAATAGGATTTTTCACCTAACCAGACCTCACAAGGAATCTTTAACAACATTAGGATTCTTAAGATGTGTGTATACTATAAGAATCAAGCACATTCAGGGACGAAATGCAAAGATTCATTCACTTTGAGCATTTAGCATATGTGACACCGAATGAAAGGCCTATACCAACCTATCTTGGAAGGATGATTAAATTTTGTAAAGGAAATACTTAGAACAAACCTAAATAATGAAATAGTTTTTGTGCAAGTAAGACAATTCACCCCAAACTAGAAGGAAAAGAAGCCTCAAAGCCAAAGCAAAACAACAAGCAAAACCACCTAAACTTACCAAAAGCAAAAAAAAATAAAACACCTACTCTAACTATTTACAAGGGTGAGTTGGAAATAGCTCAAGCAAGGAATTAATGCTTCAAATGTTTCCCATTGACAAGCAATGGGACATCTTCTCCAGTGAAAGTCTTGAGGTGAAAAGCATTGTCTCCTAGTATCTCAGAAATTTGATAGGGGTTGAGCCATAGCTTGTCAAACTTGTCGTGCTCCCCTTTCTTGTCATGTGCCTTATCTCAATATAGGACCAAGTCTAAAATCCAAAAGGCCTTAACCTTAGACTTACGATCAAACCACCTTTTAACAACACCTTGATGTTTGGAAAATATTTCTAGGGTTGCATACCTCTTCTCCTCTAGCTATAACAATTCAGCCAGATGGGCCTCTAAATGCTCTCCTTCCTCTAATACTCATTAATGAGCTAGAGAGTGGGAATCGTAAACTAGATAGGAAATACAAGCTCAAAGCCATACACCAAGTGATATGGGGATGTTCCTAGGGATGTCTTCTTTCATGTACGATCTTCACACAAGGAAAATCTCAATTGAGTGTTCCAATCCTTAGGATTCCTCTCAAGAAACTTATGGATCATAGTCAAAAGATTCTTATTAGTGGACTCAGTGAGACCATTCCCCTGAGGATAATGGTTCGAGGCAAACTTAATAACAATACTGTGATCAAATGCCCAGCCTAAGAATTTCAAAGAAGAGAATGCAAAACCATTATCACATAACAAAGAAAAAGGACAACTAAAGTGATTAATGATACCTGATTCGAGGAAATTGATCACTACCTCAGTAGTACACTATTTACAAGTGATAGATTCGGTCCACCTAGTGAAATAATTAGTAACATTAAGAATATACCTGTGTCCTATAGAGGATGGTGGGTTAATTGGGTCGATGAAGTCCATACCCCACTGTGCAAAGGGTTTTACCTCGATAACAGGCTGTAGTGGAAGAGAAAAACATTTCTCCTTAGTAGCACATGTCTGCCATACATGAAAATTCCTCACATGTTTGTGTGCATTCTTAAATAAAGTAGTCCAGTAATACCTTTCCCTCAAGATCAGGTGTGTGGTAGCAAGTCCAAAACCGTGGCCTATGCCATATTTTTCATGAAATTTTGTCATCACAAGAGTTGTTTCTTCTTTTCCCAAGGACCTCAAATAGATACCCTCATGGTTCTTTTTGTACAAAATACCTCCTTGCAGCATGTAACTATCACTTTTCAAGCTCAAGACCCTTCGTTGAACTGTGTTCAAATGATCAGGACATTTTTGGTTCAACAAATAATAAACAATGACATTATACAATTCATCCGAAGATACATCCTGAAGGTGATACTGTTGTGCAACAATCTCTGGGCCTATTTCAGCCATTGTCTATGTTAGAGCTTGTCCCCTTACTAGCTTCATAGGTTGAATTTCTAGATCATATTTCTGTAGCATGGTAACCCACTTATCTCTTCATTCTCCCATCTCATTCTACATCAACAAGAGCTTCACGATTGGATCAGGTACAATGGAAAAGACCTTATTTCTCAGGATATAATTTTTGAACTTCTTAACACCTCGAACTAGAGCATAAGCTTGTTTCTCCACATTCGGGTATCTCAGCTCCGCATCCCTGAGAGGGGAACTCATGAAAGCTATGGGATGTTCATTCCCTTCATCTAATTTTTGAGTCAGCATACTTGCACAAGAATGATCTGAGGAAAAAGCATATATGTAGAAGGGATTTTGATAATTTGGACTCACCAACACTGGGACAACATCTATAGCCCTCTTAATTTCATTGAATGCTTGTTTAGCCTCGACATTCCACTCCACTTTTGCATCCTATTTTAGCATTGCATTTAGTGGCTTCACTATTTCTACAAATCTTGTGATAAATTTCCAAACAAAGTCAATCTTCTCAAAGAAAGATTTCATCTCCTTCTTATTGGCAGGTGGATGAATTTTCAAGATAGCCTGAATTCTGTCAGGATCAATTGAAATGGCATGCTTATAAATGACATATCCTAGGAGTTTTCCTTTAGTTACTCCAAATATACACTTCTTGGGATTAAGGGATATGCCAAATTCTCTACATCTCTAGAATACTTTGCACAAATCTACAATGTGATCACCTCTGTTCTTTGAGAAAACCATTAGATCATCCATATAGATAATAATACATTTTCCAATGATGTCATTAAAATCAATATACATCGCCCTCTAGAACATAGCCCCTGTATTGATCAATCTGAAGGGCATTCTTCTGTAAGTGATGTTCCCCATTTGGTAGTGAAGGCAGTCTTATGCCTATCCTTGTATTGGACCATGACTTGATTATAACCAGAATAACTATCTAGGAAGGACATCATTTGAGATCCATTCATAATCTATAGAACCTCATCCAATGAAGGAACTGGATAGTTATCCTTTTCAGATGCTCAATTAATATTTTTGAAATCAACAGACAACCTTATTTCTCCATTTTTCTTGTGGATGAAGACAATATTGGCCACCCATGTGGAGTGTCTAACTGGGAATATGATTCAAGAAGATAATAATTTCTACACCTCCTTTTGAATTATTGGTTCTAACAATGCATTGATAGGCCTCTACCTCTGCCAGAAAGGTTTTTCTCTAGGTTTCAAGGGAATGGTGTGTGTAATAATAGAGGTGTCATAAGTCTTTAGAGCCTCATAACTCCATGCTATGACACCTTGGTAGGCATGCAATGCATCTATTAGAACTTTCCTTTCTTTCGGGGTGCATACCTTTCCAATGTACACATTCTTAACATTATAGGGTGTGCCCATATTGTAGGTATCACACTGACTGTATATCAAATTTGTTTTCATTTGCTAACCTTGATCTCTTATCCTATCAAGGTCAAAAATCCTCTCTAACTGCACCATCCCTCTTAGGATTGTGTTCATCCTCAAATTGAGAATTCCTTCCATATCTAGCTCTGCTTCTTGGGGCTTCATATCATCAATCACTTGTGAAGTGAACACATCAGAACTGGTTATAAAATATAGGATATGCTTGTCGTCCTCAAATACTTGAAAGTTTTTAACATTTTTAGGTACAAAAGGGACCGGTGTTAATTCAATGGTGAATTTCTTTAATCTAGATAAGGATAGAGGCCCCAATGTACTGGCTGCTTGGGCCAAAGCATCTGTAGTGTGATTCTTAGCCCTCGGGATCAACTAGATGTTAAATACATCAAAGCCTTTGATCAATTCCCATACTCTGTACTGGTAGTTCACCATTCTCCTATCATGATAGGAATATTTCCTTCTGACCTGTTTCACTACTAACTCAGAGTCCCCAAACACTTGCAATATCTTAACATTCTTCTTCAATACCATAAGCACTCCATGGATAAGTGCCTCATACTCAGCAATATTATTAGTGCACTAGAATTGCAACCTATGAGTAACAAAGAAGTTTTTCCCTATTGTACTTATCAATTCGAATCTGGCTCCTGCACCTTGTTTAAACTTTGACCCATCAAATCATAGAGACCAAATTTTTGGGGAAGAACTACCTTTAGAATCTATGATACTCCTACTACTGCTAGAGGGAGGATCATCTTATAGGGTTGGCTCTTTCCCCTTTTTGTCTAGATGCACTTCTTGCACTCCAAGTTTAATTACCGAGGGTAGATTAATACATCTCTTGATTTGCTCAACAACGGTCTGGCAAAGACAAAACTCAAACTCATGATGGGAAGCGTTGTGCACCCTGCACCAAATAGGCAAAAAAAATTCCTCAAATTCCATTTGTCTTCCCAAATTTATCTGGTCCTAGATGCATTTATGAATAAATTCTTGAAAATTTTCAAACAATCTGAGATTACTATCACCCAATTCAAAATTTTCATCATCTTCTAAAGTTACATTAGTGCTTCCAGAGGAATGAGTCAAATATTGAGGTATGTCTTGCATCATAAACACCTCCTCCACCTCTGGCTCTTCAGCAACAGCTACTAGGACATAGTTTCCTAATCTCACTTTGGAAATCAATACTTCATTGGAGGTATCTTGATATTCAGTAATCAAGTACTTCAATCTAGGCTCTCTCTCAATCCTAATCTGATTTGGGACTCCCTTCCATGGTAGCCACATTTGGGAGTGATCCGTTGAATTTTACCCATTAAGGACTCTCATAAAGTCTTTGCCTAGGATCATTTTGTAGGCATCAGGTATATCAGCCACCTGGATATTAATAACCTATTGCACCCATGGATCAGATGCCACTTGCATGAAGATCATGTTTAATTATCCAACTATGCTCGCCTTAGTTTTATCTAATTGAGTCACTTTTTGTTGGAAGGGATTAGGAGTGATGCCAAGAGCTTTACAAACTAAGAATGGCATTACATTTGTGGATACAGAATCTAACAGATAGTAATGCAGATTTTTACTAAAGATTTGAATAGAAATTAGAAAAGGAGGAGTATCCTGCTTGGTTTGGAATAGACTTACTGGAGAATCAACATTAACCACCTAGATTTTGTCCTTTTCTTCATTCCTGTCCTTTTTTTGTGCCTGTGGTTGTTCCTTAGCCGATTGAGTATTTTGATTTGGGGTTGACTGAGAATTCTGTGTGTTTTTCAGTTGTATCCTTAACCAAGGGTTCAATAAAACCAACCCTCTTGGTAGTAGTCTTCTGAGAACTTTGTGGATGCATGGTCACTCAACGATCCTAACACAACACTCCAAATAGTTGGAACTCTCAACAACTCAAAGGCCGAAAGACTACCCTTCAACTTCTTGAGTTCCTTTGTTACATATTTTCCCATCTGAAAGACAGTCATATCAGATTGATTATTCCTTGATGATGTCCCTTGTTGATCTTTGGAAGCTTCTCCCTTTAAAGCATCATAATATCCTTCTCTAGAGAAATATTATTTTGGTACATGAGGATATGAAGGGTTGTTATTAGCATTAGTATCAGGAGGAGTGTTGAAGTTGTTTAAAGGTGTAGAGGTGGTAAATGGTCCATCAGCCTGCCTATTTATTAAATCATATGGTCTAGTCATTTGGTGGAACATCTGCACTTCATCTATTCTTTATTATTCTTCATCCAAAGGACCATTGTAAATGGTTCCATAATTTTCAAATAACTCTGATATCAACTCCCCATTTTATACTTGTTTTGATTCTATACTTTCCTTTGTGGACTCTTCTTCAGGCCCATTGTCTTCTCCTCTCAGAAAAGTGGCATGGTTGAACACCGGCACCAACGAATCATAAGGATCTAAGGGTACTATTTCCTAACCATATGAAGGGCCTCCTATAGCATCTTGCACCTCCATCTAAAATATAGCAGCGATTGTTTGGAACTCAGGAAAATTGAATTTTGAATATTGGGTTGTCTTGTGAAGTTAGTAGTGTCCCCTGAGAGTAGACTATGCTAGGAGGACTGTGCTAGTAGTCTTTTATGGATTTTTGGGCTGATCCAATGGTGTTGGAACCCCCCTATTTTTGTTTCTTGTGTTCCAAGCCCTATTTTTCCTTGGTGGCAGCCTCCTCTCAAAGTTTTTTCCTGCTAACTAGCCCTTTTCATAACCCTAGTTATATCCATGCATAGACTCCCTACTATCTCTGTTATAACCAGACTCTGTTGTCCCTGTTATCTCTATTATAGTTAGATTGGATGCTTCTTTGAGAAGCTTGCAATTGGTTATTCTAGTTCCTCAAGATGTTACCTCAGTGGACAACTTTTTTACTTGTTTTTTCAGTTCATCCAACCTTTCCTTGTCCGAGTTACTTGATGCAGACCCAAAATTAGAAAAATTATGCAAACAGATTGCATGAGAGCCTTGGCTCAAAGATTGGTTTAGCACCTCAGAGTTCTACATATAGCTCAAGATGTTAGCCTACTACTGGGGAAAAGGTACCTATCCCACATTGTGTGAATAATTTGATGTAGGGGCTGCTTGATTTAATAGGGGTCCTATATGTGGAACTATAGGTAGTTGTGGGACTGGGTCCATGATCAGAGTCTGATTGTTGATGGCCTTAATTATGGCATGGAATTGTCTTAGATGAGAAGTAGGCCCTAATTATGGAAAAGGTCCTAAAAAATGTTGTCCCAGATCTGTACTTTCTTTAACTGCCTCTGTATATGCATTCAACAAACTATCAGGGGGATTATGCTTCCACTTGATGAAAGTAGATGTCAAGCTATCCAATGCATCATAATAAACCTCTCTTATTGTGGCATCATCCAAAACACAAGGTTCTTGTAGAAAGGTATAATCATGATGGAACCTATTATTGAATGACCCTATTGGCTCATAGACTTCTCTGTTGACCCTAGTAAACTAAAGATACAACTTGTGGATGCTAAAATCTTCAAAATGTGGTTAGAAATCTAACAATAAAATCTGCATAATCGTTAGTATTTCAACAAAAAATCAAGATATTCAACATCCTTATGAAATAATACATCATGTTCAAAATGCAAACAAATGACAAAGGATCTAAAGCAAAAGCATAAGAAAACATGATGCAAACTATCTCATATTGGATTGGTGTCACATGTGCTAGTGACCCTTTCCCAACCCTTGATCGTTAAGCTTAAGATGATGAAATTGCTATTGATATGGAGATGCTAAGTAGACAAGATCAAATCTCAAATGAAGAGAGTGACCTTGCAAGAGATTGTGGAGGATTTGCTTGAGGATGAAGCACTTATTTAAAGATTTTCAAAATGCCAAGTGTTGAAGAGGGACCAATGTGGGATCAAAAACAAGCCAATGAGTTGAGGACACTTGTCACCATGTGATTAGATGATGGTTGTGCAAGATTTGGGAAGAGTGCCCAAGAGGGGGAAATTTTGAATTCAAATTTGCAATAAATTTTGAGAGGGGACAAGAAAGAAGAGCAATAAATGCCCTGTTTGATTTGTCATGTTGAGAGAAAATGAGGTTTTAATAAATCAATAAAATTGATTTATTGTGCAAGTGGCTAGGTCTGATAATGCAAGTGGGATGTGATTAGTATTAGATTAGGATTAGATGATGATCATGCTGATTTAATGCTGATTAGGTGAGTTGACATTTTGGACTTTGATATTCTGATTTATTTAAATCCAGAAAATGATGGAATATGATTTAGGATTTAATTGACATAAAGTCCTGATTTATTTAATTAAATGGATGATGCAAAATGAAGGTTGAATGATAATGTTTATTTGATTATTTAATGAATGGATTAAAGGTGATGAATTTGCCTAATGTAAGAGCTAATTTGACTGAATCCGATCGGATGCATAATGTAAAATTTGCATGTCTACATTTTACCCCTCTTTGAAGCAATGTACTTGTTGCGTTGGTTCAAAGAATAACTTGCCGCAATCGAAATTTAAAAATTTCATGATTTTTCGGATGCCCCAGTGGAAAGAAGTACACTGGTACATTGCCCCCTCGAGAGATCGAGCGAAAAGATTCGATTTGAGGGTCGATCTCGCGATAAAGAGGTTCAAATGGGTGGTTATGGACGATGATGCAAATGAGATGATTTTAAGATGCTTAGAATAACAAATCTATATTATCTAAATAATCGGAATGGTGATATGATGAGATGATGAGATGGATGATGGATATGCTATGATTATGCAATGATGATTTATGAGATGCTTAGATCAACAAATATGTATTATGATGATGATTATGCAATGCATGAAATGACTCATGTTTCCTTGGCATGTATGATAGACATATGTGGTATGCAAGATATTGATGGCTTCCTGCGTATTTATTGATGCATGATGAATACGATGGATGCAAGGCTTAAAAGGAAATGAGATGATGACAAGAGGATCCAATGTCCATGATTGGTCGAGACTTTATTAGATATTGATGATGATAGAAGATGATGATGATAAATGATGATGATAGATGGATGATTTGCTTATCAAGGATTGGGATTTTAAAAGGGTCACTTAATTTATGTTTGATAACACGCCTAAGCACAATGCATCAAGGTATAAAGGACCAGGATGGCGTTGTACTTAGTGTGATGGACTTTGACTCGACAAATAGATAGGAGTATTCTTGTTCACACTTGACATACGGACACCTTGCTAGGGCGTACCTAACAAAGAAAGTATTCGCCAAGCTATATTACAAGAGCGCCCAACAAGCATATATAGCAAGTATAAAAGAATAATGACGCGCCCATTCCTATCTCTCTAAACTTTGTTCTATATCATCGAGAGGTCCTTGACTCAGTGGTACAAGATAAATCAAAAGAAAAGACCAAGTACACAAACAAGCCAATGTTCTTCATACCTCTAGCCAAAGGGATTTGTTTTGATAGGATAAGAATCCAAGGTGATATCCATAAATGATGCCCATTGTCGGAACGATATATCCTAGGACATGCATTGTACAGGATGATGATGGTTTGATAAGTTGATTGATAGGCTAATGATATAAAGTTGACTGACATGTTTACGACTGATCAAGTGTTTGATTTTGTTTTAAAGATTTGTTGCTTTGATTTTGGTTTTACGATTGAAGCTTGATTTTGCTGACTGTTGTGATTGTTTCTATTTGCGTTGCCAAAGGATGAAGATGGCGATCAGTTATTATGGATGATTGATTATTGCGGGTGCAAGTGAGATGAGACAGATGGATTTTTTCAAATATTTGGATGTTTTTGACGTTTTTGGAATGTTTTGAGGCTGTTTTTTGGATTTTGAGATTTTACAAATGTTTTGATTTTTGATTTTCCGAATGTTTTGGATTTTGATGTTTTTCGAATGTTTTTGGATTTTGATGTTTTTCGAATGTTTTTGGATTTTGATGTTTTTCGAATGTTTTTGGATTTTGATGTCTTGGGGGCTGATCAGAGATTAGCCTTGCCTACGTTTAAGCTCAGAGACAACGTAGTTCAGATTTCAATGTTTTTGATGTTTTCTACTTTTTGAGTGTTTTTTTGGATTTTTGATATGTTTTGAATGTTTTTTGATTTTTTGATTTTCTATGTTTTTGGATTTTGATGATTTTTGACGATTTGGATATGGATGTGTGATGATATCAGTGCTTTGTTCGGGATTTTGTTGAAAACCAAGCTAAGGTGGATTGATCAGATCGATGGATTGATGATGATGATAGCATTGTTGAGGATGTACAACAATGCAAGGATTTGATTGATGGTGATTTGATGATGATAACATTGTTGAGGATGCACAACAATGCAAGGATTGATTGATCGAGATTGATGAGGATAACATTGTTGAGGATGCACAACAATGCAAGGATGGATTGATCAGGATTGATAATGATAACATTGTCGAGGATACACGACAATGCAAGGATAGTGTTAAGCAACACAAGGATATCCCGAGATGATGATTTTTTGATTGGATTTTGATTTATCATGTTTGATGAAGCTTGGTTTCGAACAAAAGATGTTTGGATGATTTGATGTGACATTTAATGGGTGTGTTAGATGCGACTGATAGTGATTGTTTGGATTGATGTTCGATGAGAGATGAAGCTTGATAAGGACTGTTTTCATCAAAATATGCCATGGGCTAGTGATTCGGATTTTTTAGCTCACAAGTGGTGGACCAATTTGATTTCATGTTTTCCAATGTTCGGATCGCCACATAAGTCGGAGGACATAGACCACGATTTATTCTCGAAGCAAGATGTACATATCTGCCCCCAATGTCTAGCAATGTATGGAATGCAATGGATGGATGCTCGGATAAGTGTATGGATGGATGGATATGGTAAGCACGCAAAGTATTCCAAGGATTACCTTGCGATAAGATAAGGTGTTAAAATAAAGAAAGCTCATTGGATAATGCTTCATGGCTCAGATAATGCTGCATAGGATAGGACCAATGAAAACGGACCATGTCAAGATGTTTTACCGTAAGCAAATGTAAGGTGTGCCCAAATTTTTTTATCAATATCAAGATAACTAAGATGATGGATGCAGATATATGCGAATGGATCAGATAAATGATTCATGGATGGATGGATTTATTATGGATGAGATGGATTGAATGCTCAATTTATTATGGATGGGATGAGATGCTTTCATCTGAACTGGCATACGTAGATGCTCGATTCTACACATGATGCCTGTTTGCCAGGTTTTCATCATGGTCTTTCCCAAAGCGCCACCCATGCGGTTTTCACTAGAGGACGATTTTTATCTTTACTGTTTTCAATCCTTTTTTTGATTTTTTTGGATTTTCATATTTTTTTGATTTTTTTGTATTTTTCTGAAAGTTTCATGCTAAACCACCTGGTGGTGTTGATGTAGATGCCCCTGTCATGATGTGCCATCGATATCCTACCTGAAGGAGCTGTTTTGCTAAGATACATGCACTTGAATGCAACTTTTGGGATTCTTGATCTGCTTCGTTGATACCGGAGTTAACTCTGTCTTTGTGCATACATCGCGATAAAGTGCCTTCTGAATCCTTATGATGAAGGGTTGTTGCCAATACACGGTCAATATGAGAATTGGATATCATGCGTGGAGGCGTGGATGGAGTGTGTTTAGGGATAAGAGATGGATTGGTTGACAGCTTGGAATCTTTGACTCTCCAAACTTGGGAAGATGAGCAATGATGGGTGGATACGAAAGTGTGCATGGAATTAGGACCAACTGCTTGATATACTTTGTACGTCGCTTGAAAATCCTGCTTTTGATTTTGGGGACATCTTTGATGGATACCTTTCCCTCTTTAGTTTGTCCCACAGTTTCTTTGACTGATGGAGTTTGATAGGGATAATCTTTCTTTATATTCTTCGGTATCCATATGTATTTGATTTGTCCATTATGCTTCTCAACTTCTTTTGATTTGATAATGTTCTTCGTACTTTGATTCAAATATTTCCTTTGACGTTGGTCCCAATTCATGGATGGGGTGATTTGTGGATGAAGATTCGTGATGTGGTTGGTTGTAGTATTGACACTAGCTTCATCATAAGGACTCTTCGTGCTCCCTATGTTGACATTTGCACAAGATGAAGTTGCCCCCAGTATGGTGGTAGTAGTACCTTCATGCTTTGATTCTGCTCGTTTTGAGATATCTTGTTCAATAAACATGCTTTGACAAATGACCATTGTAGATGACATTGTTTCAATTTTCCGCTTTGCTAACTCTGGATGTTCTATCTGACTTGTTTCCTTGGGCGGATAATGATGGATATCTTTATTCATGATGTCCTCAATCTGAGTTTGGGACATATTTGATCCTGATGTTGACAACTTTGTTTGATTGTAGGAGTTAAGAATCTACTCTTTTTGTGTAACACAATCTTGTTCTAGATGAAGATCATCTACGTGTCCATCCATAGAAAGCATCTCATGGGTAGATGGAGGAGTAAGTGCTATGTGGATGTGATCATCTTGTGTGGATAGGAGAATATCCATTAGATCATTGTAGTATCTTGGAGATACAAATTTTTGATCTTGATTAATTTCGGAGTTGCTTTCGACATGCTTTGGATCAAGTTCTTGACATGGGGCAGCTTCAAAGGATGGATTTCTTACAAAGGACTTTTGGATGTCGACCTTAGGCATGCTCAAGTTCAAGGTTCCTTTAGCATCTGTAACCATGAGGTCAAAGGGGATCAACATGTTTTGGAAATGACCATTGCTAGACCTTGGTGAAAGATCTTTTGATCATGCTTTGAACAATTCCTGAGATATGTCCTAGCTCATAAGGCAATGTAGAGACATTTTCAACATCGCTACGTGAACTATCGTGCATTATATCAATTGGATCAAATAATCCTAACACTTGAAAGAGATCACTAAAAAGTATTTTGATGTGCGGTGAGTTGATCACCTGGGATTGCGTGGTGATACATCCTCAATGTGCCCTGGTGGAAGAGGTTTCTAATCATTGTTTTCAAGCAATTGTGGTGGAGAGGTTGTGAATGTCTTCAAATTACAGAGTCAAGTGATGCTGATATTTCTTGAATTGGCTCATTGTCGAGTTTTGTTGGTGATTTTATCATGATTCACAAAAGTGACTTTATTACATGTCGATTTGATCATTGGATGAAGTAAACATGTGCTCAGTGATGGATTGATCTTGATCCTTGTTTTCAATAGTTGTCATCTTTTGTGTTTGTGCTCGTGTTGGTTGGGTAGCTTGAGAGGCTTGAGAAACTTGAGAGGATTGTTTCACTTGTTGAGCTTGTGATGCTTGTTGCATGGCTAGATATTGTTGGAATCCCTTTTGAAAAGCAACTTGTAATGTTGCGTCGTATTTGCTTGATGTGGTGGAAATTGGTGGTGGATTTAGAATCATGTTGGATGTAGTGACAAGTGTTTGAGATACGCTTGGATTGATTGTGGGGGTTTGAGATGTGATGGGCGTGATAGTGGTATTTGGAATGATTGAAGGGATAGTGATGGTTGGAATGACCGAGGTGATAGGTCCTTGGAAGACCGTATTTTGATTGGTTGGGATCAACGTTGTTACTTGATTGGATACCATCTGTTGGTGCGATGTCGATGGTATATTCAAAGGATTTGATGTGATGGCTTGATTGATGTTAGGTGGATTGATTTGGATGTCGTGATTGGTGTTAGGTAAAGGGGGAAGCCCTAAACCAAGGAATGATGTAGGTAATGGTGGTGGAGATTTCCCTTGGCGCAATGCCTCAAATATTTTGGAAAGTTCCGCAATTTGATCTCGCCAAATTTGTTCTTGATTTTTATCTTGACTCACTTGAGATAGTTGATTTGGCTTATGTTCAAGTAGTTTTGGCATGCATGCTTGTCGTTTTTGAATGGGATCATGGACAAATGGATTTTTGATGTCATTTTGATTTGGGATGATGTTCAGATTTGGCATGATAGGATGAACATTGTTGGTATTGGGAACCATTTTTCCAAAGTTTTCTGAGTTAGGATTCATGTTTCGAAAGGTTGCACTTGGTACATCCACATTTGGTTTGTAGGGATCTGGTGGAATGACGTTGTTCGTTTCAAGGCTCATGCATTGATTATTCAATTGGTGGATTTGCAGATTTGGACTTAGATCTATTATTAGGAAATGTGTTCCAAACTTTGACATGGGCATACTCACACTTGTTGTACCATTGATATTTGTCGAAGGCAATGATCCTATGCATGGACTTTGATAATTGATAGGAAATGAAAGGCTTTGAGGATTCAATTGATTTAGATTACTCAAGATGTATGGATCAAGTGTATATTCCATGTTCCTCTTGTGTTTTGACTTTGTTATGAAAGTGACCTCTAAGGTTCTTAGGATCAATGATGAGATGAAGGATGAAAGGTGAATGATATGAATGTTGAACGTTTAGGGACTTTGAATCAATGCTAGACTTAGGGATTTTGATTTTGATTGTTTGATGTGGATGATGAACTTTGTAAACCCTAAGATGTTGGATGTTATCTTTAGGATGAACTTGTTCAAAAGGTTTGCTAATTCAATTAGATGTATGAGAAAGGATGCATTCCCACACACCTAATTAAACAATTGACTTTGATTTGGTTTAAGGATGTACCCAAGTCTAGAATGATGTTTTCAAAGATCTAAAGTTGTTTTGGTGAATGGATGTTGATAAATGAGATGGATGGAGGTTTGATCGGTCCAAAAAGACTTAGAGACTTTGTTTACTTTAGGCCAAGTGTCACAATACTTTTCTCTAAGAGCAACTAAAAAGACCAATATGACCAAGAGATATCAAGCACATGTGGGTCCAATTTGTTATCTTTGCTGGTACCTTTTTTACCAAAACAACCACTTGATTATGTTTTCAAACTAAGATGTCCAATGTCTTAATTTTTAAACCCATATTTTGAGAACGCAATGAACTTAAGGGCAAGGGCTTTGTATTGCTAAGACAAATCGATATAACTAAATGCTTAGGAACTCTAACGGAACCAGAGGGAAAGCAAAAGAATATATGGATTGAGTCAATGATATTTATTCTAGAGGGTTTGAAATTTTGAGAATCATGTTGAATGTTTGTTTGCAAAATGTTTTGAACACACTGTGTTTTCAAACAAAGAATAATTACAAGCCCTATGGATGTAAGACAATATTTGTTGGATTCCACTTGACAAGTTCATATGCCTATTACTTTTAGTGTAGATGTGGTTAGATGCTTGACCATCACCCTCCATCACTTATAATGGGTGTACCTAAGCACCAACACCCATGAACTCCCATGGCGTTTTCCATCTCTACTAAAAGCCAGAAATTGTGGGGCGCTTTCAGAATCTAATCACTTGCACCAACAAATGTATTGTTGATTTTGGAAAATTTCAATATAGGTTCTATATGACTTTCTCCGCTCAGGAGATTGACCCATACCAGAAGAGTCCCTTCGATCCATCTCCCCGTCGAGCCAACGCGTGATTATGGCGCTAACCAAAACCCTCATTTATATCCCGCTGGAAATACTCTTTGGCTTTAGAGTGTTACCGGTTGAGTCGCCTTGGGTGAGTACTTTTTCCCAAGGCAGCCCTCTAAGATAAATAAAAGCAAGCAAAGACAAACCATAACTCGATCGATCTTTGATGGCACAAAGAAAGAGAATGTACGCGAAAATGCCCCTACTCACACTTGCACAAGATGTTCAATTTTTAAACCCAAATTGAAGTGTTTCAAAGCAATAAAATGTATTTTGAGTGTTTCTCTTGCACCCTAGATCGCACGAAGCGCAAGGGGAGAGGATACGTACTCAAAAGACAATCACACAATTCAAACACTTGTTCGTTTTATACCCTTCAAAGCAATTGTGAATTCATTTTAAGCACCAAATGAAATATGAAGGTTGCTTGTTCAATTTTTAATCCAAAACGAAATCTAGTAAGTGTGTCCTAAGGTTCGTTTTAAGCCCCTTGCAATGAAAATCAAATTGTTCGTTTTAGACCCAAATGAAAATTAGTGTTCTAAAACAAAAAGGAAAACAATTTCGTGAAGTAGTGTTGATCAAACACTAAAGTGTTTAAAAACACATTGTGTTTTCAAAAAAAGAATTTCCCCTCCTTGGTTTTCATTTGATAGCCTTCTCTTTTCCGCTTTGCACCTTTTCGCCTTCACTTGTACCTTCATTGTTCGTTTGTACCTTTTCGCCTTCGTTTGCTTTTGTACCTTTTCGCCTTAGTTTGCTTTTGTACCTATTCCAAAAAGGCAATCATGAGAAGGTAAAAGATATTAAATTAAGTTTATTTTAATCATTGATTAAAAATAGAAGAACGAAACAAAAGATTCAATGATTTAAAATGGGGCAAAATGTAATCCAATATTAGATGTAATCATTGATTTTCCAAAAAAGGTTACTTTCAAATAATAAAGACTCAATGTCTTTTAGATTAATAATGAATCACCACCCTTTCTCCGTAAAAAAGTTTGTTCAAAGACCAATGTAAACCAAAAAAAACTTATTAAGCAAAGATTTCAGTCCTTTTGTCATGATGACACCTTGGTCTTCTTTGATTAAACCTGCAAAATGAGTTTGAACAGTAATGTTAATAATAGGAAGACTTTCCTATTCAGCCATAAATGATTTAGAACACAATATTAATAACAGGAAGACCTTCCCATTCAGCGCAGCCAATCCCAAGGATAAAAACAGCAGCATGAACAAGACAAACAACAAAAAGCTTGGATGATGATCATCTAGGACCTGCCTCAAGAATGATCAGTCTTACATAACTAAATTGCTTATTCCTCTTAGGCTATTTCATTGTTTGTATTGAACACATCTAGTGGCAAGTTGGCGCGCAGTTTTCTTTCAAAAAAAAGAAAAAGCAGAGTACTTTGGAGAAGGCGTGTGTGGGCAGACAAGGAGTGTGGATCTTGACCTACTTAATAACTACTGCGAATCCAAAACAGCAAGGTCATTAAATTGAAACTAAAAGCAGAAATGACAGGCAATTCGCAGATGTAAAGCTTTAATAAGAAATAACCAGCAAACGCACTTGTTAGGTGTGAAGTCATTTCATTCTTGATTGCAGAACCTGCACAAGGATTTATAAAAAAAATGATTTACTAGCTACTCTCCCCGTGCTCAGATAACTTCTGTCATACGCTTATAGGAACCATCATTTGGATTTTCAAAAAACAAAGAAACCGCCCCAAAGCTATTTTTGACCAATGACAGTGATTTACAGCCATGCCTACAATGACGCCTATAAGAATCTCATAAATGTGTGATGTCCCAGAATGAAGATGCAAGCATAGATTTATAAATAAAGGATGCCTAGGATAATCATGCATGCTAAATATCACAACTGGGTGATTCCTCAATCAAGAGTCAAGATATGTTCAAAATAACAAGAACCAGTGTACTTCCTGCTGCCTTCATCAATCCTGTATAACTGCAGAACGAGTGGACGCCTAGTCACAATACCTGATCCACGAGACAAAAGGTCTCTTCCCACAATGCTCTCCAGGACGGATGATTTCCAGAACTCCAGTACTTAGATCAACGCCATATTTCTATTACTGTACTCGCAGCCTTTGCCAGCGTATATTAGCAAGGGAGTTTGAAACAGGGCGTGGTCATCCATAAAATTCTGGCATCCCATGTGCTAGATCATTACTCTCTCAAGGTTGACTTGGGTAGCATGGACCAGGTGCGCGAAGCATAGATAAAATGTGTAAACTGTTATGATAGAATGGTGTGTAAGTATGGGCAAGGTGCGTAAACTGTTAACCGAATGGTGTATGGACAAGGCGCATGACTGTTGACAAAATGGCATGGAAGCATAGATAAGGCGCATGAATCGTTGACAGAATAGCTATAAAAAGAATGTGAAGCAAAGATAAGGCACGGGAACTCTGAGACAGGATGCCTATAAAAAAATTCAGAGCTATGTCTTGATACAGTCCATTTATCCTAGCCTGCGCCCTCTCAATGCTGGGTTAAAATCTATGCACAAAAACTAGCCAGCCTGTATATTGGTGTGTCCCGACTCTGCCAGCAATCTCCTAGCTTCCCACGGCCTTATTTTTTTTTTTTTTTACACTGACAGATTATCTTTTGTCCTACACAAGAAAAACTCAGCGCTTTTAGCATGTAAAAACAACAGTAAAATGCATTTAAAATGCAGTTAGCAGAAAAATGCAACAAAGAACCTTAGTCAATGTTAAATCAGATTTATGTATTTGGCATTTACACTGATTTTGCATGGACTATCAATACTTCAATGTGAAATTGATTTAAGTCAAACAATAATAGCAATATCAAGAACAAGAGATGATTCTGAACCACAATATCATTTTGGTGGAGTGATGATATAAAGTAATGGAAAAAGAGTGATTAAATCAAGAGTCAGTACATAAATATGGATTTCTTCAAAGTGAGCAGTCCACTCAAAGGGACAGCCTTTCTACAACATATTCATTATTGCAAATAACCTGCAATCCAAAACACATTTTCCTTGCAAACGTTCCTTCCTTATTCAACGTAATGTTTGAATGAAAGATAACGACCAGTTGGTGTTAGATGGAAAGCAATATCAATACAGTAATATCATGTTTAAACAATCATATCAATATTAATAAGGCAATCCATGGGCCCTCCCTCTAGCGCCATTTTGTGGATGCTAAAATCTGCAAAATGTGGTTAGAAATCTAACAATAAAATCTGCATAATCGTTAGTATTTCAACAACAAATCAAGATATTCAACATCCTTATGAAATAATACATCATGTTCAAAATGCAAACAAATGACAAAGGATCTAAAGCAAAAGCATAAGAAAACATGATGCAAACTATCTCATATTGGATTGGTGTCACATGTGCTAGGGACCCTTTCCCAACCCTTGATCGATAAGCTTAAGATGATGAAATTGCTATTGATATGGAGATGCTAAGTAGACAAGATCAAATCTCAAATGAAGAGAGTGACCTTGCAAGAGATTGTGGAGGATTTGCTTGAGGATGAAGCACTTATTTAAAGATTTTCAAAATGCCAAGTGTTGAAGAGGGACCAATGTGGGATCAAAAACAAGCCAATGAGTTGAGGACACTTGTCACATGTGATTAGATGATGGTTGTGCAAGATTTGGGAAGAGTGCCCAAGAGGGGGAAATTTTGAATTCAAATTTGCAATAAATTTTGAGAGGGGGACAAGAAAGAAGAGCAATAAATGCCCTGTTTGACTTGTCATGTTGAGGAAAATGAGGTTTTTTAAATCAATAAAATTGATTTATTGTGCAAGTGGCTAGGTCTAGATAATGCAAGTGGGATGTGATTAGTATTAGATTAGGATTAGATGATGATCATGCTGATTTAATGCTGATTAGGTGAGTTGACATTTTGGACTTTGATATTCTGATTTATTTAAATCCAGAAAATGATGGAATATGATTTAGGATTTAATTGACATAAAGTCCTGATTTATTTAATTAAATGGATGATGCAAAATGAAGGTTGAATGATAATGTTTATTTGATTATTTAATGAATGGATTAAAGGTGATGAATTTTCCTAATGTAAGAGCTAATTTGACTGAATCCGATCGGATGCATAATGTAAAATTTGCATGTCTACACAACTCATTAGCACTAATGGGAATTTTGAATTTAAGCAAAAAGGATTTCTCCAGATCAGCCCAACTAGTTATAGAGCCAGCTGGTAAGTGATTATACCAGTAAAAGGATTCTTCACCTAAGGAATAGGGGAAAATCCTACATGCAACATCCTCATGATTAATGCCCCTATCCCTAAGGGTAGTCTAGAATATTCTAGCGTGTTCTTTAGTTGTTCTATTGGGATGACCCACATGAAATTTGGAGAAAAAGTGCTCTAGGTTTTTTTGCATGACATTGTAATTGTTGAAGAGAAAAGGTGAAGGGTTATTTTCTAGAAAGGCCATTGGTGGTGGCAAGGGTGGAAGTGGTAGATTGACCTATGCTTGGGGTTGTTGAATAGGTGAAGGATGAGGTTTAGTGGGAGTTGATTTAGATTCTGATGATTTCCAGATGGGTGAAGATGATGATGCTCCTACTTTCTTGGTCCTTCTTGACCTGGTGGGAGGCTCTAACTTTTGGAAATCTCCTTCTGATGTAGACCTTGTTTGTCTTTTGAATCTCTGAGGAGATATTGATGATAAAAACTGCTCCATGTTGTTGAATCAGACCTCCTTCTAGCACCAATTATTGATGGTGTTTTCTACACAACAACAACTCAGACAGAATATGATATCCTACCTCTATTTAAAGGTAAAACTCTATCAACAAGCCTCAAGAGATAACCCCAAGGTCTCTTATGCCAGGTCTTCAAAATGCATAAAAAACTCAGAGATAAATGTGAAATTGTTGGTTTTCCACAAAGGGCCTTACAAACAAATGTTGGAGATTCCTAAGTTCATCAAATATGTCAATGTATTGATGCTTGTAAATCCTAAACTAGCCCAGATATTAAAGAAATGACAAAAGAGATAAAGGGTTCCAAAGAAATCTAGATCTAACTCCTAGAATCAGCTATGAAAATGATAGAGCATTCAAAATGGACCAACCCTTCAAACCAATTACTACTCAACCTAAATTAACCTGCAATGTCACAAAAATAATGCTATCTCCTTAGGTATAAATATTTTTAGATTGTAAAGCATTCACATATCAACCCAAATACAACGTTGAAATGAATAAATACCCATAATTGAAGTAAGCACATCAGATATAGGCCCAGGCTAACTTTACACAACCACTTACATTCAAAAAGTAGCCAAAAGTATGGACCAAGGGTTGCTCAAACACATCAAATATTCTACCATAAACATAAATAAAATATAAATATCTCTAATATTATCTAAAGAGTAACTTACTTAATGAAAACTTTCAAAATATGAAACACAAGAACCATGCATAGATGAACAACACAATGGAGGACACCGAATGACAATGTCTTCTTTTGTATTTTCTTCACCTAAAATTTATAACAATTCAAGTCTTCCAAGTACCTCAAGTATTACAGAGCTCCTTCTAATGCCATAGCTAAAATTCTAATTCTTTTTCCAATTGTCTAACCCTTGCAAATGAGGGAAAACCCCTATTTAAAGCAATACACACTTAGGGAGGCCCAAATTAGGGTTTACAAATTAGGTCAGCCAAGGAGGTCGACCAAAATTCCCTCCTAAATTCTCAAGTTCAAATTTACATTAAAATAATGGAGGCCAGCCTTCGTAAGTCAACTTTTAGCAATAAATACTCTTGAGGTGCAGAATCCAAGGTGTGGCCTGTTGATTATGATTTTACTCATAGCAAACAGGGCGAATAAATTCTTCACAGACAAGACCGCAAAGATCCTATCCTTCTTGAAAGATATGGAAAAAAGATAACCTAAATGGGAATTCTACATTAACAGGGAAAATATTGGCTTTCGTTCAATCTGAAGTCTCTGATAACCAAGTCATGGTTGCACTAGGGTTTCTCTCAGGTACTGATGTGATATTGTTGTTAAGCTCAAAGGGACAACAATTATTTTTAGTTTTGCTAGAAATTATAAGCATTACACAAAATTTCCACTTCATTCACAAAATAACATCATGAAATCAAAATATTTACAATAATATTTCATGAACATCACAAATTCTTTGCTATCACTTGAGTAGATTTAGCATTAAGAATTCAACAATTTTATGGAAAAAAACAAAATATTTTCAATAAAATTCCTTCCATTCATTTAAATTTTGGAACATTTTCAAGAATTTAAACATCTATTCTAAAATAAAGTATAAAAACATTGAAAATTAAAAGTTTATCCTAGTTATTCTCCATGGATGCCCCAAAGAATCAATTAAAATAAAGCAAAATACTTTATACTTCACAAGATTTCTTCACAGCTACATATAAAATGGTGCAAGCTTTTAAAGAGAGGGGTTTCATTTTTGGACACCGAGTAGGTTTTGTATGCACCCTTAAACGGCTCAACATGTACAGTCTTGTTTAGCTGAACTATCAAAACTAGCTACAAAAGATACTGAGATAGATAGCTATCTAATAAGCTCTGATATTAATCAATGTCTACGTGCATAAAAATTTTTAAGCCAAAATGGTTCAAAAAACATGAAAAAAGTACAAAACTTAAAAGTTTATGCTCCTCCGACATCCACAAATTCTAAACTTAAAATAAAAATAAGGGAGGAGATGACCTTTTATAGGAACAAGGCCCCAGAAATTTCAACTTAAAAGTCTATCCAGAGAATCAAAAATAAAAAATAAAAATGTGGCGCGTGGCATCTGCCAACTGTCATCAAGAATATTCTAGACTAATTCAAGGCTTTGACTTCATCAGTAGCAACACTTTACTTCATACTCCAGCATGAATACTTTGCATATATCGAGGCTATCAGCTTCCTTCCAAAATACCAGAATGAAGAACATCTACCAGGATTGGGATCAACCTGCAAACTCAAAATTGCAAACAAAATAAAACTTCATCACATTTCCGGTGTTCGGTATCCAGTTCTTCATCTTCTCACTCATGACTCGGGCTCCATAATTATTTCTTCACCTTTCTTCAACTGGTACTCTTGGAAAGCACTTAGTACTTGATGCATACATTCTTTTGAAATCCCTTGTATTGCTTTCCAAGTGAGCTTGAGCCTAATATATTCTTTAGATACTTGGAGTATGATATCATTCTTCTGCACTTTGTCTGCTTCATATGTGGCTATATCATTCCTACACTGTATAATATCATCAATGACCTCCCACGTCAGCAATTGAACAAAATCTCTATTTATTATTTCTATCCATTCCTTGAAAGCTCTAGCTTATTTTCCCTCCTGTCCTAATTTTTGGGGATCACAACCTTGACGTGTTAGTATTTCAATAAATTTTTATTTTCACTAATCAATTTTCTGCATTCTTCGGTGACCTTTTCAAATCCTTCAATACATTGTATTAACATATCACCTTCCCATTTCAATTGTTTCTTCCATTTTTATGGAAAAGGAAGTTCTTGTTCTAATATTACATCACCCTATATTAACTCTTGGATATTTTATTGCATGAGAATTTCAATGTTTCGCCTTTCTTCGATTACTTGCTCCTGACGAAACCTGCATTCATCTTTAAATATTTTTGATTTCTTTGAATGGTGGTATGCTTCCTTGTACTTACTTATTACATCTGTAATGAATTCTTATCCTTGCTTTACCCAGTACTCAATCCATTGTTCAAACATATTCATTTTATGGTGAACTACTGCAATTGCCTCTACTTGTTCTTGCGACATCAACCCTGGATGTTTGGGAAGTTTAGCTTGCTCTCAACTAGATAAATTCAACGAATTTATAAAATTTTCCAAGGTAGCAACTCGTTCCTTCAATTCTCTTTTCTTCTATTTGTATTTCTGCACTCTAGCAAAAGTAGCATTTAAATTCACTTTTATTTCCTCTAACTCTTGCTTCCAAGATGAGTGTCCAAGGTTAATACTTGTTACCTTATACTCCTCAGGCATTATTTCATGTCTATCTTTATCAATTTTTGGAGTAGCTATTTGAATAGTTCTATTACCATCTGCATTTCTTTGTATGACATGTTTTGTTTTTTTCTTTGCGCCTAGGTTTAGGATTGTCTACTTCTTGTATGAAATTATTAAGATTAAAAGGAAATATTTCCACTTCCATTGGGGAAGCTAATTCCCTAATTAACCAATCAGGTGTATCATCATCTGGCTCTACCTCTATAAAATTTCTTTGTTCCTGTTTTCCACATGTTTCAAGAAATTCTTCTCTTTGTTTTGTCACATTTTCTGAAATGGGAATTTCTTCAATGATTTCTAGCATAGATTCAAGATTATTAGGGTTTGACATTATCTCCTCTATTTGAAGACTTATATTTTCCTGTCTATCCAATTTTTTAACTTCATCTCTTTGAACATTATCTTCTTTATCCACTGCTACATCAGGGTTTTCTTCGTTTTTAATTCCATCTCTTGAAAAATGTGTAGCTTCCTCTTCTACAATTTCAATTTCAATTTCAGCATGGTGTTTCTCTTGTTCTTCAAATACCTATGACTATTCATTAATATTTGGAACATTCCCAAGTGAAGGCTGGGAATCAAAAGTATCTTCAACAATTCTTTCATCAATAGGGTCCTACTATGTAGTCTCCCCTGTTTCCATCTCAAGTACATTAGGGTTTCCTACCTCTGAGGTGAGTGTTCCTTGTATAAACTCTTCTTCTTTGACATTTATGGGGTTAGAACCTGTATCCTGAATTTCTTATGTCATTGGATGTGCCATGGGTTTGTCTTTAGACTTCTTTTCTTTTACTTTCTCCCACATAGCACCCCCTTTGTCCACGTGTTCTTTAAGTATGGCTTCATCTTCTTTAGAAATTTCCTCTAAAACCACATGAGTCCCTCCCAATGCTTGTTTCATACTAGCCATGTTAACAAAAGAGGGAGAGGTAAAAAATGTTGCAGCTCTTTGAGATGAAAATGTAGTTTGCACACCTGTCACTCTTGTTTCTTCATCAATAATCACTCTATTTCTTCATTTTGATGTAGAGGAAGATGCACCTTTAGGTCTTACTTTTGATTTATCTTTACCTGCTTATGCATCTTTCTATTTATTAGATAGTTTCATGGGAACTTCTTACCTTATAGTTTCAGACGTTCTTTCTTCAATTCTAATACCTGGAGCTGCCTTACTAGTTTTCCTTCTATTCTTAGTAGGCTTTCCACTCTCAAACGTTGTCTCATCTCTTGGCTTCCTCCTTTTATCTTCTAAGAATGTAGGCTCAATTCCTCTTTCTCTCAAAACTTTGCAAAATTCATCAATCCAGTGTTGAGTGTACACTAATACTGGTCTGGTGAACTCATCAATTGATGTCATATCTTCATCATCAAACCTGGGTCTGGAATGGGTTCATCATATACCCTATATTCATTATAAAACTTTTCAACACTTGGCCATCATCCTCTTCTAACTGTTCTGGAACATCGTGAAGCTTGAGCATCCAAACAAATTTTAGAGACATTCTTTCATATTTTCTTCTTCTTACCACATGTTCGTCTTCATAGTTAAGCCAATAATCTTCTAAATGTGGCACATGAGAATGAAAAATTGCCTATATTCTTAGCAATATTTCCTTCAATATCATAATATATTCTCTAGAGTGGGAACTCTTCAAAATGGTATGTTCTCAGTTCTTCTTCACACAAGTCAATCAATTTAATTTCGCTACACTTATAATTTCCTATTGCAATGGGAAATTTAAAAGAGGCCTTCTTGCGAGCATGGCTATAAAAACCCTGAGACGGTTTTAATTGTCTCACCAATTCCAATAAAACAATTTTATCTGCAGGGTACCTGGGCAACATGAATAGATGTCCACAAATCCCTCCACTCTAATGTAGGAGTAAGTAGGAAACTGTATGTACCATCCTCCCATTGCCTGAATGGCACTTTGTGCTTCCAAGGATAACCTTTTCGCTTTATCACCTTCCATTGTTATAACCAATTTCATGGAGAAGAAAACATTGAATTTACTGTAATCATCTTTATACCCATGGATGGTGATCTAGGGTAGATGTGCATATATCAAACTATTTCCAACTTTTGTGCCCAGAGTACCAATCTATTTCAACCCTTTTTTGTTCACCTACATGCAAATGAATACCTGTCACATGCAAAAGACATGCAGAACCAAAAACAATGTTCTGTAAACCTCTCAGTAAAAATGCATTAAGAGAATCAATTATTACAATGTGATCAATCCTTATGAAGGAGATCAAGAAACCCTAAAAAGGGAAAACCCTAAATGAAACCTCTAGTGTACACTTAATACCACAATTAATTAATAAATGTGCCTAAGTTTAGCTTAAGTGATAAAGAGGAATAAGTGACTTAATTAATTAATCAATGTGATGTAATTAATTAAGCATAATAACTTATTACTCTAACACCCCCCCTTAAGATGAACTTAGGAAGAAGCTAAAACACTAGAATAGGATGCATGAAATCAAAGATGGGTCCCGGCAACGAGGCCTGATCAGGTACCCATTTACAAATGCAATAATGAGTAAGAGAAGGAAAAACTCAGTGGGACAAAACCCCCCTTACAATGAGATTACATGCTGCAAAGAAACACTGGAAGAACTCTGTAGAGTAACACTGGAACTTGATATAGACAAGCAAGTAAATATTCTTCTGTATACTACTGAAACCGGATAAGAGTCACTGATTGACTCAAGGAATCATGATTAAAGCAACAGAAAACCCGATGCCACGAAACACTGGAAAACTCCAAACTGGAACAACTCTGGAATCTATGATGCAACAAGTGATTATTAAATGATATATTACTGTAAAATGAAGTGCAAAGATGCAAGATGCACTCTCCCAACTGCCAAAACATCCAAGTAATCGCCAAACAACCCATCGGGCCAAATCTGGACTAACTGATAAACTTGGGACAGATACAGAAAAATTGCATAGACAGCAACCTAGAGCTCCTCAATACCTTTCCGACGCTTCAAACGAGGCGAAAAACGGAGATCGTGGCAAAAAGTTATGAGCTCGGAAGTCCAAAAACAACATCTGATTTCAAACAGTAATAAATGCAGTAAAACAGAAAAATACTGTAAAATAAACTGCACTACAGGAAAGAGCTCGGAATCAGCTTTCCGGCGATATCTCGTTTGCCCGATTTCGATACCGTATGCCCAAGTTATGGCCAAAAGAAAAAAACTGCTTCTTTAGGAAAAACTAGGGTTAGGAGGGCAAAGAGGGGTGCCGTACGGCTGACGTCATCCTGACGTCATGCTGACGTCATCAAAATGTGAGCATAAATTTGACGGCCGTCTGGCCGTCAGCGCGAAAATTCGCCCCCTTGCACAAAAAAATTTCCGGTCGCCGGTATATGCCTTCAAATTGGCGGAATATTCCGTAGGTCGGCGGCAGAATCCCAGAGAATATTCTCTGGCCGGCAAATGAACGGAGGGCCCCCGGTCCTCCATATGACCGGGGGTTTGGCGGAGGAGCCCGCGGGGGCTGGCGGAGCCGGCGGAGCAGGGTGGCCCCCGGTCGTAGATGTGACCGGGGCGGAGCCGAAAGGAGCCCGCAGGGGCTAACTGGGGCCGAGCAGCGGGCGGGTGGAGTAGCCCGGCGGCGGTGGCGGGTCGGTGGCCGCCGGGCGGCGGATCTGCATTAACACTGGCAGCGCCGACACAGATTCCAAAAAAACATGTTTTTTTGCCCTTTTTTAATTTTTCGAGCCTCGATCCGCGTGCTGGGGAGGCCGTACGGCCCCTCAGACAAATTTTTTTTGCCTCCCGACCAACTTGCTCCAAAATTGACGATTTGACAGGCGTTTCTAGGGTTTTGGGACGCTGCGAACGCGATGGCGACGTCCGTTTGAGCCCATTGTGTCCCGGGCATGTCACCCCTTAGATCTGCAGAAAGAGCACTGTGGAAACCCTGCACCAACTCACGAAGAGGCTATATCTTCAGATCACGAATGCTAAACAGTCGGAGCTCGATACCATGTTAGAATCCAAGATCACTCATATGCAAATGAATACCTGTCACATGCAAAAGACATGAAGAACCAAAAAAGATGTTCTCTGTAAAACCTCTCAGTAGAAATGCATTAAGAGAATCAATTATTACAATGTGATCAATCCTTATGAAGGAGATCAAGAAACCCTAAAAAGGAAACCCTAAATGAAACCCTAGTGTGCACACTTAATAATTAATAATTAATTAATAAATGTGCCTAAGTTTAGCTTAAGTAATAAAGAGGAATAAGTGACTTAATTAATTAATCAATGTGATGTAATTAATTAAGCATAATAACTTATTACTCTAACAATAACCAATTTCATGGAGAAGAAAACATTGAATTTACTGTAATCATCTTTATACCCATGGATGGTGATCTAGGGTAGATGTGCATATATCAAACTATTTCCAACTTTTGTGCCCAGAGTACCAATCTATTTCAACCCTTTTTTGTTGGCCCTCATAACACGAGTAAATAACGTATGATGACATATAGAAGCATCTAGTTTTGGGAAATGTAGTTATCTATTGATATATTATGTCACTTATCAGCTTTCCCCAATGAAATTCCACAAGATCTTCCATCA
>VDFB02271358.1:643895277-643927619 GCA_007258455.2 Sequoia sempervirens
GGAAGACAGCTTTTAAGACAAACAATGGTTTGTATGAGTGGAAAGTGATGCCATTTGGCCTCTCAAATGCCCCTAGCATGTTCATGAGACTAATGAATGAGGTGCTTAAAGATTTCACAGGGATTTTTGTGGTAGTTTACTTGGATGACATACTGATTTTCAGTAAGACAGCAGAAGAACATTTTAAGCATGTAGAGATGGTACTCAAAAGGTTGCAAGAACAGTTGGAAATCAACCTTGAGAAGTGTGAGTTCTTCAAACAAGAGCTTGTGTATCTAGGCTTTGTGGTATCCAAAGGAATGCTGAAGATGGATCCAAGTAAGGTGGAAGCTATCCTAAACTGGCCTACACCAACCACATCAACTGAGGTAAGAAGTTTTCATGGTTTGGCTCAGTTCTATAGGAAGTTTATAAGGAATTTTAGTGGTATATGTGCACCAGTGTTAGATACAATCAAGGGTGGTCAGAAAACAAAGTTTAAGTGGACTTTAGAGGCTGATAAAGGGTTTGAAAAGTTGAAAAAAGAAGTGGCAACACAACCTATCTTGTTATTGCCTAGTTTTGATAAATTGTTTACAGTTGAGTGTGATGCAAGTGGAGTAGCAGCAGGAGGAGTCCTTAGTCAAGAGGGTAGGCCTGTAGCCTTCTTTAGTGAAAAAATTAATGAAGCCAAACAAAAATACTCCACCTATGATCTGGAACTTTATGCTTTAGTGCAGTCCCTTAGGAAATGGAGGCATTATTTGTTGCCCAAAGAGTTTGTGGTCTTCACGGATAACCAGGCACTCAGTTACATCAATACCTAGGAGAAGTTAAGCAATAGACACTTGAAATGGATGGAGTACATTCAAGCTTTCAAATTTACCATTAAGCACAAGAAGGGACAGCAAAACAAAGTGGCAAATGCATTAAGCAGGAGGATGTTGACAGTCCAAGAGATACAGCTGAAAAGCATTGGATTGGAAAGTTTTAAAGATCTCTATGGTGATGATGAAGACTTTTCCGAAGCCTACAAGGTATGTTCAGACTTTGCAAATCACTTTCACAGTCAATATGCTGAGTATACATTACAAAATGGGTTGTTATTCAAGGGCAATCGGTTGTGTGTCCCAAGAGGATCAATGAGAGAAAATCTGATCCAAGAAAAACACAATGGCAGTCTTAGTGGGCATTTTGGTATTAACAAAACTTTAGAGCTGGTACAAAGGTTTTACTATTGGCTGGTGCTGCAATGTGAGAAAGTATATGTTGAAACGGTGTGTTGTTTGCATGAAGCCAAAGGAGCTAGCAGTACTAGGTTATATATGTCATTTTATTAGAACGGAACCATGGGGTGTGTGAGCATGGATTTTTGTGGTGGGTCTTCAGGCTAAAGTATGGTTTTGACGGTGAGCAGTTGTGGACAGATTTAGCAAAGGTGAATTACTTTATTCCTTGCAAGACCACACACGATGCAAGCTATATTGCCCATCTATTTTTCAGGGAAGTTGTGAGAATCCATGGATTGCCATTGAGCATTGTCTCCGATAGGGATGTAAAATTCGTGAGTCATTTCTGGAAAACACTATGGAGCAGATTGGGAACTAATTTATCATTTGGATCAGCTTACCATCCTCAGACCGATGGTCAAACCAAGGTGGTTAACAGAGTGTTAGGTAACCTATTGAGGTGCTTGACAAAGGAATATGGGTAGACCTAGGATATGGTGATTTCCCAAGTTGAATATGCATACAATGATAGTGTGAACAGAACTACAGGAAAAAGCCCATTTGAAGTTGTGTATGGGATGCTTCCAAGAGGAGTTTGTGAGCTCAGAGACCTGGGAACAATGGAGAATAGGAGTGGACATGTAGAAGACTTCACTCAAACCATGAAGGAGATTCATGAGCAGGTTAAGAAAACAATCACAGCAGCAACACAAAAGTTGAAGGACAAAGTTGATGAGACAAGAAGAGATGTGCAGTTCCAGGTGGGTGATTATGTGATGGTTCACCTCAAAAAATCTAGATTACAGAAGGGGATGTCCACCAAATTGCAAATGAAACGGGTAGGACCATGCAAGGTGATAGCTAAGTATGGAAAGAATGCATACAAGGTGGAACTTCCATCGGATTTGGGCATATCTCCAGTCTTCAACGTTGCTGATTTGATCAGGTACAAGGGTACAGTCAATGATGACTTTCAGAACAGTCAGGAAATCTTTCAGGATATCAGTAATATACCCCTTCCAAGTCAAGAGAAAGCTCAGGCAGAGAAGGTCTTGGAGTCTAGGGTGAAAAAGTCAACAAGGAATAAGGTATACATGGAGCACCTTATCAAGTGGAAGAGCAAACCTGACTCAGAGGCTACATGGGTACAAGAGGATCAATTCAAGAAGCTTGGAATTGACCTGAAACTGATACCACCTTCCAGTCCTTGATCTTCATGCTAAGAGGGGGAGAATGGTGCGGGAGCACCTACTTGAATACAAGCGTATTTTAATGTTTTGCTCTTAATCTTTTTGTTTTGTTTTGTAATGGTCTAATACACCATTGATAAGGTGTAAGGGGACCCTCTTAAAGCTTAGGTTTAATTTGGAATAAATTAGGAATCATTTGGTAGGCGTTTCCTTAGATTTTGGGAAAATCGCAAAACACAGTGTGTTTTCGAAAAAACGTGTTTTCTCCACTTTTAAGCCCGAAACTGAAACCTAACTGATTTCTTTCAGTTTGTAAAGCAAGCCTCGACCATTTTTGATGTTAATGAATGTTTTTTGAATGGTGGAAAGCTCTGAAAAAGACGTTTTTGATGAAAATAAACAAGAGGCAGTGTTTTTAATGAAAAAAAATCTGTTTTCCTGTACATTCTGGCGTGACAGCAAATACATGAATTGAAATAATCTTTTGGTGGTTTATGGGCATGTAAAACAACATTGTAAAGTTCTGTCTTTGGTATCTTTAAGTAGTTATCCATCGTTCTTTGTTTCTTTGAAAAGAAAATCTGTGTTTTTTTTAAATTTTAGTTGACTGGTAAAAACCAGAAAAATGGATTTTTTGGGTTGTTTCTGATCACGCCATTCAGCATGGACGCAAAGGAAACAACACCAAACTCCAGAACTGTATATATTGTACATATGGTAGTCGTTAGAGAGTCAATGAGCAAGTTGGAAGGCTGTTCTTAGGCGAGTATTGGAAACCCGGCTAAGAAGACAGTCAAGAGGGAAAAAGAAGCCACAACGTGGCAGGGGTGTGCAACATTTTTTTTTATCTAATGTGTATGGTGATTGCAGGAAGTGCTAAGAAGGTGTACAACAGTAAAAAGAAGGCTCTTTAATGGTTTTATGGTCAGAAAAGGCAGAACAGACCAAAGGAAAGCCTTAAGAAATCCTAGTCTACCCTAGGTTGAATTGTTCCCCTGTACGGGCAGAAAAGGCACTAATTTCCAAAAAGAACTTGTCAAAGCTTGGAAAAAGAACCAGAGAATAAATATAAAGATTGGCACAATTGGTGGAAAGAGAGGAGTTCTAACCTTGTTTTTGTGTCAAGAGGGTTAAAAGAGGTTTGAGGCTTGTAACCCTGCCCAAGAACCAAGAACCCTATTTTTTGGGAAAACAATGGAGAGCTGAAGCTTGGTGTTTATTGAAGCACCGGAAAAGATGACTTTGAAGGCTTTGGAAAGTGCCACACACCCCTGTAACAACGTTGGCAGAGTGGAGGAGTGACTGGTCTTTTGAGGAATAAAAGGCTAGATAGTGCAAGTGGAAGAAAGAGTATCAAGTAATGTTTTGTAGCAGCAGATTTGCAATGATAGCAGGGTTGCTAAGGTAAACCGGGGGTGCCTCAACAAATAGAGGACCTATAGGTTGTAGGGTGAATGAATTAGCACCTAAAGGAGTTCTTAAGACAAAGACTCAAGCATTGAGATTGTGTTTTCTCAATCAACCACTGGTTCTATCGGGTTTGATCAAATGTTGGATATACTCTTAAAAGGAACAAGACAACTGAGATAGGGGGTTGAATTAGTTTTCACAAAAATTCAAATTTAAATCCTCAACACTTATTAATTCGACAACCCCACAATATTTTTATTAAATATGAGAATGAAACACAAATAACATAAAGTAAATCAACACAGTAAACACCATATTTTTATGTGGAAAACCCAATAAGGGAAAAACCATGGTGAGGATTAACTCACAATATAAAGTAGCATCAAACTAAATGCTTAGGCTCACTGCCTAGAAGAGGACTCACTATCCAAATACAAAGGCTCACTGCCTACAGAAAGGACTTACTATCCAATTGGGAGGCTCACTGCCTAAAAAAATATCCACAATTTTTTTTTTGGCTTCACAGCCAAAATGAACTGAGAATAGTGCACCTAACTAGTGCTGATATAGTTTTGGTGATGCTCAATAGACTAACTTGACACACTTCATCATTTTTGCTCTCCTTCACTTTTGAATTCACTACTACTTCATCGATCATATGCACACACACACTCTCACCTTCTTCATCTTCAAAGCTGTACAACACACACACGCACACACACATATATATATACTCGATCTATCCATGAGCATCAATTAGGTTAGCCTAATTAGATGCATCTCTTTTCTTCCGAATGTACCAACCTATCAACTTTAGGTATTCAACAATTCTTTCCAAATGGAAATTCAATTTCATAATACACTATATCGTGTCAGCTTAGACCTAAGATAGGTCTCACATATATCCGCATAACAAAATTAATTTACCGTATGACCACTATTCCAAGAAGTCAACTAGGAATAGACTTCATTACAAAAATTAATCAACAAAATGATGCCAACGTTGTACGAGCACCGAAGCACATGGAATTTGATTAGTGTAGCTTGAATACTAGTTTAGATACTAGACCAAAATACTAGATCAGGCACTGACTTAGACTTACATCCACAACATGGTGACATCAATGACAACACAAAACTATAGAGATAATCATTCTTCTTCGTTCTTCCAACAATCTCCCCCTTTGTCATTGATGGAAACATGTTCCAAAATTTTCAAAAACTTTCCTCCAATCTCTCCCAAAACTCCCCCCTTTGACATCAATGACAAAGGGTGACCAAAAATATGTAAACATGGTGACATCAAAATTGCAAAAAAAAGATTCCAAATTTTCCAAAAACTTCCAAACATTCAATAATTTAATCTTATTCAAATTCCTTTTTCTCTTTCTTTTCTTCTTGCCAAAACAACCAAAACAACAAAATTTGAACATTCAGGATTCAAGTAAAAATGACACTTTTGACATCAAACACCTTCTTGTACCTTTCTTTGATAACTAGATATAACTTCTTACAATTGAATGTAGCTGAATCCATTCTTGTGCAGATGCTTTCCAATAGGGCCAATAGAGTAAAAGAAGATGACCAATATGTGTACTAGCATTCACAATCTTCCACATCAATAAGTATTTTGGAAAGATGGTCTAACCAGACCTCAACAATCTCCTTAAGGAGCCAGAAATTCTTTACCACATCATCTCTTTGTCTCTATATAACGATCAGTTCAACTTGCAATTCTCCAACTCTCAATATTTGTTTTCCTTCTTTGTCTTCAAAGATATCAAAGTTCTTTCTAATGTTCACTTTAGATTCAATTGCTTCAATCCTACTTCTGAAATTGTCTACCGTAGTAGGCCACCGGAGACAATATTTGTATATATTTGATATTTATTTAATGCATTTCTTCATTTCCAAGATAAGTTTAGATAGTCTTTGTTTCGCTTTAGTACATCTCTTTTCAACCAAGGCTTCAAACTTGCATCCTTCTGAACCTTCAAGCAACATTCTTTCTTCAAAATTTTTAGCTAAATTCTTTGGTAAGGATTCAGAGACAATTGATACATCAATACCTTTTCGAAGTAGATATTCTACCAGAGCATCATCAATTTTGAGTCTGTCAACAAGAGAGGATGCATTCCATAACTCACCAATCTTCCTCATTTTTTCTTTAACCAACATCGACTAAATGTCATATGGATCAGAATATTTAGATCCAGGCAAAGATTATTTTACCTTCTCAATGATGTTCTCAGTTATAGTTTTTCTTTTCTTTGATTCTAGAGGGGAATCACAAATGACAGCTTCCAATTCTCTTTTACTAGAGGATGAACCCACTTCAAACTGACTCGATGCAACCATACCGGGGCATAGATTTCTTCTCAAGGAAGTGAAGTATGATTTTCACACACTTACTTTATTTGCCAACAATTCCAGCTATCTGTAGACTTGCTTCCCAATAGGAATATTGGATTCCCACACAAAAAATTAGTTTCCCGATAGGGAGCTCAAAAATTAAAAGACCAAGCACACAAGCAAAGATCCAAACCAAAAGGGATAACCCTCAACCATCGACATTTAGACATTTTTAGGTAAATTTTCAAGTAGTAAGCTACACAAATCAAACTATCTATTCTCCTTAACCATCATATGTGTAATGTAAACTACAATAGTTGAAGTCGAGGCTTCACGATTTCTAAAATAGATCTTATAAGAAACATTGTATGCACCATACCTTACAACTGAATCTGCAAGAGTGTTTATCAATAAAGCTCGAGGGTCTTTGTTAATGCCAGTGAGTTCCTCCAAATTCTTATATTTCATGGTTTTCTTTCCAGTAAGATCCCCAGTACTGCATAAGCTAGTAATCACTTTGATCACTTCCTTCGTAATTAGGTAGGGTTTATCCAATACAATGTTTCCATTCTTGAAACAATTCAACAAGAAAAAAATAAAATATTTATCAACAAACCATGAAAATTCTCCCCACAAATCCATACCTAGGGTTTTTACGCTTTGTAATTCATTTTTGTTCAGCCCTAGTTCCATTTCTTTTATCTTTCTATGATCGAATTCTTCCAATTCAACTCCTTTCAACTTCGATGGAATGATGTTGCTTGATTCTCTATCCATTGTTGCGCTTTCTTAAATTTGTAAGTGATTAATCGAAACTTCTTCATTTTTCTTCTTCCCTTTTTCAAACTGAGAAATGATTCCTAATTACCCGTGATAATCTCTTTGAATTCCCTTCAGAATTGTTTCAAATTGCTTCAGGATTGCTTCGAGATCACACCAGGCTCTTTAAATGCTCAATTGATCAAAAAGACTTACAAGTTAAAACTTATACACCGTCGATTTTCCCTAGAACGTACTAAATGTGGCAAATATCAAAAAGCTACTAAAAACATTCTTCCCAACATAGAAAACCCTAATTTGGTCTGCAAATATTTATGTTAGCATGATTTCTTTCAGTTCATTTTTCAAAACCTTTGATTCTTCATTCTTCACATTTCATCCTCATGTCAGCTTCTGACATGTCATTTATCAGGGGGGTTTTATAATTTTTTGATAATGCTCCCCCTAAGACCATTCTAGGTCTAATTCTTAAATAAATCATTTGTACTAGATGAGAACATAAACACATCAGCTATTTCAGATTTGTCTTCTTCTTTCTTCTTCCATATCATATTGATCTCTTGCTTCATCTCTTCTTTTTCAATCTTCTTTACCAGATCATTCTCCTCTACCGGAGAGGGCTACTTTTCCTTCTTACTTCTACAAATCTTTGAGATATGTCTTGGTTTATTGCAATTGTAGTAGACAACACTTCTCTGATTAGTCTGACCTCCATTACTTCTCTATGTCCAAATTTGTTACAGGTATAGCAGTAGCCATTAAAGGATTGATTAATTTTTCCTCCATTAAATTTGTTCATCATTACTCGACTGATCATTCTCACCTAAGCTCTACATTTAGTAGCTTTATGTCCAACCTTCTTACATCCAAAATTTTTTCTAATGAAGGGACAAGAAAACTGGTTCTGTCTACTCTTGCATTATGTTTCCTTATGACCATATTTATTACAGGAAAAACAAATATCATTGAAAGAGGGATACCTTTGTGCATTAGGTTGTCTCATAGTTTGTCTCCTTGCAAACTTTCTTTTTTACTTCCCTTTGTCCTGAGTCATTTGATTGTCCTTAGAACTTTCACCTCCATCATTTCCCAAACTGACTTTGTCTTTACTTGGTTTCTATCCAACAAGTAGTTCTACAAGCTTATCGGAGATGGATCTGAAATTATTCTCACAGAGTTTTGCTTTTTCCAATTCTACCCTCAGGCTACCTCTTGTTCCAATTTAGAGCACTCATCAAACCTATTTTGTACCATTGTATTCAGAAATTCTCCAATCCTCTTCTTCTCTTCTACAGTCACTTGTAGTCCAATTATCTCTTGTTTCAGCTACTTAGATACTTCTTTATGTATTTCCTTGAATTTCTTCAATTTCTGAACACATTCATTTGCATCATCAAGATTCTCTTTCAGATCTCTATTTTCTCTTTCCACTTTGTTAAGATCCTCAAGAGTAGTTTGAAGCTCTCCGTTATCATCCATCTAATCAACCTTCAAGATCCTCCTCAAGTGGTTAAGCTCTTCACCAAGGAACCAAAGCTCTAATACCAATTGTTAAAAGGTGCAAGACAATTGAGAGGGGGATGAATCAGTTGTCACAAAAATTCAAACTTAAATCTTCAACACTTATTAATTCCACAACCCCACAATTATGTTATTAAATATGAGCATGAAACACAAATAACAGAAAGTAAATCAACACAATAAATACTAGATTTTTAGGTGGAAAACCCAATAAGGGAAAAACCACAGTGAGGATTGACTCATAATATAAAGTAGCATCAAAATGAATATAGAGGCTCACTCCAAGGGCTCACTACCCAAAAGAGGACTCACTGTCCAAATACAAAGGCTCACTACCTACAGAAGAGACTCATTGTCTAATAGGGAGGCTCACTACCTACAAGGGAGGCTCACTTCCTACAAAAATATTCACAAAACAAAATTGGGCTTCACAACCAAAATGAACTAAGAATAGTGCACCTAACCAGTGTTGATACAGTTTTGGTGATGCTCAATAGACTGACTTGACACACTTTATCATTTTCACTCTCCTTCACTTTCACATTCACTACTACTTCATCAATCATACACACACACGCACTCTCTCTATTTTCATCTTCAAAATTGTTCAACACATATATATATATACTCAATCTATCCATGAGAATCAATTAGGCCGGCCTAATTAGATGCATCTCTTTTCTTCCAAAAGTACCAACCTATCAGCTTTAGGTATTCACCAAGTCTTTACAAATTTAAATTCAATTGCATAATACACTACAACATGTCAGCTTAGAACTAAGATAGGTTGCACATATATTTGCATAACAAAATTAATTCACCATATTACCACAAATCCAAGAAGTCGACCAAGAATAGGCTTCATTGCAAAAAGTAATCAACAGAATGATACCAATACGCCATACGAGCACCAGAGGACATGAAATTCGGTTAGTGCAAGTTGAATACCCGTTCAGATACTAGACCAAAATACTAGATCAAGCACTAACTTAGACTTACATCCAAAACATGGTGACATCAATGACAATACAAAACTATAGAGATAATCATTCTTCTTTGTTCTTCCAACACATACTTGTGAACTTCCCTTAATTGTTTTTGCAATTCATCTTTTTCTTAAGTCTCCTTTTCGAATCTTCTCAGAATTTCCTAAGAGGACTCCTAAAATTCTTGTTTTTCTTGCTCCTTCGTGGATGGACCTAAATTGATAGTTTGTACCTTGTAGTCTATAGGTCTTATTTCATCCTTATACTTATTTTTTGTAGGGAAAGCAACTTGGATAATTCTATTATTAAACTCATCCTTTGCAAATTTAGAGACTATCCTAGCTCTCTTTCTCTGCTTAGTTTTCCCCCACTTCTCTAGGAGTTTCATGTTCCACAATAATTACCTTCTTTTTTAGTCTCTTTTCCAACCATTCTGAGGCAGCGAGCTTCTCTATCTCCACATTCTTCTAAGAGGTGTCATGTTCAATCTAATTGTGAGGACTTTCTTCAACAATTTCTATATATTGCTCATCCTTTTCTTTATTTTTCTGCTCCCCATCCTCATCTTCTGAGTGTGGCACCTCAATTTGTTCACCCTTCTAAAATTGAGAAGGCATTTCCACAGTAACCTTTGAGGTTGTCTCTTTATTGAGTTATTTCTTCTCTCCCAATTCCTTCACCAAGTCACTAAATTTCCCATCTTTGGGTGTTCATACTTCTTCACTCTATATTTCTTCATCAAGATTATCAAGCAGGCCCTCTTCTCCACCTGATTGTTCATGTTATTTTAGGACCTCATCCCTTTGTACATTTTGTGTTGGGGATGGCGAAGGGGAATTATTTCATGTAGTTCCTCTTTCTACTTCTTTTATGAGGTCAACAATAGGCACCTCTTTAGTATGCACCTTCTCAATCTCAATTCTTGATTCCCCCACAGGAGACACCCTCTATTTTGGTGAACTCCTTCTCACATATACCTATGGTTTCTCTCTAGAGATTTCAATTTCCACAATCTTGGGAGGGTTATTTGAGTCCTCGAAAGTCTTTGTTCTCTGGCCTATTATCTATCCCTTGGTTACTATCTTCCTCTTTTTGGTAGGTTGAGGAGTCTTCTCTCCTTCTTCAATAATTTCTTTGGAATTTTTCCTTGCCTTTAGTATAGCCTACCACTGATTTTTCTTTTCCTTCCCTTGACTCCTTTTCCTTCTCTTTAGAGTGAGAGGCCTATGTTCTTCCAGATCATCCCCATGTTGAGGTTCTGCAACATCATCCTTAGTAGTTTTTGTGTCATCTTTAGATTGGGATACAAGGTTTACCATTAAGTAATATGTGAATTGGGCACCATCCATCTGTAAGTCTGTGATCTTATGTTTGACCAACAACTTGGAATATCTTTTCACCTGGTCAGTTATCTGATCAAGTTCAACCATTTCTTCTTCTAACCAGTTAATAGATGGAAAGGGTTGGTTTCTATAGGGCTCATAGTCATGATATTGTATAAGATCTCCCTCATCTTCATCAACTTAATCTGGTACTTGGTCTGCTTTGTAGAGCCCGATGAGTCTCAAGGGCAACCTAGAGTACCTTCTCTTCGTGACCTCAAATTCATCTCCACAATTAGCCTAGTTATCTTCTATGTGATCCTTGTGTCTATATTCTCTACTGGCTTGTTTTTGTGCTTTTCCATAGGGATCAAAGTTGTCCTTGTTAATGTGTGAATATAACTCATATTACACCATTTCTTTCTCTAAACCTTGGGAACTTTGGAGAGAAGGGAAGGCTTCCAGAGTGTCAATCCTCAATGAAAATTCATCTCTGAGCCCCTTCCTATGCATATCCTGTAATACTGCCTCAAAGGCAACCATTTTCCTTCTTAATTCTAGAAAAATGAGTTTGTTGGTGGGGTACCTTTGCATTCTAATTGGTATTACAAGAGATCCTTGTATCTTCATATAAGAGAACCTTTGAAAATTGTATGAACCACTATCCATACCTCTTGATCAGCTCCATTTGCGCTGCAGAGATTCTTATATGAAGAGCACCTTGCAGCAATCTAGGGATATACATAAAGAAAGCATCATTTCCTCTCCTATAATTTGATGTCTTAAACTAGAGTTGAGGGTAAATATCCTATATTTTTTCCTTGCCAGGAACCCCTCTACAACTTAGACCCCTGCATTTGTTCTTACTTTCAAACATGTAGACAAGATAAGATGTCATCCTGAACACATTAGTATCTTGTACACTTCTCAGTTGTTTTTCTAGATTATCACTCAGGATACTTTCCCAGTGATAGTGCTTTCCTTCCATAATCTAAGTGATTGAGTAGAACATCCAAGTTTTGAAAGTAAATGCCTCTTCCAATCCCATTACCCTTCCTAAGAGTGTGATAAGATCATGCTATTCCATTTTGAAGTCACTCCTTTGTAATTGCTTTGGGAGCTTGGAATAATGTGGTTTTGGCTTAGCTATCCATGAAATTTTCATCATGTCTAAAGCCCTGGAGGTATCCTTGGCATAAAAATCCTTTGCTTGCTAGATGTTGATCTCCTTGATGAGCTTGTGATGAGAAGAAATATTGAAAGTTTCAGCAATTGACTCTTCAGTTAGGTTAGCTATGACTCTTCCTTGCAACCAACTATTATCCTCTTGTTAGCATCATTGTTTTTTACACACTTTAAAACTAGTTTAGGGAACAATAATGTAGGTGGAAACCTTTTTGCCTAAGCCAAACTAGTGTGTGTAATGATTTGTGCCTATCAAGTGGGTGCATTACCAAACATTCTCTACTGGAAATCATCATAATCAACATGCCCCATATTTGTGTCGGCTATCTTTGACCATGCAGAGGAGATCCTTGATTCTGACCATATTCGTTTGAAATCATAATTCATCCAGTCTACTCCCCTCTTGAATTATTCTTGCACAAGTGAAGCCTTTGACTTGGAAGTATTTCCTGGACTCAAATCTGCCTGCATCTATTAGAAAACATAATAATCACCATGATGCTAATTATTGATAAAATTACTATTAAAAGTAGATACATAGCATGCTCTTAATTAACACTCAATGCTCTTCATTTATCTCAAAATCCAAAGAAAATTACTCAAAAGTTAATCCATTTCAAGATTTCAAGATGCTAGAGGAATTTCAGGAAATTCGACCTGAGGCAGATTCTCCGTAGGGAATAAGGGTCAGAAATTTTGAGGTTAGGAAGATTCCCCACAAGAGCCAAAGCTTGGAAAATTCAAGGTGGGAAGGAATCTTGGAGAGTCACACTTCACACAAAATTCTGAGTTACAAACTTACCCTTTCAAGACTTAGGGTTTTTGGGGGGGTCCATTAAGCGAAATTACAAAAAATATGAGGTGACCTGAATCTTTCGAATAGATTAAGGCTCAGAAATTCTAAGCTAGGATGGAATTCCCGACGGGTCCACCTTAGTATCCATTAAGTTGCAACTTTCACTCCCTCATGACGTATGATTGCCTCACAATCACCAGGTGGTATTTCATTCAAACTTCTCTTTTTTTCCTCACCATGCCTTCAGGATTTCCATACCTGGCCAAATTTAGAGAATCCGAGGTTGAGTGGATTTTTCAAAGGAAATGCCTTTGGGAAATCTACGGTATGACACAATCTTTGAAGACAATGAAACCTTTTGAAACCCTTCTAAAGTCAACTCCAAGCATCAAACTTCACTCGAATCCTGACTTAGTCAAATTGGCACCTAAATGACCTTCAGACATCATAAGTGGATAAGTTCAGAAAATTCAAGGTGCCTTGGATTTTCCAAGCGGATTGATCCTCATAAAATCCAAGGGTCAACGAATTCTCCAAGAAGCTCTAATTTTGATCATTCATTGAGATTTTTGTTATGCTTCCTATTTGAGTGTAAAATTGAAAATTATTCCCCTCATTTGATCCAACTTAGGGTTCATCGTTTATGCCCACAAATCAAAGCCCAAATATTAACCTTACAATGTCGATCAAATTATTAAACTAAGGCACCATATCTCCTCTATCGAATTTGGAACTAAATACCAGTTAGGGCACGACGGGGATGGTTAAGGTTTAGGCTTTATTACCTACACTAGGTCATCATACCATCGATGGTAACATTTTCTTGGATTCACAACTAGCACTAGGTTCAACAAGATATCCTTCCCCATATTCTCAATCACATGACATAGGAAGCCCAAGTTTACGATTGCAAGTAGAAAATAGTGACGGGACAAACCCTAATGCATGAAATGACGACCCAACCTTGAAAAGAACATATAAATACCATCAATCACTCCCAAAAAAATCAATGATGCTTCGCATAATCTATCAAAATCATACTCATCAATCATAGTTTATCATAAAAAACACAATGGAAATATAGAACGCACCATAAAAATCTTCATGTAGTGTTAAATTTTGGAGCAAAACCATAAAAAAAAGGAAGGGAAAGACCCTACCTTTGAAGAATGAAATATGGAAGACAAGTGGAAGATGTCACCTTTGAATGGAAGCCAAAATCCACAAGCAGGGTTGTAATAACTGAGCACAGTCGCCAGTCTAGGAGGAAGAATCAACTCATCAAATGCCACAAGCTTGAAGAAATTGGAATGGAAAAAAAAATGACATTCAAATAACCTTTAAATAATCAACCAAGACCACATTGAATGTGCCACCTATCCACCTTAAGTGCAATGAAGAGATGTAACCTGAAGACAGACTCAAGGAATTCAAGCAAGTTCAGATTCTCCAAAGGATTAAGCTACAGAAATTCCGAGCTACCTCAGATTTTTTGAGATGACCCATCACTTTGGAAAATCCGAGCAGGGTTAGATTCTTTGCAAGGTAATCCCCCGAGAAATCCGAGGTAAACATAAATCTCTGAACTTCGTCAAGAATTTTCTAATTTTTCCTACAAGAGGAATTTTAGGTGAAGGCATGAAATTTAAAAGCATTACTTGAGATCAAAGAGCTACAAGTAGAGCACCCTAAGTGCAGATGAGGCATGAATTTCTCCAAGTGAAGTAGAAGGTCAAAATTTAGGGAAACCTATCCCTTAAGGGGAAAAAGGTTAAACCTAAAGCAAAGTGGGAAACAAAAGCAAGTGAGGAGAGGGTCCCCACCTTTGGTGGAGCATGTGTGCAAAAACATCTAAACTTCATCAAGACTTTGCCAATTTTACCTACAAGAGGAATTTTGGGTGAAGGCATGAAATTTAAAAGAATGACTATATATCAAAGAGCTACAAGAAAAGCACCCTAAGTGTAGACGAGGCATGAATTTCTCCAAGTGAAGTAGAAGGTCAAAATTTAGGGAAAGCTATCCCTTAAGGGTAAAAAGGTTAAACCTAAAGTGAAGTAGGGAAAAAAGCAAGTGAAGAGAGGGTCCGCACCTCTGGTGGGGCATTTTTGCAAAAGTGCACAATAGTTTGCACCTATAGGTGTGTGGATACTGGTTCAATAGGCCTAGAGGGTAGGATTTAACTATAGATTCCAATCATGGACAACTTCATTGGTTGTTTTATTTAGGATCTTTAGAATGGTATTTTTGTAGCCTCATCTTGACCATTGCCTTGGGGGTAATATAGGGTAGAGAATCAATGTTGAATATTAAATAGTTGGCATAGCTCTCTTACATCCTGATTCTTGAATGGTGTTTCATTATTTGAGATAAGGGCTTGTGGAACACCATAGAAATAGATAAGGTAATTCAGGATAAACTTGAAGATTTTCTTCCTTGTTATGTAAGCCATAGGAATGGCTTCGACCCACTTGGTAAAGTACTCAGTGGCCATTATGATGAACTTGTGGCCATTTGATGAGGAGGCAGTAATCTTTCTTATGAGGTCAAGCCCCCACTGTGAGAAAGGCCAAGGTGTGACCATTTTTTGCAACTCCTAAGTTGGATCATTGATAAGATCTCCATGTTGTTGACATTGGACACACTTCTACACATACTAATGGGATTCTCTTTCCATGATTGGCCAGTAATACCCCATCCCCAATAGTTTCTTGGATAAGGTTATTCCACTAGAATGGGAACCACAAATGCCTTTGTGTACTTTTGTTAAGGTGGTCAAGGCTTCCTCTTGGTTGAGACATCATAGTAATGTCGCCTTTATGATTCTAGAGTATAGGGTATCGCCTAAGATCATGAATCGAGATTCCTTTTTAACAAAGCTCTTCTAAGGTTGGAGGTGATATCGGATGGGAGGGTACCTCTACTAAGATAGGTGAATATACCATGATACCATGGGGAACTGGGACCAACAATCACACTCACAAATTTAGATTCAAGAATTTGAAAGCTGGTACAAGAAGTTTTTCTATCAAGAATTAACATTGAAGGACGTTGTGTGGCATGTCTAGCAATGATCCAATTGCATCCATGACATCTACTACTCGATTTTTCATGAATGGTATCTTCTCAAAGGTTATATCAATGAAAAATTCCTTGAGACTTTCTACCATCTTCTTATAAGAAGTGAGTTTATCATCCTTGGTTTGGTAGTCGTCATTGACCTGGTTGACAATCAGTTGTGTGTCTCCATAGACCTTTAACTCTTGTATCCGCCATTGGACTACTATCCTTAGACCTATTATTAGGGCTTCATACTTAGCAATATTATTGCTACATGGAAATTCTAGCCGATATGACTTTGGAATACAGTCACCTTGAGGGGTGATAAAGATAATTCCCACCCCTAATCCATGTTGGGTCTATGATCCATCAAAGTACAATTTCTATTTATTTTCTACGCTGAGGAGAAACATTGATTCATCAAGAAACACAAATACCAAAGGATTCTCTGCATAAATGGGTGATTCAACTAGTTGTTCTACAATAACTTGTCCTTTGATAGCCTTGCGCTCCACATACTCTATGTCAAACTCAGTCGAGATCATTACCCTTTTTTCCATTTTCCCAGTGATAGTTTCTTTAGATAACAAATATTTTAATGGGTCGATCTTAGCAATAAGCTTCATTTGATGTGCAATCATGTAATCTTTGAAATTTTGTGACGTAAAGAACACTTCTAAGCATGCCTTCTCAATGGATGAATAATTCATTCCATACCCTACCAAGGTCATGTTGATGTAATAGATGGATCTTTCCTTTCCCATTTCATCATACTGGGATAGAAGAGCTCTCAGTGCTACTGATGTCGCTAAAATTTGTATAAGATTAATGGCTTGTTTAGTATCGGTGGCATGAGAACTAGAGGTGACAATAAGTATTCCTTGATCTGATGGAAGGCTTTATCACATTTCTCATCCCACTTATAAGTTATTCCTTTATGGAGAAGATATGAGAAAGGGTGGATTTTGTTTGATAATTGTGCTATGAATATTCTAATGGATTCTAACCTTCCTTGTAACCCTCTCATCTAATTTAATGTTTTTAGTGGTTCCATGTCTAGGATTTCTTTCACTTTTATTGGATCTATCTCTATTCCTCCTTGTGACACAATATAGCCAAGAAGCTTCCCTGATGCCAAAGACACACTTTTTTGGGTTTAGCCATACCTTATACTCTTCAAGTCTATCAAAGATGGGTCCTAATACCTCTATGTGATCATTCCTTTTCTTTAATTTGGCCAAAATATCGTCCACATAATATTCAACTATTTTATGGATCATATCATGAAAGATTAGGGTCATCACCCTTTGATAGGTTGTTCCCATGTTCTCTATCCCAAAAAAAATCATGTTCCAACAATATTAACCCCATAGACAAGTGAATGTATTTTTATGTTGATCCTCCTTAGTGATCATGATTTGTTTATAGCCAGAAAATGCATCCATGAGCAATAACATTTCATGTCCTTCTATTAAATCGATAATGATGTCGATGTTGGGAAGAGGGAAATCATTCTTTAGACACACTTTATTCAAATCCCTAAAGTCTATGCATATTTTGATGCCCCAGTGGGTTTGGAGAATGGTACTAGATTGAAAACCCATTCAAGATAGTCAATTGGTCGGATAAATCCAATGTCAAGGAGCTTTTGTAACTCTAGTTTAACCAGTAATGCAATTTAAGGACACATTTTTCTTAATTTTTGTTTGACTCTAGTTTGGCTTTAGGATAGACTACTAAATGATGCACAACCACTTCAGGATCAAGCCTCAACATATTTTTGTATGACCATGCAAAGTTTGTTCTTCTCTCTTTCAAGAATGATGCTATGTTTTTTTTTCTTCATCCAACAAGGATTTGGCATAGAAAGTTAACTTGGGTGCTTCTTTTATTCTTACATTCACTAGAGTAGCCTTTTTTGCTAGCATTGGTAATTTTTATGGATGTATTGCACTAAGGGGGAGATTGAATCCATCATCCTTGGGTGCCTCAGAGAATTTTTCACCTTCAGATACATCCTTTCTTTTTACAATTTTAGGATCTGAAAGTGCCACAATGTGGTTTTCACTTAAAGATCTGCATGTTATTTGCATGTCATCAATTTTGTGACTGAAGGATTCAATCATCTCCCCATAGTAAGCTTGTGCGTCTAGCTCTATATCAAATCTTAATTTGTGATCCCCACATGGTAAGTTGTCATGAAGTCTCATGAATTCTAAAATTTCTTCATCTTTTTCAAATATATCTAGAACTGGTGGTCATCATTGGTCCCATTCGATTAGTTGGGGGTATACAAGCGTAATTCAATGGTTTGGTCATTTGGGGTGAAAGATGTGGATATCATAAAGAGAGAGGTACTCTCAAATAAGTTAGCGACATCAAGTGGGAAGTCCTCTAGGGTAGGATCATGTGATGTTGGTAACCAAGAGGAAGCCTCAACCTTCTTACCAGACTGACCTTTGCCAAGAATGGTCACCTTGCTAGTAGTACATCCTAATCCAAGATTCTTTGGATATCTCTCAAGAATGAAGGGTTCAAAAAAATCGTTATCATTTTTCCTAGCTTTTGATTCTTGTTGTACCCCATTCCCAACATTAGTTGCAAGAATTTTTGTCCTCTTCGATGGCAAGAATAGGAACAAGTCATTCATCTTGATATAGTAGTTTAGATATGTCTTCCTCATTGGAATCCTCTTTGTTCAAATCCCTCCACTTGTTGAAGGTGGTAGATGCAATCTTTAATGTTTCATTCACTTTGTTGATAGGTGTGGGTTTTCCATGAGATTTGGGGGAAAGAGGTAACTCCCCCAACACTAAAGTGTCCTTCTTCAGTTTATAATCTCCACAACCATCATCTTTGATAACTGCCTTGATGTCAGGAATATTCTACATAACGAGTGTTTTGGATTTTGAGGTAAATGCAAGGGTAGATGGGTCAAAAAATGAGGATGAGGATGTAGGACCTTCATCATTCTTTGGTATCTGGGGTATCTTGTAGAACTTAGCCTCAAGGTTATTGCAATAGTAGAAAGGCTCAAGATCTCCATGAATAGTAACTTCCTTGTCCTCAAAAAGAAACTTGACACACTTGTGGTATGTGGAATCTACTGCTTGCATGGCATGAATCCATGGTCAACCAAATAGGATGTTGTAGGGGAGATCAAGGTCTAGTACTTGGCATGTAGTCTCATCAATGATAGGTCCCACTTGAATAGGTAGTATGATGATTCCTTACAACACTCTTTCTTGATTATCATATGCCCTAATGGTTGTACTCTTTATTTTATCAAAAGATTCCTCTGAATAACCCAAGTTCTTGACCAACTAAAGGGTGAAATTTTTTAGACCAGCCCCTCCATCTACTAAGACTCTTTTAACCTTATTCTTATGAATAATGACCTCAATATATAAGGTGCGATTGTGAGATGGTTGAGTTGGTAAGTCTTGTTCTGAAAAGGTGAGAAGATGAGGGGTAGTGATATTCCCTACCATAGCTTGAAACTACTCAGTATCAATATTCTCAAGAACGGAGGAAGCGGATAAATCCTTTTCTAATATCTCCCTATGTGCGGGGGATAGCCTCAATAGTTCCAAGATAGAGATCTATGTGAGGATCTTCTTTAGCTGATCTAGGAGACTGTAGTTGCTAGGATTGGATGTTGTCAATGTAGGCTATGACTTTGGTTGAGATGAGGGTCCTTGGATGGTAACCTTTCCATGTTGTGTGGTGACTCCACACTCTACGCTAGGTCCTTTGATGGTAATGCATATTACGACATTTCCACAAGAGGTGACCACATTCGTATAGACATGTTGCATGTTATTGTAACTCTTCCCTTTTCCATTGTCATTCTCTTTGTTGTGATCTGGCATAGGGTTCTTTTATATATGGAGGTCCTAGTTAATGGCTAGTGCATGAACAGATATGTCTCCATTCTCTATAAGATCTTGGATAACATTATTGAGCTTCATGCAGTTCGATATTTTATGTCCTATGATTTTGTGAAAGTCACAAAGATCCTTTTTGTTGTACCATGGTGGTTTATCCTATGTTTCTTGGTAGTTTTGGAAATTGGGAAGCATTATCAAGTTTGAATCTACCAATTTCTTCATGATAGTTTCAATAGGTTCCCCCAATAGTGTGTATTTTTGTTTTGGGTAGTTATTCCTATTGGGAGTTTGTCTTTGTTGAGTTCAGTGTTATTGACCTGATTATTCTGTGGTGATGGTGGGGTTTGTTGCACAATTGGTTGGATGTTGGTTGGCTGATTTTTGTTTTTCCTAGGAGCACTAATGACCACTTTGGCATCAACAATTCCATCATTTGTCACGTTCTTGTTCTTAGCCTAGATGTGGGGTTTGTCATTCAAACTGGTAGATGGGAAATTGCCTTTGTATGCTTGGGTATTTCCTTATGAGATTAGGGATCTCTCAATGTTAACGACCCTAGGGAAAATATCATCGTAAGTGGTGATACATTGCATCTTTAAGTGGAAGGAGAGATCTGGATCAACATTTTCTATTATAATCCCCACTTATTGTTCATTGGGAATGTGACACTTGCTCTTACTAGCTCTTTGTCTCCATCATTGTAAGAAATTAGCGAAGGATTCTCCTTTATTTTTCTTGAGTGTGTATAACTCTTCTAAGCTTACATCCATGTCAAGATTAAAGGAGTTGTGATCTATGAATTTATCGGTGATTTCTTGGAAGGTTTTGATACCTAGAGGCAACTATGAAAACCAATCGATGGATGGGTCTATTAAGCCTCGTGGAAAGAGGTGCATCAAGTAGGAATAATTGTAGGAAACCTCCATACACATGACATTGAATTCTTTGATGTGATCCATAGGATTTTCTCTCCCTTTTTATTTATCAAATTTAGGAACCAAAAAACTGGGAGAGAAAGGTAACATTGCAATGTTTCTATTGAATGGGTATGGACACAAGTTTTTTTGTGTAAGGGGTTTCTTCATTTTTCCTATATGAATATCCTCCATTTTTTGCATTAGCAACTTGGGTTGCGATGCCATATCATCTTGTGGGTTTAGTGGAGGAGCATAAGGTGTGTATTGTGGGATGGTGAATGAATTGTAAGAGATATTTTGATATGATGAGGTGTTGTATGGTGTGTAGGGTGGATTTTTATACTATGAAGGTGACGGTGGTAGAGGTGTATATGTTCCTATGTGTTTGGATTGATGATGTTTTGTTGAAGATTATAGTATAACCCTAGTAGGGAAAACTTTAGTGGTGAATCTTTTCCAATTGGTGAATTCGAGAAATTGGCCAAGTCAAAATTGGTGAATTATTCGCATCCAACAGGGTGTTCAAATTGCCTGGATTTTACGAATTATCGGTCTAATTCATGTCCATTCACCAACGATTTTTTTATGAGGCATATTTAAGCAAAAAAATTTCCATAACAAACTATGTGTTTCAAATGGAATGATTAATATTTTCACCTAGAATCTCAAAAGCATGTAATAAAATGCCTACATATTCACCAATACTATTAAAACAACATTCTATCAGGACCCATTTCGCTAATTAAAATTTATAAATAGTTGCTTGTGAAGACCCATTTCACCAATTAAAATTTATAAATAGTTTATTATGAGCACCTATTTCGCCAATAACATTAAAAAATAATTACATTTGAGGACACATTTCGCCTTGAAAATTACAACGTATCGTTGTATAAGCATATGGGATTCACCAAATTTTTAATATACCATTTAAAATTATCGCGAAATTCACCAAATATGGATTGATTTAAATACAATTGAAACTATCATTTATTCTTACACATTTTGTTCAATTCTAAGGTTCTTGGATCGAAAGTCAGTGAAAGCTGAAAACGTAGACTTAAAGGTGAGTGATCATTTCTTCATAGTGTTATTAGTTATAAGATTTCTTTATCTCTTTTCCATTCTTGACTCAATCTTAAAGATGATATTGAGTACGGAATGGGATCTATATTATCTATCCTTCTTAAACAAGAAGACATTTTTTCCAACTTTTATTCGAAGTGAGAGATCAATATGTCGAGCAGCAAGGGTAAGACTCCTCAAGGTGGTGAAGGGACTAGGAAACAATCAAAACACCCAAAATGTAGAGGTAATTGTTGTGTGGTCTCACAACACACCCCAAGACTAAAAATACTTAGGGACCCAATTGAAAAAATATAACTCTTATGGCAGGAGCTAGTAAATTGGAAGATCATAGGAAGTGAAAGAGAAAATCTTTGATAATAAAAGTACTTCATAATGTAAGTGTTTCAGGCACCGGGTACCGGAAACATAGAAAAGGAAAAAGGTAATGTGAATTTGAATGGAAGGCTCTGGTCCAATATGAAGTAGTTTGGTATGAAGGAGTCTAGTATAACCGAGGTCCAGAAAAGTAAGTGGGTAAAGTTGAATAATAGGTACCGGGTACCAGGTTGTAATGTGAAGTGAAAATGCTAAAATTTTAAAATTGTCTAATGATCCTGGTAATCCGGTATATGTATGAGGATTCATGATATGCTTTTGAAAGGCATGTTGATTATGATATTTTCGTACTAACATTTGAATAATGGTTTTATTTACATGAGATGTTATAAATATTTTTAAAGGGATTTAATATGTGGAATTTGTGATTGCGAGAGATATCGATTATGATGCAAAGCTCAGGTATGGACGGTCAAGAAAACTTGAATCATGGATGGAATAATTTTTAGTCCTGTTCAATTGCTCTGGGAGATTATAAGGTAGAGGGCTTTGATTCCACCAAAATTCTGGGGATCTTGGTATTTCACATACGGTGGAAAAAAATGCCAATGTTTGAGAGAGCCCATTCCTGAGAGTGATAGAATTGGATCCAAGCGATGTGTGGGGGAAAAAATTCTACGTTTTCATTTTGAATATATGGGAAGTCCCTACACATTATCATTATTTGAAGTATCATCCTGGCGAAGATTCAAGATCAACACTCGAAGAGCTTCAACGTGTGATTGGAGTTGACTTCCATTGACTTCAATTACAATTCTCCTATTGGTCACTACATTCCATGTGCCTTGATGAGATTGGTCCCTTATATTTCCTCTCATGTAATTGTCTTATCCTATCTAATCCTTGTGTTCTATAAAAGGCCAAAGGATCTTTATTTTTATTTTTAAGTTTAGAATTTGTGGATGTTGGAGGAGCATAAACTTTTAAGTTTTGTTCTTTTTTCCTATTTTATGAACCATTCTAGCGCAAAACTTTGTATGCATGTTGTATACGCATAAAAATGGTCATGTATATAATCCTGGCAATTAATTAAATATTTATTATTTAATTAATTTTCTAAAGTCCTCTACATATGATTAAATTTAATTAATTTAATTAATTTAATTATATTGTTCATTCATCTTATTTCTCTTCCATAATTAAATAAATTTATTTTATTTAATTATTTTCATATGTCCTCTTAATTAATTAAATAAATACATTCTATTTATTTAAATTAATTATCACTGTTTGAATTTAAATTAAATCTTTTGATTTAATTAAGTTTAAATATTTCCCCTTTCTTCTATTTTAATTCTTCTTCTAATTAATTAAATGTTTCATTTAATTAATTTCATAAAAGTGATTTAATTAAATAAATCTTATTTAATTAAAAATATCTTATGTTTTCTTTCCAATCCAAAATTAGGTATTTTAACCTAATTGTGCAATCTTCTCATATCATAATTAAATATTTTATTTAATTATGAGATATTCTGCTTTTTTCAATAAAACATGATTAAAGCTCTTTTCTTATCACAAACTTTCTTCTGCTTTTAAAAGCTTAATTAAATATTTTTATTTAATTAAGAAAAGCTGAATGTCCTCCACAAATAAATAATTGAATTTTTAAATTCATTTATTTATCAGCTTTTAATCTTTCTTTTTTTCTTATCTTCTCTTCTTTTTCCTCTTTCATAATAAAATAGAAAAATCTGTTTCTAGGGTTCTTCTATCTTCTCCTTCAATTTCATCTATCTTCAGCCGTTTGATCTGCCAGGAATTATCACAACCATCAATCGAGACAGCCAATCAAAATCATTCAGAAAGTCCTATAAATACCTGTGTGAATCCAAACATTGGTAATAGGCAATTAAGTAGAGTTTATGCATTTAATTCATTTAGTATTCATTTATCATAGCATCATGTTTATTTCAAGTTTCTTAGCTAAAATCATTATCATAGCTTAATCATGCATTCATATCATAGCAAAATCTCGTTCTTTAGGAAGACAGTTTGTTGAGCCTAGCCACTAATCTGAGAACACAAGGCTGGAATCTACAAAAACACTAAAGATAGAGGACGATAGGACGACAACGGAAATAGGATACTGAGTTTGCACTTCTCTATTCCTTTTATATTTCTGTTTTTGTTATAATGTTCTATTGGTGTGTTTGAACTGGTTCTAATTCGTTTATGCACTTAATTTTCACACACACATTAAATGGCGCCCACCATGGGGCCTATGCCCCGATTTTAGACTTCTTTCTTGCAGGTTTTTCTTGCAGGTTTGCTTATAGGTTTTCTGGCATTCGACAGCGCGTTTTGGAAGATTCGGGAAATTTTCTTTTGTAGGTATTTCGGCGCATCTAGGCTCTGTTTCAGCGCATCTGGGAAACAGAGTGGTGCATCCGTCATTTTCTGTAGCGCATTTAGTATTTTAGTTAGCGCATTTAGGACATACTTAGCACATTTAAAGTTGTATCAGAAAATTAAAAAAAATCTCTGCATTTAGAATAGCGCATATAGTTTTTGTTTTCGCGCATCTGGGTAACAGAGAAGCGCATTTGTTTTCTGTTTTAGCGCATTTATGTAACAGAGTTGTGCTTCTGGTCTCTATTTCTACGCATTCGGGAGACAGAGCTTCACATCTGGAATTGTAACCGAGATTCTGAGTCTGACGCCTTCCGCAGACAGAATTTCTTTCATTTTTATGTTGGGCTTAAAATGAATCAATCTAGGGTAGCCACCACACCTTTTATCATGCAGATAAAATGAACCCCATGTCTATTGTGAAGCAACATCTTCACTTAGATTAAATCACATTTGATTTTGGTGCACATAAAATGAATCTGTCTACTCTTATTGACTGTGCTTGAAAGTGGTAGGTGATTATGCTCTCACCCCGTGCAAACTAGGTGATCAGAAAACTAGACCCACTTTTCCCTGTGTAACCCTGATTTGATAATCGAAGTATCCTCTCCCCTTGCGCACTTGTGCGATCCTAGGTGCAAGAGAAACGGTTATTGACTTTAGAAATTGGGCCTGCCTTAACGAAAAAAGTACTCACCTTAAGGGACAACTCAAACCGGCAATGGAGCTAAAGCCAAGCTACCCCCAACCGGTATATAAATGTAAATCTTAAGGGAAAACCTAAGGTTGCTTGTGCGGATGTGTCATACGGATGGAGTTGTACTCCCTTAAACCCTGTTGAGCTTAACCTCTTCAGGCTGGAGTGCCACCTTAATGGTGATTAATCTCTTGCCCCATGTATGGCCACTCGAACGGGGGTCCCGAACTAAATACCATTGTTTAGAAAGCCAAAAACCTTCTATTTGCTAGTCCAGCACCGGTCGGTGTGAAGCCTTCCACACTTTCGCAGTCAATAGTAGAGGTGATCAGCTTGCCATGGGAGTTTCATGGGGGTTGGAAGCTTGGTTGGCCTGAGAAGAGAGTGCACTGTAAGGGGGAGCCCATGCAGCCAAGCTTCTGGATTCACACACTACTGATATGCGGTTGGGGAAACCCACGTGGAGTCTAGTGGATATTGTCCTGGCCTAACCTAGGTTGTGCTTGTCTTATTCTGTGCTTGGTTATGAATCAAATTAAATCAAACTGTTTGATGTGCTTTCAAAACATTAATTCAGATAAAGGATCATCCAAGAACAAACATGACAAATTTCAGCTGAAAACTGGTCAAAACTGTCCTAGAAAAACTGTTTTAGCGCATCTAGGGGAAAACTGCAGCGCATTTAAGCTCTGTTCTAGCGCATCTGTGTTCTGTTTCGGCGCATTTAGGATTTTCTGCTGCGCATTGGTGCTCTGTTTCTGCGCATCTGAGATTTTCTGAAGTGCATTTGACTATTTCGCCAGTGCATTTGACTTTTTCTGTAGCGCATTTGGGAAACATAGTAGCGCTTTTAGGTTTTTGTCACAGACCCAACTTTCTAAGATTTTACTCCCATGTTAAGAAAGTGGAAATCAACCAAGTTCACCAAGAAATCAGTTTTCAATAGGATCAAGAAGCCCAAAACAAATTTAAGTTACAAGAAGACTTTAGATCGCAGAGAATTCCTGTATAAGAGTCGAGACGTCTTGCTCCATTATCGCACATTCCTCCATAGATACCAAGACTACATTAGGGGATTCACTGACGATTATGCTGTAGAACCTTTGGCTACCCAAGCTTATTATCAAAGATTAGCATTATCTCAACGTCATAATTTGAATCAACCTCTTCAGTTTGAGAACGTACCACAACCTTCAATTGAATATTCAACGCGTCCCAATCAGATCCTTCAGTGACCCTCGATCATATTCAAGGATTTCTTACATATGCCTGTTTTTACGAGATCTCAACACAACAAAGCAGGAGAAACACCTCAAGAAGAGGGTGAACGAGATAGTCCTCTTTTTAGTGTAAGTCGCAATCCCCTTTTCAGTAACAACAATATGGCTGACAGAGAGGAAAGTTCGATACTTAAGAATAAAAACATGAACAAAACTCCTATAGGTAGTGATGATGAACAAGACGACGAACTTGAACTTAGAGAGGCAGAACAAAATCCCAAGTTTCTTAAAGCCCTTGAAAAGATTATACAATGTGACAAAGAGAAATACTTTCTTTTTCTAGCAGATCAAGGAGCTAAATTGCCTAAAGACTTTGATACTGAGAAATTAAAAACCACCGAGGAAGAGCCATCCCTATCTGAATACGCCTCCTTCAAAAAAGAGTTCAGAGAAATGCAGGGAGAAATCAAAGAGTTACGAGGAGGAACTGCAACCAAGAAGTACACTTTGGATGACATATGTCCTTATCCTTTTGATAGAAGTCTCAACATGATTCCATTTCCTAAACACTGTGAAATCCCCAAATTTGATCGTTATAATGGAAAATCAGACCCAGTTGACCATGTTAGAGACTTTCGAAACATGACATTGGAATTTGCCCACGAAGATACATATTTATTGCGATTATTTCCTCGAAGCCTTGGAGTCAACTCTATGGAATGGTTATCTAAGATTACACCTCCTATTCGAACATTTGAGGAACTGATGAATTTGTTCATAAAACAATACTCCTACAACGTTCAACACCAGATCACCATGATTGATCTTTGCAAAGTTACGCAAAAACCTGGGGAATCTTTCACTACCTTTCTTCAAAGATGGAGGAGAATGTTCGCTAGGTACCCCCGTCATGTCCCTGAAAAGGAGAAAATGGTTACTTTCATCAATAGCCTCAACTTAGAAATGAGTTATCGTTTAAATCTACACTATCCACCTTCCTTTGAGAAATTGATTGAGGATGCCATCACCATCAAAAGTGCTTTGGTCAAAAGAGGGACCATAAAACTTGATAGGGACAACCCTGCCTCATCTAACCATTACAACAATTAGGACAAGTCTAAGTTTTGGACCCGCAACAAGAATGTTGTAAATGATGGTGTTGTAGATGCAAATCATATCACGACTAAGCCATTTACCTTGAACACTCCTCGTAACAATAATTACAACCATGTCAATTCAGTCGCAAATCAAGGAAACAATCATCCCCCTCCAACGAACTATAATCAAGGGACTGCCAACAACCAAAACTACTGGAACAACAACAACAACAACAACACTTCAGGGAATACCTCAAACACGAAACCACAATGCTTTCCATTCTTCTCCAATAAAAGAACTTTTACTCCAATAGGACAATCCTTAGAATCAGCTTTCAAAGAGGTCATGGCAAAGAACGCCCTTATGTTACCCTTATAATGCAATTACGAACCTAATGTAAAACCTCCATCGTGGAACGAAGCCTATTTTTGCGACTACCATAGGTGCAGAGGTCATCATACAAACAACTGTCAAGGTTTGAAACATGCTATTCAAGATCTCATTGACAAGGGCATTATCACAGTAGAAGGACAGCAAAAATCCAACGAAGATCACCAAGCATTTCGAAATCCTCTACCAAATTATCAAAAGGGAGAATCTTCTGACAAAACTGTGAACCAAATTGATGATAATGTAATCCGTCACCTCTATACGGACGATGAGCGAGTCAACGTCATAAAAATCAAAGAGAAAGTAGACAATGGACAAGTAAATGTCACAACAAGAGCACAAGCTAAGGTTGTTTTGAAAGGTACCTCTTCAAAATCCAATGAGACCTCTCCTCAACACCAATATGACTTAGTTAACCAACTTCAAAAAACTCCAGCTCAAATCTCCATTTTTGAACTTCTAAAGATTTCCCCTGCACATAGGGAAATTTTAGATAAAACCCTCGTTGAAACGACTGTATCTACGGATTTGGATGTGAATTGATTTCAAACCATGGTAGGACATTTGTCCTCCCCCACATGCCTTTCATTCTTAGACAAAGATGATGTTTCCCTAACTCATCCCCACAATTCATCATTACACTTAGAGGTCATGATCCACAAATTCTATGTCAAACTTGTTCTAATAGATGGAGGGGCTGGTCTAAATATATGTACTTTGAAGGTGATTCAAGCATTAGGATTTGCCGAAGACTCCATTGATCCTAGAAGGAAGATTACCATTAAAGCCTATGATGATGAGGAGAGAACGTCTAAAGGTCTAATCATGCTACCAATCAGAGTGGGACCTGTTATCAAAAATACCTTTTGCCAAGTTTTAGAGCAAGATCTTGCATACAATATCTTGTTGGGTTGTCCTTGGATCCATGAGATGCAAGCTGTTCCGTCCACTTACCACCAATGTCTTAAGTTTCCGTATGATGGACAGGAAATCACTATACCAGCTGATAACTCAAACGCCCAAACTTGTGCCAATGTCAAAGCTCATCAAGATACTTTGGTTCCGAATAATCGAGAAGCACTTGCTGATGCTTCTTCTCAACATGCTACACACGTCAGTCAGTTAACTAAAAGCTTTGACAAGAAACTACAGTTCAAGGAAAGTGGAGTTGGGGAATATTCCCTTTGTCTTGCTAATCTACCTACGTCTCCTCGATCACATGGAAAACCTTCTATTACACCACAACAGATATCAGCAGCATCAACATTAGCACAGGTACAAACAGAGCCCACTACCAAGTTCAATGGACAATTTATCAAAGAAAAATTTCCCATGGGAGATCCTGAGGACACAGCAATTCTAGATTGGCTCTATAAAGATGAAGAGGATGCAATTCTAAATGTCACCTTACCAACAGAACAATATGGGAAAGGATATTCTATCATGCAAAAGATGGGATATGATAATGGTCCTCTTGGAAAGAGAAAAGAAGGCGTAGTTGAGCCTATCCATCTTCCAGGACTTGCAGCATATGATAAAACTGGAATAGGCTATGAGGCTACCATATCTAAACAATCCCAAGGTACTGTTTTTACACTGCAAGAAGGTTTCGATAAGAATGAAACATGTTTGGTATCAATCCTGAATTACATTGAAAATAACTCTGACACAGATTCTGCTGAATATGAATGGGATACCATCCATGATAAAAAAAATTGGAGAGACAAAGAGGTAGATGTCATACATAAGTATACGCCCGCTTTAATCAAAGGAGAAGGTTCAGGATCCCAACCACAAGAATCTGAACCACAAAGCAACTATGAGTCTAGTGATACTGAGTCAGATTTTAACGAACAAGATTATCAGGAGAATAGTCCCATCATTGACCTATCTCATACCTCGGATCCTACCGATAACTCTGTCTTGACCCTAACCATCGCCAATTTTACACAACCGGACAACGTCCTACCATTAATCCATCCCGATCTCATTGACTGGGATCTTACCGAACCTATGGATATACCTATTTTTCCAAATGATGAAGCTATCATAAACTTCCTTTCTGCCGATGATGTAAATAATTGTTCCACTAACGATTTTCGGTATGAAGTCTTTAATCAAGAGAGTGTCAAGTCTCCTAGCTGCAAAAATGAAAATAAAGATAAATGGTCTAGTGGTGAAAACTAGAATCTGGCAGTACTAGATCAAGCAAAAGACAAAATAAAGAGCGTATCAGATGGTGAAAACCTTTTTGAGGCAACATCTGATGGGACTCTTGACACTCTCCCAGAGCACTATCATGAGCGATCATCCATCTTGACTGAGCCTACAAAGGAAATCAACGTCGCAACTACAGATAATCCAAGGATCCTACAGGTAGCTGAATCAATGACAGCTAAAGAAATCCCAGAGTTCATGAATTTTCTCAAGGAAAATCAAGTCATTTTTGCATGGTCATATGCAGATATGCCCGGCCTTGATCCTGATCTCATTATGCATCATTTATCTATCAAATCAGGAGCCAAACCAGTAAAACAAAAACTTAGAAAGATGAATCCTCATATTGCACTATTGGTTAAAGAAGAACTCAAGAAGCTCCTCGATGCAGGTTTTATAAGATCAATTAACTATGTCGAATGGATTTCCAATATTGTACCAGTAGCAAAACCAGACAAACGTGTAAGAGTATGCACTGATTTCAGAGATCTTAACAAAGCTTGCCCAAATGATGACTTTCCGCTTCCAAGTATCGACACTATAGTTGATCTAACAGCAGGCCATGCCATGTACTCATTAATGGATGGTTTCTCGGGTTACAACCAAATCAAGATTGCACCAGAAGACCAAGAGAAAACAGCTTTCACTTGTCCGTGGGGAACATATTGTTGGAATGTCATGCCTTTCGGCTTGAAAAATGCTGGAGCTACTTATCAAAGAGCTATGACTATGATCTTTCACGACATGATGCACACATTCATGGAAGATTATGTAGATGACATATTGGAAAAATCACACACCAGAGAAGGACACTTGGAGATACTATCTAAAATATTTACCAGATTGGAGAAATTCAAAGTTCGTTTAAACCCTAAGAAATGTGTTTTTGGGGTCACATCTGGAAAACTGTTAGGATATATTATTTCAGAAAAGGGAATTGAAGTAGATCCTGCTAAAGTTCGCGCAATCATGGAGATGCCTCCCCCAAAGAACATTAGTTAGTTGAGATCCTTACAAGGGCGACTCCAGTCTATCCACAAATTCATTGCACAATTGGCTAACAAAAGTCTACCATTCACACATCTCCTACATAAGAATGTTCCTTTTAGATGGGATGATAAATGTGAAATGGCATTTCAACAAATCAAGCAGTACCTGATGAATCCACCGGTTCTTGTACCACCAAATCCAGACAAACCATTGATTCTGTATATTGCTGCAACCGAGACATCTTTGGGAGCATTATTAGCACAAGAAGACCATGAAGGGAAAGAACGGGCAATTTATTACATCAGTAGAACATTGACAAGTCATGAGCTTAGTTACACTTTCATTGAGAAGGCTTGTTTGGCAGTCGTCTTCGCTTCCCAGAAATTCTGACATTACATGCTAGCTCATACAATTAAGCTTGTTTCCAAAATTGATCCACTCAAGTATCTGCTAAGTAAAGCATCACTAACAGGAAGGTTAGAAAAATGGATCATGATTTTGAGTGAGTTCGACATCCACTATGTTGATCGCAAAGCAATCAAAGGACAAGTTATCGCGGATCAACTAGCAGACGCTCCTCTCCAAACAGAGCACCCTTTACACATTGAATTTCCAGATGCTGATGTCTTCACTGCAGACTTTAAGTAGCCATGGTCCTTATACTTTGATGGTTCTTTTACTCAACATGGCTCGGGGGCAGGCATTCTCTTTGTCACCCCTCAAGGGCATACCATTCCTAGGTCCTATAGGTTAATGTTTCCATGCACCAATAACATAGCCGAATATGAAGCACTAATCACTGGACTGAAAACAACATTAGAATGGAGGATTACCGAGCTACAAGTTTATGGTGACTCACAACTAGTCATTAATCAAATCAATGATGACTATCAGACTAAAGATGACAAGTTGTTACCATACAAGAAGATGATTGATGACTTCAAGAAGTATTTTGTGGACATTCAGTTCACACAAATTCCGAGGATTGACAACAAAGTGGCCGACGCTATGGCTACGATCGCCTCATTGATACAACTCCCAGACAAACAGACTCGCTATGAATTTCTGGTGGAACAATTATTTACACCTGCCTATGACACACCTGAAAGCCAAATTATCTGCCACCTAGTAGGATCCGATTCACCCTGGTATGGCAAGATTTATGCATACCTAAAAGATGATATATTACCACCTGACTTGTCTCGCAACCAAAAATGTAACTTTATCCGACAATCCTCTCGATATACCCTTATCGCTGATACCCTTTATCGCCGTGGGCTTGATGGTACTTTACTTC
>VDFB02271358.1:643927719-643969116 GCA_007258455.2 Sequoia sempervirens
TTCAATCTAGCCCACTATCTATCAAGTGTCTCTTCATTTTGTTCTGAACAAATAGTATCTGACATGATTTTTTTTTGCCAAGCTTGACTATTTCGATCTTCAAAAAATATCAAACTCACACTCCAATAATTTTTATTCATAGACAGGTAACATAGTCTAATAATTCCGATATTTTACACCAAAAAAATTTGGCATGCAACCACCCATGCAAAAGAGAAGATAGTCTGAAGTTAATGACACCAAAAAACACTTTACAATGCTAATTCCAAAACTTATTAAATTCTGATTTTACTATGATTTCCAACTATTAAGACTCCTACAATCAGAATATTGAACTTGATCACAAAATTCCTACAACAATGGAGGTAGCGAGCTAGTAAGAGCAAGTGACCCATTCCTATGGAGTAATGAGTCATAATCATCATTGCTAATATCAATACGGATTTATCCTTTTAGTTAAAGATGCAATGTGTCACTTCTTATGACGAACTTATCCCTAGGGCCCTCAACATTGAGAGAGCCCTAATAAAAAACAACAGAAGCATTGGTAAGAGCATGATTAGGGTACAAAAACCTAGGCCTCGTAGAAACATAAACAATAACTATGGCGGATTGGTGGTTTTAATACCCGGAAAGATTGAGACAATGGCAGGTAATAACGAAATCTTGCAATCTAAAGATTGTAGCCAATAACAAGCACCTTATGTAGCTTCGCGACATTTGTAAATGCAATCTACGGTAAGAAGAATAGCGGGTCACTTGAGATGTGGCGGTCAAAAAAAATAAGGCTGAGCATTGACAAGATAATAAAGCTCAAACCTTGCATAGTAAAGTGGAGATTTTAACAGTGATTTTCCTTACCCCCTTGCTGACCTTAAGGGTTTTTCAAATGTTTTTGGTAATGTTAGACAAGGAAAATGCAATCAAGGAATGACTGTCCAAATGAAGTAGCAGTGGTAATCATAGGTTCAATATTTCTTCTTAGCCATTAATGTATAATGGAGGTAGTGGATTGCATGTTTGAGCAGTGTTTTGAGACTCATCAAAGATGGGAAAATAGTGAATAATACCTTGTGAATTGTGAAGTAGTGTCAATAAGGTTGAAGGATCTTAAGAACTACAATACCATGAAACAATGAGTCCCCTATAGTAAGTAGGCAGTCTATAGGGCATAGTTTGATTTTATAGAAGGATTCTCATTAAAGGAATCTTCAAGTGATAGTGAAGTCGCTGTTTGAGATTAGGTGGTGCAATACCTGAATCTTAAAGGAAGTTAGCAAAGCGATAAATGTGCAAGAAAATGAATTGTACACAACAAACAATTCACAATGTTATCTTCCATAATGCCTTGAGTTTGAAGACAAAAATTTCATTGTATCTTCATGATGAAAGTGGTGAGAGCTTAATGGTCAATCGCAGCAACCATGATTTTAAAACATGCTATTGTGCTTATGGGCAACATTTTCAGCAAATGATGAGTGGTGGTTTGGAACAATGGGGTATGAAGGACTTGCTTTATATGCATCTTATCTGATCTAACTTAAAGATAGTGTTCTTAGAAAGAGATTGAAGGTGGATTATGGAACCTAAGGGTTACCATGATAAGGATTAAAGTAAAGACTGAGATCTATCTAAAAGCCACTATCATGAAGATATTAAAGATGTCACATGCAAAACCCTAACAACTGGAGTAATGAATATAGTGCCAAAGAGGATGGTGTGTCAAAGATTTAGAGATCCCACATTATCTTACTCCGCTGTGGAAATAATACTCTCATTTATTTATTTATTTAATTAAAAGAAATCATTCTAAACCCTATATGGGAGACATACATTGATACTTCAAAAGCCTCTGAAGGAATTTGAGATTATGCAAATATATGTCAAGTAACATTCATAAGGTTTAGAAAATCTTGATCACTCTCTAGAATAGCCCATTAAACATGGGTTGTGCTTGAATGCACCACATAATTGATATAACACAACCACTCTGCATATCAACCAGAGTTATAGGCTCTTTATTGCAGTAAGAGGTAATCACTCTTCGATCATGCTATAATTACATCCTAACCTGTTAAACTTGAGACAACCTGAATGCACCCAATGATGATTGACACCTACATTATACAACCTGAATTAACTACATTATATGAGTGCCTCCATTTCTATCACAAAATAGCCACATTAAACTTGGGTCACACATGAATGCATCTTGTATTTGTTATAGCACAACTGTGCCAAATGACCAATACAATTATGGATCACATAATTACATTCACAAGAATTGTTCCTCAGTTGTGATCTTATGGTGATTCCACACAACAAAATTTGGACATGAAATTCTCAAAACCCTTAACCTCTAAAATGAACTGATGAGATATTGCTTTAAAATATGATTTTCAAACCTCGAACTACAAATCTGATTTCACAACCGACTGCGAAAAAGACAATGACTACCCTCAACTTGGTGATATCTTCTTGAATTTTTTCTTATTTTTCCCAAGAAAATCGTCCGTAGTTCTCCACAAACTGTCTCAAGTAGAGCAAAACACTGTCGCAATACATCAGGCGCGAACTCACTTTTCTTTATGTCGGCCACAATTTGATTTTTTTAATTTTTCATGTTTGTCAAACATTCGACGAAAATAATAGCCGACATTTTGATGAACACCAGGTTCGTTGATATTTCGACGGACATCGGGGATAAAATTTTGAAACAATTGGAAATTACACATCAAATTTTACAAGCACCCGACGAACATCGAATTTTACATATTTTGTCGGACAGTTTCGTCGTATTTTGCAGTCAAATGCATTAGTGATTAATCATAACTACACAAAATAGACAAGGTGTCAAGTCAACAACATTCAAACCCATCCAACCCATATTTGACTAATTGGCTAACCTATTACAACAATGTTTCCCATCGTAGCATAACCAAACCAACATGCAAATGTATTCGCCTGTCTCGTCAACCATGAGACCTACAACACGTATCAGCTTCAATTTGTCCCATCTCACCAAGTAGGGTGCACACGTATTGGAGCCAAAGACAAATATCCCACCTGCATCCATTTAATAGTCCTGTAAGGCCACCATTATTCAAAAAAAAAAAGTGGAAACAATTTCAAACAATCCACCAAACCAATCAAGTCAAGAATTAATGGCCAAAATCAATCAAATTTCCAATTCATATGAAACAAAATTCAAATTAAAAATAGGACAAAAATTTATTTCACCACACTAAACAAACATCAATCAAATTCAAATAATTTCCAATTCAAATAGCCGTGAAAACCAAGAAGTATTCACTTATTCTACAGTAAGCGACATAAGAAAAGGAGGAGTGACAAACACGGAATTGAACGAGTTAACATCAAGGGGAGGAAACAACTCATATTCCAATGCACCAGCATCCATATTGTTCCAGGTTTTCCTTTCACACTTTTCCATTCATTTACTTTATATTGTTATTCATTACAGCCATTATTGTTTTCCATTTCTAAGCTTTATATTGATCTTCATTACAATCATTACAGTCATAGGTTTTTATTTATGTTTCCCTAGGGTTTATATTGCAAATATTACAGTCACAGGTGTTTCTTTATCTATCACTAGGGTTTATATTGCTAATATTGTAGACATAGGTTAGCATATGTGTTCCATAGGGTTTATAATGCAAATATTACAGTCACAGTTTACCATTTAAAGCTTTCCCTAGGGTTTATTTTGCAAATAATAGTCATTCGTTAGCATATACATTCCCTAAGGTTTATATTGCAAATATTAAAGTCACAATTTAACATTTCTGTTTCCCAAAGGTTTATATTGCAAATGTTATAGTCATAGTTTACCATTTCGGTTTCCCTAGGGTTTATATTGCAAATATTACAATCATAGTTTGCCATCTCTATTTACCTAGGGTTTATATTGAAAATGTTACAGTCATAGTTTATCCTTTCTGTTTCAATAGGGTTTATATTGCAAATATTACACTCATAGTTTAGCATTTCTATTTCATAGGTTTTGCATTATCATTCACTCTGCTTATCGTAGTCTCATAGGTTTTGCATTTTCATTCACTCTACTTATCATAGTCTCATAGGTTCTGCATTATCATTCACTCTACTTATCGTAGTCTCATAGGTTCTACATTATTGTCTATATGGTAAATATTAGTCATGGTTTACCATTTTTGTTTCATATGTCCTACATTATCATTCACTCTGCTTATCTTATTCTCATAGGTTCTGCATTATCATTCACTCTAGTTATCTTATTCTCATAGCTTCTGCATTGTCATTCACTCTGGATATCTTATTCTCATAGGTTTTGCATTATCATTCACTAAGATTTCTATTTTTATTAGGTTTTTTTTTAAATCTTTTTCATAGGTTTTTGCTTCATCAATTCACAAATATTTATGCCTATCAATGAGTTCATCATAGACAAAATATGCGAGCTTTGTTAAACTCTTACTGATTTCATTCGTAAGCTTTCTATTGTGTCATAGTTCAAATATGAGTGTGGTTTTCACTTTGATGTGCATGAGAATGTTAATGTTGTAAATGCTTAAGAGATATGAGATGTTCTTAAATTCTAACTCCCTTGCATAGTTTGTAATTTTGTGCTTCTTACTCCTCTATTTCCTTATGTCACTCACTCTAGAATAGATGTAACTCTCTAAACTATTAGAAAATATGATCTCAAATGAAATGCAACAAACTAAAAAGATAACACATACAAAAACTAAATAATATTTTTTTCAAGCATCACTCTCTTCATACATATAAAGATAACTGTTCAAGCATTTATGTTTCATAGTTTACCATTTATGTTTCATAGGTTCTGCATTATCATTGATTCTAGTTATCATATTCTCATATGTTCTACATTACAAAAAAATTATTCTTCTATTCAAGCATCACATCACTCTCTTCATACATATAAAGATAATTGTTCAAGCATTTGTGTTTCATAGTTTACCATTTATGTTTCATAGTTTCTGCATTATCATTGACTATGGTTATCATATTCTCATATGTTCTACATTACAAACTAATTATTTTTCTATTCAATCATTATTGATTTGATTGTACTTATTCTGTGTAGATGGCCAAGGGCAATGCAGTGGTGACCCATACTGGGAACAAAAAAAGAAAAGAGCCATGACAAGGTTTCCCTTTGACAAACAAGGATCTAGATTCCCCGCTGAAATAGATCCTGTTGCACAAGTAGATGAGGTTTCTACTCCTCAAATATTGCAGATTGAGGTTACTACACCTCAAATACCATAGAAGGTAAAACAAATATAGAAGTTGTGGTCTTCATATGACATGAAAAGGGCACTTTATGATGTTGACGAGAATGACATGTCGATAAGGGGGGCTTCAAAAAAGTGGTCAATCCCAACAACCACATTGTCCAAATGGTTAGGGGGTCTAACAAAAACTTCCAAGAAAGGTTTGCCAATAGTCCTCACTGAAGAGGAAGAACATCTTATTGTGGAATGGTGCAAGAAAATGGATGATATTGGTCATGGTCTTGAGATAGTCAATCTTAAGTCTAAGGTTGCTCAAATATGTTAGAATAGGCCAAACCCTTTCACCAATGGGTTCCCAGGGAAGTCCTTGTGCACATGCTTCAAGCATAGACATATTGAACTTGCATTACGAATTGCTGAAGGCCTAGACAAAGATAGGGCATGTTGATGTTCAAAAAAACACAACAACATTAAACAAAATATCTCTATTCTATTTCTCCTGAAAAAGAAAGACAACATATAGTAATCTAACTCCCAAGGTCCTCGTAGTTGGTTCTCAACTGTGTTGATATTTGTCAATGGTCAATATAACTGTAATATGCAAATGGGCCTTTGTTGGTAATAAGGAACAAAACTACATTAGATCAATTAACCTATGTTGGGGGGGTTTAAATAAACAAAAAAAGATATATCAAAGTTTTAAAAATAGTAGAATATGAATAAAATTTCTTAATATCTAGACATGCATATCAATAATGAGTGTTTCTTTACCTAACCAAAACCACAACATGATGTAATCCATAGAATAATCTACACCACTGCATGCATTCGTAGTGCTAATTCATAATCACAACTATTCACTAAAACCTTTACTTCAAAACTTGAAACTGATCATTCACACATCATTAAAACACAGATCAAATAGATATAACAACAATTTCATTCACACATAATTCAATGAGATAATCTTGAATCCGGTTTCCTCTATTTATTCTCATAAAATAGAAAACATTTAGGCACATAAAATCACTAGCATATGGAATGATTATGAATCATTAATCTTGTCAAAAGAGGTCCAAACTTAACATGTAAATTATATAAAAACTGCAAAATATATCTAAGTTCAACTGAACTTCTCAAAGTATCAGGCTAACAAATATGAAATTCTAAGACTATGATTCCTATTTGCTATCCTCAAGTGGCTAATCTTCCTTCAATGAGCTGACCTTTAAAAAATAAAGCTCAAAAGTACATATAGACATGCCATGCACAAGTTCCTCTCAATCAAAAACTTAGATCCACAAATTAAGGAACCGGGACTGCATGAAGGAACTAGACTGACGATTTTCAGTTACAAGGCTTGACTACTTTTTTACACAAAATTCTAACGCCCAAGGAATAAGTTGGAATTGGGGAATGGGAACTAGAGTCCAAATTGTGTCAAATCCTGCAAAATAGGAGAAGAGAGGATGTGGTGTCAAGAGGAGGATGTTCTGCTACCAACTCACTCCTGCATTGCTTGGTAAATAATATACTCATCATAACTAGAGAACATTTGTTGAAGGATATCCAAGTCAAGCCCATCTAACCAATTGTCCTCAAATTTAATCCTCTTTAATTCTGCTGAGGAAAATTCTTGCATATCCTTTAACTTGATTCCCCTTCTGACAACTTGTACCTCTTCTCTGATGTCCATAAATATATCCAATAACAAGTCTTCTCCATCATCTCCTTTTTGCATTACTTCTTCAAATCTACTACTCCACTTCTCCCTCAACTTGTACAAAGGAATACTCTCTTTGACTGGGATGTCTACGTTGACTAGAGTGGCAACTACTGCCTCCAATTCATTAATCTACTCATTCAAGTCTTTGCTTGCTTCTTGAACCTAATTCTTATGCTCATAGATGAACTTTCATTTGAATCTTATTATACTCATAGTCTTCTTAATAAAACCTGCATTATCTTCTTCAAGAATTGGCTGCTCCAGGAGAGTCGACTTAGGCACTTTGCTGATATCTTTAAGATTTTTAACATATTCTCTATACTCTTCATCTTGTTTTTCTAGGTCTTCAGCATGCTAGTTCACACTCCCTACCAACTCAAATGTTTCCTCATGAACCTTGAAACCATCAGCTAACACTTCACCAACCTCCTGATTGAGTCTATTAATCCATCTTTCAAGCATCCCCACTTTACTAATCTGTACCAAGTCATCAACTTCCTTCTTTGTAAGTAAGACTGGGGATTCAGGAGCAGTAACTTGTTGAGAAATTGGGGAGGACACATCCTTTAAGAATTTATGTAGTTGATCCAATTGGGCTTTAAGCTCATCTTTCTTTTGCTTATCTCTAATCATTATGGATTTGGTGGAGAAAGCTACAATATCAATGAGATTCATTTGTTGATTCCTTGTAGGTCTCCCCAAATTCACAGTACCTAATTGGTAATCGGTTATTTGCATATCATCCCTACCCTTATCCACCATTGGAATTGCACATTCAAAAACAATTTCTCTTGTATCCATGAGCTCGGTGGAGTGAAGAACTCATGCCTTCTTTTTAGGTCTTTCCTTCTCAATCTCCTTCATCATCTCATCCCAATTAAGAGGCTAAGGTTGAACTATCTCTTTCTTCTCTAAATCAAGCTTCAACCATGTAGGAGCAGTAGGAGTAGTGACTATTTGTGCTGAAGAAGAAGCAACAATGGTAGAAGATAAAGGTTGCAATATTGTGTTCTTAGGTTGAGAGTCAACCTCTTGCACATTTTGTTGTTCTCTTTGTGCCTCTTCTTGTGCAAGTTTCTCAACCTCTTGCTTATCTTTTTTCTCTTGCAATCTTTTGGCTTCTAACTCCTTCAAACATCCTCCCTCCAACTTCTTTTCCTCATACATCTGGTCTCTTTGCTTCTCCAGTTCCTTGACATAATCCCATGCTTCTTTAGATTTCTTCTCATGTAGAGCAAGTTCTTTAGCCTCTTTCTCTCTCAAGGTGTTCTTGCTCTTCTTTATTTATGTGGGCCTCTTCTACAACCTTAAATTTAGCCTCAAGGGCCCTTCTCTATCTCTTCTATGAGCATCATTTTCCTCCTCAAGGTCACGAATCTTTTGCAACATAGCCAATTTGTCTCTTTCCTCTTTCATTTTAATCTATTGCTATTTTTGTTGCTGCTGCTTGGCCAATTCATCAACCTTGGCTTGAGCTTCTAATTCTTTCTATTTAGCTAATGCATCAGATTGTGCCTTAGCATCAATCTCTCATTGTTTAGCCAGTGCCTTAGCTTGTGCCTTGGCATCTTCTTCCCTTTTGGCCTCAAAAATATTCCATTAGTCTTCTTCTGTTAACAAATGTCTAGTCCCTAAATCTTTAGTCTCATCAAGAGATGCCACCACATGACTCTCTTTGTCAAATGGAGTAGCCTCAGAATCTGTCTCTATGTCATGAATTTTTATTTCAAGCTCCTTCTCCTTCAACAACTTAGCTTCTTTGTGGAGGGTTCCTATAGGAATTTCCTCACTTGGTTGCTTTGTAACAAGAGGCTGAGTGGATGCTTCTCCTGCAATAGATGTTGAGGCACCAACTTCTGTAATGGCCTCCTCTCCTTCTACTTTAGGAAGATCTTGAGCAGCAGTCTCCTCTCCTAAATTGGGAGGGAGAAATTCCAAAGGCTCCTTAGGAGGCATTCTTCTTTTTGTTCTTTTATACTGGGTGGTTCTTGTAGCCTTCGTCTTCTTGGATGCCTATGCCTCTGGCTCCTTAACCCTCATGATAACCCATTGAATACTCTTGTCCAATACTGGCCTTGCAATCTATTTTATATCAATGGAATCTTCTGCATTCCAGTCCACTGGATCAAGGTCCCTGGTGCCTATATTTTCTGCATCATATTGGGATCCAAAGTTACCCCATCATCTGATAATGTCTTAGGGATGTCCTCTTTTATCCCATAATCAACCATGAGTGGGATATGAATTCTTTCATAGTTTCTCCTTCTGAGATCATATTCATCTTGTAAATCCATCCAAAAGTCCTCCAGCAAATTGAAGTGTTTATCAAAGACAGTAGGAAGGAGTGCCTGCATCTTATGTTTAGGGTCAAAATGTTTCCTAAAATTATAAAAACTCAACTTCAAGTGGATTAAATCATCACAAATTTCCTTAGCTAACACATTGTGTGCACATCTATATTCACCCAACTTCATGGTGAATTTGTGGCAACCAGTTTTGTGTTTATTGGAAAACATAAGGTTGACTACTATAGCTTGATAGATGAACTCCATCAAGACAATCATGTTGTTGAAACACTTGGGAAATAGATGGGGGTGGGCATCAAAACCAGCTAGCCTGAAATACGTAAATTTGGGGTATTTGATATACCAATGTCCCCATTCTACAATAAAGGCCAATTCCTCTCTACTTAATCTATAACCGGTATTTCCTGTTAGCCAGTTAATGATGACATACAAAAATTCCTTATTAACCCTTCTATAGTGAGACTCAAAGGTTTGCAAGGTAAACTGATCATAGTTGTCCCACACATTCTTTTTTCCTTCAACCTCTCCCAATATACCTATTGCATTGAGTCCAGGAAAGATTCCCCTTCTGGCAGCTGCATAAACCACATAAGAGGTCATGAAGAAACTCTTGGTTTCTCTTACTCTAAGAATTTGATTATGTATGCAATTTGACACAATCATGGGGCTAGTCAAATTATTGCTTGCCATCTAAGATAGTTTTGATAAATGGGAACATCCATTATTTAAACTAGGAATCATCCCTCTTCCCAAATACCCTAGAGAGCATCATTATTATGTCTCCAATCTCCTTGTAGAATTATGCCCTTTTAGGTTGGTCAAGAAGCTTAGCCAGAGACTTCTTCTCAACTCTCATCCAACTCTTATTCATATGATTCCAACCAGCTTTCTTCTTGTCACTATAAAGCTTTAGTGCATCTGCTTCATTGAGCTGCCTAGGATTTTGTGGAGCAGGTGCATTGAATATAAATCTAATCATTTGGGGTGTTAAGTCAATAATCAATTTCCCTGCAAATCCACACATTTCTTGGTGGCAGGATTTTATGCTCCAACTGTAGTCATTATCAATTTAGGACATTGGACTGATAGGGGGAAGATGGCAACATGTGCCAATCCAAATTGGACAATTCTTTATGTCCTCCCTATCACCTCTTCACCAAATGTTTCGAAGAGAAACTCCTCATAACGGAATGAACCCAAGTGGGTATCAGTGATGTCTGCCCAATTAGAATGAACCTTGCTAGCTATGAGAGTAGCTTCCCTGTGTTTGTATCAAAGGGTGTAAGTAAGATGCTCCACCTTGATCTTCTTTGGCTTAGCTCATTGCCTTGAAGTTTCTGCAAGTTGGCTCCTTTGAGAAGCCTCTTTTGATGCTCCTGACATATCTCGAGCTCTACAATAAACCCTTGTATTAGATGAACAAAAAGCATAAAATCAATAAATCAACCAACATCTTTCTCTAATTCCTTAGGAAAAATTTCATACTTAGCCTAATTTCAAATTTCATCGGAAGAAGAGTCATAGAAGATTAAGGAACATAGAACTATTTCAACACAAAGAGGGATAGGGACCAGAGCCGGAATTGAAACAAAAACCGAACCAAAAACTAATCGCTAGTTCAAAGTTCAACTTCCATTCTGGTTCTAGCTCCACTAAAGGGAAAGTGTGAAGACCAATATTAACCATAATTGGAAGCAGGATCATTTTGGGAATGAACCCTAATGCAAACATCAATGGGACAAGTTTGTTCCCGAGTCCGCTTTTGCCAATTTTCATGAAAATGAAGCACTTTTCTTGTAGATGTGGTCACATTAATTTAAGGACCCGAGTCACATGGGTTTATAAGGAAATCCAAATAGAAGGGCTTAACCTCAACCCCTAACTACATAAAGACCAATTTAAACTCTAAGGCTGAATATTTTGCAAACGTCATCGAGCAAACCCTAGTTTGCATGACACATCGACTCCAAAAATTAGGGCATCACAAAATCAACATGGAAATCATAGAATCAACACAGAAGAAGGATCAGAAGGGTCTCCAAACAAATCCAGAAGCATTTAACACATGGAGGACCCAACCAAATGAAACCCTAGTTAGAAACTAGGGCACGACAAAATGCACCTGCCATGAAAGTGACAAAAAAATGGAAAACAAACAAAACAAAAAGAAAGAAAATAGAACGAGAAAATAGAAAAGGACAAAAACAAAACCAAAAGACACTAAGAAACGAGCAAAGATTCACAAAAAAAGGTCCTGCAAATGCACCAAAACATGATGAGTAAGAAAACAAAAATGAAACGACAAAGCACAACAGGAAAAAAAAAAAGAGAGACCCTACCTTGAAACGCCCACAAGGAAAGACTAAAACTTGATAAAGACTCACTCACCAACACACCTCCACAATCAAATCACTCCTCTCAAAGTTCTCTTGGATTTGGTTCAATAAAATTCCTTGGAAAACAAAGATAATGAGCCAATTAAACACAATTAATATTTTAAAATCATTTCACGTGTGTGACGAGGCTGCAATTAATGCAATAAATGCGGTAGGTTAGAGGTAGAGCAAACAATGAAAATGAATAGTTAACTCTAGTGAACACCAAAGGCAGGGTGGACATAGACCTGGATCCAGAACAGAACAAGAAAGTCCTGCCAAGTTTCTCATTGAGCTCTAAAGCCAGCTCTAGTCCTACGACAAAGACAAACAACAAAAGGAAATAGGGGGGAATCCAGACCAAAACCAGAACTGGAACTTTTACAAAGTTCCAGTTTCAGTTCTGGTTCTGGTTCTACTCTCGACAAAGGAACAAGAAATGAGACAAGGACAAAAAACACGATGGGAAGCAGGACCAGAATAAAAATCGGTTTTGGCCCAAACACAAACAAAAACAACACAAAGAAAACGAGCGAAGTCAGAATCGGAAAGGGAATAGAATCCAATTTTTTTACAAAGTCCCAAGTTTACTTCCAATGTCAGTTCTGCTTCTGCTTAGGAAAAATAAAACACAAGGAAAATGACAAACAACTCAAGGGAGAAACAAACCCAAGAGTGCAAGACACACCGATAAACAACAAAAAAAATGAGGGCAGACTCAGAACAGGGATCAAATTTGGACTTGGAACTTTACAAAAGTTCCCAATCCAGTTTCCATTCAGACTCCGCTTCTACCAGACCAAAAGAAACAAGGACTTAGGAGCAAAATGAACAACTCCTAAGACCCAAAAAAAACATGAAGGACAAAACAAAAACAAAAAAGGGGGACCCATTTTCTTCCAAAAATAAAATGAGGTGGTTATGCAGGGCATACCAAATGGCAACTTGGCTAGGAAAATGGTTTACCCATTTTCAAGGTGCTGAAGAATTCAATCACCCGTAACCTCTGGTTTATGAATCATGCTAACTTAAGTAGGATCAAATATGTTGAGTAAGGTTGAGCTGGAATCTCAAATGTATATCAACATGAACTACTTTGAATCTGAGTGTGTGCATATATGGTGCATCTTTCTTCATAAAAAATTTCTCCACCCCTGAGCAACTACACCTAAAATCCAAGCTACATAGGTTGAGTTCTTCAATTGTCATGCAATAAAATCCTAGGCATTGCTCCACTTCCAATCAGGTGTCCATAGCCCTGACGGAGATACCTCTAATTCTCTCAAAGCATTGCTTTACTACCAAATAGGCGTCCATAGCCCCGATAGAGATACTTGAATCACCCATTTGATATTGAGTCTAATTTCTTTCAATGGTTCTCTTTTCTTTTACAAGCCTCATTTATGAAAATTCTTTATTGACTTTGATCAATACTCAGATATAACTAATCTGAAATGTGGGTTGAGAACTACAGTGGACCTTATGACAATTTTGGGGATCAGATTTTTCACTTGAATCAGAGATACAGTCACCCTAAGATGAATAGGAACTTTACACAGGAAGATGTTTTATCTATTTTGTGATAGACTTCAATCATAGTTGATGAGATTATCTACAATGTACCTTATTCTTAATAAATTTTCAAACCAATGTTATAATGACTATAAGACATAAGTTTAGAATGAAATCTTTCAACATATATGTTTGAAAATACCTAAATCAATTTCTCTCCTAGTGCCTATAACATACTTTGAATAACAACCCCTTCATTTCAAAATGGAAAGAAATGAAAGTCCCCAAAGCAACAAGACAAAAAAATAATAATAACAGAGGAAAATAACAAATAAGCAAACAAACAAAACACCCAAAACAACAGAACAATTAATTACACATAATACAACTAATTCATAAAATTAGACCCCCATGGGCCAAAGTAATGCTTGAGAAATTGACCATTTACGGGCAATGGTACAGGTTCTCCTGTTAGGGTGGTCAATCGAAAAGCATTCTCACCCAAGATCTCAGCTATTTGATACAGACCCAACCAGAGTCTATCAAAATTTTGGTGGTCCACCTTTTTCTCTTTAGCTTTATCCCACAACACAAGATCTGATATTCTGAAAGCCTTTATTTTGGCTCTTTTTTCAAACCAACATTTGACGACAGCCTGGTGTTTAAAGAACTATTGTAAAGCATCGTCTCTCTATTTTTCCATGTTTAAAAGATTATTTAGCCTTACCTCAATCTGATCATCCTTTGAATAAAATTCCTGCATAAACCTGAGAACAAGTATCTACAAATGTATGTGGAAGAAAAACTCTTGGCCATAGACTAACTTAAATGGGGAATTTCCTAGAGTGGCTTTAATATGGGTTTGATCTGCCCATAAGGAAAATCTCAACTGGGTATGCCAATCTCTAGGATTATTTTCTAACAATTTATTTATCACTTCCAATAGGTTCTTGTTGGTAGACTCTGCTACACCATTTCCCTGAGGGTATTAATTAGATGAGTACTTTAAAATAATTTTATGTTCATAGGCCCATTGTATGAACTCAACAGACGAGAAATTGGGGCCATTATCACATACCAGGGCAAATGGTACTCCAAACCTGGTTATGATGCTTTCATTGAAAAATCTGATAAGCATCTTTGTGGTATTTTTTTTGCATGGTTGAGCCTCAGTCCAACGCATACAATAGTTAGTTGCTATCAAGATGAACTTATGGCCTATAGAAGAGTTTGGATTAATTACCCCTACAAAATCCAGTGCCCATTGGGTGAATGGTCTTACCTCATAAACTAGTTGTAAAGGCATTACAAGATTGTGTTCCTTTGGTATAGAGGTCTAGCATGTGTGACATGTTCTGACATATTGATGTGAATCCCTAAACATGTGGGGCCAATAGTACCCTAACCTGAGAATTTGATGGGCCAAGGAATCTGCAAACCCATGCCATGTGTCGTGTCTACCATGAAATTTAGCAATAACATGTTTGGCTTCTTGCTAATCAAAATAGCGTAGGTAAACTCCTTCATGATTTCTTCTATATAGGGACCCTCCTTTGAGCATGTAATGAGCACTCTTCATCCTCAATGCTCTCCTTTGAGTAGCATTCATCCCCTCTGGAAATTTTCTATTGAGGAGGAAGAAGATCAAATATGTGCACCAAGGATCCTTGGTAAATGACCTCACTATATATTGCTGGCAAGTGATACTCTTATCAACATCTTCCATAGCCTTTGATAAACCCTGTCCTCAGACAAGCTTCATTGGATGTATTTCTAAATCAAACTCTTGCAAAATAGCCATCCATTTTCCTCTTCTCTCCCATAATTCACTCTGTATAAGGAGAGACTTCATAGCTGGATTAGGAACTATGGCAACAACCTGACTCTGAAGAATGTAGTGCCTAAATATTTTTACTGCTTGCACCAGTGCAAAGGATTGCTTCTCAAAGGGTGGATACCTGAATTGTACATTTTTGAATGTGGAGCTCATGAAAGCAATTGGCCTTTCATCTCCCTCACCTCTTCGTTGTGTTAAAACAGTCGCACATGAATGATCAAATGCAAAAGAATAGATATAGAAGGGATTTAGATAATCTGGGCTAGTAAAGATTGGTGCCTCGGATATTGACTGTTTAATCTGTGAGAAAGCAAATTTGGCCTCGTTGCTCCATTCTATTTTCGCATCTTTTTTCATCATCTCGTTAAGAGGTTTGACAATTTCTGCAAACCCTGTTATAAATTTTTTCACAAAATTAATCCTTTCGAAGAAGGATCTCATCTCCTTTTTACTTCCTGGCATTGTCAATTTCAAGATGGCTTCAACTTTTTCAGGGTCTATGGATATCCCCTTTTTTGATATTACATGGCCTAAAAGTTTCCCTTCAGAAACTCCAATTTAGGGACACACCATAGCTTATACATCTCTTAAGGACCTTTGCTAAATCACCAGCATGGTCCTTTCTATTCTTAGAGAAGATAGTTAAGTCATCTACATAGATAATGATACACTTACCTATTAAATCCTCAAATGCTACATCCATTGCATGTTGGAAAGTAGCTCCAACATTGATAAGGCCGAATGACATCCTCTGATAGGAAAATGTCCCCCACTTGGTAGTGAAGGTGGTCTTCATTATGTCCTCATGACTGACAAGCACTTGATTATACCCAAAATAGCCATCCAAGAATGTCATCATCTAAGATCCATTGATGGTTTTTAATACCTCATCAAGAGAAGGAAGTGGATAGTTATCCTTCTCTGAGGCTTTATTTAGGTTCTTGAAATCAACACAATCTGATTTCACCATTTTTCTTACGTGCAGGAACCAAGTTTGCAACCCAGGTTGAATGTTGTACTAGGAAGATTATTCTTGTAGCCAACAACTTTTGCACTTCCTTTTGAATTAATGGCTCAATCAAAGCATTCACCGGGCACTGCTTTTGTTGAAAGGGTTTTGCTTCTAGATTTTGAGGTATGGTATGGGTGATCACCAAGGTGTCAAAAGTCCTTAAATCTTCATAACTCCAAGCAATTACTACAATGTGTTCTTTTAATACCTTAACTATTTTATTTTTGATCTCCTCAGGGCAGGTTTTTCCTATATAGACATTCCTTTCGGGACCTGAATCATCCAGATTAACAAATTCATACTTCCCTCAATCACTTTCTATTGGCACCCTTTCACGAGCTCGAGGATCAGAGTCAAATATTCTTTCCAAAGCTACCATCCCCTTGGGAATGTTGTTCCTTTTCAAGTTCATTATCCCTTTAATGTCACAACTCTCAGGATCCCAATCTCCTTGGTCTCTTTTTGATTCATCAATTATTTTCTCTTCAAATACATTTGAACTTTCCAAGAAGGCGAGTATGTGTTGGTCATCATCAAAGACCTAAAAATTCTAGACATTATCCAGGACAGCTGGGATCGAGACTAGTTCAACTAAAAATCTTTTCAACTTGGAGTCTTGCATAGGCTCCAAAGTGCTAGCAGTGATGGACAAGGCATTTGCAATCGATTATATTCCCTAGGAATTAGAGTGATTCCAAAAGCATCAAAATCCTCAATCAAATTCCAAACCCTATTTCTATAAGTAGCCAATATTTTGTTATGACAAGTATATTGGTTGTGAACTTGCTTGACAATTACTTCAAAATCCCCCATAACAATGAGAGATGTGACTTTATTCTGATGAGAAAACATTAGACCTCGAGCAAGTGCTTCATAGTCTACCATGTTGTTAGTGCAACCAAACTATAACGTATAAGAAGCAAAGTAAGTCTTACCCTTTGGGTTGGTTAATTCAATCCCTGCTCCACTTCTTGATTTGGACTTGGAGCCATCAAATTTTAGACTCCATAATTGATCCGGAGTTGGGATCTCTTTTTCATTTGGTATTATAGGTGATATCCTACTTGAAGTGTGTGGTGGCTTGGACTGGTGTTGGTCATCAAGACTTAAAGGTAGATGCAGACAAGGTTTGTCAGAAGATTCTCCTATATTCAAAACCTATTCAAGAACTGCTTCTTGAACCTCTTCTTGGATTAGATCATGATTTATTACATTTTTCACCAATGCTTTGGGAATTGGAAGGGTATCTGGGGATGGTGTAACAGATGAAGACCGAGATTCCTTAGTCTCTCTTTGGAACTCAGAGCATAGAACCTGAGTCTGCTCAACTTGGGAAGGATCTTCCCCTTGAGCTAGACCGACTCTCGTAAGAATGGTAGCATCCTTAGCATCAAATGAAAATTTATTGGTGAGTGGTTGGGGTTGGAATTCACAAGTTTGCTCAACTTGGCAGACATGGTTTAAAATATATACACAGGGTTGACACGTCAAATTAGAATGATTTTGATAATGAATCCTACACCAATTAGGAAGCAACAAACTCCACAAATCAGCCTTCTCTCCCAATACCAACCTATCTTGTTGCAATTTTTTTATTAGGACCTGCTAGTTGACTGTGGTCATTGGGTCATTCTATTCTAGAGGCAGTGTATCATCACGATTGAGCATTGAGAATGTCATGATCTCCTCCCTCTTGTAAAATCCTATCTCAGTTTCGAAGTAAGCTACTTCATTGGGAGAATCATATTTAGTAATCATATGCTTGAGCCTAGGCTCACTCTCAATTCTGATATGTGATGCTATTCCTTTCGAGGGTAGCCACATGTGTGAAAAATCCAAGGATAAATACCCTCCAATACTCTTCATTAAATCACAGCTCAAAAGCATGATGTATGTTTATGGGATATCTGCCACTTGGATATCCATGTAAGTTTGGATCCTTGGGTCAGATCCAACATGTACATGAATATTCTTTAGTTCTTCTACCACATTGAATTCTATTTTATCCAATTGAATGACCTTTTTATTTGTTTGAAGGGGACTCAAACCTAACTTCCTACAAATTGAGAATGGCATAACATTTCCTGACACCCTAGAATCCAATAAACAGTTGTGTAGATTCTTTCCAAAAATTCTTAAACTTAAAAGGAAAGGTGGGGTGCCCATATTACCTTTATGGAGGGTTGCATTCATCTCATTTGTGGGAGTCACCTTGTATTTTCCTTTTGATCATTCTACTTCCTCTAGGGCCTTCAACACAATTTTTCATTGGGCCATGCACCACTTCATGATGTCAAAGAAAGACAATGAAGTCTTTTTGTCTCTGCATTTCTGCAATGAAATCAAACTCTGAATCATTCCTAAATTGATACTTAGGAAAAGTAGGTGGTTTACCTTTGTTTTGAGATTCATATGGCCCCTTTGGTGGGGGTGGGTTGTTATCTATGTTTTGATTTGGTGGGACCATGTTGTTAGGAGGGGCAGATGTAGTAAATTGGCCCTTATTATAATTTCTTAAGAAATGACCTCCCTTGGTTTGGAAGCCCTGGGCATCATATATGTCTTCCACTATTTCATTCTCTTCCTCGCTGGGAAATGGAATTTCTTCATAAAAGATGTCATAAGCCATGGCGGTATCCACTGATCCACCAAACTTGCTAGATGCACCTTGTAATGGAGCATCAACCTATGCAATTTTGACCATTTTTTCCATTTCTGGGCAGTTAACCTCAGAATGAGTTGTAGTATCGTGCAACCTACACCAATTCATCATAGAGTTGAGATATGCCACATTTGCAGTGTGTGGATTTTCATCACCCACCTGATAATTATGGGAAACTCCCCCATTGCTAGGTCCAATATTCCATGATCTATTGTTGTTGGACCTTTGATTGTATCCCCTATTTTGATTTTGATAATTTTGGTTGGAGGAATTTTGGTTCTGGAAGTTCCTATTGGTGTTCTAATTGGTGTTATAATTCTAGTTGGAGTTTTGGTTGGAGTAACCGCCCTGATTAGAATACCCTCCTTGATTTTGAAAAATTTGGTTATGGTTCTGAAGGGGGTTATGTCTAATTTGGGCCATATCATTAGACATCTGAGATAGAGTCTTCTTGAGGGTTTCCATCTCATTAGTTAGTTGGAGATTTCTTTCACTTTTTGCAGTCTTTACTACAGATGGTTGACTAACAAGATTTGATCCTCCAGCTTGATTTTGGTAATTGTGTGTTTGCTGAGAGGAGTCCTGAGTACTATTAGTGAAGAATGGTAAGGGAGGTGGGGCTTGCAACTTAGACATAGGCCCATATTGGGAATAAGACATCCCTAGAACTGTGTTGAATAGAGGAGTTGGGTTAGGCATATGATATCCTATGGGAGGAAGAACTCTTCCTAAACTCCCCATTTGTAAGCTTATCTATTGTTGCAATTTGATGGCTAGGTGATAAATTTTAGACAACAAATCAATTTCATTGGCAACATATGTCCTTTGCAAGAATAGGCCAATCAAAGGATCCACAACCCTTAAATATGCCCAAATGGCAATATTCTCAACAACCAAGTAAGGATCCTGTAGCCTTGGGTACATTCTCTAGAATCTTGTGTTGAATAATGGCAATGGTTCATGGGATTCCTTCCTTATCATAGCAAATTGGTGATATAGAATGGTTGGGTCTACATAGACCCAAAACTTATTAATAAAGGCATTTTCCAAGTCTATCCAACTCATAATAGACCCTTGGGGAAGGTTTAAATACCAGTTGTATGCCATGTCACCCAAAGAATAGGGGAACAACCTACACACAACATCATGATGGGCTACTTGAGCATGAGTACAGGCATCCTTAAATTCCTATATGTGCTCTTCAACACTTCTTGATTCTCCATGCATATTCTTGGGAAAATCATGTATACCCCCAGGGATAGTCCCTAGTGGAGAGGGGTTATTCATGAAGAAAGCCATGGGTGGTGGTGGGACTGGTTGTGGAATAGGTCAGTTTGGCCTATGAGGTGGTGTGGGTGGATTTGGTGGAAACCTAGGTGGAGTAGGCAGTTGTGACAATGGTGGAATCAAGACTCTATGAGCCTGGGGCCTATATCAGATAGGGGTTTTGAGTTCAATCAAAGGTTCAGGATTTTAAGAAGATCTAAGAACTCTCTCATACCCATCCAGTGAGAATGACCCAATTCAATCCAGTTTGTTCCTTAGGCCCTCCTTCTAGCACTAGATCTATTGATGTCCAAAATAACACAACATTAAACAAATATCTCTATTCTATTTCTCCTAAAAAAGAAATACAACATATAGTAATCTAATTCCCAAGGTCCTCGTAGTTGGTTCTCAACTATGTTGATATTGCTCAATGGTCAATATAACTATAATATGCAAAGGGGCCTTTGCTGGTAATAAGGAACAAAATTGCATTAGATCAATTAACCTACATTGGGGGGTTTAAATAAATAGAAAAAGATAGATCAAAGTTTTAAAAATAGTAGAATATAAATAAAATTTCTTAATATCTAGACATGCATATCAATAATGAGTGTTTCTTTACATAACCGAAACCACAACATGATGCAATCCATAGAATAATCTACACCACTACATACATTCATAGTGCTAATTTATAATCACAACCATTCAATAAAACCTTTACTTCAAAACCTGAAACAGATAATTCACTCATCATTAAAACACAGAACAAATACATATAACAACAATTTCATTCATAGATAATTCAATGATATAATCTTGAATCTAGTTTCCTCTATTGATTCTCATACAATAGAAAACATTTAGGCATAACAAATCACTAGCATACGGATTGATTATAAATCATTAATCTTATCAAAAGAGGTCCAAACTAAAAAACATGTAAACTATATAAAAATTGTAAAATATATCCAAATTAAACTAAAATTCTCAAAGTATCATGCTAACAACTATGAAATTCTAAGACTATGATTCCTATTTTCAATCCTAAGGTGGCTAATCTTCCTTCAATGATATGAACTTTAAAAAATAGAGCTCAAAATTACATATAGACATGCCATGCGCAAGTTCCTCTCAATCAGAAACTTAGATCCACAAATTAAGGAACCAAGACTGCATGAAGGAACTAGACTAATGATCTTTAGTTACAAGGCTTGACTACTTTGTTACACAAAATTCTAATGCCCAAGGAAGAAGGTGGAACTAGGGAATGGGAACTGGAGTCCAAATTGTGTCAAATCTAGCAAATTAGGAGAAAAGAGGATGGGTGTCAAGAGGAGAATGTTCTGCTGCTAACTCACTCCTGCGTTGCTTGGTCAATGATATACTCATCATAACTAGAGAACATTTGTTGAAGGATATCCAAGTTAGTCCCATCTAACCAATTGTCCTAAAATTTAATCCTCTTTAATTCTGTTAAGGAAAATTCTTGCATATCCTTTAACTTGATTAGTTCCCTTCTAACAACTTTTACCTCTTCTCTGATGTCCATAAATCTATCAAATAACAAGTCTTCTCCATCATCTCATTTTTGCATTACTTCTTCAAATCTACTACTCCACTTCTCCCTCAACTTTTCCAAATGAAGACTTTCTTTAACTAGGATGTCTACATTGACTAGAATGGCAACTGCTGCCTCCAATTCATCAATCTGCTCGTTCAATTCTTTTCTTGCTTCTTGAACCTCATTCTTATGCTCATAGATGAACTTGGATTTGAATCTTATTATGCTCATAGTTTTCTCAATAAAACCTGCATTATCTTCTTCACGAATTGACTACTCCAAGAGAGTCGACTTGGGCAGTTTTTTGATATCTTTAGGATTATTAAAGTATTCTCTATACTATTCATCTTTCTTTTCTTGGTCTTCAACATGCTAGTTCATACTCCCTACCAACTCAAATGTTGCCTCATGAACCTTGAAAACATCAGCTAACACTTCACCAACCTCTTGATTGAGTCTATTAATCCATCTTTTAAGCATCCCCACTTTACTCCTCATCTGTACCAAGTCATCAACTTCATTCTTTGTAAGTAAGACTAGGGATTCAGGAGCAACAACTTGTTGAGAAACTGGGGTGCATACATCCTTTAATAATTTATGTAGTTGATCCAATTGGGCTTTAAGCTCATCTTTCTTTTGCTTATCTCTAATCATTTTGGATTTGGTGGAGGATGCTAAAATATCAATGAGATTCATTTGTTGATTCCTTGTAGGTCTCCCCAAATTCACAGTGCCAAATTGGTAATTAGCTATTTTCATATCATCCCTATCCTTATCCACCATTGGAATTGTACATTCAAAAATAATTTCCCCTATATCAGTGAGCTTGTGGAGTGAAGAACTCAAGCCTTCTTTTTAGGTCTTACCTTCTCAATCTCCTTCATCATCTCATCCCAATTAAGAGGTTGAGGTTGAACTATCTCTTTCTTCTCTAAATCAAGCTTCAACCATGTAGGAGTAGTGACTATTTGTGTTGAAGAAGAAGCAACAGTGGTAGAAGATAAAGGTTGCAATATTGTGTTATTAGGTTGAGAGTCAACCTCTTGCACATTATGTTGTTCTCTTTGTGCCTCTTCTTGTGCAAGTTTCTTAGCCTCTTCCTTATCTTTTTGCTCTTGCAATCTTTTGGCTTCCAACTCCTTCAAACATTCTCCCTCCAACTTCTTTTCCTCATACATCTGGTCTCTTTACTTCTCCAGTTCCTTAACATAATCCCATGCTTCTTTAGATTTCTTCTCATGTAGAGAAAGTTCTTTAGCCTCTCTCTCTCAAGGCATTCTTGCTCCTCTTTATTTATGTGGGCCTCTTCTACAGCCTTAATTTAGCCTCAAGGGCTTCTTTATCTCTTCTATGAGCAGCCTTTTCCTCCTCAAGGTCATGAATCTTCTGCAACATAGCAACTTTGTCTCTTTCCTCTTTCATTTTAATCTATTACTCTTTTTGTTGCTGCTACTTGTCCAATTCATCATCCTTGGCTTGAGCTTCCAATTCTTCCTATTTAGCTAATGCATTAGATTGTGCCTTAGCATCAATCTCTTGTTGTTTAGCTAGTGCCTCAGCTTGTGCCTTGGCATATGCTTCCCTTTTGGCCTCCTCAAAAATCTTCCATTGGTCTTCTTCAGTTAACACATGTTTAGTCCCTGCACCTTCAGTCTCATTAAGAGATTCCACCACATGAGTCTCTTTGTCAAATGGATTAGCCTCATAATCTATCTCTATGTCATTAATTTTTATTTCAAGCTCCTTCTTTAACAACTTAGCTTATTTGTGGAGGGTTCCTATAGGAATTTCCTCACTTGGTTGCTCTATAACAAGAGGCTGAGTGGATGCTTCTCTTGCAATAGATGTTGAGGCACCAACTTCTGTAATGGCCTCCTCTCCTTTTACTTTAGGAAGATCTTGAGCAATAGTCTCCTCTCCTGAATTGGGAGTGAGAAATTCCAAAGGCTCCTTAGGAGGCATTCTTATTTTGTTCTTTTATACTGGGTGGTTCTTGTAGCCTTCATCTTCTTGGATGCCTGAGCCTCTGGCTACTTAACCCTCATGATAATCCATTGAATACTCCTGTCCAATACAGGCCTTGCAATCTATTTTATGTCAATGGACTCTTTTGCATTCCAGTCCACTGGATCAAGGTCCCTGGTGCCTATATTTTTTGCATCATATTGGGGATCCAAAGTTACCCCATCATCTAATAATGTCTTAGGGATGTCCTCTTTTATCCCATACTCAACCATGAGTGGGATAGGCAATCTTTCATAGTTTCTCCTTCTGAAATCATATTCATCTTGTAAATCCATCCAAAATTCCTCCAGCAAATTGAAGTGTTTGTCAAAGATAGTAGGAAGAAGCACCTGCATCTTATGTTTAGGGTCAAAATGTTTCCTCGAAGTATACAAACCCAACTTCAAGTGGATTAACTCATCACAAATTGCCTTAGCTGCCACATTGTGTGCACAACTATATTCACCGAACTTCATGGTGAATTTGTGGCAACCAATCTTGTGTCTATTGACAAAATTAAGGTTGATTGTTATAGCTTGATAGATGAACTCCATCAAGATAACCCTATTGCTGTAGTACTTAGGCAGTAGATGGGGGTGGGCATCAAAACTAGCTAGCCTAAAATAGGTAAATTTGGGGCATTGGATATACCAATGTCCCCATTCTACAATAAATGCCATGGCCTCTCTACCCAATCTGTAACTAACATCTCCTATTAGTCGGTTAATGATGACATACAAAAATGCATCGTTAACCCTTCTATAGTGAAACTCAGAGGTTTGCAAGGTAAGTTGATCATAGTGATCCCACACATTATTTTTTCCTTAAGCCTCTCCCATTATACCTAATGCATTGAGTCTAGGAAAGATTCCCCTTTGGCAGCTGCATAAACCACATAAGAGGTCATGAATAAACTCTTGGTTTGTCGTACTGTAAACATTTGATTATGTATTCAATTTGACACAATATGGGCTAGTCAAATTGTTGCTTTCCATCTAAGATAGTTTGGATAAATGGGAACATCCATTCTTTAAACTAGGAAGCATCCCTCTTCCCAAATACCCTAGAGAGAATCATTATTATGTCTCCAATCTCCTTGTAGAATTCTACCCTTTTAGGCTAGTCAGGAAGCTTAGCTAGAGACTTCTTCTCAACTCTCATCCAACTCTTATTCATATGATTTCATCTACCTTCTTGTCACTATAAAGCTTTAGTGCCTCTGCTTCATTGAGCTGCTTGGGATTTTGTGGAGTAGGTGCATTAAACATAAATTTAATCATTTGGGGTGTTAAGTCAATAATAACATTTCCCTATAAATCCACACATTACCTGGTGGCAGGATTGTATGCTCCAGCTACAGTCATTAGCAATTTAGGACATTGGACTGATAGGGGTAAGATGACAACATGTGCCAATCCAGAGTGGAAAATTCTCTGTGTCCTCCCTATCACCTCTTCACCAAATGTTTCCATGAGCAACTCCTCATAACTAAATGAACCCAAGTTGGTATCAAAAATTTCCGCCCAATCATAATCAACCTTGCTAGCTATGAGAGTAGCTTCTATGTGTTTTTATCTCAGGGTGTAAGGAAGCTGCTCCACCTTGATCTTCTTTGGCGTAGCTCCTTGCCTTGAAGTTTATGAAGGTTGCCTCTTTTGATGCTCCTGACATCTCCTAATCTCTGCAATAAACCCCTATATTAGATGAACAAAAAGCATAAAATCAATACATCAACCAACATCTTTCTCTACTTCCTTAGGAAAACTTTCATACTTAGCCTAATTTCAAATTTCATTGGAAGCGAAGTCACAAAAGATTAAGGAACAAAGAACTATTTCAACACAAAGCGGGATTAGGACTGGAACTAGAATGAGATCGAAACTAGAATCGAAATAGAAACTAAACCTGAAACTAATCGAGCTAGTTCCAAATTTGACCTCCATTCCAATTCTGGCTCTGCTAAAGGGCAAGTTCAATGACCAATATTAACCATAATCGAAAGCAGGATCATTTTGGGAATGAACCCTAATGCAAACATTAACGGGACAAGTTTTTTCCTGAGTCCGCTTCCACCAATTTTCATGAAAACGGAGCACTTTTCCTGTAGATGTGGTCACCTGAATTTAAGGACCTGAGTCACATTTGGTTATAAGGAAATCCAAATAGAAGGGCTTAACCTCAACCCCTAACCACATAGGGACCAATTTAAACCCTAAGGCTGAATATTTTGCAAAGGTCATCGAGCAAACCCTAGTTTGCACGACACTTTGACTCCAAAAATTAGGGAATCACAAACTCGACATGTAAATCATAGAATCGACACAGAAGAAGGATCAAAAGGGTCTCCAAAAAAATCCAGAAGCATTTAACACACGGAGGACCCAACCAAATGAAACCCTTGTTAGAAACTAGGGCATGACAAAATGCACTTGTCATGAAAGTGACAACAAAATGGAAAAAAAACAAAACAAAAAAAAAACATAAAATAAACAAAACGGAAAGAAAGAAAATAGAACGGGAAAATAGAAAAGGACAAAAACAAAACCAAAAGACACCAAGAAATGAGCGAAGATTCACAGAAAAATGTCCTGCGAACGTTTCAAAACATGATGAGCAAGGAAAAAAGAATGAAAGAAAAAAGCACAATGGGAAAAGAAGAAAAGAGAGACCCTACCTCGAAACACCCACAAGGAAAGACTGAAACTTGATAAATATTCACTCACCAACATGCCTCCTTAATAAGATCGCTCTTGTTGAAGTTCTCCTAGCTCTGGTTCACTAAAATTCCTTAGATAACAAAGATAATGAGCCAATGAAACACAATTAAGATTTTAAAATCATTTTGCGTGTGTGAGGAGGCTGCAATTAATGTAATAAATGTGGTGGGTCAGAGGCACAACAAACAAAGCAAATGAACATTTAAATCTAGTGAACACCAAAGGTAGGGCAGATGTGGAACCAAATTTGAAACAAAACAAGAAATTCCTGCAAAGTTTCTTATCGAACTCTAAACCTGGCTATGGTCCCGCGACAAATATAAACAACAAAAGGAAACAGGGGGGGTGCGGAATCAGGACCAGAACTGGAACTTTTACAAAGTTCCAGGTTCAGTTCCGATTCTGATTCCACTCCTGACAAAGGAACAAGAACCAAGACAAGGACAACAAACATGATGGGAAGTGAGACTGGAATAAAAATTGGGTCTAGCACAAACACCAACGGAAACAACAACACAAAGCAAACGAGTAGAGTTGAAATCGAAAAGGGAATAGAATCTAGAAATTTTATAAAGTCCCAAGTTTACTTCTAACACCCGTTCTGCTTTTGCTCGAGAAAAACAAAACACAAGGAAAATGACAAACAAATCAAGGGAGAAACAAACCCTAGAGTGCAAGACACACCAACAAACAATGAAAAAAAAAGGAAGGAGGGCAGACCCGGAACCGAGATCAAATATGGACTTGGAACTTTACAAAAGTTCCTAGTCCAGTTTCCATTTTGACTCTGCTTCCACCAGACCAAAAGAAACAAGGACTTAGGAGAAAAATGAACAACTCCTAAGACCAAAACAAAACATGAAGGACAAAATTAAAAAAAGGGGGACCCATTTTGTTCCAAAAATAAAATGGGGTTGTTATGCAAGGCATAACAGGGCATTCAATCTTAGAGCTGATGTTGTAGCTACATTCTACAAAACATTGTCTGCAACATATGAATCCATGCCATATGGTCTTGATCACATATGGAATTGTGAGGAAACTAGCATCCAAGTAGGCAAAAATGGGTCCATGAAGGTTCTTGCAAGAAAAGATAGTAGGAACGTCTCTTACATTATCCCAAAGAGTTGTGAATGGATAACCATTCTATGTTGTGTCAATGTTGCTGAGCAAAGCATTCCAGGATTCTACTTGTTCAAGGGGAGTGTGAACATAGATAATTACATCATAGACCTTGATCTAGGTGCTTGCATGGTAGCCAACCCCATGCATGGATGACCAAATAATTGTTCATAGATTGGTTGACCCACTTCAAAACCTCAGTTCTAGGCGGTGTCTCACCCACCAAAAGGGTGTTTATGATCTTTGATGGCCATGGAAGCCATGTAGCACTCGAAACCATCCACAAAGCAAGAGAAATTTGTGTAGATTTGTTAACATTTCCATCACACACATCACATAAGCTACAACCATTGGATGTGAGTGTGTTTGCGCCTTTTAAAGCTTACTTCAAATTAGAAAGTGCAGATTTTTTTGTCAAGGTTTCCAAACATTGAAGTGAGGAGGAGAGAACTTGCAATGTTAGGCAACAAAGCAATAAAAAGAGCTTTGAAAGTTGACAACATCAAAGTTGGGTTTAAAAGGACTGGTATATGGTAGTTGAATCCTGATGCACTTGTCAACAACATGCATCCTAGTGAGACATTTGTGGTTAGCGAGGAAACTGACGTAGTTGAAAAAATTCTCAGCCTTTCTGGACTTGGTCTGTCAAGTGATGATGTCGTAGTATTACAGTCCACTCTTCTAGATGGACACTTGCAGACTACAATAGAAACACAACACTCACCTCATAGTTGTCTTGTTGAATCAGTTGCACAAGTGGTGGTTAATGAACACACCCCTCCCATGGTGGACAACCTTGTTGATCAATTCAATGAAAGTTTAGATCTTCCATCACAATGAAGCCAATCATCCTGGTTGGTTGAGGGAGCAATGAACTTGGGCATTCATTTGGAAGTCCTAGAACAATAGGATACCTATATTTTCCCATCACCACCACCAAAAATTGACCCTTCTCAAGTTGTGCATTACTATGCTCCTTCTTGCAATTCAGATTTATGAGGAAATGAAGATGTACCAGAGGGCTCACAGGTAGTGGAGTAGGTCATTTCCACATAGTCAGATGGGACAAAAGAAACACAAACAATTCCACACATTAGCAAGTTCCTCAAGCTGCCTGTGCAAACTTTCTGTCAAAAGAAATCTGAAGCTGGTGCAATTTGAATCAGCAGATAGTCTCAATTTTTGACAACAGATGACTACATGAGGTTGTTAATGGGGCAAGAGGAAAGGAAGAAAGAGACAACAAAATGAGGAGAAAAGGGCAGCAAAAATTGTGGAAACGGAGTTGAAGGAGAATGCTAGAATTGAGAAGGAGATACTATGAAAAGAAAAAGAGCAACAAAAATTACAATAGAAAAAGGATAGAGATACGAAAAAGGAGAAAGAGAGGCTTCACAAGGAATAGGACCAAAAGGAAAAAGATATTGAGGAGGCACAAAGGGCTTTATAAAGAGAGAGCCAATTAAGGAACCCTTCTAATCTATTGTCTCAAAGTAATGGAGTCTTCCATAATATTCTCAATGTTAATATCCCTCAGTTCTCCACAACACTGAATTATTCAAGCCTCTCCCAATTTGACTTTAGGGGCCCTCAATATCCATATCAATTTGGCACTCGGGATGTACAGATGTGTTCACCACCACCCCCAACACATGTCACTTTCACCCAAATTACCACTCCAAGTCCCACTCATGGATACAACACTCCTCATTGAGTGGAAGGGGACGAGAACATGGCAATTGGCACCCCAACCAGCCAAGATCCATTTCACAACAACAACAACTATATGTTTCCTTTCTTTTGTTTTCACATGCAATTCAAGTTTCATACACTTTAGAAGTTTTGATATTTACAAATGCACCAAAATTGTGGACAGTTGTAATTTTTTGATAAGTACAGATTGACCGTTATTGTTTTGGTTTGTGAAGTAATCTAATCAGATTCCAAAAAGTGTTGTATGTAAGTTGCAATGTGTGTTATTGTTTTGATTTGCAATGTATGCTTCTTCGTTGATAGTTTTAAATATATGATAATTACAAATGCATTGTTATTGGTTTGATTTGCAATGTATTATGATCATATTGCAATGTGTGTTCTATATAATTTTCAATGTGTCACTATTTTAATTTGCAATGTTTGCTTCTTTATTGACATTTTGTCATTTTCTATTCCTTTTTTGATCTATTTTGCCACACGGGAGGATGATATTTGTCCATGTGTTTTACAAATTGAAAAAATGACCCGTCGACCAATACGTAGGCACATCAGGTGCCACTTCCTACGTGGAACAACGTCCAAAGTTGACAGCCTTGCCATGTTAGCTTCTCTCAATCTGCCATCCTAAGAATCCATTATGTCGCATTTATCACTCGCAGCCACTTCCTATACTTCTCGACTGTCATGTTGAATGCAAGTCTCCTCTCCTTAGCTCCATTCCACCCCGCAATATTTTTCCAACCAACCTATACATATACATATACATATACATATACATATGTATATACATATGCATATACATATACATATGTATATAGATATGCATACATATACATATACATATACATATACATACATATATACATATACATATACATATACATATACATATACATATACATATGTATATACATATACATATATATATGTATGCATATGTATACACATATACATACATATTTTCTAAGCCAACCTGCATTCAATGCTCCCAGTGCCTTGCTCTTCTCACCATCTTTACAACCTTTCATTCTAGCAAGTTCTCATTTTTTCTTCACTTGCACGCAACTATGTGCTTGGTGCATCCTCTGCAAGTTTCAAACCTTTACCATAACCTGCGATGCTCAAAGTCTAGTTAAGAGATGGATAGACATTGGTTGGTGAACGTTACAAGTAACTTCTTTCTATTGTTACATATACATATATGCATATCTTTATGCATATGTATATGTATTTGTATATGTTTATGTATATACATATACATACATATATGTATATGTATCTACAGATACATATACATATTCATATACATAGACTTATACATATGTATATATGTATATAAATATACATAGACATAGACATATACATATACATACCAATATACATAGAAATAGACATAGACATATACATATACATATACAATTCAGTCATGCAACTATTATATCTTTTTTAGGTGCCATTGATGAATTTGGTGGTGTTTTCTTTTTCATAGGTGATGCTTCATCTTCAATTCAATGTAAATGAATGCATATATATTATTCTGCTGTGATTCAATTCAGTCATGCAAATGAATGCATGTAAGCAATTCTGCAATTTTTCATTTTAGTAACAAACAATATAGTTGGTTGTTTTGATGCCATTCATAAACCTTGGGTTCTCTTTTTCATAGGTTCTGCATGCAGGCAATTCTATATACATATGCACATATATATACATATATGTATATGTAAATATATATACATGTATACACAAGTATACATAAATGTATACATATAAATATATATACACATACACATACACATACACATACACATACACATATACCTATACATAACATTGTATGTTGTTTTTGTGGCATAGATAAATTTGGGGGTGTTCTATTTTTCAAATGAATGCATATAAGAAATGCTGCAATTTGTCATTGTAGTAACAAATAATATTGTTGGTTGTTTCAATGCCATAGATAAATTTGGGGTTGTCTTTTTCATTGATTGTGCTTCATTAATTCAATCATATAAATATAGTTGTTATGTTAATATAGACCATAGAAAATTGGATGTGCACGTATAGACTCCTCTCCCCTAGAGAGTCATGTGTATTCTTGCATTTAGTAATGAATTAGGGAGACTTTATTTTATGAACTCTTGTCTAATGGCAACCTATGTTGCACGGGTCCACAATTCCATTAGAATTGTGAAGTGTTGCATAGGTAACCATTGAAATCCTTCACAAAACCAAGTCCCCGAAGTGATTCAAATACAAAGGTACAATAGTTGCATGATTCAATTGATGTACCCTAACCTATTAAAAAGATAACACCCCCAAATGAATCAAAGCACCTATAAAATAGAACACACTTGCAATTAATCAAAGGAACCTAAAATTGATAGAATTGTTGCAGGGCTAATTTGATGAAGGATAACCTATGCAAAAGAGAACCCCCCCAAATTAATTGAATAGTAGACCTTCATGTTGGAACCATGAAAATAATTGTAAATTCCAACCATACAAATATTAAACACAATTTGTAGTGTCAAAGTTTGTGCAATTATTACAAGATGTAATGGTTTAGGGAGACTTGATTTTCCTAAAGTCTTTGCAATGGTAATCTATGTTGCACTTTTTCCACAATTGGACCTTTCAACTATGAAGTGCTACATAGGAAACCATAAAAGGCCTTAGGAAAACCAGGTCCCCTAAATACATGTTCTAACAAAGCTTTACTACTCATTATTGTTCTATAGTAATACATGTGAATACTTGAAGGTTTTCATGGCTATTTTAGTTGGGAATTATTTGAATATGATTGATAACCATTTGGTGAATTTGATTGATTTTGGCCATTAATTATTCAATTGATTAGTTTGGTGTATTGTTTGCAATTGTTTCCATAATTTTGTATTTAATAATGGGTGCCTTATAGCTTATAAAAATGGGAGAAAATGGGATTTTGGAGTTCACACAACTACGTTTGCACCCTACTTGGGGAGATGGGATAGACTCATGCTGATATGTGTTGTAGGTTTCATGATTGATGAGACAGATGTATTTGCTTGTTGGTTTGGTTATGCTACAATGGGAAACATGGTTGTAATGGGTTCACTAATCACTCAAAGATGGATGAGATGGGTTTGAATTGTGTTGACTTGGCACCTTGTTTACGTTGTGTAGTTGTGATTAATGTGAAAGTCATGCCTGCATTGGTGCAACAGTTGGGTTTACCAGTTTACGGGGAAGGGTGCATGTCTTAATGTTTGGGCTATTTAAATTCCATGTCGGAATGCTACTTGTTATATGTCAGATACAAGTTGGATACACTTCATCATGTTTGGTTGTTTGTGTGTACTTGTTTTGTTTTGAAATGAATATTATTAAGTGCACATTTTAAATCTAATTTATGTTTGATGTCATCATGCCTATTTATGGATGAATTTTTTTTTTAAGTTATGGAGGACTGGCATATAGGTTCACATCATATAAAGTAGAGGACACCCCCAAATTAATCAATGGCACCTGAAAAAGATACAATTGTTGCAGGTATGAATTTATGAAGCATACACATACACATACACATACACATACACATATACATATACATAGACATAAGTGAATTAAACACGATTGTAGAGAAGTATAGCAAGGGGCAGCGAGTGATAAATGCGACGCAGTGGAGTGTTAGGGTGGCTGACTGAGAGAAGTAGACATGGCAAGGTTGTCCACTTAAGACCTCTTCACACATCTATAAACACACACATTTACATATACACATGCACATTTACACATACACATTTACATATACATATACATATATGCAAACATACACACATACATACACATACACATACACATACACATACACATACACATACACATACACATACATATACACATATAGATTTACATAGACATAGACATAGACATAGACAAAGACATACACGCAGACATAGACATAGACATAGACATATACATAGACATAGACATAGACATAGACATAGACATAGACATATAGATTTACATAGACATAGACACATAGAAATAGACATAGACACATCCAACACATGGAATAGATGTATTTGGAGTTGCAAAAAAAATTCCACATCAATGTATATGTCTCGAAAGTTAGTTGCATCGACATATAGGACATTTAAAAAATCAGCATTCTAAAGTCACCAAAGCAATTGAACAGTCTATGCCATTTACAAAAAGGCATTGTTGACTGCAGGTCTATAGCCCTAGATTATAACCAAAGTTAGAGGATGATAGCCAACAACACCTTGCAAAGTACAATTAAGGCTAGTAGCCTCTCAGCTAGCCAGCAACCTTTCCATATCACAACTTTTCTAGTGGCTAGGGGAAAGGTGGCGGAGGTGGCTGGCACACGCTGGGAAGCTATAGAAAAGCTGTCAACAATGCCTTGTAGAAAACAACATAAACTGTATAGTGGTGCAACCATGAACACAAAGCCAAAGACTTCAATGACACATACACATACACATACACATACACATACACATACACATACACATACACACAGACATAGACATAGACATACACAAACACATACACATACACATACACATACACATACACATACACATACACATACACATACACATACACATACACATACACACAGACATAGACATAGACATACACAAACACATACACATACACATACACATACACATACACATACACATACATTGCTATCATTATGAAGAAAAAATGAGAAGTTGATAGAATGAAAGGTTGTAAAGTTAAAAAGTGTGTGAGGCACTAGGAGCATTGGATGCAGGTTGGCTCGAAAAATACGCAGTATATTGTGAAAGTAGTATATGTACATGTATATGTATGTGTATATGTATATACACATATACATATACATAAACATATGTATATGTATATGTATATGTATATCTCTATACATATGCATATATATATAAAGAAGATGCAAAGACCTTAATCATTTACAAGTTCGATACACTTCATCATGTTTGGCTACCAACGTGTAATTGTTTTGTTTCAAAATAAATACAATTATGTGTGCATTTAATATCTGATATACATATACATATGTCTATGTATATGTCTATGTATATGTCTATACATATGCATATACATATATATAAACGAGTAAACATGCATTTAATATCCGATATGTGTTTGATATCATTGTGCTTTTTTATGCAAGAGTTTTTTCCTAACTTGTGGAGGACTAGCATGCCACTGTGGGAAATTATTCATTGGTAGAATAGATGGATGAATTGATGAAGAGGAACTTACAAACAAGAGAAGACCCCAAAAATTATCTATGCTACCTAAAAAAGGTACAATATATGCATGACTAATTTGATGAAGCATAACCTAACAAAAATAGAACACCCCCATATATTTCCAAGGCACGAAAAGAAGGTACAATAATTGGATGACTGAATTAATGGAAAATAACCTATGCAAAAGATAACATCCCCAAATAATCAATGACACCTAAAAAAAGATACAAACATTTGGATTACAGATTTAATGAAGTAGCACATATGATAATCGTAACACCCCTATATTTATCAATGACACCAAAAAAAGGCTACATAGTTGGTGAATGAATTGATGAAATGTAACCTATGAAAAACATAGCACCCAACAAATTCCAAATGGAACCTGAAATTGGTAGAATAGATGAAGACTAACCATGAAAAAGTCAAAGTTACAAACAAGGTAACACCCCCAAAAATATCTAGGGTACCTAATCAAGCAGAATCTATGAAAAAAATAAGACCCCCAAATTTTTGTAATGCAAATAAAAAAAGCTTCAATAATTGCATGTTTGAATTGATGAATCCTAACCATTGGGAAACATAACACCCCCAAATTAATGAATTTCACCTAAATAAAATAACATTAATGAATGAATTAAGCAACACGTATGAAAAACTTAAACCCCCAATTTTATCAATGGCACATAGAAATGGTACTGAACAACATTAATCAAAACGTAAACATTAACCCGTGACTGTAATGGCTATAATGAAGAACAATATAAATCTTACAAATGGAAAATAGTAAGAGTATAACAATTATCACATATGTATATGACTAAATTGATGGAACAGAACCCATAAAAAAATAACACCAACATGTTTATCTATGGCACAGAAACAACATGCATTTTTAAAGTCATTGAATAGATGAAGCAAAACCTAAAAAAAGATTAACCCAAATTATTATTATTGGTTAGTGAAACAGAGAACACAACCCAACTGAATGATAATGCAGAACCTATGAGAATAGGATAAGCAGAGTCAATGATAATGCATAACCTATGAGAATAAGATAAGCATAGTCAATGATAATGCAGAACCTATGAGAAAACGATAAGCTTTGTCAATGATAATGCAAAACCTATGAGAATATGATAAGCAGAATCAATGATAATGCAAAAACCTATGAGAATGCAATAAGAAGAGTAAATGATAATGTAGAACCTATGAGAATAGGGTAGTCTAAGTCAATGATAATGGAAAACCTATGAGAATATAATAAGAAGAGTCAATGATAATGGAAAACCTATGAGAATACGATAAGAAGAGTCAATGATAATGCAAAACATATGAGAATAGGATAGTCAAAGTCAATGATAATGCAAAACCTATGAGAAATAATACGATAACCACTGGAGGCATTTATTAACTATGAGCTTATGGTAATATTAAAGGAACCTACAAATAGTAATCAATAACATTAATCAAACAAATATTGAGCACAATATATTCAGTGTAGGTGAATGGTAGAACACAGATTTTAGGAGATTGTTAAATGATCAAGACTGTCCACCTAGGGAATGGGCCCTTGTTTGTGTGTCAAAGATACAAGAATTGAAAAACTTTAGATTAAAAAATTAGGCTATTTTAAATTAAAACAATTTATATGAGACGTGAGACATTAATAGCATAACCATTGTAGTCTAAAGAAAAAGTCCATAATTATTTGCTCATATATCAATGTCTGGTTCTAAAATTTAAAAATCTCACACTTAAGTAGTTATATTCTTTTTAATCTTTCTATAGGAGGTGGGAATACTAATACTGTTATTAGGTTTTATAATTTGATCAAATATAAATCCATGAAAGAAAATAATGAGAATAACATGGAATTAGATGTTAATAATATATTTTTTTTTCTCAAAATTGTTTCAAAAGATCCAAATTACTTTATGAATTATTCTATTGGATAATAGTTGGCAATGGTCCTATTAGCATGATAGAAGCTATTGATTCATAATTAATTGTGTAATTGATGGAATCCTTTTAAATCTATTTATTTTGACTATAAAAAAGTTAAAAAATGTAGCAAACTATTTTTGAAGCTTAGGAGTGGAAAATAGTAAGAGTTTAACAATTATCACAAATGTATATGAATGATTTGATGGAGCAGAACCCATAAAAAAATAACACCAACATATTTATCTATGGCTCAAAACATAAATGTTTTAAGTTGTTGAATAGATGAATGGCACGGAAACAACAATATTTTTTTTAAGTTATTGAAAAGATGAAGCAAAATCTAAAAAAAGGTTAACCCACATTATTTTTTTTGGTTTATGAAACAAAGAACACAACCTAACTCAATGATAATGCAAAATCTATGATAATACAATAAGAAAAGTCAATGATAATGTAGAACCTATGAGAATACAATAAGCAGAGTCAATGATAATGCAAAACCTATGAGATAATGATTAGCAAAGTGAATGATAATGCAGAACCTGTAAGATTACGAAAAGCTGAGTCAATGATAATGCGGAACCTATGAGAATACAATAAGAAGAGTTAATGATAATGCAAAAACTATGAGATAACAATTAGCAGAGTGAATGATAATGCAGAACCTGTGAGACTACGATAAGCAAAGTCAATGTTAATGCAAAACCTATGAGAATACAATATGCAGAGTCAACGACAATGCAAAACCTATGAGAATAGGATAACCAAAGTCAATGATAATGGAGAACCTATGAGAAAGAATTCGCTACCCAGAGTATATGATAATGCAGAACCTACGAAACAGAAATGGTAAAACTATGACTATAATATTTGCAAAATAAACCCTAGGGAAACAAAAATGCTAAACTATGAGTGTTATATTTGCAAAATAAACCCTGATGAAAGAGAAATTCCAAAATATGATAGTAATATTTACAATATAAACCCTATGGAGTAGAACCCATATAAACAAAAATACAACTTCATCTATGGAAAGGAAACAACGAACAATATTATTAATGAAAGAAGAAAACAACCCCATAAATTTCAATGGCAGGGAAACAACCAACAATATTATTATCTATTCTATAAAGAGAGTGATGCTTGAATAGAAGGTTAATTTCCAAAGATTCAGTGTGTTTATGAACAAAAATAGGACAATGTTCATAAACACTAAACTTCAACCAAAAAAATGATTTCTGCAACACCAAAAGTCCAATAAAACAAACAAAAATTGCAAACAAAACTAAAAAAAATGAATAATGGTGAGCCTTAGTGAGCAAGCTCACCAGGGTCAAACGACTTGATACACGAATCAGATAGCAACTAAATTCCGAGCATGGCAGCAAGGAACCCATTCATGGCGGCGAGGAACCCATTCATGGCGGCGAGGAACCCATTCATGGCAGCGAGGAACCCGTTCTTTGCTTGCATGGCCGAAGTGGAGCCACTGGTAACATTCACTAACTAGCATGTACACATCTCCTAACTGGATTCTACCCAAATACGAACTGGTCTCCGAGCATCGCAGGTTGTGGTAAATTTTTGAAGATTATAGATGATGAACCGAGCAGGTAGTGGCATGCAAGTGAAGAAAGAATGACAACTTGCTAGAATGAAAGGCTGAAAAGTTGGCGACAAGAGCAAGGAAGTCAGAGAATTCAATGCAAGTTAGCTCAAAAAAATGTGGGGTGACATGGAGCTTAGGAGAGGAGACTTGCATTCAACACGATAGTCGAGAAGTATAGGAAGTGGGGGCGAGTGATAAATGCGATAGAGTGGATTATTAGGGTAGCGGACTGAGAGAAGTTGACGTGGCAAGGATGTCAACTTCAAACGCCGTGCCATGCAGGAAGTGGCACCTAAGGTGCCTACGTATCGATCAACGGGTCATTTTTTTATTTTTAAAATGTGTGGACAAATATCATCCTCCCATGTGGCGAAATAATTGCAAATTAAAAAAAAATTACATTTTTATATAATATTTTTAAAAAATGGGTATAAGGCAAAAAAATTTATTGGTCCACATGGCCTGCCACATGGACCATCCGATTTTGGGTCCGTACGTATTGGCTCCTCTCCCCTAGTTTACATTGTGGGGCACCCTTGAGCAGGATGATGCATATTGGCATATGATTTTTACAAGTGGATCCCTTTTATTATTTGCATGTGGTTGATCAATATTAGTATTTGCATGTGTTTTAGCATGTGATTTTTTTGCAGGTGTGTGTTGCATGTGGGGCATAATTTACTTTGCATGTGATATTTCTTCGAATGTTCTATAAGTAGCTTTGGAATGTGAAGGACACAATCCATTGATGCATGGCGTGATCAAGTTTCATTATTCCAAACCTCCTATTAAAAGGAAAGACTTGAGTTTTTATGCATGTGCATTAATATTATAAGGTGCCAAATTAGGGAGGGAGAATCTCAAATTGGATAAGAGGTGTTCTTTGTCATGTTTTGTGCACTTCCACAACATTTTCTTCATTTTTATCATTTTTCACTTCTTTTTTTGTTAAAATCTATTTCAATCATGGATTTATATAAGTCCATCATGTCTTTAACACCCTTTAATTATTATGGTTGGAAATCAAAAGCACAACTTGTGTTAAAAAAATATAAGGTTGCATAAGGTAACAATGGGCACCAAATAATAACATACAAATGATGAAGCTAAAAAAAGGGTTTAACAAATGTGATCAATACTTTGGATTTCTATGTCTTAATATATATCTCAAACTCCTCTTTCATATTCAAGCCTTGAAAACATACAATGAAGTTTTTCTTGCATTAGAAAAACTCTTTGGGAAGGTAGATGAAATGGCAACTCATGAGTTGGAGAAATAGCTCATTAGCTTGAGTCCTAGTTCCTTTGACACCCTAGAGGAATTCTTCACTAAATTCAAATCACTAAGGTTGTAGTTGAAAGAATATGGAATAGATAAAAAAAGGATTAGTTAGTTCTTTCTATACTCCCCAAACTATGTCGTGAGTACTTTGTGTTTGTATCTACCTTCTACTCCACCAAAAGGGGTCTTAGAATTGCATGGAAAATTTCTTCACTAGATTAATTCATTTCTGAATTGACTAGGGGGAAACATAAGTTAATTCAGATAGGCACATCAAAGTCTTCAAAACCTCAATCCCTCTTAGCTAGGACTAGAAAAAAAAGGATTCAAAACTCAAGGGAAGACACAAAACACTTAGAAGGAAAAGGAGACCAAGAAAGAACATAAATAAAAATCTTCCAAAACCAATGTTCATTGAAACTTCTTCTAAACAAGGGAAACCTAAGAAAGAAAAAGTTAAGTATTCCTATTGCATGAAACCTAGGCATGATGAGAAAAAATGTATGAAGAAGATAATTAACCACCTCACACTTCTTTAGAAGAACAAAGGGATCATTGGATGTTCATCTTCATCAAACCAAGAATCTACTAAGACAAGGAAAAAGGCCATGCTTGTTATGTTTTTACATCATCAAAAGGAATATCTCTTTATGATATTACAATTATTGGATCAAGGAGATGGATATTTGATTATGGAGCTTCACATCATATGGATTCTTCATAGTCTATGTTCTCTTCTTTTGAGTCTTGTGTTATGCCACCTATTTTAATGAGTAATAATTCATACATGAATGTAATTGGGAAGGGATTTATTGATATCAGGGATGACACTTTCAACTAAGTATTGTGTGTACCTCATTTTTCTAATATAATATTCATTCCATCTATCAAATTACTCATGATGGAGCAAGGAAGACTATGGAATTTACGCCTTCATTTAGTTATCATTAGATATTTACCTAGCAGAGAGATTATTTCTATTGGGATGGTTGATCATGCAACTTGGCTATTCCTAATGATGACTTTGATTCTTTGGCTATTGTTCACACTTCTAGTATAGACTATGATTATGAAAAGAATTTTGGTTACTTGAATCTGGGTATTCTCACATTTAATCCAACTTCTGAGCCTTATATTCCATCTCCTCCATCTAAGTTATGGCATCTACAAATTTTAGTGTCACTTCTTCAAGAGCTTCCAGTGATTCAATACAACAATCTATTCATCATCTTCCAAATACAACTACTCGAGATGAGTACTTGATAATCATTTGTGAAAGTTTGGAATTGGTGTTAAACCTTTGAACAACATTTGGAGGGATCATTATTTTCTATGGATTATATTCTACTTCAATTTCCACAAGATTTTGGATTGTCATTTTCATCATTGTGTCTTGGAATACCTAATTTTACTATGACAATTTTCACCATTGACATGGGGAAACTTGAGTATAATTCAAAGACATCACACATCATCATCTTTCTTCCCTCATATTCCTTTTAGGAATGGGAAGATATCTTGCATAGATTCTTGGTTTGTTTCTTCCTACGGGAACTTTTTTCTACATGATTGGATCATCTTCAACACTCAATGTCAAGGATCTACCATCATTGCAGGAGACTACATTGAGGGAGGGTTGCATAAACTCTCTTCTTCTCTCTTATGCGAGGGAATTTTTCCTCACATGGGATTTTTTTCTTCTTATTATTCTTTGAGATTATTTTTATTTCCTCTCTTTTTGGGGGGGAAGTTTTTTCCACATGATTTTCTCTCTTTCTCCACTTTATGAGAGATGGATTTTTATTTGGGTGGGTATGTGGAGGATCATCATGGAAAAAATAGGCCCTTAAGTGGCAATAAAAATTTAGAAAAATCAGAGCTAGGTAACTTGATGTAAAAATTTGAATAAGTTATCTATATTATTTCAAAAATATGTAAGAATAGAATCTATGACAAATTGAATGTAGTTTCTTTTCTAAACTACTAGGTTTATTTTAAAAAAAAAACTATTTGGTGAAAATTTGAAATTTCAATGCAGTAGTACTTAAATTTCAGGGAAAAAATAAGTAGGTGTCTGTCTGACCACCCTAATCACAATAAAATGATAATATTTTTTTATAAGATTTTAGATATAAGTAGAGGACTCATGTCTAGATGTGATGCATATTTTTTGTAATTATTTTCCAAGTAAATAATTAATTAT
>VDFB02271358.1:643986836-644554901 GCA_007258455.2 Sequoia sempervirens
TCAAGCTACAAGTGAAGGTTTTCTTCTTGGTTCTTTCATGTTGGTATGCTCACTTGAACTAGGTTTTGTAATATCTCCTATTTATATATAATAAATTGCAATGGCTTGCCACTTTTTCCAAAAAAAAATGTAAAAAGGTCATGTGAAGGTCATTTCCAATGTAATTGAGTCTTTGATCTTATAGAGTAAGGAGTTAATTCTCTTTTGAAAGAGATTTGAGGTCATTTCATCAAGAATAAAAATTTTGGGAGCATATCTACAGTGACTCAGTCTGAATACCTCCATTTAGGGGTTTGAGAGTCTAATAAGCAATTCTACACTACTCCACCAATTGGATGCTTGGATACTTTCTAGAAAAGTGGAAACAAGGTACTTGGGTGTGCATGATGTTCAAGTTGATTGGGTAAGATTTTTCTGATGCAAGAGCTAGGTGGCTTTAAACAACACAATTACAATTCAAGATGATTCAAACTCTAATTTGATCCTCAAACCCAAACTTGGGTGCAACTTCACTAAAACGGTTACTCTTCCTAGTAGGTCTATAGACCTCTTTTTCTCACTTTTCACACCAATGACTAGCTCAACTAACCATTTCAAAACTTCAGTAGGTTCCTTTGAAACAAAGGCTTCAAACTAGCACTCTTTTGTTGTCAAAGACACCAAAATAGGCCCATTTTACAAAGAGACACATATTTAAACACTTCCCAGACCTAAAATTTTGATGGGACAAAATTAAATAGCCTACCAAACTACCAAAACCACAATTGTTTTGGTGAGATATGCTTTGTAAAGCTCTATTTCAACAAACCCTCATTTTTAGCAACTTTCATGAGGTTTAAGGAAATCAATGTTTCCAACCTTGCCACACCCTATAAACTCATCAAACATGTCTATTAAGACCTGCACAAGCTTGATCCAACCTTAAATCTTACTGCTCCCACGTTTCATTGACATTAGCATGTTGTAACCACCATATTTCACCTAATTTCACTCATTTTTGCCCTGCATGGAAACTCACCAACTCAATTACAAACCTTTCCAGCTCTTTAAACCCACATAGTCACCTTATACAGTCCTAATAAAATATACCATGGCCATACCATCAAGCTACAGACTGTACAATATATGGTATGGTCTTTTAGCACTTTGGACTCTTAAGGGAAATCGTTGGTCCAATGTAGCTTGGAGTGATTCGGCATATTTGGGTGCAAAAGAGGAGCATCCCTAGCATAAACATACCCATCCAGACGTGTTGGAATAGTCTGTTTGGTTGTATGAGTTGTAGAATGAAAGTTGCACCACTTTACAACTTTACATTGCTTGCATTTGACAACTTTTTCCTCAACTGAAAACCCGTCACCATGGGAAAACGCCTCTGAAATAGAAAAAACTGAGAGAGGTTATTGTAGATGGTCCCAACATGATCCCATAGCCTTAGACAAAGAGTTTTTAAGCATCACGGTTTCTAAGAAATAGCCCTTCAAAGATTGTTGCATTTTAACACTTTGGACTATTAAGGGAAATTGTCAGTCCAATGTAGCTCGGAGTGATTCCACGTATTTGGGTTCAAAAGAGGACCATCCCTAGCATAAGCGTACCCATCCAGACATGTAGGAACAGTCTATTTGGTCGTACGAGTTGCAAAATGAAAGTTGCACCACTTTGCAACTTTACACTACTTGCATTTGACAACTTTTTCCTCAACTAAAAACTCGTCACCACAGGAAAATGCCTCCAAAATAGAAAAAAATGAGAGGTCTTATTGTAGATAGTCCCAACACAATCCCATAGCCTAAAACGAAGAGTCTGTAAGCATCACGGTTTCTGAGAAATAGCCCTTCAAAGATTGTTGTCTTTTATCATTTTGGACTCTTAAGGAAAATCATCGGTCCAATATAGCTCGAAGTGATTCAACACATTTGGGTGCAAAAGAGGACCATCCCTAGTGTAAACATACCCATCCAGACGTGTTGGAATAGTTTGTTTGGTTGTATGAGCTGCAGAATGAAACTTGCACCACTTTGCAACTTTACACTGCTTGCATTTGACAACTTTTTCCTCAACTGAAAACTTGTCACCACAGGAAAACACCTCTGAGATAGTAAAAACTAAGAGAGGTTATTATAGAGGGTCCAAACATGATCTCATAGCCTCAGAAAAAGAGTCTGTAAGCATCACATTTTTTGATAAATAGCCCTTCAAAGATTGTTTTCTTTTAGCACTTTGGACTCTTAATAGAAATCGTCGATTCAATGTAGCTCAGAGTGATTCGGCATATTTGGGTTCAAAAGAGGACCATCCCTAGCGTAAATGTACCCATCTAGACGTGTTGGTATAGTTTCTTTGGTCGTACGAGTTACAGAATGAAAGTTGCACCACTTTGCAACTTTACACTGCTTACATTTGACAACTTTTTCCTCAATTGAAAACTCATCACCACGAGAAAACGCCTCCAAGATAGAAAAACATGAGAAAGGTTATTGTAGAGGGTCCCAACACGATCCCATAGCCTCAGATGAAGAGTTTATAAGCTCACGGTTTTTGAGAAATATCCCCTTGTCTTTTAGCACTTTGGACTCTTACGGAAAATCGCCAGTCCAATGTAGCTCGGAGTGATTCGATGTATTTGGGTTTAAAAGAGGACCATCCCTAGTGTAAACGTACCAATCCAAACATGTTGGAATAGTTTGTTTGGTCGTATGAGTTGCAGAATGAAAGTTGCACCACTTTGCAACTTTACACTACTTGCATTTGACAACTTTTTCCTCAACTGAAAACTCGTCACCACAATAAAATGCCTCCAAGATAGAAAAAACCGAGAGAGGTTATTTTAGAGGGGGCCAACACCATCTCATAGCCTCAAAAAAAAAGTTTTTAAGCATCATGGTTTCCGAGTAACAACCCGTCAAAGATTGTTGCCCTTTTGCACTTTGGACTCTTGAGGGATTTCGCCAGTTGAATGTAGCTCAGACCACTTCAGCCTATTTGGGTGCAAAAGGGGACTATACCTAACCTAAATATACCCATTCATATGTGTTGGAATAGTTAGTTTGGTCGTACGAGTTGCAAAAAAAAACAACTTCCAGGCTGCTAATGGTATAATTACCATAACTTATTCAAATCTCCATAAAATTTGACCAAACCAAAGGCATTTGAAATCTAACTCAATTATCTAACCATACCACACATGTGAAAATCATAATAAGTCTGTACAGACTATAGAAAAATAAAAGAATAGAATAGGACGTTGGAAAAACACAAAAATATTCTTCCTCAAAGATGCAAATTCTTATTTTCAACTTCTCCAACCCTGAGGTCATATTTACAAGATTTATTTATGCCCTTACGAGCATTTTTCATCCTCTAACTAAACTCCAACGCTGATTTTCGCATGAAAAAAAAGGCCATGAGACCATAGCTTGTTGCATACTATTATGCTTTGATTAATTTTTTCCAAGCATCCATAGCTTGTTCGAAATCACTTGTTTTAGGCTTTTAGCCATAGCAACAAGGCAGTGAACTATTTGATAAAACACTTTGATAGACATGTATGTAAAATTCAGTAGCATAGACAAACTTTTGAAAAAAATGCCTCAAAGAAATGAGGTCGCATGGTGATGGAATGCCATGTGAATCAATAAAATATGTAAAAAGTGCAATTTTGTACTCCAATGGCCATAAGGAGTTTGAAAATCGGTTGAAGTTAGTTGTGGGATGGTAGTTGGTGTCTTTCATGTTTAAAAATTCCTCTTATGTTCGAGTTTGAGGTTGGAGAAACCAAGTTTGAAAGAGAATCAATAAAATCTTGTTATCTCCATGCAAATTTCTTTTTTTTTCCAGAATTCTTGAAGTTTCTTAGTACTGTACGGTTCCATACAGTGTGGTTGTACTTTATTTTTAATGGAAAATTGTGGGCAATAGATTTAACTTCTTCACAAACTTGGTTTGAAGTAATTTCATTCATTTTTGTGCATTTAAGAGGCATTTTACTAGAGGTCGGTCTGTGAGCCCTATTCCAAGGGTTTGAGTGCATTTAAAATGGAGTTTTAAGCCTTCCACCCACTATATGATACTATAACTCGGTGGATAGGCTTAGTTAGGATATATAAACATGTTTGCATTCTTTCTTGTGCAGGGGAGGTCAAGATTGTGATTTTTGGTAATGCCCTAGATGGCATTTGGTGTGTTTTTGCATGAAAATGTGAGGTTAGAGAGGGTAAAAGTGGGAATGGTTTGAGGGAAGTCACTTTTCTTGTTCTTTTAAGCTTGTGCAAGGTTATTCAAGGGTGTTGGAGTTTGTAGTAAAGTATAAGGAAATCTACAAGTAGGTTTTTCAATAAACCCTTGCCAAATTTGAGCAATTTGAGGGTTTTGTGGAATAGGGTCTTAGAGGGCGAGTTATAGAGAATAAATGGGAAAATTTGAGGTTTTTTCATCTTTTGAGTGCTTCCCCAACAAATTTTAGGGTTTTTGAAGTGTTCCAAGGGTGGTTTCTTTGGAAATTTGGCCTATTTGGCTAGGTTGAGCAGCGTAGTTTGCATGATTTGTGAAAGTTGTTCCAAAGGAGTCCTATCTGAGTTAGAAGTATGTTGAAGGGGACTAAAATGGGTGTCTATAATGATGGTTAGTTACAAGATTTGTTAAAGATATCTGAGAGTTAAGTTGAGAAAATTGGAGTTGTTGACCTACAAGCTTGTCTAGGTGAAAGATTGGAAAATAACTCTAGATTGAGTTTGTACAAAGAAAGGTGGTTAGGAATCCCTTGTATTGTGAAAGTGAGTGGTTTTCCATCCTTGGTTGCATCAACTAACCATCACCTAGTCCTCTGTTTCCAAGGTTCTCTTGCACCATTTTCCAAGCATCCATATAGCTTGTTTGAAAGCACCTATTTTAGGCTTTTAGCCATAGCAGCAAGGCAGTGAATTGTTTGATAAAATGCTTTGGTAGACATGAAAAATGTGGTAACATATACAAGGTAGTGAATTGTTTGAAAAAATGCCTCAAAAAAACGTGGACTCATGGTGATGGAATGCCATGAAAATCTATAACAATTTTCTTGTCATGGCATTTCATCACCATGAGACCACATTTCTTTGAGGCATTTTTTTTAAAGATTTCATTGCCTTGTCTATGCTATTGCTTACTATTATGCTTTGATATATTTTTTCCAAGCATCCATAGATTTTTTGAAAGCACCTATTTTAGGCTTTTAGCCATAGCAGCAAGGCAATGAAATGTTTGATAGAATGCTTTAATAGACATGTATGAAAAATGTGGTAGCATAGGCAAGGCAGTGAACTTTTTGAAAAAATGCCTCAAAGAAATGAGGTCTCATTGTGATGGAATGCCATGAGAATCAAATTTTCTTTTGATTGTCATGGAATTCCATCACCATGAGACCTCATTTCTTTGAGGCATTTTTTCAAACAATTCATTGCCTTGTCTATGCTATTGCTTACTATTATGCTTTAATAGAATTTTTCCAAGCATCCATATCTTGTTTGAAAGCACTTGTTTTAGGTTTTTAGCCATAGCAACAAGCCAGTGAACTATTTGATAAAAAGCTTTGGTAGACACGTATGAAAATATGGTAGCATAGACAAGGTAGTGAACTGTTTGAAAAAATGCCTCAAAGAAATGTGGTCTCATAGAATGCCATGACAAGAAATGCAATTGCAAGTTGCTCCTAGTTATTAGTTATAATGTGAAGTAATTGCATAACCGCTTAGGTTGACTTTGTAAAAACTATATTGTAATTGAATTTTTTTCATCTATCAGCATCTAGTTGTTAGTTATGCAATGTGAAGTAATGCTTTGAGTTTGAAAGATGTGCAATGCAATGTAATCAGCGATATGAATATAAACTACATAATATAACCATTATTTTTTATGCTATTGTACATTGATATTTAACCATTGCTCAAAATTAAATTTTTGAATAGTTTAATCATGCACATGAGGAACAAATTATTTTGATTCTCAACTTCTATATATCAAATTATCCAATAATCAAGTGTATGTCCATATACAAAAATGGCATCAATGCCAACTCAAACAAAGTTTTACAAAATGTGGCATATGTGATCTTGATATCTATTCAAAATTTACATGCAAAAATTTCTATCTCATCCTAAACTACTGGTGGATCATTAAAATGAAGCCTTTTTGAAGCACTATTTGGCTCTGAAGGTAGCTGCACAAGAAAAATTCAAACCACAATTAAGATCAATTATACTATATAATTTACAATCGAATAATTAACATCAAAATAAATATACATTGAATTATAATTGAACTCTAAAATTGAAATCTTGATTACCTCAAATACACGTCTCTTCAAAGGGTCAGGAGTCCTAGAATATGACCCTCTCAAAGAACCAATCAAACCAACTTTTGAAATTTCAATCTATATATGTGAACAAAAATATAAAATTGATACAAGTTAGCATACAATTGTCGGTAATAGGAACATATTTACCAAACACAATAAAATAAACACATACCTCTTTAGGCATCTCTTTTTCTTTATCTCCTTTAGGTGTTTTGACACCTCCTCCTTGAGGTGTTTCAACACCTACTCCTTGAGGTGTTCCAATACCTACTCCTTCAAGCATTGTGACACTTGTCAACAAGGATGTATAGCTCATAACCGCCTGTACATAAAAATGACAAGTACATATGAAACTACCAATCTATGTTGATGTATGTATAATCAATATAAGATCTTAAAAATCTTGAATCAATCAAATTTGAGTTCAATTACCTTTCCCTTATCTACCATTGCACCTCCATAGTCTAGACAACATTGCACCTTGCTCGCACTAGGTGTTTCCTACAAGAGGAAAATAAGATAAACATATAAGTTAATGTATAATTTCATTAATGAAAACTCAAATGACAAGCAGGTATATAATAAAAAAATGTAAACGAGTGACTATGAAAATATATATTGTGTGCATGTTGAGGCCAAATGAAATGGCCCTAAGGGTGCTATCATTCACCTGTGTAAGCTCCTCCTCAGACATCAACTGTTAAATAGACCATGTAAATAAATATTAGTACTTGATACTATCTCTTATTAATATTCATTTAAAAACAAATGAAAGTTATGCATTTACAACTTAAATCTTACCTGTGCAACTATTCCAACATCCCCCTCTCTAGCAGGAGAGGACTCTGTAGGGTGCGCTCCAATCCCCTATGTCTGATCTCCTATAATATCCACATCATGGAGGTCATAATCAGAAGTGTCCAATGGATGCTCAACGGGTTGTACAAGAGGACCCAAGCATATATGGTGGCACATAGTGCAAGTATGTGGCACATAAATATGTGGACCTGAGGAGGATAATGCAACAACACTTGATCCATCGCCAACATCACCAACATGTGGCTGAGCTACTGTAGTAGTATGGGAAACCAAAAGATCACTCAAAGAGTGAATAGCCTGAATAGTTTGTGTGGCTGCATCCTCGGTAATATTTGGATGATGTACTAGAGGTGGCTGAGGAAGGGGAGGAGGGGGAACATATGGGCCCTGGACTACTCTAACTGCCCCTGGTCTATCCTAAGGCATACCTCCACCGATGCCTTGGAAGGGTTTAATGTCAAAGTAATTGGCATGATGCCCTAACACAAACTCAGCGTATATTTTTTTAATAAAGTAAAATGGTGCATCAATATTGTTGTTGGGTGGTTTATCAAAAACCATCCACCAACAATCCCAAAAGTTATCTACAATTTCCTTATTCATGCACCATTTTATAGAAAGTTTTGGTTTATTAACATTAACTGGCAGACTGGTGTGGGGGTTAACAAATAAAGAGGCTATTTGGGCTTTTGTTATTTTGAGATCTTTCACATCTTCGTAAGACAATCCGCAGGAGTAATATTCCCTCATGGTTTCTCACCACAAAAGAATGGCATTATGTGGGTGGAGAGGGTTTCTATATTTTTAATTATTTCCTTCAATGTGTTTGTCATTTGCGATAATCAAGGGATTGTCTTATAAACATCACAAATGCCCCTCAATTGCTCCATTTTTTCACCAATTAACTCTTCAATTGATGGGAATAGAGGTGGTGGAGAATTTGGCATTTGTGCATTTTCATTCTTAGCCATAATACCTGATTGAAGTTAAAAACTAATTAATCTAATTGAAATTACACAATATAAATGAAATTATTGTAAAAAACCCTAGTTTTTAATAAAAATCCATAAAAAACCCTAGTTTTTAATAAAAATCCATAAAAACTCTAGTTTTTAATAAAAATCCATAAACAACACTAGTTTTAATAAAAATCCATAAAAAACACTAGTTTTTAATAAAAATCCATTAAAAACCCTAGTTTTTAATAAAAATCCATAAAAAACTAGTTAAAATTATACTAAACTAATAGAAAAATTGATTAAAACAGAAAAAAACCAAAAAACTTACCTTGCAAATCGGATATGAACTCGAATCGAATATCAAATACACCACAAGTCACTCTCACTATGCCTGAGTTGTTTTAAATGGTTGAAATGATTTTAAATGGCCACATATATTTATTTATACCTGACCCAATCCAAATCGAATATCCAATTTAGATCAAATATTTGATTTGTGATTCTTTGCCTTGGGCATTGCTTTGGAGCAATGTATTGACGCCCAACCCAGAAAAAAGTCAACTCAGGATTTTCCCCCTTTTTGGTGGATGCAAAATGCTACTTTTTCACATCGCCACTTTTTGGCCCATCATGATCCTACACATACCCAGGTACCTCATCAAGCCTAGTTTTCAAAACCTAGTTTCATTTTACCCATCTAAGTTGTGCTTAAGAGGGCTCTTAGTATAGAATTAAGCTTGCTTAGGAGTGCATTATTCTTAGCCATGTGTTATTTTTAGCCTAGTATTACTTTAGTGGTTACATGCCTAGGCTCACCTATTTTTAGGATCCACTAAATTTAGTTGGCTAGTTCTTTATATATATCTCCTTAATGTTAATTAAATTATCATCACTTCAACTAGATATACTTGCATGAGGTTGGAGATCTCTTTTTTTTTAGGATCATGTGTTGGAACATAACTCTTTGATGAGATTTCATATAAATTCCAAAGTGCCTTCACTTAGAGTTGGACTTGAGCTCAATGTATGGACCTAATGAGAAGATTATTTATGAAGAGAGTTTGTATGGCTATTTGCATCTCTAAAGGAGCAATCTCATTCCCCACTTTTGGTCCACTCAATAGATAATTATTTAAGAGGTATTACCCACCTAGTTACTTAGATTGTTCTATTTTTTGCACTTTATTTTTGTATGGTAATGAGTCTTGAGCTACAAATGTTAGTTTTGGAGGGCTTATTTTAGTAGTACATGGAACGATGTCATTCTTTTATACCTTATCATATGCATGATTTATTTAGAATAATATTTTTTGAAGAGTTGTAGGGAATCGTTTAGGGCTTATTCCCTAGTTATGGAAACGGTTATTAGTTTTATTTGTCTTCACTTGGAAATTTTATATCCTTGTAATTTTATTGATTTATTGATGTTTTGTTGGACTATAGGGTTGAATTTTTTATATTGTAAAAGCCTTTTTTGGAAGAGCTTTCAAAGTCGAATATCACTTTTCAAAACATTAACACTCAATCTAGTGTTGGTATAAATGGTATGTGATAGGTGTTAGAATTGTGAAAAACATGAGTCATAGGATCAAACAATGAACAAAGACACCTTCCATGCAAGATACTTGCAAACAATATATGCAATATTCCTCAACAAGAAAAAGATACAAAATGAACCTCAAGAATCTTCAAGGAAAACAAGAGTCCTCATTAGGTTGAGAATTCAATCAGAAGGCATAATAATATAATTAGGGTTGAGTGCTATATAGGAGCAACCCTAAATGGTAAAGGTATTAGATCAGGATAAGTGTCAACATCACATGTGATGAGACAAAATGATCTAATAATAGCTCTCTGGTTAACATAGTAAATCACTCCTAAGTTTAGCTTAAGTGCATGAGAATAAATTAGACTAATTTAATTAATTTAAAATTAATTAATTATTAGCTAATGCATGATTACTCTAACACCCCCCATTAATATGAACTTAGAGAGTAGCTAAAAAACCCTAAAAAGAGAATGCAAAGTGGGTCTCAACAAACAAGGCCTGGTGAGGTACCCATGTACAAACACAAGATCTCTCAAAACTGGAGAAAAGGAGAAAAACCCTGTGGGAGAAAACTCTTCTCCAAAAGAGAGAAAGGTGAATGAAGGTCTAAAAATCCTCCAAATCAAGGTGAAGGACTAAGAAGCCTCCAACCAAAAACAATGTCCCAAAAATGAGGACATGTAGAAAATTGTTGAAGCACAAAAAAGTTGTAGGTTGTTGTTGAATGGTGATTGCTATAGTGCTGAAATGAACAACCTCTAAAAATAGGAATGCGAGAGTGTTCATATGGTAAATGATCCATCTCACTGAAATGCATATAACCAACCGCTAATGTACACTGCATCCAAAAGTACATAGGAACAAGAACTAGATACATAGATCACTCCAAACCGAAACCAAGGGAGCATTAGTAGGAACAATAGAAACCCCCCCCCCCCCATAATGTTAAAAAGGGAGAGGCATAATATGTATAATGAAACCATGTGAAACCAAGAAGCGAATGTAGGAGAAACAACCAACAAATAAAAGGGTGTGCAAACTAAGGAACACACACATGAGGCAAGGATCACTAGGATTCACTGTTGTTTTTGAAGGGATACTCACTTGACAAAGGTGTGATGGAAAACCAAAGGAAAACATCAACCCGTATGGCACTTTATATCATAGTGCGAGTACAAAAGGCACAACATGATATACAAAATCCCTAAAAGTATACACCAGAATGACACTTTATCTCAGTGTATCTACAAAAGAAAATGTGCATGAAAAAGATGTCTACAATGTCCAAATAAGACATAATACTAGAAATACATATATAACAAACAAAAAAGAGTCATCCCATGCAAACAAAAAGTTTCTAGAAGCTAATACATCCAAGTAATTCGCCAAAATATAAAAACATAAAAAAATGAATAAAATTTACTTGGAGAGAAATCTAGAAAAAGTGCATGGATGGATGTGAAGAACTTTGAAAGACCGTCCTAACGTCTCTAGAATATAAAAAATGGAGAAACAAATCAAAATTTATGAGCTCAGGACTGGAAAAAACCTTTGACTTCAACAAGTTGTAGAATGCACCAACAACAAAAATAGGTGATGAAACCCACACCACTAGAAAGTAGGTAGAACCATATTTTTGACAATATCTTGTTCGCCAAGATTCAATGCTATACACCCACGTTATGGCCAAAAGAAAAAAAACTACTCCCTAAAGGCCAAAAGAAGGGACTAGGGGCCCCTATCAATGACCATACCGCTGGCGTTAGTGGAATATTCCCTAACGTCCAAAAAAAATTGGCTCCATGTGAAAAATCAACAACAAAATATGTTGGAAAGAAAAGAGTATATTGACAAAAAATTCGCCGTTGCCTGTGGTTGCCGGGAAAAAAATAAAACTGTCAAAAAAATGTACAGAAACTAGAAAAAATCTAGGGTCACACTGGAAAGTTATCGAGTTGCCAGAAATTCAGAAGGTCGTCAAGAAAGGGAGAAAAAATTGCCAGAAACTACAAGGGTGGTTGGAAAATAAATGTCGTCGGGGGAAACAAGTTATGTGGCCTGCAAGGTGAAGGTACCCTATGAGTACCCATATTTAAAAACATGCAGCCCCAAAAATATGCCACCCTAGTTAAATTTGACCAACAACTTTTTTTCGTGCCTTGGGGGCCATATAAGAGCTGTATGACCCCTAGGGTAAATTTTATTTTTCCTTAGAAGCTCTTGACAACCAAATTGGACAAATTTATAGTCAAAATTCATCCAATCGGCCTCCTGAATGTAACCATGAGGTTCTTTTTAGCCCAAAATACTCTGAAATCGTAGTGACCCTCTAGATCTAGAAAAAAAGTAACTACTTCAAACCTTTGCAGATCTAACCTCAAGAATCCAAATTAGGCCAAACAAAAGGAAAATATAACTTTCTTGATAGCTTTGAATCCAACGGTGAGGTCCTTTTCACACCAAAATGCACCTAAAAATCACCCACCTCTAAAAATTGCAAAAAAGCTATGGAGAATTGAGATTTGAAGCTTGTAACCCTCGTTGGAGAAAATAATCTCATAAATCGAGAAGAGGTTTGTTGAATCTAAGCTTTGATACCATGTTAAAATTGTGAAAAACCAAAAACCATGACCCACAAGATCAAATAATGAACAAAGACACCTTCCACGCAAGAGATCTACAAACAATATATGTAATATTCCTTAACAAAAAAAGTTACAAAATGAACCTCAAGAATCTTCAAGGAAAACAAGAGTCCTCAAAAGGTTGAGAGTTCAATTAGAAGGCATAATAATACAATGCTCGGGTTGAGTGCTATATAGGAGAAACCCTAAATAGTAAAGGGATTAGATCAGGACAAGTCTCAGCATTGTATGTGATGAGACAAAATTATCTAATAATAACTCTCTAGTTAACATAGTAAATCACTCCTAAGTTTAGCTTATGTGCATGAGAATAAATTAGACTAATAATTAATTAAAGATTAATTAATTATTAGCTAATGCATGATTACTCTAACAATAGGGTTTTTAGTTCTTTTCTCTTTGGTCTTATGTTTCTTCCTAGAGGTTTAATTCATATTACATTGGAGTTAAAGTTTGTGTGGAGCTGTCATGATCACTAAGTTTGTGATCATTTACTATAGTACTTTATAATTTTTAGCAACAATATGTATAATATTTAGTCTCTATCCTTTGTGATGTGAATTCCTTAGGAGAGTTGAAGAGATTAGAGGTGAGGGAGTGAGAAAAATTATTTTAGGAAGTATGCTTTGTTTTGCATAAAATTGGTTACAGTTTGAAGATCATTATGTGTGTTCTTAGTTACTATCTTTTTACATGTGTCACACCCTTTATGTGAGTGCTAATTAATGGTTTTTTGATGCCTTGGTTAGCACTAATCTAAAAATTTCTCATGTTGTAGGAACCCTAGGAGGTATATATCTAGGTTGGATGAAAAGTTTCATTAGATAGTAATATCAAGTTTTTTGCACATTGATGTATTTTCTACCTTAAAAGGTGGTCGCCTTGAGCAGAATAGTGGATTATACAAAGATGGGATTTGTAGTGTGGGATAAATATTTCATAAGTATAAGTTCTATCAATGGTTGGGATTATTAGTTAAATATGAGCAACTAATTGTGATCATTGCTCTAGCTAGACTAGAGTATGTGGTGCATATCAAATCCAATGTTGGAGGAGATTAGACTTATGGGTTTTTGTTTTGATAACAAGTTGAGGTAGGACATAGTGGTGTGTTATGTGTTATTTAGTGTGCCATCTTGGATTGGAGTTCTATCTTTCATACTTAGGAATGATAGAGAATGAGATGATTTTGGTCAAGATGGTGGCCACTTGGAAGATTTTATATATGCTTCTACAAACCCATGAGCATGGAGGAGTTAGTTGGTATGCATGGTTATACCCTTGGTGTTCAATTCATAATTTTTTGGAGCTTCCTTTTTCTCTTTAAAGGTATACAATAAGTGGGATAATGTTGGGATTAGGTGTGTTATAAACCTTGAAAGTTCTAATGTTTAAAGTATGTATTTATTTATATTTATCAATTATTTTAGCCTCATTTGGAAAAAGGGGGTATCCCAGCTTGTGTTGGAATTTTATTCCGCGTGTCAACTATCTTATAATGTGAGAATTTGTAAGAGCATAGAATTTCATTATGGAAGTGTAAGATGTAAGAGTTACTTATGATAAATTCTATGATGCATGCAATAACATGATTATAGGGGTGTATGAAGTAGACTAAGAATCTTGATCTACTTATGATGCATGTTATGACACATTATATAACATATTTCTAAAGGAAATAAATGAAAAATAATGAGCTCAAATTGGGTGTGGGACATGAGAATTATAACCATGTAGTATTTTGTGAACTTTTTTGGGCCCATGTTATTGAATAAATTGGTAGTTATCTAGTTCTACTTGAATCTATATATTGAATTTTTGAGATGAAGGTATAAACGAGTTTTTTTATGGTAATAGTTTGCTTCCACTTATATTAAGATTTTTTTAGTAAATATTATGATTCTAGAGATTCATACTAACCTTATTTTCCTAATAATTTTAACCACTTTTATAAAATAATGGCTCTTCCCTCCACTACCATGAAACTACAAAAACCTTTTACCAAATGAAAAAACCTCCTTATTGTGCACTATTCAATAAATAAACCCCCATGAGAATGAAAATACCTCACTACTCACTAGAATAAAAATTAGAACCCCCTTGAATTACTTTAATTGCCTCATTTGATTTTCTTGTGTCACAATCAACTTTCCATGCTTTAATTTATGATGATGTCAACAAAATCATGTCTATTAAAAAAATATATCACCACATAAAATACTATTACATTTTGATTGAAGTGTTTTCTCCAACACCTCCTCTTGATGATATAATACTAACTTGATTTAAAGAAAAATGAAATTGAAATAGATTCATCTTCATTAGTTTTTGTTCTTCACCATTCTAAAATATTGCATGCGCCAAACTCCATCAAGCTATCTCATATCTTTTATAAAGGAATAATTCTAGGTTTCTCACTTTGTTGAATTCTCAAGTGCTTGAACTCATGAATTTGGAATCTCCCTAATTATTTGACAATAATTTATATTAAATTAAACCTTAGACTCCCCCTCTAGCCTTAAGATTCTACTTCTTCAAAAGAAGATTTAATTCTCGGTTCTAAGTTATAATCATGGGTTTCCAATCATAATGGTCTGTAACCTTGTTAATTAATTCAAATATCCAAAGAAAAACTCATGCAATGATGGTGGGAAATGATAAAAATAAATCATAGTTGATAAGCACTTGCAACAACTACATTAAACTTTGTTGCTTGTTTGTAGCACTTCAACTTCACATTGTTGACTCCTCTTTGTTTCTCTAACTTGCATGGAGACACCAATTTCAACAACTCCTTTTTGGTTTTTTAGTTTTTGATTAAATTGGTTGCTTAGCAATAAATAAATAAAAATGATTGCATCCCCTTTTTAAATTTTGTAACCCACCTCATACTATTAAGCAACAATTTTTTAGTGGTCTTATCTTTATCATGTTATTGTTGCACAACACTTCTACATTAAAGAACAAATAATTTTGGAAACCACACTTATGGTAACACTCTCTTTTTAGAAAACTCTACCTATATCCTACTCTACTCTTCTTTCATGAGGATCATATCTCATAAGGTCTCAACTTCCTAGGCTCTCCTATGAGGGAGTCACACCCAATCTGGAACTTCAATTCCATGTTAAAATAATGAGGTACGACAATGCAAGATTTTCACACAACATCAAACATTTTATTCAACTGAATAAGATTGTTATAACCTCTAAGAGGATCAAGAAACTCCTACAAATGTAATTATCAAACTAAAACTAATATTCATCTATTAAATACTGATTGAGACTACTATTGACAACTCTCTAGCAAATTGCTAGTTGCATGCCAACTCTTTAACAAACTACCGGCTACATGCTTATTCATTTATTCTAATAATTTTATTGTTTGGGCTTCTTGTAGCCCTTTTCATAATGTCCTTGTTCCTATTTCTTTATTTTATGGTATGTCATTTGATTCAGCCTACGACTAAATTCATAAGCACCACACTGTATTTTTGACATTTTCTTTGTTGAATGAACCTCATGAATTATTCTCAAAGATGATGAACCAATTGATTTGGCTTCATTAATCTATTTTAATGTTCTAAAATGGTTTACATTAGAAAAATGTTGAATATTTATGTCTTTAACATTTACATCATGAATGGAGAGAATGAAGAACATGTGGGAAAAAATAGTTAGTAGTTGTATACCACTTTTGATTACACATAATGATATTATGCTTATTATTTGGTATCTACATTGTACTTATGTCTAAATTATTTTTATAGAGAATTAGTGGGAGTAGAGTCAATGATGATATTTTCATTAGCATCTCCATTTGTGTGAAATCAATCATTTGCAAGTGAACATTTTCATACACAAACTTGTCAAACCCAAAATTACCTCATAATGGATTCCTATACATTAGGAAAAATAATTAGAAAACATTCACATATAGTGCTCATCATTTTCTAGATAGCCTCAATCTCACTCGAATTTTCTATTACATGACTTAGTATTTTGTCCACCATCATCTTAAATGCTCCTTGCTTAGTAAAATTGTGTGCACTTTTGTTCTAGCAATTTGAATAGTTTAGTTTTAAAAACTTTAAAACAAAAATTCTCATCAGTCAAGATATTCTCCAAATTTCTCTATTAACACACTGATTATATCCACCTTATGTAATCAATTGATATGTTGTAGTAAATGCACTAATTGCTTATGTGTGAAACCTAATCCCCTAAACAACCGATATATTGTAATCAACATAGCCAAACTTCCACTGCTTATAAAAAATTGTTTTATTTGATTACATTCAGTAAGCTCTTTCAATTAAATCTTCCCGAAATGCAAGTGCTAATTAATTGCATTTATAGGATGGGAATGAACCAAATAATCATTTGTTTCTGAATATCTCCTTCCTTCGCCAGTTGTCAACAATTTTACAGTTTACGAAAATGCAGAGCCGCTTAGGTGTATATAGTGATAAACAGGTATGTCATTGTTTCTCAGATCATCGTGTCGGAAGTGGAACGTACCAAATAGTCCCACATGTATCACAAGGTTATGAATATGCTTCAAAAAGCTAATATTTTCCTCATTTCCGACATTTATTTTTGAAATTAGGGAAAACAGATTTTGATGGGATCCGGAATCCAATACAACCAAAAGCCAAACAGCTTAAACAAGCCAGAAAAGCCAGACTGCAGAAAAGACAGCCTGCAGTCAACAAAAAACCAGCTCACAAGCAAACACCATTAAGTTTTACAATTAGAGTTTCGTTTGTTGGAGCGAAGAATCATATCAAAAGAAGGCCCAGAGGGTTTAGATTTTTTTCCAATAATAGTAGTCCAGCCTTCTTCAACTTCTGTTTCCTTAGCCTGCCAAGCCAGCCCATTAACTTCATTTCTGACATTTGTTATTCATTAAGTACATAGGATTGTTATATTCGTGGATTTTTTTCTGATAAGTAGGAGGTATTTTCCATAGCTATCAAATTGTGATATTTTTATCAAGATGCAACTGTGTAGTTTTTACTTGATGAAGAGGAAATGATTCCCTAACCTTATTGTTATCAGGATACAACTATGTAGTTTTTACCTGACAAAGAGGTAACGAATCCCTAACCTTCAATGTCAACATTTACAATCTGTATTAAGTGTCGGTGTTGAATGTTAGGAGTGTCTATTTTATCTCTTCATGCATGTCATGTCCTTCAATTTTAGGACCAAGTAGGACTGTGACTAATTGTATATTCAGAAATAAGTTTTAAATAAATATGATTTTATTCTATGAACCAAACTCTGTTTAGGAAACTAATCATTCAAAAATGTTTATTAGATAATTTAGTAGATTTTTGTTTAACACAAATTGTTAATCCTTTAGTCATTTTAGAATTTGTATTTGAGCTCACCAACTGTTGAAGTTGTTAATGGTTAGAGAATAAATTTGTTTTTAAAGAAGTTTCACAGTCGTTGACAGTCCTTTTTGTAAGTTTTGGTTACCAAACATATGCATTGTAACTATGCAGCCTAAAAAGTCAGTGGGTTGTGGTGCCTATTTGAGTTTTACAAGTGCGATCTGTCTGAATGGTCGCTATCTCAAAAAAATCAGCTTTCATATCCTCCAAATCACAAACCCTTTCCTCAAGATGTTTTTCTATCTTTGAAGTAGGAATTGTGTTCTATAAGTTGCTCTCACACTTGTGATTGGCATGGCCACATTGTTCATCCACATTTTTTATGAAGTCAATCCATTTTCTTCTGATTCCACTCTTGTTCCTAATGGGAATTTCCACCTCTTTCCTTACCATTAATAAAATGAAAATATGCCTCTTTGTAAATGAATGGCATTCTCTGTTTATTAACAACCATTATCTATGCTTATCATAAGGATGAGTGGAGGACTTGATATGGATATGGATATGGATATGGATCCTTTTATAGTCTACCGTCGATCTATTTTTTGGTCTACATATGACTTATAGTAATATGGGATTACCTCGTACTCCATGCAAGAGGCAGCTAACTGTGCTACAAATGAGGCGTACATACCCTACCCCTATATGATTAAAAATATCTAAGAGATGCATGAATGTGGAGACGTTCATGTTTAGTTCATTCTTGTACATTATGGCATGTTAGAGAAGGAAAAAATTATATGCAATAAGTGTTGGTATATGGAGCCTAATCAGACTTGGAGGTTAAATTTTTCCCACTCTTATCAGCACGATTTCCCCCCAAATTATTTAACAGGGATTTGAGGGCAGTGCCCCCAAGATGGGGTTAAGGGGCAACGCCCCTTGCAAGGGCTCAAGCGCAGTGCCTGTGAAACCTCTCACGATTTTTATAAAGGCGTCGGGTGTTATTTTTCTATTGGCTGACATAAAAAGCCCTATTTTGTAACCAACATAAGTCTTGATAAAAGGCTAAGGGTTAGGGTTTTTTTTGACATTGTATTGTAGCAATTGTAGTGGTATTGAGTTGCAAGGGATTACTAGTTGTAATCGGTTTGATTTACTAGATAATAATATTGGACTCTCTGTTGGTGGATGTAGCTCGAGTTTGGGTGAACCACGTTAATTATTTCTGCATACAATTCCTAACAATAAGATCAAAAATAAGATACAATATGAACAAAAATTGTGGCAACTTCAAAAATAAAACAAGTTTGGGATGATCTCTATGAGAAATTACGAAAGAAAATGAAAAGGGAGTATTATGGAGGATGAATTTTGTTTTGTAGAATTATTTTTTAATAGATAAATGATACAATTTTATAGAAATATTTTTAATTAAATTATAGTTTTTAATTTAAGTATTAAATGGTTTAATAATTAAATAGTTAATAATAATTTTATAATTTGTTTCTATTAAAAAATAATAATTGTTCTTAGTGCAAGAGTGTTTTTTAATTTAATTTTGTGTATTTTGTATGAATGATTGAGATCACATAGTTGAATCTAAAAACACTCTTACACCCATGCCCACCAAATAATTATCCTATTTTATTAACAAATAATTAACTTAATTATTAAATTATTTGATGTTTAAGGATAATCTACTATCAATCTTTTATATATAATAATAAATGAAGAGATAAGGATGAAGATAAGAATGGTTCATCCAATTTAATCAATAAGAAATGTAAATGATAAGGAAAAACAAAACTTACTAGTAAAAATTATATATAATAACAAATGAAGAGATTCAAAAACGACTTATCCTATCTATCCAACAATAAGTATAAATAATAATAAAAACCAATTTCAATTGTTTATAAAAATAATTTATGGAGCTATAAAACAAGGAATAAGCAAAGGAAGATAGCTCTAGACATAAAGGAAAGACATTTGCAACAATAAAAAGGAGGAAGATGGTAGGAAGCATAAAGGAGAGTAAGACCCCAAGGGAAAAGAAGGGGGTGATTGAGGAAGAATCCCATACTAATTTTTTCTAGAAAATGTGACATAGAGGATAGAGTATAAATCATTTATTTAAATTTGAGATAGAGAATAGAGTATAAATCATTCATTTATATATATGTTTATATTTATATCTTGTTTTCTTCAATTATATGTACAATTGTGAATTACTTCTCTATTTTAAATTATATTTTTATAAACTATTAATATAAAATTATTTTAATAGAATATTTTAATATATTTTAATTTATCTTTTAATCTAAATTTATTTGAGAAATTTTACTAGACAACTATGATAATTTAGTTGAAATGAATGGGACAACACATATGTGTAGGTTAAAAAATGTCATAAAAAATAGTTTCCTAAAATATGGTAAAAAGAGGATTTATTTTAGTAGTAATCATGTACGAGAGGGATTAGAAAAAAATTCAATACAAATCTAGCTATAAATTTAAAAATATAATTATTACTTAACATTCTATCAATGTAAGTAATAGATGATAAGTTTGCTAAGTGAATTCTCTTGGGTTTAATCTAAAGGATGGGACTTTGGGTGGATAAAAATTGAAGTGTAAATTTGTTGGGAAAACATGTCAACCTTGAATTCCTAATACTCAAATATAATACTTTGTATGCATTTTACTATTTCATCTTTTAATGCCTCTTTCATCACATGAGGAAGTTGGTGTCCCATTTTAAGGTGGCACTACTTTTGTCTTTAGTGGATTTTTTCCTTATATTAGAAGTCCAATTCATCCCATTTTGAGCTAACATATTTTACATGTGTCAACCTCTTGAAAGGTGTGTAAGAGAATTTTGACTAGTCTTACAAGAGTTACTTATGATAGATTCTTATGATATTTAAGAGCAAGTATGAGGGATGTTATATTGGAATATTGACTAGCATTATGATGTCTAGTTTGAGCTTTCCCTATATATTGGTGCTTGTAATTGGAGTAGGGAATTGGTTATTTAGTGTTTATACAAGCACTATTGTGCTACCAAAATCACTCTACACAAGTGGTTGTACTTTTAGAACATGGATTTTTTCCCTTGAAAGGGTTTTCCCTATGTAGCCATCATATTATAGTATACTTGTTTATGTTGTATTTTTATTGTATGTGTTTCCTTCCATTTAATTGTAAATACCATAAAATTTGCACAATACTTTTGTCATATGTTAGTTTAGGAAGTGTTTTTGCATGCCTTGCTTCCTTTATTTTGTATCAAAGTCTGATGAACTCATATTCTAGGTGTTAGGTATCGAGGATTTTTTATACTAATCTTGTATTAAGTGGGAGGCTATATAAATTATTAGTGATATTATTATAACAAGATATGGAAAGCATATTGAGAATAGAAATGGAGAATCTCATAGGCACAAATTTTGAATTGTGATAGCTCAAAATGAAAGATATGTTCATAGATTGAGATCTATGAGTTGTAATATCTAGTACTAAACCTAGGATAGTGTAACAAGTAGACTAGGACTTGATGGATAGAAAGGTAAAGGGTCTTTTTAGACTTTGTTTGACTTATTTGATGCTCTTGAATGTTCATGAAGAAACTACTACAACAAATCTTTGGAAGAAGCTTAGATATTTAATTTATGGAGGATGGTGATTCAATAATCTACCATATAAATTATGTCTTTGATATGATAGTTACCAAGATGAACTTTATTGGAGTAAAGATTGAGGAGAAGGATCATGCTGACTTTTGTTTGTTCCTTTTCCAACTCATGAGACCACCTTGCTATGGATATTGGGAGCGATACCACCAAATTTAAGATGGATGAGGTGGTGAAATCATTACTTTTCAAAGAGATGCATAAAAAGACTTCTAAAACTACTGAGGCCCTTGTTGCTCATGGTAGATGCAGATAAAGGTAAGAAGGAGAGGAAGGGAGACAAGTCTATATTTAAATCATGTGGTAGATCTACATCTTCTAGTAAATCTAAGGTGAAATATCAAAACTATGGAAAGCTTGGCCATTTTTGAAGATATGACAAAAAAAAGGAGTTATTTTGATGATTATGAAATTGTCTAAGGAAGATGGTGATGCTTTTTTCATAGACTTGGATAAACATGCATCATATGGTGCATGGCTAATAGGCTTCAATAACTCTTTCCACATGACCTTACATTATGGTCAGTTCTCAAAATATAAAGAAAATGATGGTGGGAAGATGTACCTTGAAAATAAATCTCATCTCAAGATTTTTAGCCATGAAATATTTCTAATACAATTACCTAATAGATAAGTGAAAGGATTTAATGACCCACTACATATCCTTGGTTTAGCATGAAACCTATTTTTTAAAGTAAACTTAACAATTTAGGTGTGCATGTCATTTTCTTAGGGGAAGGACGTTATATGGTGAGAGGGGCTATGGTTATTGCTAAGAATTTTTTATGTGCCCTCTATTTTATTTGGATTCATGTACTTTTCAATGCAATATTATTTTATTCCTACAGAGAATATATCTATAGAATATACACCTTCACTTTTGGAACCAACAACAAAGAGATTTGTTGCATCCACTTTAAATTATCATGATTTTTAGGTACCTAAGGGTGCTCATTCTTTGAAGACTAAGATTCATATGAAGAAAATATTGTTATGGCACTAGAGGATGAGCCACATAGGCGAGAAGGATCTAAGGACCACAAAATATAAAAATATTGTTGAGGGATTAAATGATTATAAACTTTAATTTGGTTTATGTGAGCATTAATTTTATGGAAAATTATGTTTAATTCTATTTTAGGTCTCATAAAATTTATGGGTTGATGGATTAAATATATCCTAATATTTTTTCTCTTGTAAATGTTCCTTTGATTTTAAAATATATGTATTGTATCTTTTATTAATGACTATATTAGAAGCACATGGGTATTTTTTCTTAGAAGAAAATCCAAAGTCTTCAGTTGGTTTAAGAAGTTTAAGGCTCTTGAGAAAATTAGACTACTAAAGAGATTAATATTTTGAGGACAAACAATGGTGATGAATCTTGATCATTTTTTTTAAGGATCATAGCATAAAATATATAACTCTATATATCCTCAACAAAATGGAGTTTTATAAATAATGAACAAGATGTTGATGGGGAGGGATAAGAGTATGCCTAGTGGAGCTAGCTTGGAACAAAAAAATTTAGAAAAATTAGTTTCTACAACTTGTTACCTAGCTAACAAGTCTCTTACATCAACTCTTGTTGAAAATGATCCTATGAAGGTGTATTAAAAAAAATATTCATTCAAACATCTTTGTGTTTTTGGTTGTGAAGCATATGCACATGTGCTTAGGGAGAATTGGTCTAAGTTGGAGAAAAAGGTTGTAAAATTTATCTTCATTGGCTATGGTGTTGGTGTGAAAGGATGCAAGCTTTGAGATCCCATGGCCAAAAGAGAATTATATGGAAGATGTGTTATCTTTAGATAAATCAAATCTTCTTCCAAATTGTTGCAACCAAAAATGATGGAAAGAAAGATGTGGTTCAACTACCCCCAAAGACTAAGAAGGTTGAACCCAAAGCCTATGAAGGACCTAAAGAGGAAGAGAGATTCAAAAATTTAGAGAATTATGAAGAGAAAGATTCCCCACCTCAATCATTAATAAAATCTACTTAACAAAAAAAATAACCAAACAAGTATACTCCTGATTGGAGATATGTTTTTTATTTAGTTACTAACATGATGGGGATAGGATTGTAAGGAAGGCTATATGGGCATAGATGATGTAGAATCTTGGAAAGTGGTCATGAATGAAATAGCTATAGTAAAAAATGACACATGGGACTATTATCTTTGCTTAATGGACAGAAACTCATTGGATACAAATGGGTATTCAAGAAAAAAATAATTCAAATGGTATTGTTGGGAATTTCAATGCAAGATTGGTTAATGGATGAGATAAAGGGGCTCTATAATGAATAGTTCATAAAGCATATTATTATCAAATCTATAGTAGAAAAATACCTACAAAGGTATTTTTTTAAAATGGACATTCACTTCAAATAGATATTCATTACATTCAAATTTTAAAAAATCCTCTCAATTTCAATATGATTTTAGACCTAGCAAACCAAATGAATCCTTAGACCTAAAGCACAATGTTATAATGTCATTCATTGTTAAACATAACTTTAGCAGTATCGTTGGCCACCTTATATTACATATTTTTTAACAAAATTAAAAAGGTTTGTAGATGAAAATGTTTACTTTTCAAATATGCAATGTTTAAAACTTAAACCTATTTATGATTATTTATTAGTTTTATATATAAAACCTCAAAAAATTAAAAGAATGTATATATATATATACTCTTAATAATTTTAGGTCTTTAAATTTATTTATTTTAAATTATAACCCTCGATACATCATGTTCACATTTTATTTAAACATGGTTTTTTTAGGTCAAGTTAAGGTCACTATATATAAGGGGTTTTATAAGAAAATGTAAAAAATACCCATCACATGCCTCTACATTAATTATATATTTATTAACAAAAGGATTTTGGAAAATAATTTTTTTTACTATTCTTTAGGTTGTCCATACAAGTGCATGTTTTTTCATCCATCAAAACCGAAAGATCAATCGTGTACATCCTCTACTTAACCAAATTTTATCATTTCAATATTAGAATAAATTATATATTTGAAAAATAAAAAAGAAATAATACATTTAAAAAATTTATACCATGTTAATATTCTATCTAGAAGTGTTTGAGATCATTACCCCAAATATAGCTAATTATAATTTTCAATAAAAAAAACTCTTTTTTTAATCATCCATGTCCCTCATTAGCTTGCAATCACCCTAAAGGGAAAATTCAAAACAAAAATAATTGACCTATGTACTTACATATTTCATCATACTCATTATTATTAAGGGTGTACAATTTTCAAACTAACAAAAGAGGGTTTTAGACAAGGATTGTCATTATTTGAGTGTTTGTGTTGATTTCCAGCAAGGGTTTCTAATTTTTGTAATATTTTCACATATTGAGAAGGGCCTACAGTCATCAAACATTTTTCATAAATTTTTGTTAAGTGCTTAAGGTTTTGAGGGCGATTTTCAAACATCTTCATCATCAAGCATAACATTGTTCACACTCTTCTAGGTTTCTAGGATTTTGTGCATTTGATGATTATTTTTAGACTATGGCTAATTTTTGTCATTAATTTAATATATTTTTATTGATCACAAGAAAGATATAAGCATAGATGCCAATAATATTATTGGTGGGTTTAGAGAAGTATTTTTCCTATATCTATGATTGATTTCTCAAGGGTTTGGTAAGTTTTTTATTTATAGGATTTTTTTGGCAGCCATAGAGTGTTTTAGTTCAACAAATTGATCAATACATTAAAAAAAAAAAAATCATTATAAAACACTAGGGTCATCAAACAATTTCACTTCAAACTATGGATGCTTCATTACTTTCAACGACTTAGTATCCTAAACTCAAATAAATCATTATATCATGTTAATGTTAAAGAGTTGGATTTGGATAAAATATTAGAAATGGAAGTAAAATTGCTAAGAGGTTGTGATATTGTGGTAGCATTAAAGGATGTTATTTTTCCATTTATTTCCAAATTCAAGAATTATCATGTGTTAAAAATTACTATTAGAAAAGGAGAAAAATTAAATAAGTGATTAATCAAGTGTTTTATGAACTTGATTTAGATACAATAGAAAGTACCTTATATCTTCACCACTTCATGAAGAAGCACAAGAAATTAAAGTTAAAAAATGTGAAAATTTGTAGGATAATATTGTTTTTAAATAGTAAAAACATATTGGTAGACATTGGCTAAAAGCCAAGAAATCACAAATGTCAAAGATTTCAAGAGGGGGAAATTCATGGATGAGTTATTTGTCATGAAAAAATTTCTTTACCAAGTAATAGGACAAGAAGAGGTGAGGACTTTCAAGACTTAGGATGTTTTGTTGAAAAATCCTAATGAGTGAGAATATACACAAGTAGGTATTAGAATTTGAGTGAATTTGTGAGTTTCGCATGAATTCTTATTTATTTTATATCATATCTTATATGAAAACCTTTTGGGGTTTGAACATGGAATCTAGATATTAATCATATATCAAAAAACACTTACCTTGAATTATAGTAGGTCCTTGAAACACTAATGAATGATACATAGTCTTGATACACTTGAAGAGAAAGATGGATGAACACATACATATCTACATTTTAGAGCATAGTGGATTCGTAATTTCATATCAAGAAAATTTCTACATGATTTCTCATATTACCTACATCAAGGTGTTGGGTCTTGAAATCACTACTCACACTTCTAGAGATATTTGTCTATATCAAGAGTGGGGAGATGCCATTATTGAGGGTGAAAAAATAGGCTCATCCGCAATGAGTGAGGGATAACAAAAAAATTGTTGAGTGGGTAAAATCCCCTTTGTTTTGGGCTCAACTAGATCTAGGAAGGTATTCCTAGAGGTGACCTTAAACAAAACAAAAATCTTGAACAAAGATATATATTTATAAAAAATAATATGTGGTAGTACCTACTTCCTAATTTTGATCCCAATTTTTGTTACTAGACCAAAACAAACCTATAACTATGACCTCTATTAAGCTAATAAACATGTGAAACATAATTCTCTCAAAACAAATAACTTTAAAGTTTACTTCAAATATTGGAAAAGTGCAAGAAGTTGGGGTCCATTTTTTGGCCAAAAAGTGGAAGTGTTTTGAATCTTGAAAATCAAAGTTTGTCAAAGTTGGAGTAAAACTTTGAAGAACTTACATATATAATATTTAAAAATTCAAGTAATATCAAATGTAAATTTCAAGTCTAGTTTTCAAATATATAATTTACTCTAATACCCAAATGATACAAGTTAATTTTATATAGGATGTATACAAAATATTTTGTTGTCACTTTTTTAGGTCCATAACATGCATGTGTACAACAAGCATAATTCGACCTAAATAAAATTAATTTTCTAATTCCTTTTGGGAAAATATGTGTATTATAGTGAATTTTGATGAGGATTTTTTTTTATTATAATTTTTTAATTAATTTTTATTGTCCCTAATTGTTATTTTTGAAAACCCTTCGTGTACAAAAAGCATAATTTGAGCTAAAATAATAATAAAATAAGTTTTTTCATTATGTAAAGAAAGATATCTAGATTGACAACCTATTTTTTAAATAAAATCTAAAAGTTAAAATTTATTTCAGAAATACTCATATCTGACATTTCAAGTTTATGAACCACTTTCCTCAAAAATTAATTAATAAATAGAAAAATATGTCAAATTATAAAATAAATTACATATTTGAAAACTAGGAATCATCATTTATAATGGATTTTAATTTCATTTTTAAAAAATTAAAAAACCATTAGTCATATTGCTAAAGTCAAAATTTCACTTATTGTTAACATGGTCTTGCATTTTAACTCACATTTTCCATAATTATGGAGCGCTCGAGTGGGAAGCACAGCGGCATTGGAAGTTTGAAATCCACCAGAAAAGATGCAGAGGACGAAGTGGATTCAGATGATGATGGTGGGGGGACTGCTAAGGATCTCCATGCCCTACTTGTTCTAGCGTGGGAGGTATGGGTGCTAGATTTTTGTAGTTGTGATCTTAGTGTGGTGCAGCTATTTAGGTGGGTACAAACTGCAAACCCTAAGGCATCTACTTGTGGTGGTGTGGGCTTTGGGAGCCTCTTTTTATGTGCTCATTGTTTGTGCTTGTGCGGTTGTGGCTTGGGGATGGTGTTGTTGCTTCATGTTGTTGGTTGGGGCTTGAGGCGGCTAGCCTAGTGGTTGGAGAGTTTGTCTCCTATTTCTTTGGTTTGGCTTTGGGTGGGGGTTCTTCTTTTCCCCTGCTTCATTTTGGAGTTGATGCTCTCTCTTCCTCTGTTTTGGCGATGCCCCTTTTGGGTTTTGTTGTTGTTTACTGTGCAGGGGTAGGTGTTTCATGGGTCTATTTTGACCTGTTTGGGGGCTTCTTTTGATGCCATTATTTTCTCTTTGGTTGATGTGGTTAAGCCCTTTCTTTGGATCCCCCTTTGGAGTTTGTTGCTCTTAAGTTCTGGTGGGGATACTCTTTCTCTCTATTTTTGGGATGTGCCTTTAGTTGTAGTACCCCTCTGTTTATGCTTATGCTTTCTGTTGATACTTTTTCATACTATTAGACCTATGATGTTTTGTTTAGATATTGTGATCGCTGGTTTTGAGCGATGGTGGATTATTCTGTGACATGATGTTACTTGTTTGAAGATTATTGATTTCAGACATGATTGGATATAGTGTAGATGTTTACTTTTAGTTGTTATGGATATGCACATGCTTGTGATGATCTAACAACATTTATTGAGTCAGTTTTCTGTGAAGTGTATTGGTGTGGAGAACAGAATCGTATCACTCGCTTGCGAGTGCTCTATGATATCTGTGATTTTCTCCACACGGTGTGTCTATTTAATGCTTTATATATATACATGTATGCACGTTATTTGCTTGGTTGCAGGATTTGCAGGTACATGACACCGACTCCACCTGTGTAATCAGGTCTGAGCATGTCAAGACTCAACGGAAATGTTGAACGGGAGATAGTAGTTAGGTTTATCCTAGGCTAGTCTTTAACCTTGGTCTTAGTATATTGTCAGTTTTCAGTTTTGAGTCATAGGTTTGTCTTGTATTTTCTATTGGTTAAATCATTTTAAAAAGGTAAATATTGGTTAATTTTAATGTTTGTTATTGTGTTTTAATTATTGTTATTTAATTAATATTTAAATGTGATTGAAATTTACTTACTTGATAAGTTAATTCATTAATTAGCTTATTTGGTTAAATGGTTGGTCTTAAAAGGATTTAACTATTTTAATTAAATAAATTAATTAATTAAATTAAATTATTAAGTGTGTAAATTATATTGCATTTAAAATTAAAATAGAATAAAATAGAATATGCATGTGAATTGAAAATTAAGTTCTGAAAATTTAAAAAAATAAATAATAATAAATATTTGCATGCAATTAGAAAATTGATTTTCAAATTTTAAAATTAAATAAATTGAAATTACATGCAAATATTTGAAATGGCAAAATTGCCGAGAAGTGGAGAGGATATTTTCTCAACAACTTCTCGACATGTGTGTGAGTGCCATAATTACATTGGGGTTGTTGAAAAATTTTACGGAGGTTATTGTGGATCTCGGGAAATCACAGAGGCTGTTAAAAAAATTTCACGGGAAATTTTTGATTACTAGCAAAAAAAAAAAAATTCCCTTACTGTGAAAATTATCTTTCAGTTTTATTTTTGGTTGATTTTGGAATTGGAAGATTCCTTGGAGGATCTTGTTGGTTGTTAAAGCTATTACTTGGAATTGGAATATTTTTTGAAGAAGCTTCAAGAAGATTTCACACTACAGGCAATTCTCATCTATAGCCAAATTTTAAGTTACAGATAAATTTCAGACACAGGTATTTTTCTTGCAATTATTTTTGAATTTGTTTCTTTAAAAATGCTGGAGAAAATTTTATTATCCTTATTACCTATATTCTTCTTTGGAAATATAAAATTATATAATGGAAATTCTTAAAAAGGTTTCTTGAAAAATTCTGGTTAGGATTCTTGTTGAAAGAAGAGTTGATAATTTTATTGTGAAATTGATTGTGTTGATTGAAAATTTCTTTGTAAAATAAATTGGTATATGGGTTAAATTTTCTTTTATTTTCTGTTTGAAAACCCTGGTTTAAAAAAAATAAAATCACAGTAATCTTCTAGAAATTATTTTAGAAAAACTCTCTGGAAAGTGTTTATTCATTAACAACATTTACTTACTGTTGAAAACTTTTGTATATAAATTCATATATGCTAATATGTAAATGAATATTGTGAAAATTTATAAATCAATCTTCAAAACTCGTATTTGGTTTTCCGCCTAAAACCGTCGTACGGAAATTCGTGTGAAGTTCCGTTTAAAACAAAATTTTATATTCGTAGGTTATTACACAGAATTTTATTGGGAAATATATGTTTAAATTTTCTTTGTTTTAATTATTTATAATGTATATGTAGGGGGCCGCAGGGCTACCCCCACAGCCGCCCCCGTATGAGGCGACGGCTGTGGAGGCAACCGACACTGCCCTCACAGGCAGCGGCGGCTGCCACACAGCCGCTTCCCCATATGGCGAAGGCTGTCGGCCATGATTCACAGCCGTGGCTGTGTTAAAACAATGGTGACTGTGTGTTATTTTCTCAGTGTAAATTTCCGCGAATAAAACTTTCATTTAGGGTTTTTAATATATTAAATTATTATATTGATTTAAATTATTTAGAATTGATTTTTTAAAAAATTGATTGAGAAGTTAAATAGAAAATTTGAAGGTTATTGAACTGTGAAGTTGTGAAAATAAAAATCAGAATTAAATCATATTGATTAAACTATGTGATTATAATATTTTGCTTATTTCTTGAAAGAATGGATTTAAAGAATCTTTAAACTAAGATGATTTTGAAAATATATGTTGATTTTTAAATGATTACATATGGATTTAGTGTATCCAAACAATAGAAAGTTTACTTTTCTTGGTTTTTTGCATACGTGTTTCTTTTGGGGCAAATTTGGGAGTGTCTATGATGTGAAAGTCTTCCAGAATGAATTGGGTAAAATGGGAGTATTATTATTTTCAAAGTATTTCTTATTGACTTGGGTTTGTGCAAGAATTAAACATGGTGTTTGATACCGTTATGATTTATTTATCATTGTGAAGATGTAAATTGTGCATTTGGTAAACCATAGTCATGAAAACCTAGAAACCTTGTTATGTTTAGGGGAGTGGCTAGTTGTAAGGGCCGACACACAAAGTGATGTCAGGGTAACTTACAATTAGTTAAGTAAGTCAGTGAAAACTAAAGAACACAGTAGTTAGCTCTAAAACACTTAACAAGATGTACATGTCTCTCTTATGACTCATGAGCTTCCATAGTCTTGAGTATAAGATGAGAAGGCCTAGAATGGCAAATCGGTGTCTCGTTTCCTTAAGAGACATTCGATTCCACAACAGTATGCAATAGGGGTCAGGTTTCGCAAGAGGTTACCAGGGTAACCCAAGGATTGGGGGCCGGAACCTAGGAAGAAACACCAGGGTAACCTTTGCATCGTTGTGATGACACTCCACTTAAAATAATAGTCAACCTTGAATTTTTGTGTTTCAATCAATTGTCAAAATCTAGAAGCAATGTAACCAATAGTTTGTTTTGTACTAGTGTCTAGGGTTAGTAGATTAGGTCTAGGTAACCTTATTACTATCTCCTAGCATGGGGGGTGGACCTACAGGTACCACATGGTTGGGTGGAATGTTCACCTTACTCCATTGGGTCCCTAGTGTGATCATGGCATCGAGAGCTTCATGGTTGGAGAGCTCGCACATGGATTTCTTCTGTACTTTCATTATTGTATATTGTAAACTTGTATTTGAAAACTTCCCTCAAATGTATAAGAGGTGAACAATGTAATTGTAACTATTATTTGAAACTACCTCATCAAGTTGGATGAGTATTGTAATATCATATCAAAGCAATGTATGGAATAACATGTTCGTACTTTATTGTGTTATCATGAATGGAAATTTATTATTATGCAATGTTTATTTTATGTTATGATTTAATATGTGCAATGCGAAATACTTAAGTCGCTTATGGAAAACTCAAAGTAGTGTAACGTTGCTTAACCTAAGAATGTATGCAATTAATTAACTTAGTATTAATACTTCTTAAAAAAAATTATTACACCTTATAACACAATTGCTACGTTCTTAGGTTATTAAGACGGGGCATTACAGATTGGTATCAGAGCGAAGGTTACAAACACTGGACGCTCTAGGTAATCTTGAGCCCATTAGGTTGACCTAGTACGTAGTGTCGCAACTAATAACCTTGGTTGAACAGTATCTAAGACTCGTAATTGTTATGTGTAGGAACATGCCTAGGCGAGGAGGAAGAGGTCGTGGTAGAGGTAGAGGTGGAGGCCGTGGGCCAATCCCTCAGGTTACTCCCCCTCCTAGCCCTCACCATAGTGACCAAGCAGAGCAGATGGGTCAGAGAAATGAGGAACAGAATCCCGAACAGTCAGCAGTAGAGGGTTCTCAGATAAGTCCACTTTTAGAGGAGGTCCTAGCTCGTCTTGGACCTAGACAGGTAGATGAGTAGGAGGTTGTGAGAGAGAGGGATAGATCCCCTAGGAGAGTAGAGGACACAGCACATCAGGATTCTATTATTGCTGGTCATATGAGGGATTTACTGAGAGCACGTCCTCCTACCTTTGATGGTTCAGGAGGAGGATTAGAGGTGGAGACTTGGCTACTAGATTTGGGTAGATGCTTTGCCATGCACCCTTACGGTAGCAATACCCGTGCCAGATGCGCTATTATGCACTTGAGAGGATTCGCCTCTACATGGTGGCGCCTAGAGGAGCAGAATATCCATATAGATATTGGTTCTGTGTCTTGGGAGATGTTTTTTGAGAGGTTCAGAGCACGGTTCCTGTCGGAACACTGGAGGCAACGTAGGGCTAATGAGTTCCATGATCTACGCCAGTTAGCTCTTTCTGTAGAGCAATACGAACATAGGTTCTACGAACTCAAGCAATATGCCGGTATTGGCGATGATGAGCCTATGCTAGTACAACATTTTATTAGGGGCTTAAACGCCCGTATCAGTGGTGGTGTCTGAGTCTTTGAGCCAAAGACTATGGAAGTCGCTGTGGAGAAGGCTCGCATAGTTGAGGAGAACCTTATTATGGCTTTAGGTGGGCACACAGGAGTGCAGATTGGCAGTGCTCCTGCAACAGGTTTTAGTCCACGGGGTGGACAAGCACAGATAGGTGGTTCTTCCAAGAACCAACAGACACCCACAAAGGGTGGGCAACAACAAAGAACACCTCAAAAGAACAATAACCCTCAACCACAACAACAAAACAGTCCTCAATCAGGAAAGGGTCGTAACTGGTGGTGCAACAAGCGCAATAGGCAGGATCAGCTTGCACAGAGTGCTCAGTCTACTGTCAGTAGGGGTAGTTATCAGCATTCCAATGCACCTTCGAGTGGCAAAGGATTCAGTAGAGGAACAGGCACAGGTTGTTATTCATGTGGGCAGCATGGGCACATAGCTAGGCAGTGTCCGATGAGAGGTTCTACTGGATATGGGCCTTGACCTATAGTTTCAGAGCCTACAGTGGGCGATGCAGGACATGCACATATAGTATATGTAGCGGTTAATGACCGCCAAGCCGATCACTAGAATACGGTGGTCGAGACTTCAGGTAAGTTAAATGGTGTTAGTGTTTCTATACTTTTTGATTCCGGAGCCACTCACTCCTTTATTTCACCGACCATTGTTGACCGTTGTGGTCTTGTGGTGGTAAAACAAGGTGGTAAATGGCAAGTTGAATTCGCCTCAGAGGTGAAAGTAGCAGTAGATAACTTAGTACATAACTGTAAACTTAAAATCGGTACGTTAACTACCTTGGTAGATTTATATGTTACACCTTTAGGATCGTACGATATAGTTTTAGGTATGGATTGGTTAGCATCTTATCATGCTGTAATTGACTATCGACTTAAGACAGTTAGTTGCATTAATGATTTAAGTGTGAAAGTGGAAATCGTAGGTATTCAAAGACCTATCTCATTGAGGATGATATCTGCTATGCAACTAAAGAGATGTCTTCGTCAGGGATGTCAACTGTTTGCAACAATAGTTACTGATTTATATGAGGGTGAGAGTCGAGAGGTATCTCTTGATGATCATCCTATTCTTAGGGAATTCGCAAATGTCTTTCCTGATGACATTCCTAGAATGCCACCGAAAAGGGATATTGACTTTAGAGTTGACCTAGTTCCTAGAGCTGAGCCTATATCTAGAGCTCCTTATAGAATGACGACTCAGGAGTTAGAGGAACTTCGTATTCAGTTAGAGGAACTTTTAGAAAAGGTATTTATTCATCCAAGTGTTTCCCCTTGGGGAGCACCTGTCATCTTCGTAAAGAAGAAGGACGGATCCCTTAGGCTGTGTATTGACTATCGTTAATTGAACAAGGTTACGATTAAGAATCATTATCCTTTGCCTAGAATCGATGATCTTTTTGATCAAATTAAGGGAGCTAATGTGTTCTCTAAAATCAATTTGAAGTTTGGTTATCATCAATTGCGTATAGCTGAAGCAGACATTCATAAAATTGCTTTTCAAACTCGTTATGGGCACTACGAATTCACAATAGTACCATTTGGGTTAACGAATGCACCATCCGTATTCATGAATTTAATGAATGGTGTATTTTGTACATACCTTGATCACTTTGTCCTGGTATTTCTCGATGACATTTTAGTCTATTCGAGGAACATGAAGGAACATGAAGAACACTTGAGACAGGTGTTGCAATGTTTAAGGGAAAATCAATTGTATGCAAACCTGAAGAAGTGTGACTTCTTTCAATTTGAAATAAAATACCTTGGACATGTGATATCCGGAAAAGGTATTGCTATGGATCATTCAAAGATTCAAGCAATTGTAGATTGGCCCGCACCCACTAATGTAGGTGAAGTTCGTAGTTTTATGGGTCTAGCTGGCTATTATAGGCATTTTGTAGAGGGTTTTTCTAGGATAGGTCATCATATTACTTCTCTTCAGAGGAAAGGGAAGAAGTTTGTTTGGATAGAACAGTGTCAGTTAGCCTTTCAGACTCTTAAAGAAAAGTTAACTAATGCGCCTATACTTATTGTTCCTGATCCTACTAAGGATTTCGTAGTTTGTGCAGATGCATCCTTAGAGAATTTGGGAGCAGTTTTAATGCAAGATGGGCGTGTGAATGCTTATGAGTCTCGCAAACTCAAGGACCATGAATTAAACTATCCCACTCATGACCTAGAACTAGCTGCAGTTGTGCATGCTTTAGTTCGATGGAGGCATTTCTTATTAGGTCATCGCTTTGAACTTCATACTGATCACCGTAGTTTGCAATATATCTTTACGCAACCTAACTTGAATGCTAGGCAAAGACGGTGGATGGAGTTCTTGTGTGAGTACGATTTTGAAGTAAAATATGTTCAAGGCAAAGAGAACGTAGTGGCTGACGCTCTTAGCCGACGTCGACATGAGATCTCTACTACTACTCTTGAAGTAGATTTGAGAGGTCAAATAGTAGCTGCACTTCCTACTGATAGATTATATCAGGAAGTAAAGTCGGAGATTGAATCGGGTAGACCTTTAGAAGGTCGATTTGCAGGTTATGTCTTAGAATTAGATGGTATATTATGACATTTAGGTTGCATTTATGTACCTCATGTAGAAAGTCTTCGTACATTAATCATGACTGAAGCTCATTGAGCTCTGTATTCAGCTCATCCAAGTGTCAAGAAAATGCATGCCGATCTTAGGCAATTATATTTCTGGCCTGGTATGAAATGTGATATTGCTGATTATGTATCGAGATGTCTCAAATGCCAGCGAGTTAAAGCTGAACATCATCATCCTGCTAGATTATTGCAGCCACATCTCATTCCCGAATGGAAATGGGATATTATATCTATTGATTTTATTGTTGGGTTACCTACGTCATCACATCAACATGATGCCATTATGGTGACTGTTGATTGTTTGACTAAAGTATCTCACTTTTCACCTGTACGTTCATCATATAATGCCTCATCCGTAGCTAGGATATTCATGGAGGACATCGTTAGACTACATGGGATTCCTCATAGGATTATTTCGGATAGAGATCCTGTATTTACTTCAGCCTTATGGACTTCATTACAACATGCTTTAGGTACACAGTTGAACTTTAGTTCAGCCTATCATCCTCAAACTGATGGTCAAACTGAAAGAGTTAACCAAATATTAGAGGATATGCTTAGGATGTACGTAATGGACCAACAATCACGTTGGGAGGATTACTTGTACCTAGTAGAATTCGCTTACAACAACGGATATCAGAGTTCCATAGGTATGCCACCATTTCAGGCATTATATGGTCGTCCTTGTTGAACTCCTTTGAGTTGGGATCGACTAGAGGATAGAATATTATTAGGACCTGAGATGCTTCGAGATATGGAGCAACAGGTTGAACGTATTAGAGAGCATTTGATTGTAGCTCAGGATAGGCAAAAGAAGTATGCCGATGCGCATAGGATTGATCGACAGTTCGCTGTTGGTGATAGAGTGTTTCTTCGAGTGTGACCGCGAAAGAGTCCAATCTATTATGGAAAAGGCTCTAAGCTTGCACCTCGTTTCTTAGGACCATTCGAGATCTTAGAGAGAATTGGTCCCGTAGCGTATCAACTCGCCTTACCACCCAGTTTGTCTCGTATTCATGATGTTTTTCATGTATCAGTACTTAGACCATATCATCCCGACATATCTCATGTACTTGATTGGAATGCGTTACAGGTAGAGGACGGGCAGCTTGCTTTGGAGCCCGTGGCCATTCTTCAACACCGGACGCTCGGTCTCAGGGGTTGAGACGTTGATTAGGTGAGGGTCCAATGGGATCCTAGCTATGAGGCTTCGGCTACCTAGGAGGATGCGACATGCATGAGGGAACTTTATCCCTATCTGTTCGCAGGCTTTCAGGAGCAAGCCTGATCTTAGGGGGGAGGATGTAGTACCCCTCCATTTATGCTTATGCTTTCTGTTGATACTTTTTCATACTATTAGACCTATGATGTTTTGTTTAGATATTGTGATCGCTGGTTTTGAGCGATGGTGGATTATTCTGTGACATGATGTTACTTGTTTGAAGATTATTGATTTCAGACATGATTGGATATAGTGTAGATGTTTACTTTTAGTTGTTATGGATATGCACATGCTTATGATGGTCTAACAACATTTATTGAGTCAGTTTTCTGTGAAGTGTATTGGTGTGGAGAACAGAATCGTATCACTCACTTGCGAGTGCCCTGCGATATCTGTGATTTTCTCCGCACGGTGTGTCAGTTTAATGCTTTATATATATATATACATGTATGCACGTTATTTGCTTGGTTGCAGGATTTGCAGGTACATGACACCGAATCCACCTGTGTAATCAGGTCTGAGCGTGTCAAGACTCAACGGAAATGTTGAACGGGAGATAGTAGTTAGGTTTATCCTAGGCTAGTCTTTAACCTTGGTCTTAGTACATTATCAGTTTTCAGTTTTGAGTCATAGGTTTGTCTTGTATTTTCTGTTGGTTAAATCATTTTAAAAAGGTAAATATTGGTTAATTTTAATATTTTGTTATTGTGTTTTAATTATTGTTATTTAATTAATATTTAAATGTGATTGAAATTTACTTACTTGATAAGTTAATTCATTAATTAGCTTATTTGGTTAAATGGTTGGTCTTAAAAGGATCTAACTATTTTAATTAAATAAATTAATTAATTAAATTAAATTATTAAGTGTGTAAATTATATTGCATTTAAAATTAAAATAGAATAAAATAGAATATGCATGTGAATTGAAAATTAAGTTTTGAAATTTTAAAAAAACAAATAATAATAAATATTTGCATGCAATTAGAAAATTGATTTTCAAATTTTAAAATTAAATAAATTGAAATTACATGCAAATATTTGAAATGGAAAAATTGCCGAGAAGTGGAGAGGATATTTTCTCAACAACTTCTCGACATGTGTGTGAGTGCCATAATTACATTGGGGTTGTTGAAAAATTTTACGGAGGTTATTGTGGATCTCGGGAAATCACAGAGGCTGTTAAAAAAATTTCACGAGGAAATTTTCTGATTACTAGCAAAAAAAAAAAAATTCCCTTACTGTGAAAATTATCTTTCAGTTTTATTTTTGGTTGATTTTGGAATTGGAAAATTCCTTGGAGGATCTTGTTGGTTGTTAAAGCTATTACTTGGAATTGGAATATTTTTTGAAGAAGCTTCAAGAAGATTTCACACTACAGGCAATTCTCATCTACAGCCAAATTTTAAGTTACAGATAAATTTCAGACACAGGTATTTTTCTTGCAATTATTTTTGAATTTGTTTCTTTAAAAATGCTGGAGAAAATTTTAGTATCCTTATTACCTAAATTATATAATGGAAATTCTTAAAAAGGTTTCTTGAAAAATTCTGGTTAGGATTCTTGTTGAAAGAAGAGTTGATAATTTTATTGTGAAATTGATTGTGTTGATTGAAAATTTATTTGTAAAATAAATTGGTATATGGGTTAAATTTCCTTTTATTTTCTGTTTGAAAACCCTGGTGTAAAAAAAATAAAATCATAGTAATCTTCCAAAAATTATTTTAGAAAAACTCTCTGGAAAGTGTTTATTCATTAACAGCATTTACTTACTGTTGAAAACTTTTGTATATAAATTCATATATGCTAATATGTAAATGAATATTGTGAAAATTTATAAATCAATCTTCAAAACTCGTATTTGGTTTTCTGCCTAAAATCGCCGTACGAAAATTCGTGTGAAGTTCCATTTAAAACGAAATTTTATATTCGTAGGTTATTACACAGAATTTTATTGGGAAATATATGTTTAAATTTTCTTTGTTTTAATTATTTATAATGTATTTGTAGGGGTCCGTGGGGCTACCCCCACAGTCGCCCCCATATGGGGCGACGGCTGTGGAGGCAGCCGACGCTGCCCTCACAGGCAGCGGCGGCTGCCACACAGCCGCTTCCCCATATGGCGAAGGTTGTCGGCCATGATTCACAGCCATGGTTGTGTTAAAACAATGGCGACTGTGTGTTATTTTCTCAGTGTAAATTTTCACGAATAAAACTTTCGTTTAGGGTTTTTTAATATATTAAATTATTATATTGATTTAAATTATTTAGAATTGATTTAAAAAAAAAATTGATTGAGAAGTTAAATAGAAAATTTGAAGGTTATTGAACTGTGAAGTTGTGAAAATAAAAATCAGAATTAAATCATATTGATTTCGCTATGTGATTATAATCTTTTGCTTATTTCTTGAAAGAATGGATTTAATGAATCTTTAAATTAAGATGATTTTGAAAATATATGTTGATTTTTAAATGATTGCATATGGATTTAGTGTATCCAAATAATAGAAAGTTTACTTTTCTTGGTTTGTTTCATACGTGTTTCTTTTGGGGAAAATTTGGGAGTGTCTATGATGTGAAAGTCTTCCAGAATGAATTGGGTAAAATGGGAGTATTATTATTTTCAAAGTATTTCTTATTGACTTGGGTTTGTGCAAGAATTAAACATGGTGTTTGATACTGTTATGATTTATTTATCATTGTGAAGATGTAAATTGTGCATTTGGTAAACCATAGTCATGAAAACCTAGAAACCTTGTTATGTTTAGGGGAGTGGCTAGTTGTAAGGGCCGACACACAAAGTGGTGTCAGGGTAACTTACAATTAGTTAAGTAAGTCAGTGAAAACTAAAGAACATAGTAGTTAGCTCTAAAACACTTAACAAGATGTACATGCCTCTCTTATGACTCATGAGATTCCATAGTCTTGAGTATAAGATGAGAAGGCCTGGAATGGAAAATCGGTGTCTCATTTCCTTAAGAGACATTTGATTCCACAATAGTATGCAATAGGGGCCGGGTTTCGTAAGAGGTTACCAGGGTAACCCAAGGATTGGGGACCGGAACCTAGGAAGAAACACTAGGGTAACCTTTGCATCGTTGTGATGACACTCCACCTAAAATAATAGTCAACCTTGAATTTTTGTGTTTCAATCAATTGTCAAAATCTGGAAGCAATGTAACCAATAGTTTGTTTTGTACTAGTGTCTAGGATTAGTAGATTAGGTCTAGGTAACCTTATTACTATCTCCTAGCACGGGGGGTGGACCTATGGGTACCACATGGTTGGGTGGAACGTGCACCTTACTCTGTTGGGTCCCCAGTGTGATCATGGCATTGAGAGCTTCATGGTTGGAGAGCTCGCACATGGATTTCTTCTGTACTTTCATTATTGTATATTGTAAACTTGTATTTGAAAACTTCCCTCAAATGTATAAGAGGTGAACAATGTAATTGTAACTATTATTTGAAACTACCTCATCAAGTTGGATGAGTATTGTAATATCATATCAAAGCAATGTATGGAATAACATGTTCGTACTTTATTGTGTTATCATGAATGGAAATTTATTATTATGCAATGTTTATTTTATGTTATGATTTAATATGTGCAATGCGAAATACTTAAGTCACTTATGGAAAACTCAAAGTAGTGTAACGTCGCTTAACCTAAGAATGTATGCAATTAATTAACTTAGTATTAATACTTCTTAAAAAAAAATTACTACACCTTATAAAACAATTGCTACATTCTTAGGTTATTAAGACGGGGCATTACATTAGCTTTGGCTATCGTGAAGGACTTGGTGTGTGTGCTTTCTTTTTTTTTGGGTCGTGTCTTTCTTGTTTTCATCTCTATTGTTGCCTAAGGTTGTTGTGAGTGCTTGTTCTATTGGAGTGGTGTCTTTTGGCTGGGTTCTACTAATGGAGTCTTCTTTAGAGGTGAAGATTTCTCTTATGGAGGTAGAGCCATCTCCTATTGAAGTGGAGATGATTGTTTTAGGCCCAATGAAAAGTTATCTTCCCTCTTGCTTGTTCTTGTTGAAGTTGCTCTGGTGGTTCAAGTTCTTGCATCTTCCTCTCCATTAGAGGGGGGGCTTTCCTATGGAGGTGGAATGTGGGATGGTTGTTTAATTTGAACGTTGCTGCAAAAAGGATGCTGCTTTTTAGTCAACATTGTTGTTGGGTTTAAGGTCCCTACCAAAACTTGTTTGTAAAGGGTTCAAGGTCCCTTCAAAACCTGTCTTGGGTTCATGGTCCCTAGAAAAACATGGTTGTGAAGGGTTTAAGGTCCCTTCAAAACCTCGGTTCAAGGTCCCTGTAAAAACCTGGTTATGTTTTGGGTTTAAGGTCCCTGCCAAAACCTTGTTGTTTTAGGGTTCAAGGTCCCTTCAAAACCTTTGAGCAGCAGGTGTTGTCTTAATTTTTTCTTGTTGGTGTTGTTGTTGATGGGTTGCTGATTGTCTGAGAATATCTTTGTAGTAGCATTTTCTCTAGGTTTGGGTTTCAAGTCCCTTTAAAACCTGTTTGTATTGGGTTCTAGGTCCCCTTCAAAACCTGGTTTGGGTTTTAGGTCCTAGCAAAACCTGTTGATCACTAATCAAAAGCATGGTCTTGCATTTGGAGGTCTAAGGTTAAGGGTCAAATTACCATGCCTTTTTATGCCTAATACTAAAAAAAACTTGGGTTGTGAGTTTTAAACTTTTTAGAATGAGTACCCCACTTTAAAATGGGTACATATTTTAAGAAATGAATGGGTACCTATTTTAAATTTGAAAAATGACACTTCTACTAAAATTGGACCCATTAGCTTGTACTTACCATATTCTTTACGTATATTACTTAATCATGAAATCCATAGAAACATTTTTCCACCCCTATACTACTGATTAAATATTTTGTTCATATTAAACATGTGGAGGGTCAAAGTTTTTAGTATCAATGCTTTATATGGATTATTGAGTCACATTCAACCATAAGAAGAAAAAAAAGATATGAAAACAAAATTATGATATAAAATAACCAAATATAATTAATTATCCTTCTTCAAACTTGTAAACATTCATATATAACAAGGAGAGCATTATAAATATAATTTGTAGTGATTGTGAGAGAAAACCGCAAAAAAGGATGAGCCTATCATTTCTCTTCACTCTAATTCATCTAAATTTCCCAAAAATAGTCAAGGAGACATCTAATTATAAAATATCTACTTCAAATAGCTACCTTGCTACAATGTTTTGAATGACTTGTACCTAGATGGTGAATGAACTACAAATTTTGGAACCTTAAACTACTCTTTACACTTTGGTACTAAAAAGAAAGAATGACCAACCCCCTTTGTAGATGAAGTTTGATATTTTATAGAAATCCTAAAAAATCCATGAACAATGCAAGAGGCATGGAAATCTACATTAAACTCAACAATCCTTGAAGTGGTGTAATGTACAAGACACCCAACCTATCAGGTGCAGTTTCTCCTTGCATCACACCTAAAATTGTAACCCAAGATGTCTAATTGTGCATTCAAAGCATGGAAGGATATTCTTCTATGATCTACAAAAAAAAAATCAATTATGGTTATTAGATATTGAATTATCATGGAATAAGAGAGTGCCCATGAAATCTACTAAAAGAACCCTAGAAGCTCATGTGTCAATAATTTTGGTAGTTGAGGTGTCTTGGAGAAAGAGATACATAGGTGAAATAGTGTGCACTATTTAAATATTCCTTTAGCACCTTTCACCTTTATTTTCTAGATAAATAGACTCCACTCAAACCTCATCACATTTTTGGCGAGTTCAAGAACCTACAAACTCATCAGCAACCCATCCTCTTTATCTTCATTGATATTTCAAGGAGTTTGCAAACTCGTGAACTTCTTAGCATACTAAACTTGACTTCTTTTAAGCCTTAAATAAATGAACTCTTCAACATTTGTTTAAGTTTAGAGGAATTTAGGAGCTTTGGAATACCTCAATTTTTTCTCTCTTGTTGACCTTTTGGTGATTTCATGAACTTTTGAGTTTTCAAAAAAAAAAATTCTCTTACACCTTTTGGGGAGTTCGCAAACTTGAAAACTTCCCAAAAAATTGATCCTCAACACTTCCCTTTTCCTTAACAAATTTTACTTGTGAAACAAATGAGGGGTACAAGGTAAGGACTTAGATAGATTGTGTGGCTTCAAATTTATTCATTAATGGTTATTTGATTGATGCAAAGGGGAGCTAAGGATAAAAACTGAAAAGTGTGAGAGTTATAAAGTAAAAGTATTACAAAGCATGGGCCAAGGACACCTCATTACCCGTACTATTGTTAGGAAATTGGTAGTTGGGGATATCAAGAAAAATATACCCAAATAAAGGGATGGTTAAAAGTTCAATTTTGAAAGGTAACTTAGTGTAAAAGATTAGGGAATTATGATTTGAATAAAATCCATGATAGCAAGATAAACTCTAATACTCTAACAAAGGAAAGAGAAAAGAGCAGGGTTTGGAAGAAATGGATGTCAGGAAGGAAAAGTGCAAAAAAATTACATAAGCACAATTCTAAGAAATTTGGGCATTAAAATTCCACACCTAGAATTTAAAAAGACCATTTTAACATTTAACACATGATAGGCACATGGGATATGAAAAAAGATAAAACTTGGGAAAAAATCACAAATGGAAACCCATACAAATATTTCTCAAATCAATTATATGTGATGGGAAAAATGAGGCCCAAGTGTATGAAATTTAATCTAATAGGCTTTATTAGAAATGAAATTATGATCTACAAGGATTTTTGGTTGAGATATTAGAAAACAATCATGGTAGGAATATTTAATATTCTTCAATATAATAAAGAACCTCAAATCATGTCTCCTACTCCTGTGTTTCCTTCTCCCACTTAATTACATAGAATTTCCATAGTCCATAGTATTACCTTGATATATTTATATAATTGACTATGTAAAAAAATTTCTTCATCATTTCAAATCATATCTTGATATATCTACCACTTCTCTTTCTTTACTTCCGTTTGGGCCCCCTTTTGCAACCATGTTGGCCTCACATACCTCTAGATTTTTCCTTATCATCTATACAACAAGAACCTTCTATTTCACTTACAATTTCACTTCTTTTTTTATACAAACCATCCTCAAAATCCTCCATCTACCATTCATAGTACTCCCTCTCTCAAATTACCTCCATATTGAAATCCCTTCTTTAGTAATAAATTCCCAAGAAAAGAAAAATAAAGAAAATGGCACCACAAGAGATGAGATATGAGGTTAATAGAATAGAAAGATCATACCTTCCTAAATAAAAACTTTTCTACACTTTCATCTATCATTTTTGAATTAGACCCTAGAAATACCAAGAGGTGATCTCAAGTAAAAAGAACAAACAAATTGTTGTTTGGTTATTGAAACTATTATTCCTCCACAAGAGAAAAAAAACACAAAATATTTTTGGGGCCTATTTAATTATAAGGTGATGTTAATTTATCCAAGGTGGTTACATAAAACATAAAGGTAAAAGACCCTAAATATAATGATGATAATAGTTTTTAAGGCTAAAAATCAATCATATTATACTCATAGTTTTTAATTTGTGTTTACATGAAAAAAGTATCAAATATTTGTTATGCATATTTTTCCATGTTAGATAAAAATATAAAACCTTTTGTTTAGTGCAAAAGTGTTAAATTGTCTCTCGTGAGAATAACAATTAGGTTTTAGTTTTGCATTTGTTTATATTGCATAGTGATATCCCCAATTTTCTAAGCATTTATTAATCTCAATATACAAAAACTTATCATTTATTTCATGTTGACATTTTATGCCCCCTTTTATCATGGCCCATTAGTAAAAACATATATGAGAGATCTTATATGGGCCATCTTGTATGAACTATTCCTTAAGAAACCCAAAAATGGTTGTGTTTTCCTTTTCAAACTTTCATGATTTTTGTTGTCTAAGTAAGTTTGCCTACCATATCTATCTATCTCAATTCCTACCTCTTTAACCCCTTCTTTAGATCACTTGCCTAAGTATAGATGTTTCAGGTTTAGGTCATCAGCCTTACCCTTAACCTTTATCACATTCCTTTTTAAGCCATAGGTCTTCTTTTTAAACATTCAATCCCTGATGTCTAAATTTCAGCTTTCATTGATCGGGTCATCCCTCTATCTTTTGTCATGTCTTTGCAATAAGACATAAGTCTTCTTTTTGATCCTTGATCCCCAATGTCTTACCTTCAGTCTTTGGTGATCAATTTTTTCTTCTATCTTTTATCTTATCTTCATGATAAGGTTTAAGTCTTTCATTTGATCGATGATTGAAGATTTTAATGGTTTCAAAAAACTTGTCATAATTCAAAAGTGGTTTTGGAACCTCATGATGAATCCACAAATGATCAGAGTTTTGTCAAAACTTTGAAAGGTTTTGAGAACTTTTTCAGACCTTGACATGGTTGTGGAAACCTAGTTTGGCCCTGACAAAGGTTTTGAAAATGGGCTTATGGATTAACACATGAGAAATAAAGACACTTTGAAATTTCAAAAAGAAGAGCTTTGCTAGAATTGAGAAAGGTTGTGAAAAATCTGTCAAACTCAAATGAAGGTTTCGAAACCACTTTTATCCACCAACAAAAATTTCAAAACCAATGATATCTTTGGCCTTTAGTGATTGGGTCTCCTCTTATCTTATTTCTTATTTTTTCTATAAGACTTAAGTCTTCCTCCCAATATCTGATGTCTAACATCTTCCTCTCCTCCATTTTCACCAACCTTTTGGATTTTGATTTCTTCCTTTCCTTCTTCTAGCATGTGGTGGAATTGGTGTCTAATGTTTGACAAAATCTATCTCTTAGGGATTGTGATTTCAACATTCTTCATGCTATCTTCTTCATCAACGTAGTATATGACAAGTGTTAGGCTTGATGCTTGACATCCAACAAAGGTATCTTTTTGGGGTTACACACCATTTAATGTTTAATCTAATGGTTGGTTTAGGTCTAAAAATTTGGTGATATTCTTGGATGGCATTTTTTTAGACCATAAATTCCATTAATGCCCAATGACTTTCCTCATACGTCCAATCTTAGTTTCTAAGGCTACAAAGAGGGAATTTAATGATTTGAGTGCATATTTAGGAAAGGATCACAATGTCCATGCTTCATTTATGATATTTAGGTGTCCCTTCTTCTAGTGTTCCATGCTTAGATCATATTTTTTGTGGGCAATCTCATCCTTCTACATGTATATTCAGAGGTCATTAATGTAGAGACATGGTGAAAGTTAGAATAATGTTTGACATTCTTCCTAGACATGTTTCTTTTTTAGTTTCTCTCTTGTATAAAAGGAACTTTTGTACTCTTTGTAAAGGGATTTTCCTTGGTTTCTATGACAAAAAGTGTAGTTTTATACACTTTGTAACTATAAACAGGCTTATTCCTTTATATTAATGAAAGTATTCATTTTACCTCTTCTCTCCTTTTGGATATGTTGTGTATCTCTCTTACCTTCATATGTAAATGCTCTTTTACCATTTTCTATTTCTATATGTTTTGTTAATTAAATTTGTAAGTGTTGATTGTGAATATTTATTTTCCTTCCAATTTTTTGTCAAACCCTAACCTCCATACGTACCCCTAGAAACTGGGTGAATAGAGAACTATGTAAGTCACTGATTTGTTTTCATTGATTCATTGTCTTATTCTAAGCAAGAAGAAACATCTCTAATCTTAGTGTATCACCTTTTCTTCCCTTTTTTATGTAATTCCTTCTCTCCCTTTTCCTCTATGAGTTGGTAGAATAGGATTAGTGTTAGGATTTCATATGTTAGGTTGGACCAAAATATTTGTACCTAGTTTAGAAAAGAAAGTTGACCTTCTCCAGAGATCTAAATTTATTTGCAAGGTCACATACCCTGAGTTTAGTTCCATTGTGTCATTGGAATGTTGATCTTATGTTCAATAGGATGTAATTTCATGTGACAATAGTTTTTTGCACGCCCGATGGGACAAGTTTGATGGAATTTATTTCATTCTTTTGAGAAACTAGTATTGTTCTTAACATTTTAAGCCTTGGAGGGGCATTCAACAAATTACCTAGCGACTATGCAATCAAATTTGTTGAATTTTTTTACAACTCAAAAATCTAGGTTCCAAATCATATCTACAAATTCATGCCCAAAATTCAAACAAGGGCACCTTCTAGAGGTAACTTTCAATACATCAAACTATCATTTTTTTCTTCTAGAGAAGTAGATGTTTTGTAACTCTATCTATTAGGACTCAATCCACACATCCATTCAATAGGTTGATTCAACCTATAACTCTTATAACCTAGATAAACAAACCATTATTCCATATGGCTACCCCTAGAAATTAAAGGTTTGTTTCTTTTAATGGTGGTAGCCCTCTTGTATTAGCCCAAAAGGATGACATACCAATAAAGGCCTTGAAAATTATTCCTCATTTCACTAGTGATACAACCACTACTCCAACAAAGCACATCCATGATGTGGCCAATATATGCTTTGTACATCATATCATAGAGTACAGTGTGGTTATTAGAATCCTAGCCACATCCTTGAAATGAAAAGCATTATGATAATATATAGGTTTGCAACCTAACTCTATACACACCTAGGATGAGTTATGTGAAAAGTTATGTAAGAATTTTGAAGACGAGTGATCACCTATCCTTAGTGGAGTAGTTGACAACAATTAAGAGGGCACCCTATGAATTCATGGGAGATTTTAACTTTATATTTCAGAAGAGCTAGGATAGAATCCCTACCTTGGTGAAGCCTTCTCCAAATTATGCCTTTTTATACTACTTAAGGGATCTTAACAGTGATGTGGTTGTCATGATAAAGTCTATGGGTGGAATGATTCTGCCAAATGCTTATGAGATTGTCATTAGGGTAGAAAATTATCTAATACAAGCTAGGAAAATAGCTCCAAGGCCACCAATGCCTCTATTTCCAAAGCTTCTCCCTCAACAACCCATATTGACTCCTATTCCATTTTCCTCTACTAGTCAACCATATACTCCTGCTACACCTCCAAATGAATTGCATGAAATGAAAACCTTAATGCAGAATTTTGGTAATAATTTAGTAACAATAAAGAGACAAACTCAAAATATCATGCCTTACCAATCTCAAGGCTTAAATTATCAACAAAATAGACATCCACATCAAGGACAAAATCAATGGAAATATTCCAAACCCTTAAATAGTATAAATCTAGCCACTACTAACACTTCAAAGTCTCTTGTTCCAGTTTAGAATAACCTACCTCAAGAAAATGACTAGTTTTCTCCATGCAATCAACCACATAATCAAAATACATGTCAAAATAGAGATTTTTTGCAAGCTCTAATGGTTCAAAATAAACCCTCAATTTCAAGACAACAATTTGATATAAATAAAGCATCTGCTAGTAGGAAGGATCATGTGTAAGGAGAATCCATGTTGGTAAATTGGAATGAAGAATATTTTGTGGCCTAAACTAGTTAAGTGTTGTTATAATGGCTCAAAACACAAGGTCAAAGAAAAGAGTATTGGATATTAATGCATCTTCCATAGTTGTTCAAACATCAACATCCCAACCACTCCAAGCCAATGCAATTACTGGAACAATAGGAAGGAAAACTATACTACAACCAAATCAATTTGAAGAATTTATCTCCTTTGTCTTGGAAAATTGAGGCCTTGATCAAGGATTCCATTGAAATTATTAAATCCTTTGATAATGTTTATATTTCTCATATTTTGAGAGAGGGAAATAAGTTAGCTGATTTTTTTGCTAACTTTGGGGTTAGAGATAGTAAGGTTTGGGATTTAAATGATCCCCTCCCTTATGAAGCCATGACTATTGTTATAAATGAAAGTTAATTTATTTTGCAATTTGTGCACGTCTTTGATCACGTGGTGGCATATCATTAGGAAGGAGGGTATGGTTATGATTTTGAGGAAAGGCTATCATATGGCATGGAGTTTGAATTCATTATGGTTTGGTTGTCCTATGGTTTCCTTCACACAGTTTGTGGTTGTTTGCTACATTAGTTTCCAAAGTCTTTTGTGGGATTTTTCGATCCTGTGTGGTGTTTGTTGCTTTTCCCTGTTGAGTTCTTTGTTTCTATTTTCCATCATCATGGGTGGGAATAGAGACCACATTGAGCCTAAATCTTGTGACATCGTGAAGCAGAGAAAGGAAGTGTGGGTGATTTTAGAGAAGGGTGGCCTAACTCCCTTCATGGAGAAATTATATGGAAATAATACTCAGGTTACTGCCCTAGTCAAGAAAGGTTGGAAAGGGAGAACCTTGGAGTTGGGTGGCAGGGAAATTGAGGTTGGATGAGGAGTTTATAGCTCAGATTACTGGCCTTCCAATTAAGGGCATGAATGTGTACAGGGATAAAAAAGATTCACTAGTCACGATGTCTCTTTTCTTCAAGCAGAATGAGAGTGATGACTTGAAGCCGACGAAGAGTGGAGGGTATCTTAGGACTTCCTTGAAGGCTCTCTGGCGAGATGTTGTCGAAGAAATCATGAGGTATGTTACTCTAGAAGGGAGGTATGCGGCCATTAACAATTACCATTTTATGTTGCTTAATCATTTTAGGCACAAAAAATGGGTGTCTTTTCCTTATTATCTACTGGTGTTGATGGATTGTGGGATTAAAGAGCATAGGAAGAATCCCAAAAACCCTATTTTGCATGCGAGGCTGATTCTATTAATATATGAACATGTTAAAGCTCATGATGTCTAGAAGACTCTGGTTACTCCAAAAGCTAAAGCTAGGGAGGGTTATGATACTAAGTCTGGTGAGGAAAGGGAGAAACTGAGGAAGAGGAGGTTGTTGTTAAATAAATATTCTGAGTTAGACAGGGATGATGTTGATTATGTCCCTGATTTGTATGCTTCTTTGGAGGAGGGCCCCATATCCCCTATTCAGGGTAAACCTAGGAAAATGAAATTGAGCATGGAAAGGGGCTACATGACTTGCAATGTTGATGTGGAGGTGAATGTTCCTTTAAATGGGAACAAAGACAAAATTGAGCTTTATGGGGAAGCTTCCTCTCCTCCCCCTGTGTCTAGACTTGTGCAGGATCCTGAGGGAAGTCAGAAGAGAAGGGTTTTGAAGAATGCCCCTTTCTTTGTGGTTGGTGGCTCCCATGGAGGGGATGTTCTAAGTGATTTCATTGGTTTTCCTAAGTAGAAGGAAAGAGTTGTGGGTGGTTATCAAGCTGTTGGAGCTAAGAAAGTAGACACAGAGCAGATTCAGAAGAGATTGGCTGCTACAGAGCAAATTGTTGACTCCATTCATAGGATGAATTCTCCTGTGATTTTTTTTAAAGGTAAGGAATCCTCTGAAGAAAAGGTTCATGAGATTTCCTCTAAACAAGATGTTGTTGTGGGAAAGCGCATTGAAAACTTTGATAGGGAGGATCTTACTAATGTGTTGGTTTTAGCCCGTGATAGTGTCAATGTTCTTTTTAAACTTTTTAAATGGTTTTTTCATGAAATTAATAGGACTAATGTTCACATTAGAAGCATTGCTTTCAAGGCTAAGGATCCTATGATCCAAACCCAAATTGATAATTTAATGGCTGATCTTAATACTGTTGCTAACACTGTGGTGGAGGAAACCATCAATCTGAAACAGAGTATGGAGGTTAGAATGTTCTCCCTTGAGGAGAAAATTGACAAATTTGGAACATGGTTATGAAGAGTGGGGAAGATCCTAAAGTCCTAACTAGGATAGACTCTGTGATGGTTTTTCCCCTATTAAGAGAAAGGAATTTTTTTTTGTTGATGATATGGTTATTGAGGGTAAGCGGACTGGGGAGGATTATGTTGTTGCTAAGGGCTCTGCTAAAGGTTTTGTTTTGAGCTCTGAGATAAATACTGGTGGGCTTGGGGTTAGGACTAGAAATAGACTGAAAAATCAGGTTGGGGCCTTGGGTTTGGAGGTGTCTAAGACTGGGGTTATGGGACATAAGCTTGTTGCTAGTGAGATGGAAGTTGTGGAAATTTTGAACAATATGTAATGTTGTGTGTCATTTTTTGGCTGCTTTTTGGCTAGTGGTCTATTGTCGTTGGGCTGATGGTTGTTTCTTGATGTTTCCTTTTTGTGTTAGCTGTTCCTTTTTGTAAAGCGTTTCGGGCCCATTCAAAACCCATTTTTTACCTCTAATCAAAACATAACACAAGAGAAACCACAAGTCATCCAATCAGTAAGGTTGGACCTTGTTGTTCTAAGAATTTTAGCTAAGGTTAGTCAACCTCCTTTCAATATAGTTGATCAAATAAAAAAGGCTAACCTGAATGTCACTTGTGGGACACCCTATACATACCATCTCAAAGGGATTTACTACAAAAGGATTTGAAACTGTTCATAAAAGATTCGGGGGCTATTTGTTTTGTTATTCCCAAAAAGGTAGCTAATATACTTGGCATTAAGTATGAACATGTGTCTAGGGGAGTTATGCAAGTGGATGGCACTGTTGTCAAAATAGTGGGGGTCATTAAGGATCTAAAATTAGCCTTACATGCATGCCCTGGTTGTACTGTGTTGTAAGACATTTTGATCATAGATCTCCTTGGCTTCTTTTCCATATGTTTGTCTAGAGATTTCACTACTAAGATAGGCATATACATATCTTTTGATTGGTCTCATATATTATTCAAGACCAAGTATGGTACCAAGGTGACCATTATAGTTGAGCCCATGGTAAAAGATCATATTGAACCCTACACTCCTACCCCTATAAATATGAATTGTGCATTATATGATCAAGGAGATGAGTGCTTTGTTTGTGAGCCTAATACTATTTTGGATGAGGTTCCTATTTTTTTCTAGATGAATGGGGTAATTTATTTTAGTTTGATCCACTCATTGAGGTAGAGGAGACTGGTCTTGGTACCTATTGTATTCATGATGATAATCCTCTTATTCTCAACCTCATGAAAGTTTAAGAAGACCTAAAGGGGACATAGTTGTTGGTTTTTTATGGCTCTAGAAACAAGAATGGTGCATATGTTGGTGTAATGTTAGTATCCCCAAGCAAGGAGAAGTATTAATTCTCTTTCAAAATTTAGTTTAGTTGCACTAACAATTTGGTTGAGTATGAAGCCCTCATCCAAGGTCTCCAACTTGCACAAAAATGAAGATCAGATTGTTGCAAGTCTTTGGAGATAGTGAGTAAGTTGTCAACCAAATCAAAACTCAAAGCATAACCAAGAATAACCTGCTCAAATCCTATAAACATGTTTTGGGAGTTGATTGACGTCTTTGAGGGTTTTAGCATCCAAACTATCCCTAGAAATCAAAATAAACATGTTGAAAAACTTACAACAATTGGTGTTCAATTTGATATACCAACACATATTGCAAATAATAGTGAAAAACATATTAGGCTTTTTGTGAGGCTTGTTATTCATGTTACCTAATTCAGCTACCACCTCAAGTAGGTAGAGTTGTGATTGTTTTACAAAGTGAAGTAAAAGGTATACATTCTACTCTGCTATGTTATATACATATGCCTAAAAGAAGTTATCAACTAGATTACATTATTACATAATGCAAATGCATACAATAGAGAAGAGAGTCAAAAATTGCTACAAAAAAGTAGTCTTTATTGATAATCATAAGTGTATAGTGTCGCACACAAGCTGAGGGATTGACTATTTTAATGCAATAAAAGAAATAGAATATACATTTATAGATACATAAAGGGAAAAATGCATATGGAATCAAAGGGGATCCGTCATTTCTTGAATGACGAATCCTAGTTGGGTTGAATTGCTACATCTTTTTCAACTTCCCTCATGCTTGTCCAGTCTCTATAGGTTGCTTTCCAATTGCTCCAAGGTTTCCTACATGAGTAAGAGAGAGTTTGTTAGAGCTCGGGATCACCAATCATTACATATGCAAACATCTACAAGCATATAGCCTAAATTTCTTAAAGCATTGAAATAGTCTACATACCACAGATGTCCAGGAAAACAAAAGGGTTATTATAAACATCTATCATATGCTCTATTTTATCTAACATGTTTGCTCATTGTGCAGGTATAGGTGATTTTTTTGTTAATGGTTTGTTTCATTTGATCATAGCATGTGGATTGAAATGGGCTCCCACAAGGGTTGAACCCAACATGCTACCCTCTTGTTTCATTAGAGAGGGATAGTCACATTTTTTTTCACCAATGAATCCTTGAAGACAAGTTTCATAATCATGGTAATATTAATAAATAATAGACACCTTATTAATAATGTTTCTCTCTTATTAATAAGGGCACCCCCTGCCAACATGAACATGATGCAAAACTAGTCTACAAAGTTCCATGATGATTGCATAAAGAAGAATTGGAATATGATTGCAATTTTTTAATCCATAAGTACAAGAGATCAACAAATTCCTTAATAATCAACTTTGCATTCAACAATTAAGGATGGTCTATGCTCATGTGTTTAGGCAAGAAGAAGGTTCAATGTTTGTTTCCATAACAGAGCATATGAGGCAATATCATCATTATAGTAGGATAAAGAAAAAAGTGATGTAAGAGACAATGAGTGTGTTTATGTCTTCTACAGTTTAATTCTCATGAATTACATAGAACAGTCATAAGTGATGAGTGAAATGCATGATCAAAGCCACCATGTCAATGTACTGTCCCAAAGAGCAATGCATATAAAAGACAGTGACATTGATGCAAAGAGTAACTAAGATGCATTACTTATCATCATTGTATAAATTAGTGAAGTATATGCACTAGGCTCAGTGTAATGCAAGAGATTGTATTTATGTTGACCTTTTGCATTTAAAAAGTGAAGACATGCAGTTGTTGTTCCTTACACAATGTGCATTCATCAGTAAGAGAAAACAAATTATGATCAAATGATGGCTAATAGTACAAATGTCATGGGACAACATAAGAAAGACATGTTCAATTTTGTGCCTTAGTGAATGCATTTTCAGGAGGTATAGGGAGCAGGTAAAGGAATTTTTTTGTAAATGCTAATATGAAAAATGCAAAATACAAGGTGTAAGCACTTGCAACTTTTCTAGAACATAAGAAATGGAGAAACAAAATGAAGTTTTCTTTTCTATGCAAAATGAGTTTCAATGTTCATGCTATAGTTATCCAAGCCTCCATAGAAACAAATATCAAAACCTTTGTTACAGGCTAGGGTTTGAAGCATGAAATAAAAGAATATAGAATGCATTTACAGAGATAAACCCTTGGCCAAGAAAGTTAAGACCTAGAATGGCTGATCCAGGTGGATCTTTAGGACCTGAAAATGAAGTGTTCTAGTTTCTCCCGGAAGCAGCAACATTGTGTAGAGCACAGAATTCTGAATCCGGTGCAACTTGAATAGGCGAAAATGGAGTCTGTTTGCTCAAGTTACGCGCAGTCAAAGTTGGGTCAACCCTTGGACCAGGAGGCCATCAGGGGGCAAAAATTTGATGGACTCAGAATCAGCCAAAAGCAGTGTTAGGAGGGCTTGTCGACACGATCACAACAAAGTTTATTTCATCGAATTTTGAGTCTGTATGTCTGAGATATCGCCAGTAAAAGCTTGGTCAAAGGTTGGTCAACTCAGCTAATAGGGATGAGGAAAAAGGTGGAAAATTCATCATCACTAAATTGGTCAAAGTTGGCATCATCGTGAAGGTCTCATTGTCATGATTCCAATGGTGTTCGTTTCGTAGAAAATGGAGCACGTACACGAGAGTTATAGCCAGTCAAAGTTGCAGTTGACTAAGGTACCATGAGATACAATTGCTGACGTTAGCATGACGTCATCCTAATGACTTGGCAGACGCGTCATCATACAGACACTTAGGTGGACCAATAGCGTCTTGATACGTGGCAGTCCTACGGTCCGTACAAGTGATGTGGATGTCCAATAAGCGGATGACGTGTCAGGTGACTCAGCGAGGACATGGATATTTAAGTAAATCAGTGATGGACATGTGGCAATTGTCCCAGTCAGCAAGGTGAGTCAGCACTCTAGTCATCGGCGTCGACATCATCCAGTTGGTAGCCTCGTCATTGTCCAATGGCAGACACATTGACAGTTGAGTTAGCGACAGCGTGGAGTCTTCATCTAATCATCGGATGACACGTGGCTTCGTGGGCATGCGACATGTGGCTCGCTATCCTCCAGTGAATTTCAGGGGTTATTTTTTAAAAAAAGGTTAGAGATTTGAACCGGAAACCTCTCCTGTAACAGTCGGTAGCTCGTCCGTTACACCAGGCGGCGGACGGTTAGATAGATCTGAAAACCGTTACTTTTGTTATGACTTTATTTTCCAACGACTATTTAAAAATAGCCGATTAGATTGGAACCCCCGACCGGCGGGTATGCAAAAGATAAACACGCCATTACACCATCGCATGGTGTTTGAAATAGTATGGGGCTCGGTTTTTTTTAACCGCTTGGAAAGCCCGAGTTGTAAACAATATAACCTAATAAAGGTTATTATTGTTGCAAATAAAATAAAAATAACAAAACAACCCCTAAAATACAAACAAGCCCGAGGAAGATTATAAAGGCCTAAACAATTTTTTGAAGGGGGAGTTATTGTTTTATTTGTTAAAATGGGGGGATTGGTTTTTAATTTTCCATTAAGGGGAAAAATGCCAAGTCAGGTGGTTTTGGTGGTTTTAACCAAATAGGCCCAACTTCAAGTATAAAAGGGAGGAGTCTTGGAGTGTTTTTCATCATCCATTAGTTGATCATCACTTCCTAAGTTGATCACTTCTTGAGTTGATCCATTAGTTGATCATCACTTTTCAAGTGATTTCATTCTCCTCTTGTTTTCTATTCTCTCGGCCTTGAGAGCCTTTTGTGAGAGAGAATTTCAGTGGGAGTTAGGAGAATATTTATAGTGATGTATTGTGATGTTCTGAGTCTTGTAGTAGATCCTATTAGGCAAAGTTAGTTTTCTTCCTCTTTGTTAGTCATCCCTAGCCTTGAGAGTTTTTGAGAGGGGTGTGAGTGAGAGACTTTTTGTATGACTTTGTGGAAAGGCTACAAGATATTGTAAAGTAGTGTTACAAGAGGCTCGTGGAGATTGTACTGCGTTTCAGAACATTTCAATAGATTGGTCACTTGATTGAGCTCGACCTGGAGATGTAGTCCACTTGGACGAACTCCGTAATCAAATTGGTGTCTTCTTATCTCTCTCTTGATTCTATGTTTTGAATTCTCTCTGATTAATGTTTCTGTTACTTCATTGTTGATGTCTTTACACCTTTCTTCATAATCACTTAAGCAACGTTTGTCATAGATCCCTTCCGCTATATGGATCAATGGCCATGGAAATATTGAAGCTTGGATGACCCTTAGACTTGCAAGTTAGTGAAAAAGGCAGTGTTCATGAAGGAATGGAAAATATGTATAGAGTCTTTGAATTATACCCATACTGTGCAATGGTATTGAATCATTTTTGTAAACCATTTTTCCTTCGCGGGGCAACATTTTCTTGTGGAATAGTTGACTAAGATATCTTTTGTTTCAAATGTCCACTCTCTCATGAAGTCTCATTCATATTATGATCTTGCATGATCTTATCATAGCAAATGGGATTATGACATTGTTGGCTGCTATTACATGGAATCACAAGGAAAATGAAGATACCCATGTTTTTTAAAATCAACAGAAAATGGAGAAGCCACGGCCTATGACGCTTTTACTAAAATCTGCAAGATATTCATATGAGTGGAGCATGAAAGTAAAGAAATAGAAACCCTTGTTTTGTTTCCTCTTCCATAGAAAAACTCACTTGCATAGAGAATGAAAACTAATGCAAAGATTTAGAATGTAGATCACACGGGAAAAAAAATATTCACTATTTCTTGCATTTTCTGAGCTTGAAATGAGTTTTATTGACAGGAATAATGAAATAAATGGTGTGGCTCTACTGGAAAAGGCTTACCTATGCACAGAATCCACACAAAACAGCTCCAATAATCCCTCCAAATCTACATGATTCTTTAGTTCAAACCTTATATGGCGACACCCAGCAGGTGAAGGGTGCAAAAAAAAAAAATGAAGTGAGTGAAGCTGCAGGTATGGGTTTAGGGCTTCTTTTACCCTAAATTCAATTCACCTCCTAAAGGCATTTTGCTTTTGTTTAAAACATTTGCAATAAAAATTAATTCCCTTGCATTTTATGTTAAATGACTAGGAGAGTCCCCCTTATGTTTTTATTTTGCTTTGTCTCCCAAAATGGTCAACTACTCATGCTTTTATTCTTGCACAGGTTGAAACTGATTTGAAAATGTAAATGCATTATTAAGTGATGTATTATAAATCACTTATTCAATAATGTATATAATGCAAGATAAAGATACGTTGTTTTCAAGATATGGTCAAAGGGGTATAGTTGAGTATTTAAGAGCAATGCCAAGCATATAGGGGAGATTGGAGAGGCTTGCAAACATATGGATGAAATATAGGAGATTTTTTTGATCATTTTGAAGTCTTTAGGAGTAACTTGGAGCATTTTTGGGTGCCTTTTATGATGGACTTGGTCAAAGTTGACCTTTTCTACATTTTGGAGCCTTTTTGGAGGGGATTTAGGAGCTATATTTTGGGATTTATTGTTGCATACGACCAACGGGGTTTCTTGTTCCTATTTTGGTGGAACTAATTGGAAAAGCTTAAGTAGTTTCATTTTTCATTGTTGAAGTTAGTTCTTTCTTCTTTTCAGCATGTATGGTGGCTTATTTTGGAGCTTTTACAAGAAAAAGACAGTATTGTAACTCAGCCTCAGGCATGCACAGAGTTGGTAACACCTTTATTATCAATGAAATTCAGCATTTTTACCTTCTTAGAAGTTGTTTCATAGTGTGTAATGTTTGAATTTATGAATGTTCTTGTGAATTTTGATAATTCATTTAATTTTTGTCTCATGTTAGCATGTTTTGGTAGAGGAAACATATGTTTTGCAAGTTGTAAGTTGTGCATTAGTTCGATAGTTATTTTAGCTGTGGAAACTCTTTTCCTTCAAAAGTGACAAGTGAACCAATCCTCCTTGCAAAACATTTATGCATTGATATGTTTAAATATTTGAGTTGTGTTAAGTCAAGCTGAGCTATTGAGAAATTTGTGTGTTAAAACAGTAGTATAGGTCTGAGAAATCAAATTTGGTGTATCACCATAAGAGTTAGTTTCATTTTCATGTTTCCTTCTTAGTCTTTCCTTAGAAAGGCACTAGTTTAGTAGTAGTTTAGGTGACACCATAAGATCCAACCTTCTCTAGAGGTCCATTCCAAATTTAGGTAACCCACAGCCTAGGAATGTTCCAATGTTTCTCCAAAGTGCTAATTTTTGCAACTTAGCAAGGGTGCAACTTTGAGAGACAACAATTCCAAACAACCAAGTAAATTGGAAAGTCTTTGAAAATGACTAGAAAATTATCAATTTCCTTCAAAAGGAGGAATAATTTTATGTAAACAAAATAGATATTAGACACACTCTTATTGATCCCAGTTCAACACTCAATTTATGGGTTTGATAGTAATTTTAGTGTGGATCTATTACATCAACTTCATATTGATAGTAATTTTATTGCTTCTACATATTTATCTATTCATGGGTTTGATAACATTGATCAAAAAGCTCTAGGTACAATAATATTTCTTTTTATCCTAAGACCCATTACCTTACTTACCTTCATATACTTTATTCTAGGTTCTTGACCAAAAAATATTCTTCTAGGTAGACCATGGATCCATGATGTGGGTGTTGTCCCATTTATCTTGCATCAATCTATTAAATTTGTTCATAATAATAGTTATTATAATAGAGGTTGACCTTGATACCCTTTACTACTGTCAATTGGTTGAATTTGGTCAGTATTCAAATCATCCTACTTTTAAGAATTGTATTCCTTCATTAACTCTTAACATTGTAATTCCATTGTCAACTTATTTTTTGAATGATGCTCCTATTAGTCCTCCTAAATATAATGCATGTCTTGGTGATGATTTGGGTTCATTCGAATTTACACCATCCTTTATGGAGAATATAAAGTCAAACCAACCCACTTTGGCATTCCAAAAATATAATAGAGATCTCTTGTGGAAGATGAAATATCATCTGCTTCACAAGATGATGGAAATGAAAAATATAATTACACTTCTCATATTGACTATGCCATTGATATTGAACCTCCCTCTTTTGAGGAGTTGCAATCATGTTATAAATTAGGATTTATCATTCTCTCTAAACCAGGTTATAAAGGTAATGGTTGTGTCCATAAGGAGAAGAGTATCAAGATTCTATTAAACCTAAATCTGCACAACACTAATGTGGGCCTTGAATATTTCCCTTCTACTTCAAAATAAAAACCTTAGTGTAATTTAAATATGATCTCTTTAAATCCTTCTTAACTTACTCTTAGTCATCTAAAACTTATCTTAAATAGTGTAGATGCCTATGTACCCCCTCTAGATGTTTTTTCTTTAGGTCAAGTTCCAGATGATTTTCTAAGGGTATATTTGAATCTACCTTCTTATCATCATGATCATAGATTCCCATATTTCTTGAATTCTCAAGCCTATTTTTGTGAATCTATTATGACTAAATTAAAAAAAAAAAAATTTCTAACACTAATAAAAACTACAATTCTTGATCCTTCTAACCGAAGTACACTCCTTGTTAGAGATACTATTGATATCCTTGTGGATCCTTCTTTTGAAAAAATAATTCAAATCAAGAAAATTCTTTCTTCTAAAGAATAAAAATCACATTATGATATTTTATAGTATTATCTAAATATTTTTGCTTGGTCATATGATGATATTCCTAGCATTGACCCATTTATTGTGGTTCATAATATTGCGTTATATCTTGATGCTAAGCCTATTAAACAAAAAAAATGAAAGATGCATCCCAAGGTTGCTCTAATCTAGTCAACATTGAGATAGAGAAGCTTTTAAGGAAAGATTTATCCATCCTATTAACTATTCACCTTGGATATCAAACATTGTTGTCGCTAAACCTGATGATCACATTTATGTATGCATCATTTTTTTATTTAAACAAATCTTCTCTTAAAGACAATTTTTTGCTTCCTAATATAGATATGATTATAGACTCGACAATAGGCCATACCATATTTTATTTTATGGATGACTTCTCAGGATATAATCAAATTCTTATTAATCCTGAAAATCAATTTAAGATAGCTTTCACTCCCCCTTGGGGTACTTTTTTTATATAGTCATGTCGTTTGGGTTGTATAATGCTAGTGCAACTTACCAACATGCAATGACTCTTATTCTTCATGATTGTATTTGAATAAAATTCTATGATTATGTTGATGACATCTTGGCTATATGTATAACTCACCAAAATTACATTAATAATCATCTTACCTTTGAACAACTTAGACTCTACAAAATGATACTAAATCCTTACAATGTGTCTTTGGTGTAGATACTAGTACAATTTTAGGATTTATAGTTTCTCATCATGGAATTATATTCAATACTCAAAAGATAGACATAATTGTAAATATGCCTCCACCTAAAAATATTTTTCAACTTCGTAGTATTCAAGGGAAGATTCAAGAAATTTGAAGATTTATTCTCAACTAGTTGATCATACCCTTCCTTTTACACGTATCTTAATAAAAATGTACACTTTTAGTAGGACAAAAATTTCCAAAATTATTGACTCAATTAAGAGCTATTTGGATAATTCTCCCATTTTGATGTCAGTTGTACAAGGCTGTCATTTTATGCTTTATACTTCAACATCATCTCATGTTTTAGTAGCTTTATTAGTTCAACATGATGATGATGGTAAAGAGAGAGTAGTATATTGCATTTTTCATATCTTAATTGATTATGAAACTAGGTACTATGTCTTGGAAAAATAATGTCTTTCTTTTGTTTTTGTAACACAAAAGTTAAGACATTGCATTCTTAATGTAGAAACTCGTGTCATTTTCAAGTTTGTTCCTCTTAAAAATTTACTCTAAAATTGATCTCTCAAAAAGACTATCAAAGTGGGTGATGTTACTATCTGAGTTTGACCTTAAAATTGTCTCTTAAAAAGAAATAAAATGACAAGTTTTGGCCAACTAGTTAGTTGATGCACCTTAAGCTTATTATTTTCCTAACTTAGATTCTTTACCTGATGAAAATGTATTTTGATGGATTGGGGTGTCGAATTGGTTTCGAAGCGGGGGTAGTTATATTATCACCCTCTGGTAAACCAACTCCTTTATCTTTTTATTTACAATTTCTTTGCACAAATAATATTGTTGAGTATGAATCCCTTATTGTTGTCTTATGTGTCATATTTTTAAACATAGAAATTATTCAAATCTATAGTGATTCCCAATTAATAATAAATTAAATTATAGGAACTTACCAAGGTAAACAAGATAAATTATTTAAATATCATGATTTAGCCAAGTATCTTTATTGAAAATTTTCTCATTATTCACTATTGACACTATCTCGTAAAAATATAATTGACATGTGGATGCAATGGCAAGTGTTGTTTCCCTTGTACCCTTTGACAACATAGAAAAAGAGTATCACTTTGTGATCCACTTGCTCTCTTCACCAACTATTTTCAATAGCTCAAATCCTTGTAATATATTATGTACTAATCTAGACTCTGGTGAATGATATTATCACATTTATAATCATTTAAAAGATTATTTTTTCCTATAAATGTTTCTAATCGAATGCTTGCATTCATAGTTGAAATATTGCAACATGTTACATCAACTATAGTTAGGTTAGGTGACATTAACCTTACAAACCTATTTCATTCATATGTCTCCATGTTTATTGGAATGTTTTCTAAGGGACATGAGAGAAATTCATTAAATATTGGCATATTGTATTATATTTTCAAGAGAGTATTTAATATTGATGGAGGTCACACATCATTATTGATAAATTCTCTCTCCTAGGTGACCATATTAGGAATGTGAAATGTCTTGAGTGGGGTGTCCAAGTATGGAGGGAAAGAGATATTTTTTGGTGTTCCATTGAGAAAATAAAAGTCACTAGAGCAACTAAAAGGAATAAGTTAAAAAGGTTATGGGCTAGGCACCCATGTTGGAGCCTTGTGCATTTTATTTAATATTTGTAGTGTAGGAAAAAAGCATCTCTTTTTCACACTTAATTTGGGAATTAATATTAAAATGAACTAAATTATGCCTTAATTTGGTGTTGTAATATGTATTTTACATATTCACATTGAGTTTAGGGCCTTATTAATTAAAATTGACTTAATTGTGCCTTATTTTAGTGTTGTAAAGTGTACCCCTTTACACTTTCACACTTACTTAGGGCTCATTTAATTAATTGATTTTAATTATGCCTTAATTGGCCCCTTAATTCAAATCCAAGCCTATCTAATCATATTTTCCAAAGAGGAAACTCAACATTCATTAATGCCTTAACATAACACTTCTCATTGAGCAATGTGTGTCCTAGGTGAGTGACCTAGGACCCATTCGCCCATGGGCAAATGGGTCCTCACTTAGACCTATGGCCCTAATTTAAATTATTCTTTTGGTGGTATTTTAATATTTTCAAATCCATAATTCAATGTCAACTTGTGATATTTGAATTTTAGAAGATTAAGGATAAGTATTTATAAATACAAGGTTATTTTGATCAAGTCCAAGGAAAAAAGCTAGCAAGAGATGAACTTAACAAGATCCAATATTATTGTCAAGAGCATTCAAGAGTAGATTTCTTCATCATTTGTTGCAAAATTCAAGATCCTTTCATCATGTCAAAGCTATGTTTAAGAATGCATGTTTTTGGAGCTCGCATTATGATGTAGGTTTCAAGATCTAATGCAAGCATTCAAGTCAAAGATTCAAATCAAGATTCAAGAATCAAGATCCACATCCATTGAAGCCATTTCATGAAAGATCAACATCAAGATTTTAGTCCTTCAAAGGTTCATTCAAGGGTTTGGTGAGTTGTGACTTTGATTTGTTCATTCATCATTCCTTTCATGCTATTTCATTTCATTTGAAGGTTCAATTACCAAAATGAGGTTTGACCAAGGAAAACCCCCATTCACCAAAAACAAACATTTTGCCCTCTCTTTGTGTGTTGCAGATTTGTAGGTTGAAAAAAAGTTGAAGATCTAAAAGTTGCAAAATTGCAAAGTTGTCAAAGTTGTCACCTTTGTTCTCATCTCACAAAAAATTAGATCCTTGATTTATTTTTTACTGTCTAATGGTGAAAATTGGGAATATGAAAGTGTAGACACAAGAGCAAAGGACACAAAAAAAAAAATTGAAGAGCCCTACCCAAGATCCTTTTTCCATAGGGTGAAGAGTCCTCATAAAGATTCTGAAAACACCATTTTGTGAGAGGTACACAACATTTATCCCTTCCAAATATTCCAGAAACTTTGTACGTTCCTTCAATTTTATGTTTAATCTACTAAATCCAAGTGATATATTATATTTTAGAGTTGATTTTCTATTTTTAATCTTTCTCCCCAAAATGTCATTTGACCTAGACCCTTGTCCTAACACAAAGGGAAATTGCAAGATTTCTCAAAGAATTCACTCACCTAAGGGTTGAAAGTGGATTTTGATTTGAGGGATCTCATTTCCTAAATGAAATAGAAGAATAGGTAGGTTCATTCACCCCATTTTTCCCTTTCTATTTATAGTAATTTTGGTGAAATATTCCAAATTTAGTATAAAACCCTGTGTTTGAACCCCTACCCCATTTTGTTTTGTTTCAATATTATATCATGACTTTTTTTCTTCCAAGAAAGGGGTGTGAGTTTTTTCAAGTGGTTTTAGTACCTCAAGTGTTTTGGTTTACCATTTTGGTTTTTCCTCCAACAAGTTCTATATATTGGATCCATTGGATGATATTTTCATACTAAATTATTTGTAGGTGTATGGAAGCATCCAAGTTTATCAAAGATCAACAGTAAGTGTATTATGGTGTATCTCTCTTGTGAATATTAATAATATAATTTCCCTCTTTTTAGGTGTGAATTTTTTTCTCAAAATGGTTTCTCCACATAAATCTAGTGTCATATTTTATTTGTTGATTTTTATATTGTGATGAATGTGCAATGGGAGCTTTTTTCTTATGGTATATTGCACATTTGTGAAGATGATTGTATACCATGGCTTCAACCTCTCTTCAATTTATTTATAAGTTCAATGGAATGAGTTATGATATATGAAAATTAAAGATGAAGATCTCCCTAAAGAGAGAGATCAATGGTTGTCAATTTCACAAGAAATTAAACTAGCTGCAATTTTTAATAAGATTGGAAAAATCTAGACAAGAAGGCACGAGAAACCATTTGATTATGTCTTATGGATTCCATCCTTTTGAATGTTCCCATACAAAACACCACATACAAGTTGTGGAAAAGGATAGGTGATATATATCAAACTAAATTTTTTTCTAAGCTGTATCTCAAAAGATGATTATATTCTTTAAAAATGAAAGATGTTGACTCAATTGTAGACCATTTACATGCTTTTAATATGAATATAATTCAGCTTGCATTAGTAGATGTTAAATTAGAAGATGAAGATAAATGTATCTTATTTCTTTGTTATTTATCTGAATCTTGGAAAAATCTAATTATTGTCATAAATAACTTGGTAATGTAGAGCCAAATATGGATACCATGATTTACATACTACTTTCAAAGGAGATGAGAAAAAATTCTATAAATGTTGGCTCCCAAGATGTCTTGCATGTTCAAGGTAGGTCCAAAGAGAAAGGGACTAAAGGGGATAAAAAGAGGGATAAGCCTAAAGGACATTCCAAAACCCTCAAAAAGAGCAAAGTGTTAGAATTGTGGAAAAAGAGGGAATTTGAATAAGGAATGTAGGAACAAGAAAAAAATGTTGATTCCTCCAGTAAGAAGTCATCTAATGATAATTTTTATGCTTTTTCTTATTTTAGCTCTAGCTCTATTAGTAATGATGTTTGACTTATTGATATAGGTTGCTCCTTCCACATGACTCCTCACAAGGATTCGTTTATTACTTACAAAGCATATAATGGGGGATATGTTTTCCTTGGTGATAATAACACAAAGAAATTTGTTGATAAGGGAAAGGTAAAATTTTATTTGAGTGATGCGAGGATTAAAACTTGATAATTTTTGCATATTCCAGGACTTGCAAGAAATATACTTTTAGTGTCAAGTTGAATGATTACATAATGCATGTGACATTTGATAATTCTTGTTGCAATTTGGTAAGAGGGAGTTTAGTGATAGCTAAAGGATCTAGGGTATGGATTTTGTTTGGGATAAGTCTCTACTTTTTGTAACTCTAAAAATGTCACTGACACTCAAAATGCATGTGTTGTGGCACCATAGATTGGGTCACACTGGTGAAAAGAGACTTAAGACTATTCTTAATAAAAATTTGGTTCCAAAAATATTTCTTATTATTATGTTGGTAAAAAATGATTTATGTGAACATTGTGTGTTTGGTAAATAAAATAGATCATCATTTTCTAGTGGAACCAATAAGGCAAAGAGATTATTAGATATCATTCATTTAGATGTATGTGGACCAATGGATGTTGACTCTTTGGGTAAATCTCGCTATTATGTCTCTTTCATTTATGATGTGTCAAGAAGCAGATTTATTTTATGTATTCTAAATCTGAATTTTTCACTATTTAAGGAATTTAAGGCCTTATTTGAAAAGCAATTAGATTATAAGATAAAAGTGTTGAGATATAACAATGGGCTGAATATTTTTCCAAGAAATTTGATGAGTTTTGTAAGCATGCGGGTATTGTTTGGAAAAATATTACTCCTTATACTCCCCAACAAAATCGGATAGATGAAAGAATGAATTGAACCTTGATGGAAAGAGATAGAAGCATGTTGAGTGGTGCTAAGCATGATAGATGCTTTTGGAAAAAAATTGATTTGTACTATTTGTTATTTGATTAATAGATCTTCTTGTTCAACTCTTGCTAATAAAACTCTTTATGAAGTGTGGATAGGTAGAAAGCCTTTTGTTTCACACTTAAGGGTATTTGGTTGTGAGACTTTTGTTCATGTGCTTCAAGAGAAGAAATATAGATTGGATCCAAAAGTGCATAAATGTATCTTCTTTGATTATAATGAGAATGTAAAAGGTTATAAGTTTTAGAATCATATAATCCATAAAATATTTTTCTCTTGAGATGTGATTTTTAGGCAATTTAGAGCTTACTTAGGATAAGAACAACCAAACAATAAAGATAAGACAAAGATTGAGAGGAAGGAAGGAAGGTGCACATGTGGAATAAAAATTAGATGGATCTAAGGGTGGAGAAGAAGAGGAGGGTTAAAAGATTTCAAAGGATGTGTAGGATGAGCACATAGAAAAAGAAGAAGAAGAATAGGTAGATCCCATTAATCCTACCTTGAGGAGGTCAACAAGGCAACAAAATGTAGTTGACAAGTATAACCCACCTAATTTATATTGTGTATTTTCTTTGTTGAGTGCTAATGATGAACCTAGATCTTTCAAGAAGGCTTTATATTCAAAGGAAAGCGAGTCTTGATTACAAGCCTTGCAGGAGGTGATGATGGCTTTGGATAGTTGTGACACATGGGATCTTATTAATCTTCCCAAAGTAAGAAATCCCATTGTAATTGGGTATTCAAAAATAATTTTGGTGTAGATGGTTAGTTAGAGCAATACAAGGCTAGATTAGTGGCTAAGGCCTACTCCCAAAGAGAAAGTTGATTTTAGTGAAAATTTCCCACCTATTGTTATATTGACTTTTATTAGATTCCTATTATCTGCATTGCTACTTGTGATTTTGAGATAGAGAAAATAGATATTAAAATCATTTTTTTCCATGGGGATCTTGAGAAGGAAATTTATATGTGACAACCTAACGATTTTGTTGTGAAAGGAAAACAACAATTGGTTTACAAGTTGAAGAGATATTTGTATACTTTAAAATAGTCACCCACGATGTGGTACCAAAATTTTGATGCTTTGGCATTGGATTAGGGTTTTCTTAGGAGCAAGGAAGATTAGTGTGTTTATATTAAGGTTATTGATGATTGTATTTTAATTATTGTCTTGTATGTTGATTGTATGTTATTCATTGGTAACAATAAGGTGATAATTAGGGAGCTCAAGACACAAATTTCTATAATATTTAATATGAAGGACTTAGGGGCTACAAAATACATTCTTGGGATGGAGATCAATAGAGATCAATGTCAAATAAATATTTGGTTAAGTCAAAGTATGTTGATACCATTTTACAAAGGTTTAATATGCATGACTGTATTTCAATTATTATTCCATTTTTGGTTAGTACTAAGTTGAGCCTAGATATACATGTCCTAATTATGATGATGATTTTGAGGATATGTCTAAGGTTCCTTATGCTAGTTTCATTGGTAGTTTAATGTATGCAATGGTTTGCACTAAACCAGATATAGCCCAAGCAGTGGGTGTTCTAAGTAGGTTTATGACTAATCCTAGTAGAGAACATTGGACTTTTATTAAGAGGGTGTTTAGATATTTGTGTGGTAATTTTTATTATTATTTGGTTTATCATGGTATTGATGATGTGGCCAAGTAATTGAACATATAGTGGTTTGTTGATGCAAATTAAGTAGGTGACTTGGATAGTCTATTGTTCACTTGTGGCTATATATTTACTTTGTTTGGAGGTGTAGTGAGTTAGATGAGTAAGAGACTTCCTAAAATTACATTTTCCACCACTAAAACATAGTATATGGTTGTTACGCATGCCTCTAAGGAGGCAATATGGTTATATAGACTTGGTATTAGCAATGGTTTGGATTGCAAGACGATGAGGATTAGATGTGATAGTCAGAGTGTTATTTTTTTGGCCAAAAATCCTAGGTATCGTGCTTGTACTAAGAATTTTGATGTTCAATATCACTTTATGCAAGAAATTGTTAAGAATGGTAAGGCCTTGATTGATAAGGTTGACACTTTGGATAATGTTCTAGATTTTATTACATATCCAGTGAACATGGTTAAGTCCTCTTGGTGCAGGAAGGCCATGGGATTTGATCATTGTGCTTGATTTATTATTTGTATCTCTTGGATATAATTGCAATTTACAATATTAAGTGGGAGAATTTTAGGTTAGTGACATTAACCTTGTAAATCAATATCATTCATATGTCTCCATTTTTCTTGGAATGTGTTCAAGGAGACATGAGAGAAATTCATTAAATATTAGCATTATTGTAATTATATTTTTAAGAGAGGATTTAATGTCGATGGAGGTTACACATAATTATGGATAAATTCTCTCTCCTATGTGTCTACATTGGGAATGTTGAATTTCTTGAGTGAGGCATGCAAGTTTAGAGGGAAAGAGGTGTTTGTTGGTGTTCCACAAGGAAGCTAAAAACTAATTAGAGCATCTTGAAATGAAGAAGTTGAAAAGGCTATGGGCTAGGTGCCCATATTGGAGCCTTGTGCATTTTATTTAATATTATATCATGACTTTTTATCTTTCAATAAATGGGTGTTATTTTTTCAATTAGTTTCGGTACCTCTTATTTTGGTTAATGATTGTGGTTTTACTTCCCACAAGTTCTATATTTTGAATCCCATTAGATGGTAGTTTTATATTTAGTTATTTGTAGTTGTATGGAAACATCTAGGTTTATCAAAGATCAGTAGTGAAGTGTATTATGGTGTATCTCTCTTGTGAATATTAATAATATATGCGCCCTCTTTTCTCGTGTGGATTTTTTTCTCGAAAGGGTTTCTCCACGTAAATCTAGTGTCATAGTTTATTTATTAATTTTTCTATTGTGATGAATGTACAATCATATACATACAATCTGATTTGGTGGTCTTATTTTTATATTTTAATTCACATAAATAATGCAATATTACAAAAAAAATCACCTTGTTTTCAATAACTATAGATAATATTCTTTATCAAAAATCTTGCAATAGTATTTTACTCCATTGTCTAAGTTTCAAATACCCCTTTCCCTCCAAGAAGCTCATTCAAGCTCTAGAGGTAGGAATTTTGGTAGTAGATCCTTAGTTCAAAAACTATTTTGTATAGGATACCATTGGCAAATAATAGAACAAGATTCATTTTCTTTTGTCAAGAAATGTTCTCAATGTCAACAGCACAATAATTTAATCTAAGCTATTGAATAGGAACTTCTTGCTCGAGCATCTTCTTGGAAATTTCTGTATGGGGATTGAATTGTTATCACCTAAATATGCACCCTTTGTTGAACCCTACTCAACCACTCGGTGAAACATTAGAAGATCTCTCAAAGTGTGGGCTTTGAAAAATAGAGATCAACCTCCAGATAAAGGTCGACTTCCTTTGGTACTCACCTAAAACTAATCTATTGAACTTGCAAAGGAAAAGGGTAGAAGGAGGTAACATAAACTGAAAAACTAATCCTATGGTGATGCACCTAAACATTACTTTGACTTGAAACTCATATTACATACACTTTTTCACAATGACTGAAACAAACTTGCACAACTTACTTTTGTATGTCTTGCATAAGTATTTTATAAAGAGGTCATAATGTTAGACTCTTAGGAAGAAGGAGACTTCACAACTAAAAGCAACTTACATTTTTGACACAAATTATAACTAGCAACAACACACTTTTTTGTAAAAAGGGTGCTTAGCATGAGACAAAATTACAAGAAAATGAAATAATACTTCACAAGTAATTTGATCAATCAATAGATGCACACAATAATGCAAAGAATAAGAGGGAAAAACTTTAAATCATTGATATTCAAGGTCTTCACTAAATTTCATATCCAAAACTGAGTTACAAAGTATGCTCCAATCTGCCAAAGGACTCCAAAAAGTTACTAAGTACAAATGCATAATAAGAATTGAATACAATGAGTCAACAAAGTGACTATAAACATCTCCCAAGCACATGCACCAAAGAAGGAACTAGAAGCTTCCTTGGGTCGGATGCCTCCAAAAATCCCAAAAAATAGCAACAAATACCCCACCAAAAGAGCTTCAAAATGTTGAAAGGTCAACTTTGACCATAACCAACCATAAAAACACCCCAAAAATGGTCCAAGTTGCTCCAAAAGGCTTCTAAATGATCAAAATAGTCTCCTATATTCTCTCCCAATGTTTTTGTAACTCCCATATATCTTTGGCGCTCCTCATAACTTTCAGTCTTACCCCCCTTTGACTCAAAATAAAGACAAATATTCATTTTGCATCATGAATTATATCAAAGTGTTTTAATTTATCACTTTAATATCATTTAAATATTGAAATTTGATGCAAAATAAATACAAAACAAATACATACCCCTTCGAATGCACCAAGGGAAAAGTCATGAAAGAGATTTTATTTTATTTTAAATGCCTAAGTCTGGCAATATCCTTTAAGGTCAAATAAACCCTAATCATACCCGCATAACCTCATTTTATATTATTCATTTTTATGCTTCATGGTTGTGAGGATAGCACCGCCAAGTGTTTTCGAGGGTTTGATGGAGATTCATTTTTGCTCTCTTTTTCTGAAGGTGTTTCTGGAACCACTCATGTGCAGATCACAGTGAGTTTCATCTATATTCATTTTAGAAACCATGGTTTCATTATTCTATGTTTTCAAGCTCCATCTATATAAATAAATGAAAGAAATTTTTCATTCTTGTGCTCCCCAATGTTTTATTTTTTGGAAAAAGAATGAAGAAATCTAAAGCATTAACATTCTTTGTAGGCCATGGATTTTATACTCCTATGTTTCACTTTTCTGAAGGTTTGTTCATGACAAATGGCTTGAAAACTTCTCTTTTCTTTCTATATTTGTAATTTTATGCAAAAACCCCAAGTGGGTTTGATGTATGTGAAGAAAAGATAAGTTCTTGGGCCACAGCCATGAGAATGCAAAATGCACTTCATTCTTTGTATTTCCCTCTTGGTTTTGTTTTTAAGAAGCTCGATTCGAGCTTAACTCAGAATAAAAAAATGGGATTCATGCAAGCAGTGGAACCTTTGCACTTGTTCCATCATTTCTTAGGATTTGAAGCTCATACTTAAGATATACTGCCCACACTACAATGCAGATGTTTGTTACATTACATCTTATTACTTTCTGGGTATTTTGATAGTGACTATCTTTGATGGCAAATGTAGAAACTTTAATGTTTATGGTAGTCACAACCACCACAAATCCTTAACTCAAACTCATGGAATTTGACTTTATTGGGACTGTCATATAGATGTATCTTTTTACCTTTATGACCTCTTTGTGCTTCTATGAACATCCCTACCATTTATCCACTATGATGATAGTGATATATGCCATGTGAACTATTACATAATTCCCTTCTTCATTATCATGACAGTGTTGTTCTTTTTTGCATTAATGTCATACTCAATATAACATGACTATACTCCCATGAAATGCTATCCAAAGACCATTACCTCGAATGCTCTAAAATACCATCAACTAAGAGTGCCTTTTCATTCATCAATAGTAACAAAACCATTTTTATCATTAACCACTTTAAATGAATAGATATGTCCCTAAAAATTTTAAGGACTCATTTAGTTTTAACAGTTCAAGACTGTCCTAGAATTTTCCTTTTGCATTGTCGTTCTATTAACTCTTGATGACTTTTTCTGATAGTAGATCTCAAGAAGATTCATGACTCCTCATACCATAAGATGATTAATATAACTACTCCTTTAAACATTTTCTACTGTCATAAGGAGTTACAGTCAACACTCGATTCTTTGGAAATGCTTTCCATGGTACTTTTTCTCTTAGATCTTCAACATACTATGAAGGTCATTGGTATGGCTCTTTAACACTCTATGAATTTCTTCTATAATAGACTGAATTCTTTGTGTCAAGCACAAAAGGTAAACTTACATCCTCTAATTATGAAATCACTATGGCATGCACAAAAACCATGTCTTATTCTCCACTCCATCATTTAATGGCTATAAAGTGATAGCATCTCTCAGGTGACTTTCATGTTGTCCTTTCTAGATTATGGAGTTGTCACCTTCGCCACTATTTTGGCATTACTCTAGATTTTTGTGCTTTGAATTTATAGTACTTGTAATGTCAACCTATATTTAGATGAATTTCTCTGTCTTTTTCTCTTACTAGGATGACTTTAATATCATTTTTTTGCAATTGTCCTTATGATTGTCCATTGGGCTAAGAATGTCACTCATTGCTATCTATCCTTTGCCACTAGTCTTTGATCTGTAGGCTATCATGTCACCTTAATTGTATTTAAATGGACTGTACTATGCATCTTCCTTTATTGACAAGAGTTAACTTTATTGCAGAGATCTTGTAAATCTTTGGCTCCTCTTCCTTTCTATTGTCACCATTGACAAGGTCATTCTCCATAAGTTTGATGATTATTTTTTGCATTGCCACATGAACATTGTGGCTCACTATGCCACTATATCTTCCTAATAGTTATAGTGTCATTTCTCTTTCAAGGTCATTTTCCTTATTTTTTGAGATGACCATGCTACTCACTGTGTGTACAAGAAAGACCTCTATTATGATAGCATTGTGATTGCTTTCAAGCTTAAAAATTTTTCACTTAATGTACTTGTTATTACATGTTTTTGACTATTCCATGCATATTAAAACTATTTCCTGCTACTATGAATGTCACTTATGCTTTGTGGTATGACTTATGCTATCTGTGACTTGTGACAATCAAGGTTATCTCTAGCACTGTCATACTATATCATTGTCTATATCACTAAACTTGATGAGTTCCATTTTTTGTCTTTTATGACACTATAGTTCCATTGAGCATAAATTTATTATTTATATCAATGAATTCATCAACTTCACTGCTATGAATGATAAATCCATCCTTGATTGCATCACAATGTCATGGAAGGATTAATAAGCTTATCCTGTCAAAACACAAAATGATAACATGATGGGCTCAACCCTTATGGGAGCCACATTTATCCCATGTGTTGTAATCAAATGAAACAAAACAGTAACAAGTATTTCACCTATACCTACACAAGAAGCAAACATGTTAGACAAAAACAAGCATATGATAGATGTGTTTGATTATGCTCTCCTCTTTTCCTAGACATTTATGGTATGCTTAGATATTTGAATGCACATGAGGATCAAATTATATGCTTATAGATGTATGCACATATTTTTATTGGTGATCCTTCATTACTCTAATAGTACTTTCATTTCAGATGCAGGGAACCTAGGAGCATCAAGGAGAGCAAGCAAGACAAGTGAGAGGGAATGAAGATGGTGCAGACCAAAACAACTAGGATTCATCATTCAGGCAATGGCGGGTCCCCTTTCACTTTATGTGCATTCTTTTATTTTTGTATCTATAAATTTATGTATAATTTTTTTCATTATATGCATTTTGATAGTCAACCTCATGACTTGTGTGGGACATCCTACTTTTATATTATCAATAAAGACTATAATTTTGAAAAGATTGTGCATTCTCTTCTATGTTATATACATTTGCATAATGCAATGTAGTATTGTAGTCTTCTAATTTTGTTTATGCACATGAATGTGACATAACAGATTTAAAATGTACCCTCTTTTCACTGGTAGAATATAAACAACACTTCCTATTTGGGCTAGTAGAAAAAATAGGTAACATGGATATCATAGGAATATTTTCTCCACCTTCATCTCAAAGACATACCTTCATTATTAATTATGGATTGCTTTACAAAGTGGGTGGAATCCAATCCACTTTTATCCACTACCATTGAAGCAATATGTAAATTCCTCCTAGAGAATATAGTTTCTTGTTTTAGATTACCTTTTGTGTGAACCCCAATCCTAATACTTGCAAAACAAAGAGAACAAACACCTTAAGTTAGATATTGCAAGCATGAACAAGGATTCCCCATGAAATCCATTTACAAACTTCAAATTAAGAAATAAATCAATAAAGAACATAATGAAGCAAGAAAATATAGATTCAACCCTAATTAGAAAACCAAACACATGACCCCATGGGGGAATTGGTGCCAATTTGATGTGAAAATTGGCCCTTTCCCAATTCCTAAGATGCAAGCTTGATATGTTGATGATGATTGATCCACTTTGTTGATGAAGGATAAGAGCTCCAAGCCAAAAATCTACAAAAACCTAACTAAGAAGTCAATGGTGATGGATGGAAATGGCTAAATATTTTAGCATAATAACTTTGCATAATTTGTGGATGTTCAAATGAAGATATGAGCTCTTTATTTATAGAATGCCAAGATGGATGAATGTCCAAATTTGAGCAATGTGGGACTAACATTCATCCAATGGCATGATGCCACTTGTCAAACTATGAGTGGATGGAGGATGTGCAAGATTTGGGGATTGTGCCAATAAATGCATATTTTTGAATTTCAAATTTGTTGAAATGACTTGCAAGAGGGAAGGGAAAATGAAATAAATTCCACTTGGCTCAAGACAAAGGACATGTAAGATGAAGTTATTGCCTTGTTGGATGTACATGTTGACTTGGAATTTTTGAATTCAAATTTGGAGAATATTCCTAAAGATTCCTTGTGAGGAAAATGGAGATTTAATAAATTAATTAAATCTATTTTCATGTGCAACTTGCAAAATCTAGATGATGTGACATGATTCAGAATTAAATTAATCAAGGGTTAATTAATTTAATAGGAGATTAGATGATGTGACCTATTTGACTCAAATTTATGGATTTATTTAAATCAAATAACAGAGGAATATGATAAGAGAATAATTAAATAAGTATTTTGATTTATTTAATTAAAAGAGATGGTGTTAGATTAAATCAAATAAGGTTTTAATTTATTTAATTTAATGAATAGACTTTAGAGATTTAATCAAATAAAATTAATTATTTAATTAAATAGGGATAATTAGATCAGATGGATTGATTTTAATTAACAAAAGAGATTGACTTAATTAGATAAAATGATTTATTTAATTAAGAGAGGAATATTAATGAATTTAATTAGATAAGGATATTTGATTAAATGGTTAGACCGAGGGATGATTCAAGAAGAAATGATGTTAGTAGTCAGGATCATATGCATAATGTCAATCGGTATATTTTATTTGTCTACACCTTCCACTTTTGTTTTGTACAATGGTGCATCATTAAAGAACAAAGAAGTGAAGCAATTCTTAGATAAATTTCATATCCAAAATTATTTTCTATACCTTATTATATTCCATAGTCTAATCGTCAAGTTGAAGCTACTAATAAAACTATTAAAAAAAATCTTTATAAAATTGTCAATAAACATGGTAAATATTGGCACACCCAATTAACATATACAAATTATGGTTCTATTGCACAAGCATTCATACAAATCCTAGTACTACCTTGTACAATCTCACGGTGCTAATGTCATCATTCCTTTAAATTTGGAAATTCCATCTTTGAGTGTCTCCCTTAAAGGACTTAATAATGATGATACTCATTGTGATCAATGTCTAATTTAGCTTGAATTTCTTAATGAGTGTCGATTGAATTCTCTTGAGCAACTTCAAGCCTATCAAAAAAATTATCTCACCAATATAATCAAAAATTTCTTTATAATAAAAAAATATTTCTAGCTCTTTCAAAGTTGATGATTTGGTTCTCTATGAGAATCAACGAAATGTAAATGTATCCCCAAAAATAAAAGGGAAATTCAGCCCTAACTGGTTGGGACCTTACATCATCACCTTCATTTATGGTTCTAGTGCTTATGGCCTATCTACAAAGATGGTAAGTTCCTTAAAGAACCTATAAAAATAATGCATATTTTTTATATCATTTATATCATTTCCATGTGGAATTTTCTTAACAATCAACACTAGACATGTTGATGTTGACTATCTTATGTCATTCAATCATCTACACAAATTTCTTTTGTTATGATTCACGTGTGCATCTTATATTTTCATTGAATTATATGATCCACATTAAAACAATAAATATTTCCTAACGTTGTTGATAGATGATTATTCAAGAATGACATGGGTAAATTTTCTTAACAATAAATCTCAAGATTTAGAAAGATTCAAAATATTTAGAGCTAGAAATTTTTTTTAAAAATAGTGAGGAAGTCGTACCTCCCCTCCGTACTAAAAAAAAGAGTGTATACACTGGGCGGATGATGCTGATAGAGCATGGACCCCTTTTCCACCTAATCACAATGAAAAGGTCCCATGGCAAGCCCAAGGAATTCTAAAGACTCCATAAACCAATGGCTATTACCTGTTGGACACATATCTGGATATCATCATGGTTTTGAAAACCCTCATCCTCACCAAAACCAAAATAGTTTTTCGCATAAGCCTGATCCTCCTCAGCAACCCTACCCTAAATCTCATTACAACAAAAAAATTTCTTCAAGTGCTCCAAACCCTCTAGAGCGTGGAGTTCCAGTTGAAAAAGCATCATGGTTTCAGTGGACTAAGGATTGGAGTACTCATACTAATGGGTATTCTCAAAGAAACCCTAGAAACGATCATGGGAAATATGCTACCACTAAACTGGGTACCTCTACGAGGACCCAGAATGATTCGGCCTATTTTGAAGGCCATCCATAGGAGAGATCTCTTCGAAGAAACAAAAATGGGGATTTTTCACACCCTCAAATGTAAAAATTTTCTTTTAAGGACAAACCCACACAACACCATGAACCTCGTTGGAAGTTGATCCCATCCATCTCCCTAAGCTTGGAGAACCAGGTCTTTGACTTCGAACATAATGGAGTTTTAGTGCAGATTTGGGGAGATGACATGCCTTTGACGAAAAATACAGAAATGGGTAAAGGAAAATTGGAAAGATTCCTTTGACCTTTTTATTGTTTCCTCGTCTTCTTTTTTTATAATCTTCAAAAAATCTACCATTAAATCTAGGGTTTTCAAAAAGGGTCCTTTTTGGAGTGAAAATACTTTTTTTGGGTTTTTGATTGGCAACCCAACCTTTCAATGGACTCACTTAAGCTTCCCCAGAGACTTGTGATCTTATCTTTTCCTCACCTTCTAGTGGAATATTTTGAAATTGCAGTGATAAAAAAAATTGTAGCCCATTTTAGAGTTTTTCTGATAAATGAGTTTGTAATGGTTGATGGATCACCAACTATGAGGGTTTAGGCATTAATTAGTAACCCTAACTCTTTTCCTGGTACTATCAAAATTCTTTCATGTGAAGGAGAAAGATACCAGAAAATAACTTTGGATTCTTCTTCATGGAAAGAGGCACACATTCTCGTGGACTCTGAAATCTTCTCATGGGCAGACCCCGTGGATAATTACTCCCTTAGAGGATATATTGGGTTGATTTTTTTTGACTAACAAGGATGAAACACCTTTCCCTATCTCCTCTCCTATTTAGGGTTTCTCTAGATTGGTTTTGTCAGAAGTTTCTCTTCTAAATCATAATATTTAGACTTTTCATCAATCTGGTACTAACCCTTGTGAGGTTAAAACATTATCTTATTTTGAAGAACTTCTAAAGGGTCCTATTGAAGATGAAAAGCTTTCGAAATTTTTCAATGAAGTTTTTATGAAAGTGAGGGGGGACTTCATTAAGGAAGTTACAAATGAAATTTCTTTGGAGGGGACTCCTATAAAAACCTTCCCCTCTCTCCCCATTTCACAAACTGAATCAACAGGGAAATGGTCATGGAGCAAGTTTCTCTGCTAAATCGTGAGGAGGTTGCATCCTCTTCTAAGTTTTTGGATTCGTCAACCCCTATCACTCAAATGGATATTGAATTCAAAATTCTTGTCTCTCCAAAATGGAAGAGGGGAAGGAAACCTAATAGTGCCAAAACAAAAAAAGAAATAGAGGTCGGTATACAAACCACTCTTAGAAAAAAATCTTCATTCAACTTAAGAAAAACCAAGAGGAATTCCTGAGAATACTCTAATTTCCCAACATGAGTTGGCTGAGGGGTGCAAGACCTCTGAAAATAACTCATGAATGAGGGGAGACAATATCTCTCCTCGAGCAAAATGAGGTTTTTATCTTGGAATGTTAGGGGCATAAATGCCCCTAACAAGCGACACTTAATCAAGTGTCAAATTTTGAGTACCTCCTTGGATATTGTATTGCTACAAGAAACAAAACTTTCTTCTCATGCATCTTCTGAAGTTTTTTCCTCCTGGTCTAATTGGGATATATGTACTTCCCCAACTCAAGGTGCTTTAGGAGGATTAGCAATCTTATGGAACAAATATAATGTTATGATAGATGTTTTGGAGATCAAAGATAATTGGATTAAAGTGTAGGCTCGATGTTTGAAATCAAATAATAGATTTAAGCTTGTAAATTTATATGGCCCCTGTGCATCTTGGAGTAAAAAAAAATGGAACCAGCTATCCTTTGCTTATGCATCTGCTAAAAATTATCTAATATATTTTGCTGGTGATTTTAACGCTATCTACAACACTACAGAGAAATCAAGGGGCATCATTCCCTCTATAAGATCAATGGATGATTTCAAAAACTTTATTCTTGGAAACAACTTATATGATTGTGTTCCAAAATGATCTGTATAGGATCTAGACTATTTGCAGAATTTGAATACTTAATTTTTATAATGATTTATCCAAGTTAATTAAAACGGAATTAACTCATGCAAATAATTACAATAATTAGAATGACAAGGTGATAACAACATAATGCAAGAAAGTGAGAGAAATAAAGAGAGAGATGCAAATAGAGTTTGATTACGAAGTTCACCACAAACATGACTACGTCTCTAGGTCGGCTCCAATAGAGAATGACTGATCCGATTAATCTCCAAATCAATTACAAAAATACACCAAGACCATTTCTTCTAGCACTTCGGCAGCATAACAATACTTCGATGTACGAAAATGGCTCCAAGAATCTCCTAGAACTCATCTCTGTATCACCTAGCACCTGTTTCACTTGAAAAATTATTCTGAGTACCAAACTCACTCCCCTTTTATACACAAAATATTCCCAAATTGGTGAAAAACCAATTGATTTGAAATTTTCAACTTAATCCCCCTTACATAGTAAATATTTTGGAAAAATCCCCCTTATCAAAAAAAATCCCCTAAAAAAATAATTAAATGGTTTATATGCCCTATCACATATTACATTCGGGCTTTTCCTGTTTGTATAAGTTACAACTAGTCCTTTTAAAAGGATTATTGTTTTACAACTTGGAGGGAATTTATTAAATTAAGGAGTATTTCGTTTCCAAATTTCCACAAAACCATCCAATGCCACTTGTATTTTAAAACCATACAATATACAATGTTGGTTTGAAATTCTCATTTAAAAAATAGGGGATGAGTTTGGTTACGGGCTATTTACATCCCTTAAAAATAGGGATCAATTTGTTTTCCCTAAAAAAAAGGTAGCCTAAAAAATAGTATGATTTTTTTTTTTTAAATAATGGTGATCCCCTTTTATAGGGAGGGCCACGTTTTTTTCTTAAGGAAGTGATTTAATTATTAAAATGGAGGGCATGGCTGTTATTAATTTATTTATTATTTTTTAATATATTTTTTCAAATAAAGCCATGTCCAAAAAATTGCTGCTACGTGTAACTTCGGGAATCCACCATGTGTCACCTCATGATTCATCCATATCAGCATGATGACGTCATTCTTACATCATTATTGTACCTTCAAGTCAACCTAGTCAACCATGAGCTTTGACCTTCCATATCTTGCACATACGAGCTCCGATTTGTGCAAAACGAACACCGTCGGAAAGCTCTTGCCATGCTCTTTGCATTGACATCAATTTTGACCACTTTTGGTGACATCAAATTTTGACCTTTTTTTCTTGCCCTAGGCCCTGAGTTGACCAATTGTTGACTGAACTTTGACCAGCAATAACTTGCACAAACAGACTCCTTTTCGCCCCATTCGAGTTGCGTTGGAATTAGGACGCCGAGATCTTTCTAATGGTGCAGAAATCTGGAGATTTGGAGACACTTCATTTTTCACTAAAAATATCCACCGGATCACAAAAGATGGAAACTTTACCTAGACCAATCAATGAAAAAAAAAATATCATATCATGTAAAGGTTGTAGTTTTATTATCAAAAAATTGGTTGAACACACCTTGGGATTTCTTTTCATCAATTCAAGCATCAATTGGAATGGATCATTTTTTTGATAATGCTATCTATTTTTGAAGATAGACCAAAAAAAAGAGTTGCTTCAAACTTGAAGCAATGTGGTTTTGAGATGTAGAATTCATTTTGCTACTCAAATCTTGGTGGAATAATAGCCCTTATTTGGAAGGCTCAAGAATGTTCCAATTCTACAAAAAAATGAACTTCATGAAATCAAAAATCCAAGATTGGAATGTAAGACATTTCAAGAATATTCTTTTAGAGAAAATTAGGGTAGAACAAGAATTATCTAAAATCTATGAAATAGTAATCAAAAAGGGCATGGATATATCCTTATATGACAAGGAAAAAAAATAAAAGTTGAATTGGAAGAGATTCTAGCAATAGAAGAGTATTATTGGAAGAAAAAATCAAGGGAATCTTGGTTAAAAGAGGGTGATAGAAATACTAAGTTTTTCATGCTTGACAAATATTAGAAGAAATTTGAATAGGATCGCTTCTATTCAATCCATATATAGGAATGTTTTGGAAGTGGAGTAGGATATTGGAGATGAATCAGTTAAATTTTTTAAAAATCTCCTAGCTCCAAGAAAGCAAGGTAAGGATCCAAAAAACAATGCATTTTTGAACATCCATACCTTGGTAAATGAAGAACATAATAAATTTCTGATGTCAAAATTCACCCTAGAAGAAGTTAAAATTATAGTTTTCTCAATCGCAGCTAATAAGGCCCCCGAACCTAATGGATTCATGGTAATGTTATTTCAAAAGTGTTGGGACTTTATAGGTAGGGATATCCTACTTTCCTTGGAAGAATCAAAAAGAACTAAGTATTTTTTAAGAGAACTCAATTCTACCTTATTGTATCTAATTCCAAAAAAATCTAATCTATTAACTTTCAAAGATTTCAGACCCATTGCACTATGTAACGCCATTTATGAAATCTTCACAAAAGTGATTGCATCAAGATTAGTAAAACTACACCAAGCATCATTTTTGAAGAACAAGGAGGTTTTGTATCGGGCAAAGACACACCGGAAGGGGCTATCTTGGCCCATGTGGTACTACACTCAATTGTGGTTAATCAAATGCTAGCTTTTGTTCTAAAGTTGGATATGGAAAAAGCATATGACAAGGTAGATTAGGATTTTTTATTAGCAATGCTTAAGAAATTTGGTTTTTCAAATTGTTGGTGCAAATGGATTTACTCGTCTTCTAGGGCTAGTATTTCAGTAATTGTAAATGGTTCTCTTTTTGGAAAATTCTCCCCAACCCAAGGGGTAAGACAAGGTGACCCCCTCTCCCCTTCTCTTTTTATTCTAATGGATGAGGATTTAAGCAAATCTATAATTTCTTTGCTTGCTAATAAGCTTTGGTAAGGTATTTTTATCAAACCCTTCCCAATTCCAATCTCCCACTCTTTATTTGCAAATGATACCCTTCTTTTTTGGCATGCTTCCATGGACAAAGCCATTGAGATTAAGAGAGTACTTTCAGATTATTGCACCCTCTCGGGTAAGTCTTTCAATACAGAGAAGTCAAAAATCTTCTTCATTAATGTTAACCCCATGGTTAAAACACAAATTTTGAAATTTTGGGGTTTCCAATTTGACTCCCAACTTCTATGTAAATATTTGGGGATCCCCTTCTTCTCAAGGAAAGAAAACATGATTTCTGGGACAAGAATATCTCTTCTACATCTAATAGGATCATTCTTTGGAAGTCAATGTGGCTCTCCTTTATTCGTAATTTGGTGATGTTGTAAGTTGTTTTGCATTCTCTTCCAACTTATCTACTGTTAGTTCTACAACTCCCAAAGGATAAAGGTAATATCTTGTAGAAAACCTTCAGGGATTTTCTTTGGGCTGAAAATGTTACTCAAAAGAAAAAGTTGGCATTAGTTGCTTGGGATTCAGTGTGTAAATCCAAACTCAATGGCGGGGTTTGAGGAACCTGTTCTTGCAATACATAGCAATAGGTGCTAAACTAGTCTGGAAATTATAATCAAAACCTGATGCAAAATGGTGTAGGGTAATGAGATATAAATACTTGGATTCCCTCGAAAGGGAACGAATTTTTACTCAAAGGGATTTTCCTACTAGATCAAAAATTTGGAACTTCATTACCTCCTACAAATCGGTTCTCCTTCCCCACCTCTCCTAGCTTATAAACAATGGACAAAAATTTCTATTATGGGATGATGCCTAGAATGGTCACCAACCCCTTGGGTGTTTGGGAAATTGGAGACAAATTGAGACAAATCTAAAATCTCTTTAGGGTGACATGGTGAAAGATTACTTCGTACTTGATCTGAGGGATCCTCTTCTCCAAGATAAATGGAAGGATTTTAATTTTATTTCTACTCTAACAAACCTAAAAGAATCTCTAAAATATAAATTGATGAAAAGACAAAGATTTAATTATGATCAACCGGATGAGCTTATTTGGACAAAGTCCAAATCAGGACATTATGTTGTCAAAGAGGGCTATAATTCATTTTCTTTGACCTCAAGATCTACCACCTGGCCTTACAACCTTTGTTGGGGCCCTAATTTCCTCCCAAAAGCCAGTTCTTTCTCATGGTTAGCTCTCAAGGATAGAATTTTATCTAGAATTTTCTTGGATAGAATTGGGTTAGTTCCCTTGTTCCCTTATGTTATGTGTGGGAAGGCTTTTGAATCCATTGATCACCTTCTTATTGGTTGTGACCTTGCACATTTATGTTGATCATGGCCCATGTTGAAATTGGGTTGGACATCCCCCCTTCTAAACTTTATTCTAAGCCATTTTCTAAGTTGGCCCAAACTATACTCCAAGTCAAAATTTGCATGCATTTGGGAAATCTCTCCCTCCATTGTCATTTGGAACCTTTGGCTAGAAAGAAAAAATTGAATATTCAGGAAAACAAAGTTGGAAGTAAAGCAAATCATTCAGAAGATTAAAATCTCCATTTATGAAGTAGTGATGTCAAGAATTTATAGAAATGAGAATAAAAATAAGGTGTTCTTCTCATGGGATGCCTTTATCCTTAAGAATTAGAATTTATAAAACTACCCAACCCTGGATCAATTCAAAACAAGAATTCTATTGTGAACAAGAAATTGGTTAGATGGCTCCCGCCCCCTAAAGACTTCATTAAAGTAAATTTTGATGGTGCCTGTAGGGGCAACCTTGGAAATTTTGGTGTTGCAATAGTTCTTAGAGATTGGAAAGGGAATTACATTGGTGCAATGTGTTATGTTCTTCTTGAGGGAACTAATAACGTGGTTGAATTCAATGCTCTCAAAATGGATTTGGAATTAGCAGTAAATTTATCTCTACCCCAAATTATCATTGAGGGGGACTCAATGGTGGTGTTTTTTGCAATTTCAGATAGATCTTCCTCTTCCTAGAATTTGAATTACCTTCTAAACCACATACAAATCCTGCTAACAAAATTTTCTTCATTCAAAATTCAGCATTTTTTCAAAGAGGCAAATGGGCAGGCAGATTTTTTAGCAAATAAAGCAATTGATGAGCAATTTTTTTTGAGGCCAGATTGCTCTTTATTATTTGCATAATTTTGATAAGTGACTCATGTTTTTTTTCGATCAGGTTGAAAGATCAATTCCCACAGGAATGCATTTGGTTGGTTTATGGCATTCTCCTTGGTTACAAGTGTTGTGTTCATTTGGATGAGAATGTTGATTTGAAAAGGTTATTTTTTAATCTTTGAAATTAAAAAATAAAATCAAAAGTGTGTACGGGTCACCACCTCACCCATTAGGAATTTCAAACTACTTGGGTGGCTTGACAATGCAAATTCATCATGGTATTATCTAGTCATTAATGTCTAGCACTCTCTGCATTAATTGCTAGTGAGGATTTATTCCTCACTAACGATTGATGGAGAGATGGATGGCAATGGGTTCATACTCCGCACGAATAAAAATTAACAAGGTTGACATCATGTTATAGCTAAATCCAACATGTGAATCTGTCCATCCCCTCTAAATGTATAGATCAATCTCAATTACTCTTTGTGGCCTCCTCTGGTGGCTTCTCTTAAATCGACATTGATTTCCTTACACTTTCTGGCATTAAACAATTGGTACCTCTTCTAAAAATTATTCTTGCTTAATGCTTTTTTTAAGGAGAAGTCGGCTTAAAAAAATTTGTTCATCTGCTATTCCTGGATGTATTCTTCACCTTTTGGCATTTAGGTGACATGTTTCAACTATTTGGTGCCTAAAGAATGTTGGAATGGGTCTCAATTGGGTGGCACTGACTACTAAATATGATTGAAATAGAACTTTCTTTACTATATTTTTTATCATGACACTTGGCATGTCATTTGTTCTGAAGTACAATTTTGGACCTCCTATACTGGCTCAAATCTTCCACACCTCTTCTTAGATCAATGACTTGGTATTTTCATTTAATACCTCTGAAAAAGGGTTTCCCACACGTTTTATGGGTATTTTTTTATTTACCCCAGCATTTCATGTTTCATACAATGCTTCTTGTGTTGTTTTTTGTTTTCCATGGAATCTTCTTCCAGGGTCTATGATCCTATGAGATTCGATGAAGTAAGGGATTCCATGTCATTCAATACTAAGAAATTGTGAAGGTCTTACATTTTGGAGTGCAAACAATCAAAGGATGCTATCAGAATAGTTCTTGGGCATGAATGATTGGATTTCTACCCGATGGCTCTTCCAAATGAGGTAGCTTCAAGATTTGTATCTAATTTAATGGATGTGCTTTGGTGTGTTGAAATAGTAAAATTTCTTGTACGAAACTATCTTCTACTACATGTTTGTCCTCTCTTGATCCTCCAACCTACACTTGAATGGTATGAGATTCTTAATGGCAATAATATGGTTGGTGAGGTTGTTTGATGTGGACACAAAAAAAGTATCCCTTCTTGCTTGCTTGATCTAGGATTAATTGACGATAAATTGGAATTAATGAGGCCTTTATTTGGTGTTGTGAGGTGTTTTACACATCCACATTAGGTCTTGGACCCTTGCAAACTAAATAAAATACATTTATTGATGTCATGTAAAGGTGTTGTAAAGTGTTGTAAAAGACTTTCACACTTTTCTAGACTTAATGAACCTATTTTCCCTTAATTCAATGTTATAAAATGAATTTAATTACATTATCACATTAATCTAGAAGGCTTGTGAATTAAACCTAACTTTAATCTAGTGTTGTAATGTGTTTTACACATTCACATTAGATGGTGTGCCTCTCTAGGTTGTATGGACCCTATTTTAATGGTGTAAAGTGTATTTAATCACACTTTCACATTGAATTTTGTGTCCCAAGCCCTATTTGACCTGTACATCATCATTAATAGGCCCCTATGACCCCATATCGTGCATCTTGAGGCATAAATTAATCAAATAACTAACTAGAACAATCTAGAAACCTAATTTTCTTATCTCCCGACCTTTCAGCTAGAAAATGGGCCCCTCTAGAACTAATTTGCCATCTATGGTGAATGAGTCCCTTCTAGGTGGGACTGATTCGCCCAAGGTGGTGAATTAGTCCCATTTGGGTATTTTTTTAGTTTTGAGCGAGAAAAAGTTGGATTTTAAGTTTTATTTTTCTCCATGTCGGCCTTGTGGATCCAATTAACGAGCAAATAAGGTGAATTTCCTATAAATAAAATTCTCTAAACCCTAATTTACATCTATTAACTCATTTGCATAACTCATTCATCATTTTTCTTCCACTTCAAGTCAAGCAAGCTAGGGTTTTATCACTCCAAGTCATTCAAGATCACTTTTCAGACATTCAAGAGTAGATTCTTCATCTATTGTTGTAGAAAATCAAGATCAATCATCATGGAAAGGTATTAACTCCATTGTTTCATGCTTCATCACATTCTTTCTTCATTTTGGTTTAATTACAAACAAAGGGGTTTGACCAAGGCAAAGTCCCATGCCCTAACATCCAACATTTCTCCTTCTCTTCTTGTGTGTTTGTAGATTTACACATTTTGAAGACTTGTAAATCATTGAAGATCAAGTTGTAAAGTTTTTGAAGACATCTCCTTATTGAATAAGGAAAAATATCAATAAAAAGTCACTTTCAGACCTAGAAATCAAACTTTTAGAGGCAGACACCTGTCAAGAACCGAAGTGTAGACCAGAGACTTCAATTTCCACTTTTGCATTTTCAGAAATTCAAAAGTGGACTAATTCGCCATTGATGGAAAATCAGTCCCACTATCAAGCTTGAACAAGGTTTTCTACAATTTTGGATACCCATTTTTCTGAAACGGGATTCGGAATAGTTTCCCAGATTTGGGACTAATTCACCCAGAATGGCGAATGAGTCCTAGTAGGCCAAATTTTCAACATCAACAGCATTTCAGAAGTCATTTCCAATCTCCAACAAGATCTCAGGTGCACACTTTCTATTTCATTCATTTCTGTTACAATTTGCATTCATTTTCTAGGTGTTTTCGCATATCATAATATGTTTTCCAACAACTTGCATTTCTTTAGTTTTCACTTAATAATCAATATATTTCTTTAATTTTTTGCATTTAGAACATTAAATCTAGACACATTATACCCACATCATATCAATCCTCCAATTTTTACATTGCATTTTGCCCCCAATTCTTTACCCTTTTAAGTGAAAAACCCTAGAAGGGTCACAAGCATTTCAGGTGCCAAAATATTTGTTTACATTTTGGTGAACCCACCTTTAGAATACTTTTCTTTTTTGATTTGGATTCCTTCATCATAGATCTAGCTTGTATTGACCTTGCATTAGGGTTTGTATAGATTAATTTGCATGCTAGGTTTCAAATTTTGCATTCATGAAAAATGCATTTAGGTTACATTTTTGGCATCTAATATCATTGAATTTTTTTGAATTTTTCCACTAGGTTAGCATCTTACAACATCAACAACATCAAAATCTATTGAAAATTTTGCAAAAAACCCTTACTGGGCCTCATTCGCCATTTTGGGTGAATGAGTCCTTGTCCATATTTTTCACTATCTGTTATACTGTCAAAAACCTCATGTATGTGCTTCCTAAGCCTCCTAGTATCATATATTATAATTTTGGAAAGTTTTGGGAACATTTGTTTTATGCACCTAGCTCAAAAACATCATTTTAGACTACTCATTATTCAAACTACTTCAATCACAAACATCATTAGATCTGAAAATACTTACATTTCTAAAATTTTGCATCACATGGCTAAAAGTATTTTTCACTTTTGCTTACACAATGTTTCTATTCATAAAACTTTGCAAAATTTTGGTAAAAGTTATTTTCATTCTTGCATCTAGACTATTTACATTCTTAAAGTTTTTCATACAATGGATAAAAGTGTTTTGCAACCTTGCATATACATTGTTTATATTGTTGAAATATTGCATGAAATGGTTACATGTGCTTTTCAATTTTTTTCACACAATATTAATGTCTTGCATATTTTTTGTGTGAAAGAGAATATCACTTTGGACATTCCTAGTGATCATACTTGTTCTTCTCCTAATATCTCTCCTCTTGATGAAGAAGATATTTTGGTAGAAGAATCAATTCATGAGAGTTTTGAGAATCCTAGTTGTTTCTCTCCTTTTACCTCTCTTAGTGGACAAGACATTCACAACCAACCTAACACAACCATAGGTCATCATGACAATAACATTTGTCCTTCTCCTAGTATCTCTCCTAGTTGTGGCGAAGACACTTTGTTGTTAGAAAACACAATCAATGATGGTCATGAGAATCTTAGTTGTCCCCCTTCATCTATGAAAACACTTATTGAACAAGAAAATTCAACCATTGATCACTCCCCTACTTGCGATGAAGTCATTTTAGAAGAACCAATCCATGCATGTCAAAAACATTTGATTTTTTGTTATAAAAAATATCCTCCTAGGGAGAATACCATGGTACAAGAAAACGAAAACAATGTGTCTTCCTTAGACCAAAAGGTGATTATAGATTTCCCTTTATTAGAAATACATCACACCAAGACCGCTAAGGTTATGAATGCAAAAGATTCCATTAGATCCCCCTCAATTAATGGACCTCATACATACCCCGTGGGACATCTTAAGAACCCTCTAATCCTTTATCCCCCTTCACACAAACAACAAACTCAAAACCAACCTGAACTCATTCTCTACCCACTGTCACATAAACCTCCACCTCCACCTAAATCTGAGTTTACCCTTTACGTCCCACCTCAGAATAATGTATCGTAGCAACCAATTCATAATATCGTTTCCCATACATATAACACTCAAAACAACTTGTCACCACCCCAACCAACCCCAACCTCCTTACCTTTTCCTAATTCTATACTACCTAGTTTCCCTCAATTAAGGAAGTATGATCTTTTTGAACTTAAGTGCACTCCCGCCAAAATATCTCTTTGGGACCTTCTTCAGACTTCACCTACCTATCACACTATGCTTCAAACGACCTTACAACAAGTTCCTATCCCTTCTAATGCACAACCAAATGATATAGCATTTATAATTCAAGGATTGAATGTTGACATTGTTTTCCATCAAAGTGAACTCTCCCCCTTAGACGTGCAAAAAAAAAAATGAAGCTTTCCAAATAATATCTCAATACAATATGACAGGGATAAAGTGAACCCGTGTTGACAATGGCTCCTCTCTTAATGTGTGTAGTGTAAAACACTTGGATGGGCTTCATGTGGATACATCAAAAATTCAACCTGATTCTCTATCTGTTGAGGGCTTTGACAATATAGAAAAACAATCGCTTGGTGTGATTACTTTGCCTATTACAGTTGGAGTGGCCACATTGTCCATACAAAAATTCATGTTATACCTCATGAACTTTCATATAGTCTCCTTCTAGGCAGACCATGGATTCATTAAATGAATGCAGTACCTTCCACTCTTCATCACAAAATGAAATACATTCACAACAACAAAGTGTACACACTTGAATCTAACCTTGATCCCAATAGTCATTTGCACATTGAGACAAACAACATGCATCATTTAAACACATTAACACCAACTACACAAGTGGAACCCGTCAAACCAAAAGACAAACAACACATTGAACAAGTCACGCAGCTATTAGATGATGATTGGGGTTCCTTAGACTTTACACCACCACTCATGGATGATCCTTCGAAAGTATCCACCTCAACCAATTTAGACAAAGAAGCATCCTACACAACAAACTTTGAAGAACTTAATCATGACCAACAACTCGATCCAAAAGCAATGAAAAATCTTTATGGAAAAGGTTATGAACTTATGAAACAATTTGGATACAATGGAAAAGGATGTGGTACTAACAAACAAGGTATTTGTGTCCCCATAGATCCTCACACACAACAAACAACTTATGGTCTTGGTTATTGTCCTTTGATAGAAATCTCCAAGCCTTCACTCAACACCCACACATCTTCACTTAATGTCAATGTCATCTCGTAAAACACTAATGAATTGAAATTGTTAGATTTTACACCCTCCTACAAAGGAGAGAACACAATCTCACAATCTCAATAGTCTTGCGTAGGTATGATAGTCAATACTAAGCAACAGACATATTTTTCACATAATAAAGGAACCCCTTCTCCCATTGATCAAGAGGGTATCTTGTCGAGACTCCTCCAAGATCACTTGATATCTCTCCCTCCACGAACTCGAAAGCAATTCTATTACAAGACTTCCTTTTGTGCATAGCATAGAGTTCATGGTCATTCGACTAATGAATGTAAAGCTTTGAGTAGTAAAATCCAACATTTTTAGGAGTTTGGTGTTTTTAGTTCTGTGGGGGAACTTAATTCCTCTAATTGATACTGATTTTCACTCTAGCATGCATCTCATTAATCATCTTAGATCACCCTTGTCCTACACTAAGTGGGGACAAGGAGTTACATAGCCTTTCCCTTGTATGTCACTTCTCGTTGCCTCTTTTGACTAGTCATTAACCTTTCATGAACATATAAGAGCAAGCTTGGGATGTGGATGACATGCCTTAAGTTGGCTCACACGTGACATACTCCCCTTTTCATGACATAGCTTATCGAAAACATATGACTTGGCATAAGGCTTTCCACGTAAGCTCTCATGTTCTCCTTCTTCTACTTTAAAGCAATTGCTCATAGTGTCAGTGTTTGCAATCACTTTAAAGTGGGGGCATACATCACCACTCACAATTCTTTGTGTGATTTTCTTTTTCTTGTGATTTCCTCTCTTGGAAACATTAGGTACAATTTTTCCTAGGATTAGATATTGCACATGTCCTCTCTTGAAAACAAGATGAGACCATTTGCATTTTTCCTCTCTCGGAAGCATTAAGCATGATGTTCCTTAAGATGAGACCTTGCATGAACTAAGAAAAATCCCTTTGAACAAACCTTACACCATGTTGCATTTACAATGTTTATGAATGTCAAGCATATGAAGTTTAGCTTACCTCATAGAGCTCAAAGATAATTTTCATTATGGCGCCTTATTAAAGTTATCAAGAGGCATAACTTTGGTATGGTTGAGTGGGAAAGCCCATTCTGAGGCATTACTTTTCCCCATAGCCACCATGTGGATTTCTCACCCCGCAAACAACCAGAAGTTTTGTGGCCCCACAGCGAGTATGTTGTGGATTTCTCACCTCGCGAACAACCAGAAGTTCCATGGCCCCAGAGTGAGTATACTTGGGCCTTCTCACCCGATGGACAGCCATGAGTTCCATCGCCCCAGAGTGAGTATGCATTTTCCTTCCAAACAAATAGCTTAGATATGATTCACAATGTGTTGGACAAATGGTCGAAGCTTGATCCACCTTTATACTTCTCTTCCATCAAGTTATTACCATTGCATGTTCATGTATCTTGTTTTGTTGCAAATCATTCACCTTGTGCATGTCTTTTTGTGCTTATGTTGGTTTGACTTAGGATCTTATATTCTAGGGGCTTGTGCAACCTCCTTTGATCTTTTTCATCCTTTTTTTCCCACATTGGTATGATTGGACCCCTCTTGAATGTCTACTTTAGTGTGAGTTTGAAGCAGGTTAATCCTCTCACTAAAGTGGGGGCTAACTGTGGACATAGAAAAAGTATCCATTTTTTCTTGCTTGATTTGGGATTAATTGATGATAAATTGGACTTAATGAGGCCTCAATTTGGTGTTTTGAGGTGTTTTACACATCCACATTAGGTCTTGGACCCTTGTAAACTAAATAAAATACATTTATTGATGTCTTGTAAAGGTGTTGTAAAGTGTTGTAAAAGACTTTCACACTTTTCTAGAGTTAATGAACCCATTTTCCCTTAATTCAACATTATAAAATGAATTTAATTGCATTAGATGTTAATCTATAAGGCTTGTGAATTAAACTTAACTTTAATCTAGTGTTGTAATGTGTCTTACACATTCACATTAGATGTTATGCCTCTCTAGGCTATATGGACCCTATTTTAATGGTGTAAAGTGTATTTAATCACACTTTCACATTGAATTTTGTGTCTTGAGCCCTAATTGACATTTACATCACCATTAATAGGCCCCTATGACCCCATATTATGCATCCTGATGCATAAACTAAACAAATAACTAACTAGAAAAATCTACAAACCTGATTTTCTTATCTCCCAACCTTCCAGCTAGCAAATGGGCCCCTTTATGACTAATTCACCATCTCTGGCGAATGATTCCCTGCCAAGTGGTATTGATTCACCCAAGGTGGTGAATTAGTCCCATTTGGGTCATTTTTGAGTTTTGAGCGAGACAAAGTTGGATTTTAAGTTTTATTTTTCTCCATGTCGACCTTAGGGATCCAATTAATGGGAAAATAAGGTGAATTTCCTATAAATATAAGTCTCTAAACCCTAATTTACATCTCTTAACTCATTTTCATAACTCATTCATCATTTTTCTTCCACTTCAAGTTAAGCAAGCTAGGGTTTTATCACTCCAAGTCATTCAAGATCACTTTTCAAACATTCAAGAGTAGATTCTCCATCTATTGTTGCGGAAAATCAAGATCAATAATCATGGAAAGGTATTAACTCCATTGTTTCATGCTTCATCACATTCTTTCTTCATTTTGGTTTAATTACTACAAAGGGGTTTGACCAAGGCAAACCCCCATGCCCTAACATCCAACATTTATCCTTCTCTTCTTGTGTGTTTGTAGATTTAGGCATTTTGAAGACCTATAAATAATTGAAGATTAAGTTTTAAATTTTTTGAAGACATATCCTTGTTGAATAAGGAAAAATATCAACAAAAAGTCACTTTCAGACCCAGAAATCGGACTTTTAGAGGCGGACACCTGTCAGGAACTGAAGTGCAGACCAGAGACTTCAGTTTCCACTTTTGGATTTTCAAAAATTCAAAAGTGGATTGATTTTCCATTGATGGTGAATGAGTCCCACTTTCAAGCCTGAATAAGGTTTTCTGTCATTTTGGATACACATTTTTTTGAAATGGGCTCTTGAACAATTTCCCAAATCTAGGGGTAATTCGCCCAAAATGGCGAATGAGTCCCAGTAGGCAAAATTCTTAGCATCAAGAACATTTCAAAAGTTATTTCCAATCTCCAGCAAGATCTTAGGTGCACACTTTATATTTCATTCATTTATGTTACAGTTTACATTCATTTTCTAGGTGTTTTCACATATCACAAGGTGTTTTCCAACAAGTTGCATTTCTTTAGTTTTTGCTTAATAATAAATATATTTCTTTAATTTTTTGCATTTAGAACATTAAATTTAGACACATTGTACCCACATCACATCAATCCTTGAGTGTTTACATTGCATTTTGGCCCCAATTATTTACCATTTTAGGTGAAAAATCCTAGAAGGGTCACAAGCATTTCGGGTGCCAAATTTTTTTGTTTACATTTGCAAGCAGCACCTCTTGTTTGACCCTTCCCTCTCAGCTCTCCTTAGTGCAATGGATCATGGCCTCTTGGATGAATTCCCCCACACATTCTCTCGACACTTGCATAGGCTGAGACCACAATTGGGTAACACCATTTCAAATATGGTATATGATTTATCTGAGGTAGTGTCATCAGACATGCTTTGGTGGATCCTCATTCCACCCCCTACTTCCCTCTGTCAGTTGACTTGGAGTTGTCAGATGAAAGTGGGGTATAATTTTTTTTTTGAGGTTTCTTCATCTTGATATTGGTTTCATTTTTTCTTGTTCATCTTGCTTTATGTTGAATCTTATCTTGTGCTCTTTTGTTGCGATGAAATATGTTCTTCATTTTAGATCATTGTTTTGGTAAATCTTGGAAAATTTTGTTATCCTAAATTCCAAAAATTTTGTGTTGTATTCCTTCAGCATGTTCATGGCCTATGCTTTCTTTTGGTTCACCACCTTTCCTCATAGTTCACATTGATATTGTGCACTATATGGTTTTAATGGTTCTCAAATTTCTTTGATTAAATTTTTTGGGAAATCGGTTATCTTAGTTCCTCTCTATTCTCTTAGCCTGAATGTCAGGAATTTTGTAATGTTCTTTTCTGCTCTCTTATCCTGAATGGCAGGAATTTAGAAATACAATCTCATGTTCTGCATAGTAGTTCTTCTACATGTAACTTTCCTTTTATGTTAATAAAATGTTTAGCAACTTTGTCATCTTTTTCAAAAAAAAAGAAAACATTTCCTAACAATGTCATTTTCAATTAGCTTTAAAATTCTTAGAGATTTGATTATTAGCTTTATTATAGCATTAATTATTTTCTTATTGGAATACTATTTTTTAAATTATAGTATAGAAATAGAGTAATTTTTCTAATTAGGCAATGGTTTTATTTCATTTTTTCATCTTAATTACAAATTATCTTCCTCATAAACAGCTTAATTGTGTGCATATATCTTGTTTTTATTTTTCAATTAGAATTGTGAGTATATTGTTTATTTAATTTTACCATATATTGTTTAATTAGGTCATCATAGTATTTAATTGAACAAATCTAAATAAATTTGTTTGATTAGATCATGATATCATTTAATCAAAAATTTCAATCATGTCATATTCATGCAAGCATCCATGAAACATCAACTCATATATATGAAAATTATAAAAATATCTCATATATACATATATTTTGAATATACAATGTTCATATACAGATGTCATCACCACTATAACAAAATGTGGTGTCTATATATAAAAATAAAGATACAATACAAAAAATTGCATCATGGGGCATGAGTCCCTGAGCCCTCTAGTGTGTGTGGATCGTCTAGCTAGGATGGTGGTTTCCCTATAGAAGGTCCATATTGTGAGTGTGTCCTAAACACACACTGTGATGTAGCTCGTATTCCTTTGAGCACGCCTCTTAGCCTAGTTATCTCCTCCCAAAAAATGAACTCTCATTATTGCATAGTTGTGATATCATCCATGAGTTTTACTCTAGGATGATCTAATTTTATCATAGTCATCACATTTTCTCTTTGCAAGTCTCCCCAAAGTTGCTCAACCTGGATCTTTAGAGTGTCATATTTCATCTAGGCACTCTTTTCTCTCATCATAACTAGATCTCTCTCTATAATGAGAAAATATACCTTTGCTACTCTTTGATCTTTCTCTACTATCACAGTCACAATCTCAATTGTCCTCTGACTCATGTGTGCTTGGGTCACCTCATAAGAAGCTCTAAGTTGCATAATAGGCTCAAATATCTCCAAGTGGTGGCTAGTAGCTTGATATGACATGTATGATTCTCACACTACACCCTCAAACTACACAATCAGAACCATCTCTACTATGACTCGACCAATGAAGTCGACCCTCTCATGTCCACGCTATAAAAACAAAACAAAGATATAAATCAATAACACATCAAAAAATAAATCATATCATATCATATGAAGTATCATTTATATAAAATTATATTCTAAATTAATTATATAAAGCCTAATCATAATACCACTTGGGTCTCTGACCTTCCAATGTGGGTCTTAGGGTGTAGGTGTGCTTTTTGGTGCAATATTGAGACCAATGAGAGCTACAAGTTTGGGTCCTATAGTAGCATTTACACTACTTGGCTCACCTTGTTTCATCTAACTAGGAGGTGCATTTGTTGGAGAATGTACTCTATCATACCCTTGGCCTCCTCTCCTCGTGTCTCTCCTCCTCTCTAGCCTACTATTGTCTCTCATCTCCACTGCTAATAGGCTCCTAGTCCAAACCTTGAGAATTGAGATCCCCTCTAGGGAAATCCTCGAGAATGATGGGTGTTAGAACAAAATATTGCCACTAGCTAATATACACCTATGTAACTCCGACATCCACATCCAAAATTGGATGAACATTCTCTCCCTCACTGCTTATGTCACTCAACACAACCTCAATGATGGTGGGATGAGGGATATTTCCCACTCTAATGGTGTTGTGGTGTGAATAGACATAGGTAGGTACTATCAGTAGAACTTATACTAGTCCAAATTTTCTCAATAACAGCTTGTAGTTAAATGGTATGATGATACAATTATTTTAGCCTATTAGCAAGTAATTTCATTACACTTGAGTCATGTGCCTACCAAAACCATCCCATACTCTCATGCCTCTATCTGAATGTCATATAATCTCTATGTTATATAAATGATCAAAAGTTTGTCTCCAAAAAAGTAAATCTTTGAATCTTCAATCTCGAATCAATAGGTATGTTTATGTTTGAGGTGCATATGACGAGATCTACCCTAGATAATCAATAGGTCTCGTGCATGTGATGTGCTTGAATTCCCATACATGTAGTAATGTGCAATTTATGAGGCTCTACCCCTCATGATGCATGAATTTGCTAAGGTTTTAGTAAAGGTGGGTGAACATACTCTACCCCTATGCAAAGAAAATATACCACTCCTCCATGGATTTGATCATGTGCATGAGGTCCACATGTAGGTCATTTCCTCATCCATAGAGAACCACTCCCATGGCTATAGCAGCAATTAGTATCCTCTTAATCAAGGGAATAGGTACTAACCCCTACTCAAGCCACATCATATATATAGTAATGTCACTAAAGATGACTCATCCAAGTGTATATTGTTAACTATCTTGTACAGTGGCCAATGATCTCTCGTCCTCAATAGTCACATGTTAGTTGTGGATTGGGAGTCTAAGAATGTGATACACATCCACTAGCATCATCGTCATCTCCCCTATCAAGAGATAAAATGTGGATGTGTTTTCATCCCACAGCTCCATCAATAACATGAGCATCATGAGGTGGAATTGCATCTTTGGGTACACAAACACCCAATAGAGGCACACTTGTCTAGAAGAGTTTTCTCCTATGTTGAAAGATTCTCTAACTAGCTCCTAAGTAGTGTAAGCACAATTCCTCCATAATTCTCTTGCATAATCAGAAGCTACTAGAAACAACCAAAATAATTGTCTATCATTATACTAATCAAACTCTAACAATCAAAAATATTCATAAACTTTTATTAAAAAAAAAAAAAAAAAAATTGGATGCTAGTGCCTCAAGCGAACACCAACACATTTTCATATTATCTCTCTTTTTTGATCTAGGAAAAATCTTGTCACAATTTCCACGGCTACTCCAATAATACAAAAAGGAAAGGTTCTTGGTTATTGTGATCTCTTGTAGCAACTCAAGCTTCCTAACCAGCTCTTCATTGTCACATCAATCACAAATCTCACAAAGGGAGCCCAAGTTTTTGGTAATACTCTCTTGTGTATCTTTATTATTTTGTGTTGGTAGAATAAATTTTGAATTAAAATATCTATTTATCATTTTATCAAATCTATCTAAATTGCATGGTGGTTTTCCCTATAAACTAGGTTTGACATCATATCAAGTATTTTATCTTTGTACCATTACATTTATATTCCGAAGGCTATTAGGATTTAAAAATATATTTTTATCATCTTCATCTCTAGTTTGTGAAATTTAGAAGACCGAAATATGGGTTTAAGTAAGGCAAACCTTTAAATAGATCCCAACATTTTTTATCTTTGTGTGTTTGCAAATTAGGATACTTCTAGTAATTGAAGTGGAATTTTTAGAGAATTTTGGACTAACTGTGGAAGGACAGTCACAACACAAGCCAAGGATATCGATGTTACACGCTAGCATCCTAGACTGAGAGCTCTTGTGTTCAATGCCAAGTTCCTCTTTCTCAATGCTTTTATTTCTAGTTAGAAACAATTTTTTATTTGTCTTTATATTTAGTATAAATAAATTTCTTTTCTTCCTTTATTACTAGTGAGTTAAAATAAATTTCATTTATTTAATCATAAATTATCTTTATCATTCCTTTCAAAAAATCTAATCATTTATGTACCAAAACAATAGCATAATTTATGCTATCTTGAGGTAATATAGGGATTTGTTGTTAATATTAATATCTTTTTCAAGCATCAAATTCCTTATATTACACAAGGAACAAGTACTTAGGTAGAGGTAAGATTGAATTTGACTTTAAAAATATATATAGAAGGAATCATCGAAGTTTGGGGTCTAACAATGAAAAATACTTGGGTAAGGGGATGATTGAAAGTCTCTCTAAAAAGGTGTATAAGGAAATAGAAATTTTCAAGGTTTGGGAATGATAATGAGTAGGTACTGAGTGAGAAGTAAGTTCAAAACTCTAACTATGATGAAGTAAATCGTTGAAAAATATTAAGTCAAGGATAATCCTTACAAGGGATGTTAGAATGGAAAACTCTAAAACTCCAAAAAAAGAACAATCCTTAGGAATTTTGAACACAAGATCTACACACTTATGATCTTCTTCAACTTTGTCTCACTCTTTTTCTTCTTCATGTTGCACTTTCCTACTTCCTGGACTTGGCACTTGATGTTGTTGAGCTTTTGGGGTCAAAGGAAACAACAAATCCATTTCACAAGGCATGCAAACAAGAACACATATGAACTCATGATCTTGATATGTTAATACAATACAAAGTTTATGGGATCATAGTTCAAAGATATTTCGTACCTAATACCATATTAGGAACACTCTTGCTTCTTCAAATTCAAAAAATTTACATAGGAAAATGTCAAAATTTAGATATTGGGGATACCAAGAAAAAGGTACCCAAGTAAAGGTTTAGCCATAGCATCAACAAACTAGACTTGACAACTTTTCTTTTCTCCTTATCCATTTTTTTCTTGTAAAAGAATGAAGGGCACAATGGAAGGACTTAGATGTATTTTGTAGCATCAAATTTGGGTATTAATGTCGACAATTTTGAAGTTTCAAGATTTTGGGATTAGAGATACTAAGAAATGGTTACTTGGGGAAAGGGATGGTTGAATCTCTAGCTATAATAGGTAACTTAGTGTAAAGGATTGGGAGTCAAGAATTCAAAGCACTTCTTAAGAGGTACTCAAATAAAGACAAGGCCAAACTCATGATCCAAATAAAGCACCTAGTGAAAAGAATGGAGGACTAGGATTCAAGGGGAACATAGAATGGTATTCCAATAAGGGGATTGTTTAAATTCCAACACTAAAGTGACTTCAATGCAAGGGGTCAAGTTTTTGAATTTTGGGAAACCATGGAAGTGATGTACACTAACAAGAAAATATCTAAAACTTCAATGTGGAAAGGAAATCAAGTCATAGGGTTGGATTTTGAATATTAGGGATTCCAAGGAAATGGTACCTTAGGAAGGGTAAACCTAAAATTATAAAAGTCTAACAACTTGTACAAACTTAAAAATTGGAACAACACAACTACCCACTTAGAATTTTTTATATTTTGCAACATTCCACATTGATCAACACAAAGGGATGACCAAAATCAACACTTATATTTTGACAAAGTAAAAATCCACTTAGACTCTCTCAAATCAGTTATAAGTGGTGGGTTAACACAAGGAAACTGCAATAAGGTGGACAAGGGCTTAAGATTTTGTATTTTGAGGCATGTGAAACAAGGCTCCAACAAACTTGAAGATCATTACTAAGCACATTTTAATGGAGCTACAAGAGTCAAGCATATGAAAAAATGCAAGATTGCAACATGTGAATAGTGTCATTTGATAAATAATATTTCAATCAATTATTGAATTTTCCTTTAGATCAACAACAATCTAAGGGTCTTTTATAGTTTATCAAGTAAAAATCTGATGCAGGAGCCTCCTGGGTGTAAGAGCAATCTTGCATCACCAAAAAATAACTTTCTTTTATTTTAATTTTCAATAAGGGCTTAGGGGTTATAAAAGAATAAATTAATTAATTTGCGACTTTTTAATATTCCTTGTGGCAAAATTGTATATATAACTTTGGAGAAATTATGTCCCAGTAAATGTTTCTAAGGCATAAATGGGAGAATATTCCATTTGGGTGTCTCATTTCTAGGTGGGGACCACTTGGTATGCATGTTCTTGCATGTTCAATTGCATGTTTTGCATGCAATTGCATGTTGGGGCCACAAGCTTTGCATGTTGCTGCATGTTTGTATTTGGAGCCGTCAGAGCCAACCAGAACCAATGGAGGTGTCATAGTTGACCAAGATTATTGGCCAAGAGTTATGTGCCCATGTGAGGGCCATGTAAGCAATGAATTATTTTATATTTGATATTTTATCTCTCCTCAAAATGGGGCGTGGGATTTCAAGGTGGTAAAGATTGATTGTTTTGAAAACCAATAATGGTTTTATCCTCACATTCTCTATATAGTGATGCTTGTTCATTTGGAGAAGGGGGATTTTGTAGAGCTTATGAATGCATACCCAGATGTTGTTGAAATGAAGCCAAGTTGTTGAAGACTCAAGTGTTACAATTTTTTGTATATAGTGAGCCCAGATTGTAAGGATGCCCATCAGCTTCATGTTTATGTAATCCATTTTTCAAATTTTGAATACAATATATGTTACAGATTTATCTTCCATAAGTTGTGTTACATTTTAATTTACTATCATCTTGCATAGTCTATGGTGTGTATTTTTTTCAGATTTAAAAGGGAGAGTATCTCTTTCATCAAATGGTATCAAAGCGAGTGATCTTGAGTGCATAAGTAGAGCGTCGAATGTGAGGTAGCTTATGTCAGGGTCTATGGGTGAGGATTGAATTTGTTTCAAAGCTTCAGAGGTTGTTGCAAGTGTGTGGAGTCCTATAGCTATAGAGAGCTAAGAAGACAGTAACTTCGTAGAAGAAGAGGTTGATAGGATTACAAGATGCCCCCGAGAAGGATAATTCTTAGAAGAGTAGATAAAATGCTAGAAGACTTTCGCAATGAAATGAGAAATGAGCTAAGAAATATAATTGCAGGTTTGAGAAGAAATACAGAGCATGAGGATGCACATGATGAAGATGAGGAAGTTGTAGATGAAGAACCTAAGAGGGAAAATGAGGAGCCAACAGATGAAGGAGAAGAAATATTTATGAGAGAAATAGCCCAAATTAGTAGAGGCCATAAAATGGAATTCCCTAATTTTTCAAGCACATTGAATCCTGAAAATCTAATAGATTGGATTGGAGAGTTGGAAGATTATTTTCATTTTGAGAATATTAGAGACTCATAGAGGGTAAGGTCAGTACAAACAAAGCTTAAGGGACATGTTGCATTGTGGTGGAAAGAATTGTGGAAAGAAAGAGTGGGGAATGGTGAGATAAGAATAACACAGTGGAGACATATGGTTGCTAGATTGAAGGCAAAGTTTATTCCAAGAGATTATGAGTTGGAGTTGTTTAAAAAGTTTCAAAATTTGAAATAAAAAGACATGAGTGTGAAGGAGTATACAAAGGAATTTTATAAAATGGTGATTAGATTAGGACATCATGAAATGGACAAAGAGAAGGTGGATAGATACATAAATGGACTCAAATTCAATCTCCAAGATGATATGAGTATGTTGAATATTTCTATTGTTGAAGAGGCTTACCATTATGCTCTAAAAGAGAAGGAAAAGGTAAATAGAAAGCAACAAAATAATTCAAGAGGAAAGGGAAGGATAGAAATAGAAAGAGGACAACCAAGCAGCCACAAAGGGAAGCAAACTTTTGAAGAAGAAACAAGCCCAAAATGGAACAAAGGAGCACAAGGAAAAGAGTATTCAACAAGAGGATGTGACAGCAATAGCAGAGAGTTTTTGGGCAAGTGTTTCCAGTGTGGGGAAGTAGGACATAGAGCTTATGTTTCGACGAATACACCAAGAAACCAGTAAGAGAGGTGCAACAAGAAATCACATGGTGCAAAAAGACAAGGAGAGCGTAGCATCAATAAAGAATATGGTAGAATCAAAGCATGGAGAATCCCTTATGTTCAGGAGAGTATTGGTGAATCCAATCAAAGAGGAGAATGGACCATCTCATAGAAAGAGTCTCTTCCATGTCGTATACAAATCAAGAGGTAAGTGTTGTAAGATCCTTGTAGACACCGGTAGTACAGATAACTTGGTTTATGGAGAGATGATATAAAAACTAGGATTCAAGAGGATCAAGCATCCTAATCCCTATAAAGTAAGTTGGTGGAAGAAGATCATGAGTTAGAGGTGAAAGATCAATGCTTGGTAAATTTTCATATTGGTCCTTATAAAGATGAAGTTTTATGTGATATTATGTCTATGAGTGTATGTCATGTTTTGTTAGGAAGGCCTTAGCAATTTGACAGAAAATCTATGGTTGTAGAGAGAATTTGTACACCATTGTGAAAAATGGGAAGAAGTATATCTTGAGTTCATTAAAGGAGAAAGAGAAGGAGGTGAAGGACAACGGTCTTATGAGTTGTTGAAGGACAAAAAATCCAGAGGTAAAGGTTGCACCAGAGGTTGGAAATAGTTGGAAGAAGGCTCCTGAGAATAGAGGTACAGGGGAGGTACAAAAGAATAGCAGTGATACCAAGATGGAACAACATAAATCATTGGTTGAAGGCATGGTTAATTCTTCTGTAGAATGTAAATCATATTTACAAAAGAAGGTGAGCAATGAAATTTTACAGTGTGCAAGTAGAAAACAGTAAAAAGGAAAAGAGAAGATAAGACAAGAGAGAGTTGTAGAAGTTCATAATGAATTGAAGAAGAATGTGAGGACAAGGAGGACATATGGATCAAGAACAAGCATGGGACCACCATCTCAAGATCATCCAAATGTTCATGAGTTTTCAGCTCATGGAACATTTCAAATTACCCAAGGTGTCTAATGCAAGAACATCCTAGGTGTAAGAGCAATCTTGTATCACCCAAAAATAATTCTTTTATTTTTATTTTCAATAAGGGCTGGGGGGTTAGAAAAGAATAGATAAATTAATTTGTAACTTTGTAATATTCCTTGTGGTAAAATTGTAAATATAATTTTGGAGGAGTTATGTAATGGTAAATGTTTCTAAGGCATAAATGGGAGAATATTCCATTTGGGCGTCCCATGTCTAGGTGGAGGCCACTTGGTATGCATGTTCTTGCATGTTTTGCATGCATTTGCATGTTTGGGCCACAAGCTTTGCATGTTGTTGCATGTTTTTATTTGCAGTTGTCGAAGCTAACGGGAATCAATGGAGGTGTCATAGTTGACCAAGATGATTGGCCAAGAGCTAGGCGCCCATGTGAGGGCCATGTAATCAATGAATTATTTTATATTTCATATTTTATCTCTCCTCAAAGTGGGCATGGGATTTCAAGGTGGTAAATATTGGTTGTTTTGAAAACCAATAATGGTTTTCTCCTCACACATTCTGTATATTGATGCTTGTTCATTTCGAGAAGGGGGCTTTTGGAGAGTTTATGGATGCATACCCAGATGTTGTCGGAATGAATCGAGATTGTTGAAGACTCTAGTGTTACATATTTTTGTACATACAATGAGCCCAAATTGTAAGGAATCCCACGAGCTTCATGTTTATGTAATCCATTTTTAGTTTTTGAATACAATTATATTGCAGATTTCTCTTCCGTAAGTTGCGTTATAGTGTAATTTTCTGCCATCTTGCATAGTCTATGGTGTGTGTTTTTTTTCAAATTTGAAAGGGAGAGTGTCTCTTCAATCAAAATCCATAATAGCGCAGTGACACAACTCCATCCAACATAAAATACAACAATGTAGGATTATTCAACTACAATACTATTGTTTGAGAATATTGATTTTATCTCTAAATGCTCTTTATTGAGATAGAATCCTTTTATTTATATGAATGTATTTGGTGTTGGATTTAGGAATCCCAATTGACATGTCTAAATTTGGAAAAAATTTAAAAGTTTTATGTACTTTGAGGATTATTCAAATGCCCTCTTAATTTTAAGTGGTGTTATCATGATTGGCCAAAGAAAATGTTATGTGATTATCAAATTCTCTCCTTAAATGCCAATCTGGTAAATTGGGTGTGTTGCTTATATGTGGCTATGGAATCCTTTAGGGACACATGGTACCTAGTCATTTATTCGAGTATCTAAGAAATACAAATGAATTTGGGAAGAAAACATCAAAAATCATGACAGATCATGGCATCTTGCTCAATCGACCAAATTAGGGATATTCAAGTTAAAGTTGATATATTGGCCAATCTCATATATTTCACAAATCCAATTTAATATTACTTTAATATCCAAATGAAAAGACTTACTAAGTCTAAGAAATGGACCTATTATCTTTATGTTGAGTCCAATTTTTCTTACACCTTAGCATTTGATGGAATTCAGAAGGGAATGGTCAAAGGAGCACACATGACACAACACTAAGTTGGGTTCATAAATTGGTAAATCCAAATATTCGCACAACTAAATCACAAAAAAAAAGATCAATGTTGGTATCCATCCAAACATGACCATAAAACAAATTTGGATGTAAAAATTGGTTGGGTCTAAAGACTCAATCATGTATTAAGAAATAAATCTAAATCAAATCTAGATGTGACAAGAAAAATGAACCTAGTTTAATGTTAAATTAGGTCCAAGACCGGATCAACAACAAAAACAAAGGAAAGCCTCCAATATTAAACTCTGAAATATCTCTATATAATTATGGACGTAATACTAGATTAGTTTGGTACTTCAAATGATGAAAAGAAGAAAAAATAGATGAAACCTCATAATTAGACCCTGTATAATTTTGGATCAACTCCAAGAATTGACAAGAAAAGGAAACAAACTTGACTTCAAATCCAAACACAATAAAACAAAACATTGTATTGGAATATGGATATCAACTCCTTGGAACAGTCACAAGGCAAATCAAGAGAGGAACATGATCTCAAAATTAATTTTGGATAATGGTTGTAGTATCTTAGAAGAGGATCAAATCCATGAAGAATGAAACATATTTACAAGGAGCTACTCAACCCTACCCCACACCGTGTGGAGGAGAATGACACAACCTTTAATTAATTGCTCTAGGCTATTCCTAACTCCATATTTTCTCAAGACCTAGTTATGGAAAGATATTTCTAAAGATGAGGTTAAAGATGTGGTCTTGTCTTCTAATCCTTATAAAGATTTGGGCCCAAATGGATTTTCTCCTACATTTTTCTAAATTTATTGGGACATTGTTCGCAGTGACATTACTCATGTTGCTAAATAATTCTTCAACTCTAAAGAAATTCTTAAGGAGTTGAACAACACCTTCATTTCTCTTATCCTCAAACATGTTGGTGCTTACAAAATATCAAATTTTAGACCAATAAGCTTGTGTAACACCATCTATAAGATCTTCTCTAAGTTTCTAGTCCTGAGAATCCAACCTTTCTTGGAGAAAATTATACATCAAAACCAAAAGGGGTTTGTCCCTAAAAGATAAATAATTGATGCTATCATCATGGTCCATGAAACTCTCCACTCTATGGAAAACACTAATAAGGTATGGTCATAAAGCTCGATATCTCCATAGCTTAGGACAAATTCTATTAGAAGTTTCTTTCCAAAATCCTCTAAAAGTTTGGCTTTTGGAATAAAATTCTTAAGATTTTGGAGAAATGTTTCTCAGCTCCCTTCTACTCCATCTAGATAAATGGTAACCCACGTGGCCATTTCAATGCCTCAAAGTTCATAAGGCAAGGATACCCTCTCTCCCCTATCTCTTTATAATTCTTGTTGAGGTCTTCGGTAAATATAGAGGTGAGCATTAATAAGGAAAATCTTAAAGGTTTCAAGCCTATGTCCATCCTCTACCCCAATTCTCACCAGCAATATGTGGATGATATGATCCTTTGAGAGGAAGCCACAATGACAAAAGATAAAGAATGGAAAAGAATCTTGAATGACTATGATCAAGTGTTTGTCCAAAAAATCAATAACCCCCTAAGGCTCCAAAATAAAATTGCAAGCTTTCTTAACTACAATATTCAACAGCTCCCCACTTCAATCTAGGAATGCCCCTCACTCAAGGAAAAGTCCAGAGTTCTACCTATATTAGTTTAATTAAAAGGATCCAAAACAAATTGGTTGCTCGGAAAAGTGTAAGCAATAATGGTAAGCTTAATTTTTTCAAAGCCTCCTTGCAAAGCACTTCAGTCTACCTACTTTCTCTATTCAAAATCCCTAGAAATGTGGCTAATAATATTGAATAAATCTAGAGATGCTTCCTTTGGTCTAGCACAAAACAAAAATAAATGTTTTCTCTTGTTGCCTAAGATACCATGTGCTCCTCTAAAAAAATGGTGGGTTGAGCATAAGGAATGTTCAGCTTATGAACAAGGCCCTTTTGGCCAAAGAAAGTTGAAGGCTTATCAAATCTAACTCTGAACAGGCTAATATCATGAAAGCCAAATACTTAAATGGAATAGACAGGATTCTTCCTTTACAATCTTAGCACTTGCCTTTGGGCTCCAATATCTGGAACAACATAGTCAAGACTAAGGATACTCTCACTGGGTTTTAAATGGTGAGTTGGAAATGGTGATCATGTTAAATTTTGGGAAGATCCTTGGATTTCTACACTTCCTCTTAAATATCCCCCAATATCCTCTGCCATCCATGTTGATTTAAAAAGAAGAATGAGCAATTTTGTGAAAGAATACTAGAATCTAGATAAAACTCCTACTTCTTGGAGGATTTTTCCCAAATGGTTTGATCCTCCTCTTAATATTGTTTCCTTTGAACTTTTGAACATCTCAAACTACAAGTTCTACAAAAGATCAATGAGGTAAATTTATTTGGGATGACAACCATTCAAGGAACTATACCATTAAATATGACTATAACTTGATTGATCATGTTCAACCTGTCCCTTTTAATTGGAAGAATATTTGGAAGCATAAAACTATTCCAAAAATTGGTTTATTCTAGTGCACAATTTTCCATAAGAAGATTATGACTATAGACAATATCAAAAAAAGAGGCTCTCATATGAGGAATAGATGTTCATCATAAACATGATGAAGAGAGCATCAATCATATTCTTATCCACTACAATTATGCTTTGAATATCAAAAAAAAGTACCCTTAACTTTTATATTTCCTAGGTCTTGCAAGACAATTTTAGAAGTATTACTGACAACTACAAGTCCCCCTTCCTTCACCCCTTGATTAATGAGTTATGGTGACAATTTTTCTACATGTTGGTTGGGGCCTCTAGAAAGAACAAAACAACAAGATCTTTAGTAATCAATACAAACCTTGGGAGGTGCAAGTTGATTTAATTTTTCACAAAATTACTGAAAATATTAAGGTGGTTGATCTTCAAAAACTTAAGGTCAACCCCTCAGAACTTGAAGATAGCTAAAAGATAGGGTGTCTCTGAAAAATTGGCTAAAGTTGACCTTTCAAAACTAATTTCTCACAAGGATACTTCTTGGTCCCCCCTAATTCTGGTTGGTACAAAATCAACTTTGATGGCTCTGTTAAGGGTAACCCAACTAAGGTAGGTGGGGTAGTCTAGTTATGGATGATAGGGGTCAAGTGGTTAGTGCTTAGGCTGAGAACTTGGAGACTCAATCTTGCAACATTGTTGAAGTTGTTGTTGACCTCCAAGGTATCATTTTAGTGGTAACCAAAGGTATTAAAAAGTAAATTTTGGAAGGTCCCTCCAAAAATGTGATAGACATGATATGTTCTAAGGTCGTTCCTTGTTTGTCCTATGAAGATATAATTGGAGAGATTAGGCTAGAATTTATTAACTTCTAATGGATTCAAAGTTCAACATGTGTATAGGGATGTTTTTGATTGATTAAGCAGGGAAAAAGGCCCTGACCCGAACAATTAGAACATCATGATAAAAACAGCAAGTGGTAAGAAACAACAAAAACAGGGAGCCCACCAAACTTTCCCCCTCCCACAAACAAAATGCTTAACCAATTCACAACGATCAAACATAGCAATACTATCATACGAATCAAAAAATATTAATCTAGCATCAGTAGCATCCTTCCATATCCATCTACAGTACTTATAAACATCTATCATAGTGTTCCTACTTAAAATATAAACAACATTATAGAAATTTAAGTTCTGGCACCCACGGCCATAACTAGTCACAACAATCCTATAAAACATAGTAGAGATAATCATCATAAACAAAAAGAAAAATAGCATAGTGAAGCACCCAAGCTATGCATCCTCGATCAGCCTCCATGTTTTCATTAGATCTTCAACAGTACCGTTCACTGTTTTCTTCAGCTTCATCTTGCCAGCCAAGTCCTCACCATCACCCCCTGCTTTTTTCTTTTGCTTCTTTTTTCTTTTTCCCATACCGGAGACAGTAGCCATAACAGCATTGACCACCATACACACATTCTTAACCGCTTCTTCAAGGGTTTGAATTTTTTTTACATTTCCTTTTCCTTGCATACCTTTTTCTAGAACCTTCAGTCTTTCCTCAATTATTTCGTTCACCATATTTTCGAGGGCTTGAAGTTTGTTGTCCCTCGCCTTCTCATGTATCCTCTTTTCCAAAATTTGCATCCTCTCCTCCAATCTTTTAACTATCCCATTCCCATCATCCTCATCCTTATCTTCCTCTTTGCTGGTATTTTTGTCCCTCTCTTGAATTTCCATTACATTTGCTTCCTCCTTCTCTCGAGCTATCTCATGCTGCGACTCCACATTTTCCTCATCGCCATTACCTTCCTCACTTTCCACATCTGATTCCTCCTCTTCAGACGAGTCTCCACCTAGACTATCGGGAATTTCTTTAGTTGAGGAATCATTTTCCTCTTCTTCTTTCTTTTCAACACTCTCTGGTGAGCTTTGGGTACTTTTTTCCTCAAGGCTCTATGTGTTTTTCTTACTCTCTTGTCCTTTCGATGCTGCCATAGCCAGTTTTTTTGACCTCCTTCCACCAGGGTTTAAGCCTTCCATCTCATTATCATCAGGAATAGTAATTGTTTCCACCTCTTCCCCAAGTCCACACAAAATTAATCTCCTTTTTTTAGTCCCATCTCCATCGAAATATCCTTTCTTTTCTCTAGTGTGACTGTAAGTAACTCCTTCCACAAAGTAGTATCAGGGCTTTGGGATTTCTTACAAGATTGCTCAGGGCTTTGGGATTTCTTGCTAGATTTTTTAGGCGTGGGGAGGGGATGGTCTTCAAGAAGCTCAATTTTCACTGAGCTTTGAGGTTTTGGGATGGTAATGGCCCAACCAATGCCCTAGCCAATCTTGGTACCCAAATTAAAGCTATCAAAACCTAGCATGATTTGCTTTCACTCCTAGATTGCATCAAACTCCATGTTAAAAATAAAATGCAAATAATTTCCTTCCTACCAGAAGATTTTCTTAGTTGTCCTCAACACGAGGGGAAGAACTTTATGGAGAGTTATTAGTGATGATATGGAGAGGATAAATAAAAACTATACCTCCTCAGTTATTTTCTACACTCTTTGATTTTTATCCCTTGTGAAATTGCTAGTACTTTTTCTACTCGGGCTTTCAACATCTACTCCTCTACCATGCGTGGTGACCTACTTTAGATGGAATAATTGTGAGAATGTCAAAAACAATAAGTATGGGATATTTTATAGAGAGGAAACCTTTCCTTGTATTTAAAGACCATGAATGGTTATGATACCATCATCTCCACCAAATTCACTAGCTCCTAGATAATTGGCACAGTTTACGTGAAGGGGATCTCAATCCATTTATTTATGGAGGTGACTGCTTTGTCCATGGGTCTTAAGTTAGAATGGATTTGTATCCCTAAGAAAGTGAAGGGTCATTACGAAGAAGCAATAAAAAGATTCTTAAAGAGGGGTGAAAAAACCAACAACCTATAGAGCGAATTCAACAAGAGCTACCTAGAGTTTGGAAAAGGATGGTGAAGGTGCTAATGTGATACATTATGCTAGAAGGATTACAAAAGGTTTCACTCATATCTCTTTCCTATGTTAAATCACATCTGTCATAATGTTAAAATTACGTGTAAAAAGTGCTCCTGAGTGAGAAAGAACTACCCCTACATCAAGGGATAATATATTCCTCTAATGCTACCATTTAGCACAAACCCTTATCACTCCTATATGGCCATGAATTTATCATCCTTCCCTTGTACATTGAGGAGAGACCTACCAAAAAGAAAAAGCTTTTCAAACCCTCCCCTATGTGAGTCTCTTCTCCTCGTGGGCTAGCTCGACTCCCTATTTTGTTGTGCACTCTTCCCTTTCCCCCTCTAGTCCCAAAAAGCACAAGGTTTCCTTTAGTACTCCCTCATCATGTGCTCATATTTCCTCTTCTCAAGATGATGAATCCCTTCCAAACTCCTTAGAACAGGACCCTGATCTCCCTAGATTCAATGCTAGAACCAAAGGAAAGGGAAAATTCCCTACCTCCCCTAGCCCCCCTAAAGATCACCCTATCTTGGAGGAGCCCACCATTACTGCTACCCCCCTAGGCCAATTCAACTTGTTCAAGAGAAAAACCCCTTTTTCATATTGGACCCCCTCTTGGCCATGGTTCACAAGAGACTTTTTATATGGGTTTCATAGAGGGGAACCCTCAATGCAGCTCATGTCATAGGCTTGAGGAGAAACTCAACACCCTTTTTAAGGCAATCAACTTACAAAATGATATTTTTAAATGGCAAGTGATCTAGTGAATTGTGGCTAAAATGAATCCAACTTTGGGAGTCAATCACTCTTCCTAGAGTCCTTGACTAGTAGACAGAGGTGGTTGAGGAGGATGTGTGGGATTATGTGAAAAATTTTGCTAAAAATTTTGACAAATAGGACTATTTAGAGAAAGAGGTGCTCTCTTAAGAGTAATCAGGAAAACATAAAGAGAAGTATGAAGGAAATAATTTCCTTCGGTACAGAAATAGTGAAGAATATCACTACCACCTTGCAATAGTTCCAGTTCGAGCTGGAAAAAACAAACGTTAAGCACCAGGTTGACGGGACAAACACATCTTAGGCCATTACCTCTCAACCTGGCCCTAGAACTAGAACTTGACCTAAAAGACATGAGGCTAAGGGTAAGTACATTGCTCGAATAGAGACTACTCCTACCAAATTTAGTGTGCAAAGCATAAATTCTAAGGAGACTACCTTCAAAGAGAAATTGGAGTTTCTAAATCGTAAGTGGCAACTTATCGACGGTCTTAAGTTGCCTGCGGACATGTAATTGGTTCCCCTGGTCATCTATTGTTCCTAGTGTTTCTAGTTGGTCCTTGCAAATTATGTCATTTTTTCTTAATGGCTTTGTTTCAGTCTCATTCCTTCTCAGACTCATTTTATTCAGCGTTTTAGCTTCTATGTAATGGGTTTGGGTCCTTCCCATGTTTTGTCTTAATCAAAACAAAATGATAAGGAAATAAATATATTTGCAAATTCTCATGTGGTTGAATATCTTTCCATGAATGACCTATAGCTACAAGAAAAATAAAACATGTTTGGGGTTGTTTGGGAGCTTGTAAAAAATAGCCAAACCCCTATGCTAGTCTTTCGACCTCTATAGACAACCAACATGTAAAAAATGATAAAATAGAGTGTGTACTACTATCCTAAGTGTGTCTAGGAATTAAGAGCAATATCAATGGTACTACAGTGAAATAAAATGAAAATGAGAGTGTTGGTAAATGAGAAAAGAAATATCAAGTGCAAAGATAACAACAATTAGGATTCTATAATAATAAAGATGAACAATACAAGGATAAGTTAAAGCAAAACAACAATATAAATCACCTCCAAGCTTGATGAGAATAATGGAGGCAAGAATGTTATTGTAGGATTTTGTTGAACTTTCCAAGTAATCACCAAAATGTTGGAGTTTTCACATGCACTTCATGAATGTTAGAAAACTAATCAATATGATGGTAACAATGGTGAACCAAATGTTAAGAGAAAAAAATTGCAAGAGAGAATCAGATTCAGTAAGATAGATTTAAAATAGATGGAATGGAGGGAAAAAAGGGAGCCAAGTAGCCATTCAAATTCGCTCGAGTGATTATTTACAAACTAGCTAAGTGTCAAGTAGAGAAATACTTGAAAACAACCACAAAATCACAAATTGCCATGAGACTCTAGCACAGTAACAAACAACTCCACACCGTGCTAGTGTTTTGACAATTATGGGTTAAAGAGGTCTAAACATTAGAAATGACACAAATGTGATAGCTAGTAAAGGAGACAAAAACCAAAGTGAGTCCAAAACAATGTGAAATTGTAAGGATACACAATTTTCATCATTAAATTTTCCCCCACTTTAGTAGGCTTATGAAACTACGTAAATATGCATGCTAAAATATAGAAAAGAAAGTATTGAAAGGAAATAACACGATGGAACCCAAAAAAATAATGTAGCGGAAGTAGATTTCTTCAAGTAGGGTGATGATGCCCCCACATCAAGAATTTGCAAGACATGCATTAGATAATAAAATCCTACACAAGACAAGGATTAGACAAATATTACTTGCAAAGAAAATGTGTTAGGAAATAATATAGCCTAACATATATGAAAGAAAAACAACACTAATAAACACAAAAGAAAACACAAAGAAAATATGTAAGAAAAGACAATGATGAAGAAAGAGAGACAAGGAGGCATTTTCTAGCAATGTGTTTTCAAAAAAGATACCAAGTATGCTTCAAAGGCTAACACACTAGGAAGGTTGGGAACCATGCAATACTTTCATGAATAACAAGCACTACAAAAAGGGTTGTACAATGACCATGAAAAGTATGTGAAAAGGAAGGTCATATGAAGTGCATGTGCTAGCAAGGTTTGTTGCTAGGTGACTCATATGTGACTAAAGTAGGCTATGTAAAGTGCACAGGCTAGTACACTATGTTACTAGGTAGCTTGAATGTTTATCAAAAAGTAAGCAATATGTAACACACAAGCTAGCAAATTCCATTGCTAGGTGGCTCACAAACTACCAAGGTAAGACATGTGAAAGGCACAAAGACAAGCAAGTTGTGTTTCTAGGTAGTTCATGTACTACCAACATTGCAAGGAGTATAGCAATGATGTGAGGAGTGGAAAAATACATGCCCCCCTTAGAATTATTGCATGAATATAGAGAATGCGATTTATTTAAAGGTGGAAGAGGGCATGAAGGATTCCAGCAAGGAAAAGATATCAAAGAGGATGGTGCAAGCATGAAACACAAAAAAGTGTGCTCATGGAATGACAACATATTGCATGGGCATGCCACATGGAAGTGAGCAACATCACATGAAGTACACAAAGAGATCTACAAGCTTGGATTCAACATGCAATATATAGGAATAATAATCATCAAAAGGCAATGAAATGGCATCATACCCCAAAACTATAGAACTATGAATACAAATGAAGAATGTCAATTTTTTTTTAAAAAAATGGGTCAATATGGAACAAACCTAAATGTCTTGACACTTTGCATTGTCCCCAAAATGCCACAAAAGCAATAAATATCATATAGATGGAAGTAAAATACATATAGAAGAATGGCATGACATTTTGCTCCCCTATATTGATGTACCTACAAGGGTAGCATGGTTCCTCCAAGAGGTGCTAACAAACAGATATCAAGTAACAATACAAGGATGACAAAACAAACAAATACATATATGCATATGGTACAAATGTATCACTCCTAAGAGTCATCTTCCATCAAATAATTCTCTTTCTAATATTGACAATATGGGCTAGACAATAAGGTGATAAAGGGACCATAGTCAAAGAAATACTAGGAGAGTTTCCTCCAACAAAATGTGGAGGGTCAATTATAAGAGCAACATCCTATTAAGCATCTACTGGAGCCAACGTCATTGATCATGTGAAGATTGAAGACAATGATTGAATATATGTGAAGGATTCAAACATGCATTCTTCTAGAGAAGAATCAAGTGAATCACTGACAAGATACAAAACAAGCTACAAATACTCACTATTGTAAATAGGGATATGAGCAATGAAAGCTACAAATGGAGGGGCCTCCACTCTAGGTATACGTGATGTAGAAGGGCTAAGTGCTGATTATGAGGGAGGGTTGTGCTTGGGTTAACAAAAAGACGATGTAGGGCAATGTTTTGGCTTGTATTTTGGTAAGGATGGGGGATAATAATGTTGATGCTAGTTGGGCGAAGAATGTTGGGAAATATCTAGTGTCAAGTGTGTTGAATTGATACAAGGGAAGCAAGGGTGGTTCTAGATATGATGTTGATGTTAGGCACATCATGAGGCATGAAAAAGGGTAGTAGGTTTGGAATTAAAGGAATGAAGGATTGTCAACGCACATAGCCAAGATGACTTGAACCCTTTTGGGGTTTCATTCATCTAAATCCAAGGGAGGGGAAGAAATGGTCAAGGTAGGGAGACTTTTAGATTCAGAAGGGGGAGTATCACAAGGATGTTTTAAATCAAGAGGAAATTTAACCAAAGGACACTTAGGATTGGGATCAAGTTGAGTAGTGTGTTCTCTAGTTGTAACATGTCAATGGTGCTTGCTATCTCACACAAATTGGTTTCATCATGTACGAGCCAAAGCGTCTGCTAAGGGAGTCAAGGGTCTTGAAGCCTAGGTTACTTGTCCTCCCCAATCAAAATGAAAAGAATAGGAATAGAAGCAATCATTGAAGATTGTGAAATTATAAGTGGACAAGGAGGGTCACGTGCCATGGGTTATTTTCCCCAAGTTGTTAAAGAAGAGGAAGAATGAAAACAACCACTAAAGGACATAAGACAACAAGGGTAGGTTCGTGCAATATAGGTGGATTTCCTTCAACAACCAAAGAGGTAGGGGAGGAACAAAAATGACCACTATAGACTATAAAATTGAGAGGGTGCATTAGCACAAGTTGCTTTCCTCCAACTATTGAAGAGTTAGGAGGAACAAGAGCAACCACTGAAGGCAAGGAAACCGAAAGGGGAACAACCACAAAAGGACCACCCAAGGGAAAAGCCATCTAGTTTGCCTTACAATTTTGATAAGACTTGAATAGAAAGTCAACGCAAAGACAAAGAGGTTCAATGGGTGTTAGCCATAAATAGTTTAGAGAGAAGTCATGCAAAGAGAGGCTTGAATCCACTATGGTGGATTGTGTGCACTCCTCCATTATGAGGGAGCTTTAAAAACTTATCCATATCAAAGGGGATCACATACATTGTAGTGAGAGATGGGTGGCCCAACTCTAGACAGAAACGATGTGAACTTGGGATAACAAAGAAAGGAATGTTCAAGATTTTAGGTCCCACCTAAACGAGAAGGGTGTGTGATCCCAAAGTAGGAAACAAGAGGACATCATGCATATGCATAAAGACTTCCAATTTCTTGTACTTATCTCTATACAACTCTTGAATTGACCATGTTCACCATATAGATCAGGGCAATTCGAACATTGCAAACAGGTTTTCAATTAACCTCAATATGGATGTAGAGAGGCTTATCATATGCGTCCACATGCATATCAACTAAAGAAAAAAAAATGATAGGTTCAAAGAAAGACCGCCCTTGAGGTGCTCGAGGTTGAATGTCCACCATTCCCACCATGTCCAAGAAGGGAGAAGCAAATCAATCAACGTTAGTCTAACAAGGGTTGGGTTATTTAAGCTCAACAAAGTTTGATGAATATTGTTGGAGGGGTTTGTATAGATTTATAAACTTTGGTTCGATTTAGTAATAGATTTGTTTCCTTTGTCATGTCATTCTTAATAGAGATCTAGATCATATTAGAGTCAATGAGGTCTTAAACAATATGTTTTAAGATGCTAATATCACTTAGTATCATGTCAAGGAATTACATGGAACTAACAAAAGGCTTTTGATCATAAGGTGGGAGAGGTTTATTGGCATCCAAAGGTCAACACAACAATAGTTGAACCAAGTTATTCTTTAACAGCTATTATAGAGTGGAATGAAAGGATTCAAACAACTTTGTAAATTGTCATTTTTTGTGTGGTTTAGAAGAAGAGCAAGCTAGGGCAGTAGAAGGTGTTGTGGCTAAAGTGTTATTTACAATTGTAGATGTGTTGTTTTTAAAGAATTTTTTTTTTTTTTATAAATGTTAAACAAAGATGAAGGCTAGGGTAATACAATAGGAACCTTCAAGGTTGGTGCCTCTAACTAGCTTATCATTTGTTAGTTGCATAGTGTTGCAAGGTGTGTGCCCTTGGTCTCCTTGTGTTGTGTAGTGCAATGCTCAGGTTCGTGACATGGCTTAACCACCTCCCATGGATTCCTTAACTTTGGCGGTTGTATCGGGCATTAATAAGTCGATCTTTTGGTGCAATGGCAAACATCTTTGCAACAATTGGTATCAGAATCTGGGTTATGGGTTCAAACCCCTTGCTTGCGCTAGGGGGGATTGTTGCAAGGTGTGCACCCTTGGTCTCCTTGTGTTGTGCAACGCAGCGCTTGGGTTCATGACATGGCTTAACTGCCTCTCGTAGATTCATTAACTTTGGCGATTGTATCAAGCATTAACAAGTCAATCTTTTGGTGTAGTAGCAACCGTCTTTGCAACACATGACTATGCATAAACGAGCAATAGATGGTTAATACATGAGAACTATTTTGTCCCTAATCAAAGGCTAAAGGTTTCAAACAAAAACCCTCTACACATCTAAGTCAAGCAATGCATATGGAATTTGAGAGAATAAAGACTAATATTTAAAAATAAAGTTATTAACTTTTTTATGACCACCTTGTTTACAATGTACCAAGTCTATAAACATGATATGGGGACCAATGATAACTTGGATGTGCTACAAGAATTGGTTTAGTAGTTGATCAAAAGAATTAATAGTGGTCTACCAATGAGCAAAACCAATCCAACATAGTGTCTTTCAACAATTGTGGGAATTTTTCCACTAACTAATCTTGAAAGATAAAAAGTGTTGTAAAAATGAATACGTGCATCAACGGGGCACGCTTGCCACTATGTTTTTTAAACCAATGCACCTTGAACCCTATGGATAGCGAGGTAGTAAGAATATGTACAAATTGTGAACTATGGTTGTAGTATGGCGATATCAATAATTGTAAAGTAGTTGATAGTGAAGCCAATTGTTGTTGGAGGCTACCTATATTATACATGAGTTGGTTAATGATAGGTTATGCGGTGTGTAAGGGTAGTGCAACACCAACAAATACAACGTCAAGTAAAGGCATAGAAGTTGTCGCTTGTGATGTTAGAAGTAGCAAACTTAAAGGTAGCAAGGGTGGTCTCATGATCAAAGTCAACATTTGTATTGTGAAAAGTTTGTAATAAAGTAAATTGTAAAGAAATAGAAGTGAGAGGGGGAAGAGATGTTGCAATTTGATTATAAGAAAAACTCGTGAAATCAAGTGCTAACCTCATTGGGGTAGTAGCAATTCAAGAGTAAGACATTTTGATGTTTCCATAAATTCAATGTACAATGTTATTAGAATAAAGAGATTGGGTCGTGGAGCTCATGAAAGGTCTCACAATGCAAAATTTAAAAGGATGACTAGATAGTTGTTATACTCCTTTTGAAAGATATGAACAATTTGTTGTGCTTAAGAAGTTTTGAAGTGTAGAGTGTCAAGTTCATCAAAATGTAGTGTACAAAAATTGGTCCAACAATGAGAAAATTGGTCTTCTTTATCAAACGATCTCACTAAACACTACACTATTGTCAAATAGTTCTCTTATTGGAGAAACAATCTATTACTAATCTAACAAAAAAAAAAGCAAATTGTTCTAGCTGATCCTAATGTGTTTTACCCTTAAGAAATTATAGTTTTCTAAGTTAAAACACTATAAGAAAAGAAATTGCTAATGATTTACAAATTTATCAAGCTAAGAATAGAATTGTAAATATAAATCAAAGAGGAACCTAGACACAAAATCTAAAGGCCTTTGTGAGGGACACTAGCATGTAGCGTGAACATCTATCTATTCATTGTGTTGTAGTTTGTGCAGAAGGAGCCACCAAATTCGCTTATTTCCCTCGAAACATGCCTAGTCTATGTCAAAATAAAACCAAAATGACCAAGTAGATCACCAATTGATAAAAGAAATGAAAATAACAAGATTTAAAATACATATTTAAACGAAAACAACCAAATGATAAGAAAAAATAAAGATATTTGCAAACTCTCATGCGGTTGAATTTCCTCTCCAAGTATGGCATGTAGTTAGAAGAAATTGATAAAAAAATCGGGGCTAATTAGGATCTTGCCAAGAATGATCAAGCCCCTATGTTTGTATTTCAACCTTCACAAATTGCCAATATGTAAAAAGTGGTAAAACAAAGTGTGTGCTCCTATCCTAAATGTGTCCAAGAATTAAGAGCAATAGCAATACTAATATAGTGAGATGAAATGTAAATGAGAGTGTTGGTAAATGAGAAATGAGATCCCAAGTGCCAAAGATAACATCAAGTAGGATTCTACAATGATAAAAATGAAGAATACAAAAAGAAGTTAGAGCAAAATACCAATACAAATAACCTCCCAAGCTTGATGAGAAAAATGGAGACAAGAATGTTGTTGCGGGATGTTAAACATTCCAAGTACTCATCAAAATGTTGGAGTCTTCACATACGCTTCAAGAATGTTGGAAAGCTACTCAATATGTTGGTCATAATAGTGAAAAAATGTTAAAAGAGTGAAGAATTGTGAGAGAGAATAAAAGTCAATGAGATAGATTCAAAATAGAAGGAATGGAGGGAGTAAAAGGAGTCAACTAGGCATTCATATTCACTCCAAAGCGATTACCTACAAATTGGATAAGTGGCAAGTAGAGAAACACTCAAAATTGACCACAAAATCACGAACTATCATGGGACTCTAGCATGTCATGCAAACCTCTATGCATCATGCTAGTGTCCAAACAATTCTGACTCACAAAAGGTCCAAATATTAGGAATGACACAAATATGGCAGCTACAACACCAATTCTGGACAAAATGACCATGGAAAGTTAAGCCTTGGCACCATGGGGGGAAAAAGGATGAGGCAAAAGCTGAAATGACCTATAAACATATTAAGGGTCAAGAATACTAAAGTGAGTCTAAAACATAATGTGAAATTGTAAAGGTATACAATTTCCTTCATTACAATGGCAAACTACACCTTTGAGTAAAAGCTGAATTTGAATGCCTAAATTACATAAACTCGGGGTGACAGATCTCTTTGTGAACAAAAATTTGAAACAAAACTTCATGTTTTGCTCATTTGTAATCACTGTAATAAAGACTTCAACAATACTTTTTGTAACACAACCAGCTTCCTTTAACATATGTATCATAATTGCTCAAGCAATAGAAGATGGGAGAATCTATGAATTTCAGTTTCAGATGAAGAAACTATTTTTTAATGAATACAGTCTTCCTCAAGCAATCTACAAGGAGATTTCTTGACATAGCTAGGACACTTCACCTATAATCTCTTCCATTTCATGTATACAAAATCTAGAGGAATTTCCCAACAGCTTGCCTTTCCTCAAATGGATGTGCAAGAAGGCCCAAAATACCCACAATTATAAATACCAGGGCCATTGCAGCTCCAAGATATATTTATTTTGATTAAATGAACAGATTCCCAGTCAATCACTGTAATTGGAGGCGAAATTCAAAGCTCCTAGGTATTGCAATCTTTACTCCAATATGAATTTCTTGGAACGATAATTCTCAATCTTCCAAATGCAATAGCTTCCCTGAAAGAGAAACAACTCCTAAGTTTTGTAATGTAATGCTATGTGTAACAAACTTCAACCAGTGGAGGAAGTTTACATTCTGGGGAATCCTTGGCTTACATGTGATATATTCACTCATCTATCCAACTTGATTTCTTTACAAAACCGATCTTCTCCAGCTCACACATTGCAAGTCCCAACCACGAGGGTGCCTTGACAACAGTTGCAGGTGCTGCCCAATCAAGTGCTATAGCAAGGATATGGAGATATTCTTGAGGAGTCTCTCATTTTCCCTTTTACAGAGTGCCTCCCGCCAAGCCCTGAAGGTTTGAGCAAAATCTGCACCATGAGCTTTCAGCAATGGTGGAAGAAACCAGACCTGCAATCTTCCTCTTTCTTGGGAACCCTCATGAAGTCCTACCCCCAAATCGAGGAGCCAACCAAATGAGGGTCTGTACCCATTTTGAAGAAATGCTTTTGCAGATTTTGGCAACCTTTGATTACATGATTACAAATAATACGAATCTTGTCGATGCAAACATTGTGCTATGAAAACATGGTAAGAAGCTTTCCATTTTACAAAGTGTGTTGTATGAAACCTATTAGATCTCATCTCATCCCTTTGCCTACTCTGCTCTTTTACCAAGCCCTATGGTTATCGTGAAGGGATATCTACATCAGATGGTAAAACACTCCAGTTAGCCATCAAATGCATCCCTCACCTCCTCCAACAAGGATTATGCCACTCAAAAAGGTGAAACAATGACTATAACCATGGACTTAGCAAATGTGGCAAAGAGCAAATGGATAGAAATACCCCTTTAAAATAAAATGGACTCGTTCAACTAGCCATGATTAATCTCTATGGTTACCTGCCTCTGTGTGTGTGTGCCTATGTGTATGCATGTGTATGTGCATGTATGTATGTATGTATGTATGCATATGGTTACCTGCGTGTGTGTGTGTGCCTATATGTAAGTATGTATGAATGAATGGATGTGCGAATGCATATATGTATGTATGGGTGCATGCATGTATGGATGGATGGATGCATGCATGTATATATGTCTGTATGCATGTCTGTATGTATGTATATATGTACACATGCATGCATGTGTGTGTGTGTGTGTGTGGATGCATGCATGTATATATGTCTGTATGCATGTCTGTATGTATATATGTACACATGCGTGCGTGTGTGTGTGTGTGCGTGCGTGCGTGTGCGTGTGTGTGTGTGTGTATGTACACATGCGTGCGTGTGTGTGCGTGCGTGCGTGCGTGCGTGCGTGCGTGCGTGTGTGTGTGTGTGTGTGTACACCCATAGTTTACCCTTGCAGTATAAAGATGCGTGTGCGTGTGCGTGTGTGCGTGTGCGTGTGCGCGCGCGCGCGCGCGTGTGTGTGTGTGTGTGCACCCATAGTTTACCCTTGCAGTATAAAGATAAACGATATGCAAAGTCTGACTATACACCAGCTAAATAATCTGTGTGATTTTTCTTTTGATCTGTTTGCAGATCTGAATCATCATCTGGTTTGTTGGGCTTTAAGATCTGTTTGTTTCTAAATTACTTTATATTAAAATATAATACTGACAAGAGAAAATCAAGGACAAATTGCTCCTAATGCAATTAAGACTATCATTCTGGTACGTGGGCGAAGAATACCAACATAAACAGAAAATGTGATCTTTATGAAAGAATATTATAGAAAATTGTAGAAAAGAATAAACAGTATGCAATTACAGTGACATCAATGCATAAATTATGATATTCAAGCATTAATTATGCTTATGAATTGCTCCTATTCCCTAGTGTTATGGTGATCAAACCAAAACTTAAATAACATTCTCCATCTCTACTGGCTCCAAATCTCTGCTCTTGCCTTGAATACATGCATCAGTTGAAGCATCATCTTTACTATTATCATGGTGATTACCATCAGAGCCATATCCCACCCATGTGCATGAGAAATTCCACACTGAAGCACAGTTCTCCTCAACTGCATAGAAACCAAAATCAAGCAAATGACATTAAATAGTTAGTTATGCTCAAAACATATTGGCCAAATATCCCTTTCAAAACCCTGTTCCAACATCAGGATATAAATTAGAAATGCAAGGATATTTTCTGTGCATGAACCTCTCTGAAATGTATAGAAACAAAAATAATTTTTCCTCCAAAACTAAGTGAATGCTAATAGTTACTAAGAATAAAAGAAAAAACCATGTAAAAATAATTATCACAAGCAAAATTTAATAATGCTTCATGTGCCTAGACAATCAAACTTTGATGGCATTTAGCACGGAATTCAGTCCTCACTCCAGACACACAATGCATTTTGTGTACCTTACTTTCCTAAAACATGGAATGGTAAATAAAAGATACCATTTGAGTTTTAACAACACATTTAACATGAATGAAAGCACAAAGAATTACAACGACTTACATGATAAACTCCATAATATAAACAAGAGATGTGATTGTGAGCAAATGCAGATATGCTATATGATTAATATAATCGACAATAATAAAAGGATAAAAATAATAAAAACTCATGCACCAAGTTGGCTTACACATCCTAGTAAACATTAACCCTAACATACTTTATATGCTGCCACATCCTTACTTTCAAGCTTTGTTCCCTGGAAGACCAGCCAAATTGAAAACTTCAATTTCCAAGTGAAGATCTTATGTATCTAGCTTTGCAACAGTGTGGCTTCTTTCAGGTAGTACCAATGTATGAACTTAAGTGGGGATTCTTCACGATGTTTGATCTCAAGCTTGATGAAAAGATGTTAACCTGTTAATAGGGTAACAACTTCCAAAGGATGGAAAAATTGTAATCATTTCTCACTGCAATACTGCAGAATAGCTCAATATATTAGCAATCTTTTTATCAAAAAAAGATAAATCCTTGTCACACACACACACACACACACACACACACACACATGTATGTATGTCGTGTACATGTGAAATTTTGTGTGTAAGGCCAAATTTCAAGCTAAATCCTAGCCTTTTCATCAAAATCAAGCGGTTATGTCTCCATCTTTTTCTTTATGGTCTCATCATCTTTCATTCATAGATTTGTAGGGTCCATTGTCAAAGCTTTCAAATACATATGACATAGTGAAGAATGGAGTAAAATTAATGAAGAAAACTGAAAATCTTTCAAAGGTATGAAAAGTGTGCATTGCCACATATGAGCATGTACCATATAGTGGAGGCAGTGAACCTCAAATTCAAATCTGCCAGTTAGTAATCAGACATGGACAGGATGAAGAGAACAGATTTTTCAATTTTTTGCAAATCGTGTTCATAGGTGTGAGCCTATAAATGTAGAGGACAAGTTTTATGTTTCAAAGCTAACATCACCTTTGTCAAGTGCATGCCTATAAGTAGGAATGTAAATCTGTAGAGTTCAAATGATGCAATGACAGTCCAGCACACACCCAAGGGTATATTGATAGGATTCTGTTGAGCAACAGATTTTAAGAGTCATATAGACACACACCTATTAGTGGAAGCCAACTAGTTCTGAGGAAAGTATGCAGATATATGCATAGAAGTGTACTCATGAGTGGAAGTCAATCAGATTTGGGAAAATAGAGGCGATGATTTATAGAAGGGTGCACTTTTGCCTGGAGACATGTCCTTTCAAGCAGAATCTAATCTCCTTGTTATAGGTAATTCTGCCCATTGCAAAGATCAGATTTTAGTAGCAGGATGAAATTAGAAAAAGAAAAAGCAAGAGGTGGCCAAGGGCAGAAATAGAATATGTTTTGTGAATAAAGAAGACCCTTGATCTTCAATCTTCATTGCAGCAGCAGCAGCAGCAGTTTTACTGACACCCAAAGTATGCAGCAGTCATATCAGCAGTAATCATTCATAATAGTGCCTCATTCTTCATTCTTCATTTCTTTTTCATTGAATTCCTTATCAATCTTTGCCAAAAGTAACTGAGCTTTAAACAATTTTTATCAATTATCAGTGAGTTTTCAGTCAATTACAGTAAGTTTTCCGCCAGAAATTCAGCACGCTTTCCTTTATCTTTGGCTGGATGATTGTATTATCAGTGAAGAGTGCCTGATTTCAGCATGTTAATTTTAGGACCAGAATTGAATTAAGCAGAAATAAAACAAAACTAAACAATAGAACACAGCATATACCCTGGGAAAACCCTCCTTCTTGAGGGAGAAAAACCCAGCAACAATATATCACTTATATATTGAATAAATGAGCAGCAATTCGATTTACAATATGGCCAAACTCTAGGCCGATCTGATGTAATTGTAACAGCACCTCTCTAGATGCAAATTTAACAAACAATAATGACTTCTTCACAAGTCAATCTCCTTGAGCAATATATCAATCTGCTGATGAAAGTGAACTCCACCCAGAATTATGTGTACTTGTCTTGATAATGATTTCAATATCAAAATGAGGAAGAAATCTTCAATATATACACATTTTAAGTGACCTTTCATGAATGGTCGGCCTCTTACAAAGAGAGACGACTTTACAAGGTAGCGCCTTTTATTTTTAAGTCGGCTATCATAAAATAAAATATAAATTATTATTTATTGAAATGAGATGACTTATCTCAAGAGTCGGCCTCATTCAAAATGTTATTCAAATGACTTGAATTTTATAGGAGAAAGAATTTCCCACTGCTACAATAACATCAACTCTCCCTCTTAGCTAGGGAGATATCTTTCCAGATATCCATGTCATGGAGTCTCTCAACATGACACCCACAATGGCTACACCCATTTGTGGAAAAGAATTCATCATGGAGTCGCTCAACGTGATATCGTCATGGAGTCACTCAACATGACGTCCAGCATGGCTACTCCCATATGTGGAAAGGAACATGTGCACAAGTGCCCATCACGGAATCTCTCAACGTTATGTTGTCATGGAGTCTCTCAACATGACATCCACCATGGCTACTCCCATTCAGTGGAAAGAACCACATCTCTGTCTTAGAGATGGACAAGGGCTTTCACCTCATATTTCTCCATCTCAGAGAAATATGCATTATGGAAAATAACAAAGATCACTAATGCTAAGTCTCCCTCTTAGCAAAGGCTTCATTCTCCACAACTCCAAGCTTGCCTCGAAAATGTATAAACTTCACTCTGGAGAGAGGCTTGGTGAGAATATCAGCTGTCTGATCATCAATGCAAATATACTTGAGTTGAATAGCTTTCCTCAACACCATATCTCTAATGTAATGATATTTGATTTCCATATGTTTTGTCTTGTCATGAAACACTAAATTGACAGATAGCTTGACACAGCTTTGATTGTCACAATGAATTACAGTCAGCTCCAATGTTTGCCCAAACAAACTTGCAAGGAGCTTTTGAAGCCACACTGCTTCTCGAACTACTACACATACTACAATATATTCGGCCTCTGCAGTGCTTAGTACCACTGAAGTCTGCTTCCTGCTACACCAAGAAATCATAGCATACCCCAAACTAAAGCAACATCTAGAGGTGCTCTTCCTGTTGGCTACACTTTTGTCCCAATCAGAATCAGAATAGACTTGTAACTTTAGATCTTCACTAAAAGAATATCTCAAGCCATATCCTACTGTGCCACGCAAGTATCTCAAGATATGCTTTACTGCAACTAGATGAATTTGCCTTGGTTCACACATGAACTAACTGAGGGAACTCACTGCATAGCAAATGTCTGGTCTAGTATTAACTAGATACATCAACAATCCAATCAACTGCCTGTACATGGTGGGATCTACCAGATCTGAACTAGCTACAAAATTGCTCAACTTCTTCAAATTTGTTTCCATCGGTGTAGCCATGGACTTGCAATCCATCATCCCAAATTTCTTTAAGATGTCTATGGTGTATTTTCCTTGACCTAGAATAATCTCATTGGGTCTCTACCACACTTCTAATCCTAGAAAGTAATGCATAATACCTAGATCCTTCATCTCAAACTCAGAAGCTAACTCCTTGCATTTGACAATGAGATATTCTACTCCAGTAAGGAATAAATCATCAACATAAAGAACCAAGATTAAAGCCTCACCATAACTACCTTGAAGTAAAGATTTGAATCTGCATCATTCGTGGAGAATCCCAAGCTCATCAAGTATCGATCAATCCTCTCATACCAAGCACGAGGTGCCTGCTTAAGGCCATACAATGCCTTCTTCAATCTGCATACGTGGGACTCTTTCCCATGAATCACGAACCCATCTGGTTGCTCAATGTAAACTTCTTCTTCAATCACACCATTAAGAAAAGCAGTCTTTACATCCATTTGATTTAGCTTCCATCCTTTAGCTAATGCAATAGCGATGATAGTCCTGATAGATGTATATCAAGCAACAAGAGCAAATGTCTCCTCATAATCTATTCCCTCTTTCTGAGAGAATCCTCTAGCCACAAATCTTGCTTTGTACTTCTCAATGCTCCCATCAACTGCATGCTTAATCTTGAATAGCCATTTAGAAGACACAATTGATTTCCCTTTAGGTCTTTGTACAACATCCCAAACATCATTCTTGATAATAGACTAATATTCTTTTGTCATAGCATCTCTCCATACCTGCTGAATTGATGCTTCTTCAACACTGGAAGGCTCAGACTCTGATGTGACTCATTAGTGCCACATAGCCTGGAAACTTTTGTGGTCTCTTGCTTTCTCTAAATGTGCCTCGAGGAGCTGCATACTTCTCTGCCTCTTGCATAGTCTATCTAGCCCATAGAGGTCTCTTTCGACCTATAGCAATGTCTCTCGAACCATCAGTAGGTTTTATGGGATCAACGGGATCACTAACCTCTTCTGGTTCAACAGACTCCCTCTGAATCTCAGGTGTATGATCAAGAGAAATGTCCATATCCTAAGGTGACTCTTGTTCTTCATTGTCTATCTCCATATAAGACCCTTTAGATCTTTTGAATGCAACCTCTTCTTCGAAAGAGACATCCCTGTTGATCTCAATTTGTTTGTCCTAGAATGTAGATTTTGTAGGCCTTTGAATATTCACTATAACCCACAAATATTCCTTTCTTGCTTGATGGTCTTGATCATGAATCATAGCTTTGGCTGCCTCAACTATGGATCTATTCTTTCTTTCTGCAACTCCGTTTTCCTGAGGATTGTAAGGAACACAGAACTCCCTCTTAATCCCTGCCTCAATGCAAAAATTACGGAAACCTCCAGACGTGTATTCTCCTCCATTATCAGATCTCAGAGTCTTGATCCTCTTTCTGGACAAATTTTCAACTTGAGCCTTAAATTCTTTGAATCTATCAAGTACTTCTTCAGACTCCTTAGACTTCAAAAAGTAAATCCAAGTCTTTCTAGAATAGTCATCAATGAAAGTCACATAATACCAAAAACCACTCAAAGATGCCACAGACATTGGACCACACAAATCAGAATGAACAAGATCTAGAATACTTTTGATCTACTTTCACTACTATGAAAAGGACCCATAGTATTCTTACCCATTGCACAACCTTTGCAAACGCCATCATGCTCCTGACTAATCTTCAATAGACCTATAACCATCTCCTCCATGGAAGGAAGAGCTCTGAAATGTAGGTGAGCAAGTCTCCTATGCCATAGCTCACTTGAACTGGTAGAATCATGCAACAATGCTTGAACTGGAGGAATAGAAAGTCTATATAGACTCTCTTGACGAACACCAATCACACGAGTTGTTTTGATGCTAGAGTTCTTCAGCCAAGCAAGAACTTTTCCTTCAGAAAATGCAACTTTTCTCTTGATTCCTAGAACAAACAAGACATCACTCAAATGAAGACGGATGCCAGAATCTAGATAAAGAGAGGTGGCTCTAGCACCTTTCACTGAATAGCAAGCATCATCTCCGATTATCACTTGTAAGTTGGTTTCTCTTTCTACCAAGTCTAAAAGATGCTCTTGATATCATGTAATGTGTCGTGAAGCACCACTATCAATCAACCATGTGCTACTGTCGATTGGAACATTGCTTGATAGCGCAGAGATGAATAGAAATCCTCCTAAGTTGTCTCTCAATTCCTTTTGAGGTGAGACATCATTAACATCCGCAGTAGAAGCATGTTGCTTTGGTCTTGTTACACAATCTATAGTATAGTGACACTTGTAACATCTGAAACACTGAATATGAGAGAGATCCTTCTTCTTCTTTGGCTCAGGAGCAGAATCTGATTTTTGTCTCTATTCCTCTTGAAATTACCTTTCTCCCTTCTCTTCCTTTTCTTCTAGAAGTTTGAGCAGCAAGAACATGATTGTCTTCATTGTGAGAGCTTCGTCCATACCCTCTTGCTGCCAACCTGGATTCCTCTTGAATGCAATCAGCTCTAAGACGGTCAAACTTGGGCAATTTAGATCTTCCACTAATACCTTGAATAAAGGGCTCCCAAGATTGAGGAAGACCATTGAGTGAAAACATGACTAAGTCTCTATCTTCAACTATATCTCCAATGGCATATAGCTGATCCTTCAACTCAATGATCTTCATGAAGAAAGATATGACTGAATCTCCTTTAGCCATCTTTATATGATGGAGTTGTTGCCACAATGAAAGAGCTCTACTAGTGTTGTTGATCTCATACAATCCTTGTAGAGTCTTGAACATATTTTTGGCTGTCTTCAACTTGGAAATAATGGGCACAAGATGATCCTTCACAAAATCAATCAAGATCTTCTTAGCCTCCGTGCCATTCTTCTTTCATTGAGTTTTTTCTGTCTCATTGGATGGCTCGGGCACATCACTCTCCATGAAATCGAGAAGGTCATTCTCTTCCAATGCAATAAGAACTTTGAACTTCCAAGAGGTGAAGTTAGTGTTAAGAGTAATAAATTATTATGCTTAATTAATTATATCATACTGGTTAATTAATTAAGTCACTTATTCCTTTAGTTACTTAAGCTAAACTTAGGCACATTAATAATTGATTAATTATTAAGTGTGCACACTAGGGTTTCATTTAGGTTTTCCCCTTTAGGGTTTCTTGATCTCCTTCATAAGGATTGATCTCTTTGTAATAATTGATTCTTAACAATGCATTTTTACTTTGAGGTTTACAGAACATCTTCTTTGTTTCTACATGTCTTTTGCATGTGACAGGTATCCTTTTGCATGCAGGTGATCTTGGTTTCTAACATGGTATCAGAGCTTCAGACCTGCAGCTGCCTATTCGTGATCTAAAGATATGGCCTTTCAGTGAGTTTCTAATGCAAGGGTTTCCACAAGCATCTTTTTTGCAAGATCTAGGGGTAGCGGATTTTTTGGAGTAGTTTGAGCAGAAACGGAGGTCACCATTGGGTTCGTAGCGGCCAAAAACCCTAAGATCGCCCTTCGTTTCGTCGATTTCTAAGAAGTTGGTCTGGAAGGCAAAAAAAAATTGTCTAAGGGGCCGTACGGCCTCCCTAGCACGCTCCCTGAGGCACAAAAATTTTAAAAAAAAAGGTGTCTTTTTGGGAGCAGAGCTGGCGCCTCCAATGTAAAAGGGCTCCGCCACCTAGCGGCCACCGGGCCGCCACCGCCGGCAGCGGCCATCCACCTCCAGCCCCCACGGGCTCCTCCCGCAGCGGCGGTCCTATAATGGACCGGGAGCTGAGCCCATCTCACTGGCGGCCACCTTTTCCGACCGACTTTGGAAACTGGCAGCGGCAAATGGAAAATTCCGTTCAGGAGCATATTCCAGTTTCAGAATATTCCGTCAAATCTGGGCATATACCGATGACTGCAAAAAATTTCCAACAGGGGGCGATTTTTTTGCTCCGATGGCCAGACAGCCATCAAATTTAAGCTCGCCTTTTGCTGACATCATGATGATGTCATCCGTACGGCTGGCCCCTCTTTGCCCCTTCTAGCCCTAATTTGCCCTAAAAGAGCAGTTTTTTTCTTTTGGTCATAACTTGGGCATACAGTATCGAAATCGGGCAAATGAGATATCGCCAAAAAGCTGGTTCCGAGCACTTTCCAGTGGTGCTGTTTATTTTTCAGTATTTTACTGTTTTTCTGCATTTATTGCTGTTTGAAGTCAGATGTTTATTTTGGACTTCCGAGCTCATAACTTTTTGCCACGATCTTCGATTTTCACTACCTTTGCGGCATTGGAAAGGTATTGAGGAGCTCTATGTTGCTGTCCATGCACTTTTACTATATCTGTCCTAGGTTGATCGCTTAGTCCAGATTTGGCCCGATGGGTTGTTTGGAGATTACTTGGATGTTTTGGCAGTCGGGAGTGTGCATCTTGCATCTTTGCACTTCGTTTTCAGTAATACATCATTCAATAATTGCTTGTTGCTTCATATATTCCAAGGTTGTTCCCGTTTGGAGTTTTCGAGTGTTCTATGGCATCGAGTCTGCTGTTGCTTTATCATGATTCCTTGAGTCAATCAGTGACTCTCATTTGGTTTCAGTAGTAAACAGAAGAATCTTCCCTTGCTTGCCAATATCAGGTTCTACAGTGATCTTCCAGTGCTTCTTGCAGCAGTCATCTCATTGTAGGGGGGTTTTGTCCCACTGGGTTTTTCCTTCTCTACCTCATTCTTGCATTTGTTAATGGGTACCTGATCAGGCCTTTGTTGTCGGGACCCATCCTTGCTTTCATGCATCTTCTTCTAGTGTTTTAGCTTCTTCCTAAATTCATCTTAAGGGGGGGTGTTAGAGTAATAAGTTATTATGCTTAATTAATTATATCATACTGGTTAATTAATTAAGTCACTTATTCCTTTAGTTACTTAAGCTAAACTTAGGCACATTAATAATTGATTAATTATTAAGTGTGCACACTAGGGTTTCATTTAGGGTTTCCCTTTTAGGGTTTCTTGATCTCCTTCATAAGGATTGATCTCTTTGTAATAATTGACTCTTAACAATGCATTTTTACTTTGAGGTTTACAGAACATCTTCTTTGGTTCTGCATGTCTTTTGCATGTGACAGGTATCCCTTTGCATGCAGGTGATCTTGGTTTCTAACAGTTAGATGTACCATCAAGCTTATCTTCAACCTTGAGTCCGCTCACCATTTTTGAAGCTAAGATAGACTCCCTTAGATGAGAAGAAGAGAAGAAGATTTTGCTGCTTAAACAAATCTGATCTTGATCTTGCTTAAACCCGCTCTAATACCATGTTAATTTTAGGACCAGAATTGAATTAAGCAGAAATAAAACAAATCTAAACAATAGAACACAGCATATACCCTAGAAAAACCCTCCTTCTTGAGGGAGAAAAACCCAGCAACAATATATCACTTATATATTGAATAAATGAGCAGCAATTCGCTTTACAATATGGCCAATCTCTAGGCCGATCTGATGTAATTGTAACAGCACCTCTCTAGATGCAAATTTAACAAACAATAATGACTTCTTCACAAGTCGGTCTCCTTGAGCAATATATCGATCTGCTGATGAAACTGAACTCCACCCAGAATTATGCGTACTTGTCTTGATAATGATTTCAATATCAAAATGAGGAGGAAGACATCTTCAATATATACACATTTTAAGTGACCTTTCATGAATGGTCGGCCTCTTACAAAGAGAAACGACTTTACAAGGTAGCGCCTTTTATTTTTAAGTTGGCTATCATAAAATAAAATATAAATTATTATTTATTGAAATGAGACGACTTATCTCAAGAGTCGGCCTCATTCAAAATGTTATTTAAATTATTTGAATTTTATAGGAGAAAGAATCTCCCGCCGCTACAATAACATCAACACAGCAATCCATCATTAATATTTCTTTTGAAAACAATTTGATCAATCAAGAGAGTAACTCTGAAAATTCGGATTTCCACCTACGAGGCAGCGCTTAGGATTTTTAAATGAATATGCAGCATATTACACACGCTCTATGCAGCGCTATTGTGATTAAATATGAGTTGACCAACCTGCTAATACAACACATTGTATATTAAGACTTATAGATACAGGACCCCAGAGTGGTAACAATCGAGCCTCTCAAGGTGCTCGAAACACGTAAGCTTCGTTTGCGTAACAAGGAGGTTCTACAGTGCAAAGTCTAGTGGGACCAGTATGCAAAAGATTCTGCCACATGGGAAGACTATGCTAAAATTGAGCAGAAAGTTTCCACATGTCTTACATGCTTTTCTGAATGCTTGAAAAAAAATGATGTGTTTGTTTTATTTTTATATTATGTTAGCTACATAAAATCATCGAGAACAATGATTCACAAGGGGTGGGATATGTTACACCCCGTTGTGCATTTACCTATTTACTATTACTATGATAGGGTAAAATACTGAATAAATGAATGTGTTTGTATCTTTTATTGAAAAACGTGTGTTTGCACTTTGATTATATGTATTACTTGGAAATGATGAAAGGAAGTTAAATTGATTTGATGATTATGATTAAATCTTATGAATGTTGATTTAATTTAGTATTCTGATTATAAAAAGAATATATATATGCAATGATCATTTTGATGAACAGCTAACTACCAATGCCATGTTCTAAGTTGAATGCAGATACAGGGATCAAGCCTCCAGAAGGGAGGGGAAGTATCACTCAAGGGAAGTGATTGGTCGGTTAGCCCTTAAACAAAGCCTAACTGAGCTTTTTCACACACACATATAGATTGGTCTAGTTGAGTAGTAGTTCGGGAAATTGGTAAGTCATCCCTTAGTGTTATTTGTGTTCGAATTGTGATTCTATGGTGAATGTTCTTGTTTGTGATATTGTTGAGTTTCCTTTGTGCTTGTGAGTTCTTTCTTATATATTCTTTGTTCAAATTGATGATATATATATACATGGTATGTACATATATGTATACATGGTATGTACATATATGTATACATGTACATGTCGATGGTTAACCCATACACGAGTTAAAACGTACATGAGTATACATAGGTAGACGCACCTACGCATGCTCATGGATGGATTGCTCATGGGCATGAGAATATCGAATGGATAATAAGACATGTATACATCATATGTGTGTGTGTGTGTATATATATATATATATCGATTGATTGTATAAGCGAATGTATATACGGATATATGCATATATACATATATACACTATGTTCCACGGTGTTTCGGGGACGGGGACGGGGACGGGGGGATGGCAGGGGACACGTTTCCGGGACGTTTCCTAGGGGGGCATTTTTAGGGGACGGCAACATACAATATATATATATATATATATATATATGATTTTTTCAAAATTTATTAATATATTATAGAGAGAGGGAAAGCGAAAGAGATATGTAATAAATAAATAATTGATAACAACAATATCAATATGTAAATAAATCGCGAGAGCAATAGTATAACAGCATAATAAATGTCATTAAACTAATTATTGTAGCCAATGATCCGGGTATGTTTGTATTTCATTGAGAATCAATACAAATTAGATTTTGAAGGAAATGTCTGCTGCTGTAATCAAATCAGACTTATATCAGACCTGTAATAAAATGTATTCAGACTTGATATAGTGCAAATAAAATCAGATTTGAGGTTGAATGTTTCATATTTGTCGATGTTATGATAGCAGTCATCATTTCTATGTTTTATGCAAATGATTTGGCATTAAAATTCAATCAACCACAAGCATAAACATTCAGAAATCAGAACTCGGTCATTTTGCATGCCAAGGGTTTGACAAAATGTCAAACAGCCCAAACTCAAAAATCACCGTAGAAAGGAGGACGAAATATTTAAAAAATCAATTTTTTAAATGTTTTTTTAACCCAAGAAGCTCCTTGTCCATGGGGGACGGCTAGCTGTCCCCGCTACGTCGAGGGACGTTTCCAACGTCCCCCATCCATACCAAGAACGGGGAAACATCCCCAAAGGGCAGGGGACATTTTCTTCTGTTTCCTGCTAGTTGGGTTGTTTCGGGGATGGTTGGGGGACATCCCCTTTGCGTCCCCCCGTCCCAGGGACAGCAGGGGATAGTGGGTTTTGGGGCAGGGGACGCGTCCCCATGTAACATAGATTTAATATACACACATATTGAGTATATTGATATATGTATGTATATACATATATATAGATATATATACATATGGCTTTATTTATAAAATGATAACATAGATATATGCATTCGGTATTTAATACCGAATGATATATATTTAATATTGTGAAAGTTGATATATATATATTGATAAAGCATTTTGTTTAAAACAAAGCGCTGTATGTAAATTAAGCGTTGTTGATATTATGAAATAAAGCACATACTATATAGTGCGCACTACATTTAAATGAATATGCGGCATATTACGCTTTCGCTTTATGCAGCGCTATAGTCATTAAGTATGAGTCAACCAACCTGCTAATACAACGCGTTGTATATTAAGACTTAGTCAAAAGATGTATGAGATATTAGAAAGGTATTTAGTCATTGACTTAGTCTAAACACAGCAACATCAAAATGCACGATCGCAGAAATAGGTGGCGCCAAAATATGAAAACTGCATTGTGATTAGAAGTCTAAACTACTGAGTACTGTCCAGCGATGGAAGACCAAGTAAAATGTGGAGTAATTCATGATAAAGCTAGCATATTTGGAGTCAACCTGTTATATCTTTCACCTTGCATTTCTAAACTGAATTCTTGTTTTATCTGTTTCTGTCGATCAGCTGCTCTGCTTTGATGAGTAGTGATTTTAATTGCTGCCACCAATTGGAATTCGTTGCTGAGTTGAACTTTATATTGTAAGAAGTGTCATTCAACATAGCTTAATTGTAGCCAACTAAGTCTCATTTTTTGTATAAATAGGAATGAAGATTACTTCATTTGGACGCATTGTTCAATTGCACTCTGCTGTTTTAGTCTGAGTTATTCTTGTTTAAAGCTGAGAGTTCTTTGTGAGGAAAGTTGAGAGAGTTTTTGTGAGAATTTATGTGGTTTGGGAGAGTTATTGAGGAGTCTTGGAGTGGATTAAGCTTGCAAGTCAATTTATTTCAATGGGGAATTAGCGTTTTACAGCAATGTTATTTTGTCCTCTTATTCTATTTATGTATTACAGTATTTGAAAAGATTGAATGTTGAGGTTGTCTTGTGTTTTGATATGCATTGATTTGCTAGGTTAGGGAAAGATTATGTTTGAAAGAATCTTAACCTACTTAATTCTTATGAACCTTGTTTGAGTGTTTGTACATACTCCATATTAAGGAGTGGATGCATTCATTAGTATTATATACTAGGAAAGAGGAAGCTTAGAATAGCTTATGAAGTATTTGTTTTCAATTTATTTGAGTAATCCGAGCTATAGAGAGTTTATTGATTACCTTAGAACTAGATTGTTCTATGAAGAAAGTAGCTTATGTGTCACATTTATTTAGTAGGAATGTTATAATCGTAGGTTGTTTGTGGGGTTAAAGATTACCTTAAGAAGGGAATTGCTTACGTGTAGTTTATTGTAAAAGAAAAAGGTTGTTCCTAGGGTTAAAGATTACCTTAAGAAGGGAATTGCTTATGCATAATACATGAATGGTCATTACCAAATCGAGCTAACATAGTGGGTGAAGAGATGACTTTTTATATGAAACTTTGGCCAAAGTAGTGTAAGTACCCACTGTTTACACTATCAAGGTTCATTGTGTCCAGTATAGACATTCTAGTTCGGGATTTTCATACTCGTAGGTGTAGCTACTGTATGATTAGGTTATGGATTGTAGGGCACAACACTAAGCTCAGAAAGGCTATTTGTTATGGAGTTTTACCAACCAATCTCTTTGTCAAAAGGTAGGGCCATCTTACCATATGTGGCAGGTGTGCAAGGGACCGCATTTGAGTCCGTGGTTGGCGGAAAAGCGCTTGAGTGATGCTTCTCCTCATTAGTTGGCGGCTGAGATTTGCAGGGATTTTCCTGGACCATTTGTTACTAGTGCTAATGAACCTCAAAGAGCTATGTATGTTTTCTTATATCCATTTTTGTGCTAAGAGTAATGCAAGATATGTTATCTTGAGATTTTAAATGTATTGGAAGAATTGTAATATTCAATTATAATGCAAATGGAAAGTTTGGAATATGTGTTATTTCAGATGTGCATTTAGTCTTTGAAATAGAAGAAAAAAATTTATTGCTATGAGTTTTGAACATAGTTATTTACTTGAGGTTAAAATTTAGTGAATTTACTTTCGTTGAACAATCGGCATGTTACACGTGCAAATTTCAAAGCGCACCCGGGCGATAGTTTCAAATTGGACAAACTGCTACATTCAATTCCCAACTTTCATATATATCAAAGCATTTGGCCTCACATTTAATCCTTAGATATTGCCAAGGTATTTAGGTGACTAAGTTATCTTCCTAGAATATTTGTGGTAAGTCTCAATGGTGCATTTTTTGTTGAGAGGGTGACAAGTTGTGCATTGGTTTTCCAATCCAACTTGGTATATATAAATGTAAGAGTACTATGGATTCCAAATTCCTCAACAACAAAAGGCCAAATTCAACTTTAAACATTTATATAGGAAGCATAGATATGATATGAAAGATATCATGCTTAACATAGTGGCAATCAAATATATGCATCTTTTGAAGATTGAAGATATTGTGCCAATTGTGCAAACAAGTTTGAGGTCAAAAGGAGAAATTTTAATCGCTTAATCATCAAGCAATTTTCTAGCATACTTCAAGAAGAAGACATTTCAAATGGTGAGTTTGGCATTTGTTATTAGCTCATTGAGAAAAACATTGATCAACGGCTTTTACCTTCTAGTGAATTAGGCAAACAAAGAAACTTTTCAAATCAAGAAAAAACAAAGGTGATCTTGAGTCAAACTAGATTCTTCTCCAAATAAAAAATGATAGGAAGATCTTGAGGGGCACCAAAAGATAAAGTACAAATTCCAAAGCTGTCACTAGTGAATGTACCTACTTTGTCTTCCTCAAGAATAGATTCAACGAACCCCTTGTCGATTTCTAAGTTTTTTTCTTCAACAAGAGTTATAGGGCTTTAGATCTGGATTCTCCATTGCTTTTTTTGCAATTTTTGGAGGTGGGCAACTTTTAGGTGCATTTTGGTACAAAAAGGACCTGGTCGTTGGATTCAGGAGGCTGATTTGACAAATTTTGACTATAAATTTGTCCAATTTGGCAATCGGGAGCTTCGAAGGGAAAAACAAATTGCCATAAGGGTCATACAGCCCCTCCACGCAGTTCAAAAAAAAATTCAAAAAACTGTTTTTTAATAACACTCGGCGCTATATTAAGGAGCATCACCTGCAAAGCGGCATCCTGGTGACCGCTGAGCAATGACTGTCAACGGCCCTACCAACCGCCCGATCTGTCGATGGCTAGCTTTGCCAGTCGTTTGGCAGCCAATTTTTTTTTCCAATGCACCCAAAATTTCCAACCAACGAGATCTTTTCTAAGCAAAAGAATATTTAGGGTCGAGAAGGGAATATGTCAACGACTTTTGTTTTTCCGACCAACCTGTTTTTTTGACGATCAGGTAATATTCTCTGATATATTTCGTTGACGTTAGTATAACATCATGCTGATGTCAACAGTATGGCCGCAGGGCAGGGGCCCCTTCAAGCCCTCTTTGGCCCTAAAGGAGCTATTTTTTTTTCTTTTGGCCATAACTTGGGCATACGATATCGAAATTGGGCGAACGAGATGTCGTCAGAACACTAGTTCTATCCATAGTTTACTCGGCCGACTGCGAGACCCTCGAGTCGCCGGCGAGCCGAGTCCACGAGAGTCCCCAGAGTCCCGAGTCCTCGGAGGAGACTCTCCTGCGCGGCTGAGTCCAAAAACGGGTTAAAACCCACGATTTTTTTGCTTTTTTTTTTCATTTTTTGACTGTCACTCTTGAAAACCAGGTCTGCAAATTGCTTTGGGATTGATAGAAGAAGGGAGAACGAACCAAAAAGGTCAAAATCGAGCAAGGTAAGTGATCTAACACTGCTTTTTGTTTGTTTTCTTCAATTTTTTTGCATTCAAAATTTAAAAAATCAAGAAAAATAAGGGGAAATGCTGCCAAATTTTTTTTCTATTTTCCTTAATAGCCTAATTCTTATTGTTTCTACTTTCTAGCTTGGTTTTGCATTTTTTTCTTTTGCAAATGTTTGAAACTTTGAAATTTTGAATCACATTTATTTGCTGATTTTTTAGCAAACCCTAGCTGATTTTTTTTTTCATTTTGAACTTGAAACAGCAATGTCGTCTTCAAATCCAAAGGGAGTAAAAAAAGACCCTGCATGGAAGTATGCAATTCCAGGAAATAAAAAAGGTGAATTGACATGTCATGAATGCAACAAATGGATGACAGGAGGAATAAACAGATTAAAATACCACCTTGCTAGAATCCCTGGGCAAAATGTGGAGGGATGCAAGAATACTACTCCTGAGATCATTAGAGAGATGAAGGCCCTTCTTGCTGAATATGAGCTTAAGAAAGAGGAAAGACAAAAAACAAAAGATGCCCTAACATCAGTGATGAGTGGATCTCAATCCCAATCTGCACCCTCTATGCCCCATGGTGTTGCAAGTCCAAGCTTCCGTGCTCCACATTCATCTTTTGGTGAGAGTCCTGATGGTTCCTTTTCTACTGCTAGTCAGGGTCCTTCATCAGGACCAAATTATTTTATTCCACGTAATGTTCCAGGAGCACAACCTTCACTTGAAGGTACGGGTTGGAATAAAGAAAAGCATCAAGAAGCTAGGATGGCTGCTGCAAACTTTTGGTACTACAATAATCTACCTTTCAATGTTGCAAACAGCCCATATTGGGAAGGTTTGGTGAACGCCCTTACAGTTGCAGGAAAGGGGTTTAAGACCCCATCATCTAAAGATTTGAGTGGGCCATTGCTAGAGGAAGCCGTAAAGAATACACGGCTTGTAGTTGATGAGCAAAAAAAATTTTGGCGAAGAAAAGGTTGCAGCATTTTATCTGATGGGTGGACAGATGGACGAAATAGAACTCTCCTTAACTTTTTAGTGGCCTCTAATGGTGGATTGGTGTTTCTAAAATCAATAGATGCCTCCCATGAAGTTAAAAATGCTGAGACTTTATGCAATCTATTAGATGGGGTGGTCCAGGAGGTTGGAGTTGATAATGTTGTCCAAATCATCACGGACAACGCAGCTGCATATGTAGCTGCAGGTAGACTACTTATGGAGAGGTATCCCACAATTGCATGGTCTCCATGTGTTGCACATTGTTTAGACCTATTGCTAGAGGACATTGGGAAGATTTCATGGGTCAAAAGTGTGGTTGAAGATGCAAAAAGTGTTACAAAATTTATCTACAACCATACTTGGGTGCTTTCTTTGATGAGGAAATTTACAAATGGCAAGGACCTTGTGCGACCTGGAGTGACACGATTTGCTAGCCACTTCCTCACATTGCAAAGCATTCTTGGTGCCATTAATCATCTCAAACAAATGTTCGTGTCTGATGCTTGGAAGGAGTCCTCATTTTCCAATAGACCTGAAGGGGAGAGGATTGTTGCCATAGTTTTTGATGAGACATTCATCAAAAATGGAGAGGAGTTGATGGGGGTAAGTAGCAATCACACAAAAATAAATTATACATGATAATCTATTTGCTGTTTTTTTTTTTTGAGGGGTTAATTTTGTTATGATTTAACATTTGTTTTCATTTTTTTAGGTGACAGAACCTTTGGTGAGGGTTCTTCGTATGGTGGATGGAGATGGCATGCCAATGGGGTTCATCTATGAGGCCATGGATAGGGCCAAAGAGGCCATATCACGTTACTATGGCGGAAACAAAAAGAAATATGAAATCATATGGCGCATCATTGATCGGAGATGGACACACCAACTCCACCAGCCGATCCATGCCTTTGCCTACTTCTTGAATCCGAAGTTCTACTTCTCGGACACATTTAAGGCGGATGAGGAGGTCATGGAAGGTCTTGTCATATGCATTGATAGGATGGTGCCTGATCCTGAGCTGAGAGATAAAGTGCTTGATGAGTTGGAGGTGAGATTTGTTACATCTTATTTATGAATTTGCAATGTTGAGCCTTGACTATCTATGAATTTTCTATATTTGATTTACTTTTTCTTTTATCTATTCAAGGTCTACAAAGGTGCAGAGGGGAGACTCTTTTCCTCCCAACAAGCAATTGAAAGGAGAGGAAAACAACAACCAGGTAAAAAATGAAATTAGAAACTTGATTCTTACATATAGATTGTTAAAGTTTTAAACTTTACTTTATTCTTATTTCTTAATACTTATATTTTTTAAACATGTTTTTGTAGATCTATGGTGGGAGAACTATGGTGCTAGCACACCAAATCTTCAAAAGCTAGCCATACGTGTCTTGTCACAGCCATGCAGTGCTTCTGGGTGTGAACGGAATTGGAGTTTATTTGAAAACATTCACACAAAGAAGAGGAATAGGTTGACTCAGCAGCGCCTAAATGATTTAGTTTTTGTTCGATACAACCTTCGCCTTCGAACTAGAAAGGTGGAGGGTGTTTCACACGAGTCCATCGACTTGGATGACATTGATCCATATGGTGAATGGACTATTGATGAACAAAATGATGAGGCTGATGTCTTCCTTACTGATGAGGATCTTGCTGAATTAGAGAGAGCAGCAGCAGAAGAAGAAGCAGCAAGATTGGATGCCATGGAGGACGATGAAGACACATTCGAATATCATGTTTCCCCTTCTCGATCTCCTAGTCCTCGTTTGGATACTATAGCACGGGCACCTTCTAGTTCTAGGCCTCCAAAATTGAGTACCATTGGGAGGGGAAAAAGGAAGATGTAGATTATATGTGGTTGTTAATGTTTTCCTCTTTTTGACATGATTATATGTAAACATTTATAAATTTATGATGCTGTTCTACATTGAAACTATGAGTATTTGATGACTATGAATGATGAAATTTCAATTATTGAGTGTTTGATGATCATATGACATGTGTAATCTTTGAATTATAAGTGTTTGATAATCAAATTAGGCTCTTATGTTCTCTAAATGCATTAATTTGTTCTTGTTTTTTTGTAAAACTACGGTTTTTTTTTTTGCCGAGTCCTTGCCGAGTCTTTTCCCGAGTCCGTGCCGAGTCCCCGAGTCCGAGTCATATTTTGGGCTGCCGAGTCCGCGGCGAGTCCGAGTTTTCCAACTATGGTTCTATCAACTTTCAAGTGGTGTTGGTCTCATCACAATTTTCTGTTGTTGGTGCATTCTATAGCCTGTTGAAGTCAGACGTGTTGTTTTCACTCCCAAGCTCATAACTTTTGAGTTGTTTCTCCATTTTTTGCAATTCCAACGACATTGGGACAGTCTCTCAAAACTCCTCACAACCATCTATGCACTTTTTTCTAGATTTTTATCCAAGTATGTTTTATTCAATTTTTTGTGTTTTCACACTCTGGTGAATTACTTGGACGCTTGAGCTCTGATACTATGTTAGAATTGTGAGAAACACGAGCCACAGGATCAAACAACGAACAAAGTCACCTTCCACACAAGAGAGTTGCAAACAATAATATGCAATATTCCTCAACAAGAAAAAGCTACAGAATGAACCTCAAGAATCTTCAAGGAAAACAAGAGTCCTCAAAGGTTGAGAGTTCTATCAAAGGTATGATAATACAATGAGGGTTGATTGTTATATAGGCGCAACCCTAAATGATAAAAGGATTAGATCATGACAAGTGTCAACATCACATACAATGAGATAGAATGATCTAATAATAACTCTCTAATTAACATAGAAAATCACTCCTAAGTTTAGCTTAAGTGCATGAGAATAAATTAGACTAATAATTGAGTATTTAAAAACCTTTTGTCTTAATGGCGTTGGAGGCTAACGGTCATCAAGGAGCGCTAGCGGAAGGTCAGGTTTCTTCGGATCAATCTTTGGGGAAGCTGAACCAGGTTAGACCTAATGGTTTGAGGATCAATGGAGGCAGTGGTGGGCAAGGAAATGGACCAATGGCTTCCGTAGTCTCCTTCAACCGGAACGGTGATGTCTGTGGGCTACAGGACAGCGCTCGAGCGACGGGAAATAACCTGAGGAACGGGAATGCAATCACACATGTGGCAAACGGCGCAGGATCTGTTAAGGATTAGCAGATTCAGAGACATAAGGGGAAACAAACAAGGCCCTCTCAGGTATTAAAACAATCTTACAAAGCAGCGATAGGCACGGAAGGAGATATTGCTCTTTCCTCTTCTAATTCAATCACTGTGGAACTAGATGACGAGCTAGATCAAGAGGCATCTTACAATGAAGAAGTCTTTTCTAGGTTGGGTCTAATTGGGAGATTCAAGGGTTTTTGGCCCAGCCTGAAAGAGCTACATCAGTGGATTTCCAACCACTGGAAGCCTATTCTGGAGGGATATGTTCAAATCTATCCCATGGAAAAAGGCTTCTTTATTGTCGTTTTTGAGAAAGAACAAGACAGAAACAAGATCCTTTGTGAATTCCACTGGGATTGGGAGGAAAAACATGCATTAATGTTAAAGCCATGGCACCCAGCTTTTAACCCAACTACTGAAGTGTTTGAAGGGGCCCCTCTTTGGGTAAGGCTGCCTAACTTTCCTCTGCATCTTTGGTTTGATTCATGCTTGGAAGCTGTAGGGAACTCCCTAAGAAGCTTTTTAATGGTGGATGAGGGTTCTTCAAATCTGTTGCACTCAACTTATGCCTATATTTTGGTTGAGATGGATGTAACTAAGGTGCCTCCAGGGGAAATCCGGATAAAAACTTCTAAGGGATGTTAGGTGCAACCCCTGGATTATGAAGGGGTACCCTTTAGGTGCAAAATTTGTTACAGGACTGGGCATGTGGCTGCGCAATGTGTTAAAAAGAGAACAAACAAATCTACTTCTTGGTGTAAGGAAGTGGCTCCCCATCACTACACAGTGGAGAAACAGGGGGAGAAACAAGAGAGCTTGTAGTTTAAAGGAAAAGTAGAGGAAGGATAGACTCTTGAGTCACCAAATCAAGATGGGCAGTTACCGATGAACCAGGTCAGTGGGGAGGAACAGCAATAGCCAAATGTTGTCCCAACTCAAGAAGGGAGCCTAGTTGGGAATAATGAAAATGTTGGTGTGAATGGAGGTGAAAAAGAGTTGAGCTCCAAAAATGGGACCGTTACACTAGAATGTCGAGAGAAGAAAGGTGTGGGGAAGCCACAAGATAAAGACGTTGGAAAACGGAAGGCGGATGAGCAAAGCCAGCAAGCAGCCAACAAGGGGATTGATGACTAGAAAATTCAGTGCGTTAATTTGTTGGATTGGCAGAAGGAGGCTACAAGGGTGGAGGACGGTTGGCAAATAGTCAAGGGGAAGAAAGCTAAGAAGGAAGAGAAGAAAGCCTTTGAAATGGTCCTCCGATTGCAAACTAAAGGAAGACCAAATATTGTTTCAACCGCTTAACTTGTTAATAGGTTTTGTAGGGGTTGTTGGCTTATAGCCTGTTAGTCCAATGTTGGGAAGTTTCATTGGTAATCTGAAATTGTTTGAGGCATTTTTTTAGGAGGTAGATATAGTGGTGTTTGTAGGAATTTTTGGGGCTTGGAAAGGCTTTTAACTGACAATGTAATGAGAATAGCTTTGTAATCTGGTATTTTTATTATTAATAAAATTAACTCTATTACCGACCAAAAAAAAAAACATTAGACTAATAATTAATTAAAGATTAATTAATTATTAGCTAATGCATGATTACTCTAACAAAGAAGAGAGACAAATAACATGGTTGTAGGAGGCAAAGGAAGCAAAGAAATTGTTAAAGGAAAAGGAAAACAAAAGATGGTTGATGATATAGTGGCAACCCCAAAGATTGGCGAATTGAGGTTAGTTGCTAAGAAGAGGTAAGGCATTTTTTTCATAACTCAACCAAGTTATAAACCATTGGTGATATCTTCTACTCCTTTATTTTCAACACCCACTTCTCCTTCCTGCTTCTCCACCTTCCAGATATCCTTCTCCGTCTCCCATTAGGCCATGTTCTCCAAAAATACCTACAAATGTTGTCTTAACATGCATTCAGCAAGAATCTCAAACTCCTCCTCCCTTTTCATCTCCATCATGTTTCCATTTCTACAGCCTCTCATTAATCCCATTCCTTCTCCTAAACCAGGCCCTGTCAATAACATTTCTCTTCCTATTTGAGAGCCCTATGGTATGTAGGAATTGAAATGATAATTAATTGATATATTCATATATTAGACTGAGGAGAGGAAAACTCCTTTTATAATACATTAAAGGACGATGTTTCTAAAAACAAACAATCGTTAACAAAAGAGAACTAAAGCAAATAATAGAAAGTTACTAGAAAATAACTGAAGCAAACTAAGTTAACTAAAAGCTAACTAACAACTAACTAAAAGCTAAGATGACCATTAAATATTACAATAATACTTTAATACCCTTCTTTAATGGTCATTCTACTAACTAAACTAAGTTTATCCATGATCTTTTGGAAACATATCATCGGTGACTGATAACGTGAGAAGCATAACCACCTCATGGTTACTGGTCCTTTCCCACAAAACAATCAAATCTAGACACCAACACTCGAAAACAATGAGCATTCTCTGCTTCTAGATATTATAACTTTTCCCATTGAACCTCTAGCTACTTTCCAACATAATGTTGGTCAAAGATGCCATCCCTCTCATTTTCCAAAAGCATGAAAAATGAGGTTAAAGTTGGTGATCAGTTGGCACAAAACCCAAGACAATCTACTCGCACAACTCCCATGATTTTTTTTTTAAATCGTCAAAATAGAGGCTCAAAAACCCACAATTTTGTTCACAAAAAATTGCCAAAAAAATCAGACTTCGCCCTGGGCAGCAAAAAAAGCAAGATTTTTTCAAAAAAAACTTCAAAAACTGTGTTTCACAAATTTCAAAAAATCAGACTTCACCCAAAAACCCTAGGCAGCAGAAAACGAAAGATTTTTTTTATCTTCAAAAAACTACAAAAACAATTTAAAAAAAATTTACAAAAAACTCTTCATGAATTTTTATTTTCCCAGAAAAATCCTGTCAAAAAAAACTAGTGGCACAATTTTTTCAGAAAAAATTGTCAAAAAACTTCAGGCTCGCGATTTTTTGTTTAGAAAAGAATCGCCAAAAATTGGTCTGCAAACCTGTTGGTGTACGTTTTATCATCCACCGAACACACAGAATAAAATGTCCAAAGACACTCTATCCTCTCTTGAAAAACCACCGCGTATGCTAAGATTGCGAGATCATATGGCGATTCCAAGGTTTCTTTAGTTGGGTCTCGACATGTGGAAAAGCTCAATGGCCGTTGTGATATGCTAGTAATAAACAAGGGGACTTACGTAAGAAAATCTTCACAAGTTCAGGCCTTAGGGAATTTATCATTAAAGGCTCTCGATTAGGACTTTCGATGTGGATCTCAAAAAATGGCAAAAGGATAGGGTTTAGGAGAATCTAGTCTATGCCTAAGAACTCAAGACAGTCACCCAAATCAAATCACAAACTCAAAAAACAGTCACCCAAATCAAATCACAAACTCAAAAAACAAATCGCCCAAAACAGAGGTCATGTGCCCCAAAAAATCAAGCGATCATTCAAAAAACCCATCAACTCAACACAAACGCCCAAAGAAGTCAAAAAATCTGCCAGAAATCTGATGTGATCTGCAATAGAAAATGTCACGCCAATTGCAAAAAATGTCGCCTAAAAACCCTCGCAAGTCTGCCAATACTAGACACAAAATGCAGAGGAATGCATGCAAGGTTTTACAATCGTGATTTGTTTAAGAAAACACCCACGCAATGAGCAGGAACAAAAAATGAAGACGCCAAAAGAAACCTCGAGAAATGTCGTCGAGATCAAATGCAAATGTCTACAAAAGATCCGATGAAAAAACCCAAAAAATTCTTTAACAAATTGTGCTTAGAAAACCCGCAAAAATAGCAAGAACTGTAGCATAAAAAATTAGCGATTTGTAGCTTTAAAAATCCGCGATTTTTCATTGTAGAAAACCCTCAAAACCTCTTCTGAAAAAATTTTGATTTTTTTCAAGTAAATGCCCACAAATCTTTGCTCGAAAAAATCTGCGATTTTTTTAAGTAGAAAACCTTTCTCGATTTTTATTAAAAAAACAAACAAAAACTTCCGATAAAATTCTCAAAAAAATTCGCGTAAAACCTTTAACATTCAATTTAAAAAAAACTATCAAGCAAAAACATCTAAGAAATTTAAACAATTCCTTGAGAAAACACGAATTTTTATTGCTAAAAAATTCGCCAAAAAAGATTGAGCCTAACCTCTGATACCATGAGATGATAATTAATTGATATATTCGTATATTAAACTGAGAGGAAAAGTCCTTTTATAATACATTATAGGACGATGTGTCTAAAAAGAAACAATCGTTAACAAAAGAGAACTAAAGCAAATAACATAAAGTTACTAAAAACTAACTGAAGCAAACTAAGTTAACTAAAAGCTAACTAACGACTAGCTAAAAGCTAAGATGGCCATTAAATATTACAATAATTCTTTAACAAGAATGCCAAAATGATGCTCCAATGAGGGTAAAATTGGTGACTATCAAAAAGAAGAGAATCATGCCTTCCTATCAAATCAATTTTGCCACACTTACTATGATTGAAGATTCAAAGGAAAAAAAGCCTAAGAAACAATCCAAAATGAAGAGAACCATACGAGGTAGTTTGATCATGGAAACAACTTTTCCTCTTGAAGATAAAACTATACACAGAATGTTTTAGATAGCTAAGACAAATTTTGGGTGTTAGCACACATCATAGTTCAGATGAAAATCAAATTGATTACTACCAAATCACAATAAATTCAGATGAAAGCGATCTTTCCAATAATCACTACAGTATAATTCTAATAAACATGCAGACCCACACATACTTCAATTCAAACCACAGTACAAATGTAGTAAATTTCAGAGTTTAGAAGCATTAACATACACATTATTTTAAATTACCAAAATTGACAAATCCAAAACTTTTGCATTCCAAATTAATTATCTATATCTAAGTCTGAGAACAGTAGAAGTTTCCACTTCACAACTTCTTGTAAAATCCAATTCCCTCTATGATTTTGAAATTTTGCATAGTGATGAAACCACTCAAAGTAATCAACTGACTTGCCAAATTTAATATAGCTTTCTTGGCTTTAAATGATCTTTAAAATCGACAATCCTAGAACTTGCTGAGTCCTCCAAGATTCGAATAATCAAGATTTCGACATGTCTCATCATCACATTTACTCAGGGAAATAAGAACCCATACTCCTTTCACTTAAAACGGTTAAGAAACCACAGTACCAACAATTCAAACAAGTGAGGAACTGCCAAGTGTCAAAAGAAGATTAGCTCAGGCTTAGAAAAATTTACATCATAAAGGTAAAGCAATAACAATACACAAACACTGGGAACTCAATTACAATAAGAAAGTGACACCTACCAAATTACATGAACTAAACCTTTTGGAAATAAAGTCACCAAGTAAACAAAACCTCCAGCAATGGAACAACATATTTACCAGATACAACAAGACACTAGCACATGTCCAGCTCTCACTTACTCAGGAAGTCAAGAACTACAATTACAAACTCAAATCCAACAAAAAGACAGATAGGTCCAGGAAGACCATGAAACACAAGTTGCAACACAAAGGGAACTTCTTAAATGAAGTACGCAAGAACCTATACATTAAATATGAACAGCAGTCATGACAATTATCACGGAAAACAGTTGACTGCTGCAGTTAAACAGTTCTACAATTGCAACAGACAGTGAAAAATATAATAGAGCAGAAGAAGGATAGTGAATATCATGGTCCTGGATCCAAATGGGTTGGACGTGTTGTGACAACAACAGAGTGAACTGCTTATACAAAATTTGAACATGTACACATTTGTAAGTTTGACCTTTACAGTATAGCATACAAAAGCAACCATTATGGTTCTACTTCTTTGTTGCCTTGTATGTTTTTACGCTACCAAATGCTTATTGATGGTTACATGTGATGCCATGAGACTCAACTTGCCAATGCAGCATGTGAAGATGACATGGTGGAAACTAGAGATTCATGTGCAACTATCTTGATGTTTGAGTATTAAAATTAGATTCTGTAATTGTGAACCTTGAAACCACAGATCAACAGGGATGTGTCCCCAAGACTAAAGTGGACCTCCAAGATGTAGGATTTCTCATAGATTAATGCTATTGCACCTTCACTGGTTTCCTTTCCCATGCATAGTTGCTATTCCAATTACAATATCATTGAATAAGACTATTTATTCTCTCTGTCTAGATGAAAAAATGCTACTCTAATCAGAGTTCACAGGAGCGCAGTTCCTTTTAATCTTGTTTATTTTGGGCTAATGCTACTGTGTGAATCCATATAAAGACTAAGTGTTGATTAGTGTTTTCTAGAGCTTAATAGCTCTATCAATGGTTTATTTTCCCAGGCAATGCTTTTGGCTTAAGTATTACTGATTGATGTCTCTACATTTTTTGTAATCTTTTGTCAAACCAATCCATGACTATTCATCAATTTACTATTCTTGATTTCATACTATTATGGTAGGCTTAAGTTAAGCTTTACTTATTTAATATAATCAGCATTTTATGATTTCAATAGTAACTCAGCAAAGACTAGGCAAATTGAAAAACCCAAGAAATTCAAAGATTTTTAAGGATTTAAAACTTATTTCATGCACCCTTTATAAATAAATCCTAAAGACACAATAACATCATCAAATAGAAACTACTTTGATCTCATCCACAAACATGCATCGATCACATAACTATAAACGCAAATTTTAACTGAAGGAAATAACAGTAGTAAAACAATTAGATATATAAATGTTGTCAAATGTATACAATACTCATAGAATATGAAATCCATGGCATCAAAAGTTCCAAACATATATCAAAACAAAACCAACAAGTCTATGGCTCAGAAGAGCCTAGATCACTCAGCGTCAACCCTCTTGCGTAGGCATCTAAGATAGATTCTGAATGATATTACAGCCATCATCTTTGCCTGTGTCTCAAACTCAGTAGCACCCAAACTAGCACCCAAGGTGTTTGCTCATGCTCTATCCTCCTCCTTTGCCATGGCTACTGCCTTTGCCTCTCGATCTACCTGGTCGACCCAATCAAGGTCCTCATCGCTAAAGACAAGATCCTCAACCTCAGTGATCCAATCTGATTGTGGATCAACCTCCTCTAATGTGATGTGTGACTATAATGTCCCCATTTTAGCCCTACGCTCTTCTTGAGGATTTAGCCTATTTCCAGAAACTCGTAGGCTAAACAAAATTGGAAATTAGGGTTTCCACTTTCAAATGAGATTTTGAAGGCTTGCATGTGTGTTTTTCTGATGCATGTCTAGTGGAGCTTTCTAGGTTTTTCGAGAGCTTCAGGATGAGGTAACATGCATATTAAGATAATGACATGCAATTTTGACTAATACCTTCCATGCATGAAATGTTTATGGATTTTTCTGGGTTTTCAGAGACCTCCAGGGTGGTGTGACATGCATCTAAATCTGTCATCCTTTCCGAGCACTTACTATTTATAGTAAGTCATGATGGCTGCCCGGTTTGTGCTCAAATGATATTTGGAAACATTTACTATTTTTAGTAAGTCTTGATTACTGCTTAGTTGGCGTTCAGAGTATGTTGTGCAGACTTACTATTTATAGCAGTTTGCTATTTTTAGCAAGACTATCTTTTAGCAATATCTGTCTAGCAACAGTTCAGTTCAATTTGGCTTTATGTTGGTTTTGATGTGAATTACTATTTATAGCAGTTGGCTATTTATAGTAACTCTAAATTTGGCAGTGGCATCATCAACAGTTCAGCTCAAGTCATCTTGCTATCCATCAGTTTCAGTTTTGGCTTTGGTTTTGGTTATCTCCATTGACTGGGTTTTTCTACTTAGTCAATTTCATGTTTTTCAATTGTACCCCTCGCCTAGGAGTGATAACTTCGTGTTGTTTTTAAAGAGGGGACATGAAGGGGTCAAGTGAGCATTTAATGATTTATTAAATATTTTATTATTGCAAAGTGAAATTGGACGCCTAAAGGAAATGTTTTATTATTTCAAAAAAAGTAAATGCTTAAAAGTGGTGTCCCTTTTGGAAGTTGAAGTGATTAAACTTCTTGGAATTTGAAGTGTTTCATTTGCCAATTGAAACTTATATATTGTTGTTTTGTAAAGAGCTGATTATGTTATGTTTTGGAAAGCAAAGTATGTTGTTGGACTGAATCCAAAACCTAGCTAAGGGGAAGCTTAGCAAATTCAATCCATCCTTCAGGCCTGAAACTATGGCTTCCTAGGTCGAGATATGAGACTGTGCTTCATTAGAGGTGCAGACAAAGCTTCATTTCTGATAATTCTACAGGTTGCTAATGTATAGCTTGTTTCTGAATTGCTGATTTTGAAATGGCTGAAGCTATTTTCTGTTCATAGCTTTGTCACAGATTTTTAATTCATTTTGGGTATTCGCCCATGATGTTTCACTGTGAAGGGCGACCCTTTCTGGAAGTTTTCAGTTTTTTTGTGAAGTTTCTAATTTTTGGGAGAAGGTCGACCCTTCTTGGAGGCCGTACCTTTCTTCTTGGCTGCCTTGGGAATCGTGTCAGTTGTTTCTCTCTGTTTTTGGCTCGTTTTCTCAATGGAGGTTGGACGCCTAGCTCTTAGTTGTTGATTGGCTATGGTTTGAGAGCTGTTGGAGCTGATTTTACAAAGTTATGTCCATTTCTATGAGGTTTGACATTGCTGGTCTGATTTTCTGTTAATGCTGTTTCTAAATCAGACTTATTAAATAATTGTAATTTGCTGGTTGAGCTTCATTTCTTTATCTTTTTGTCATTGTAAATGTTAGAGGAAGTGATACTCTAACCAGTGTGTGATTCTGGAAACTTATCTCTCTAATTTGTAGCTATTTATATTCATTGTAAAGCTAGTTAGTAGTATTAACAGCTATTTTATTTATTTGTTGCAATTTATATTTGATTACACTCCCACAATTGAGTGGTTGAGTTTTACAATAAACATTTTTCTTGTTTGTAAATTCCCCCCACAAAATAAGTGGTTGTGTGCACTATTTTTCCCTCCACGAAATAAGTGGAAGAGAGGATTTAATGGCTAGCTTGCCGTCTTAATAATGTTGTAATCTCACCCACTGAATAAGTGGAGTATTCCCATTGCTTGTGGATGCATGCATCAGCAAATGAATTGTAATTTCAATTCAGTTTATTCCTAATGATCCTCTGACCATATGCTATCACCTCGCCCACATTGGGATCTTGGTGAACATTCTTGGTTAGAGTTACTTTCCATGCTGATTTGCATTTAGAGCTAATGCTAATCAGTGACTTGTTGCTGGTTCGTGTGTATAATTTTGGGGAAAAAATTAAAGGGGAATATTTCAATGGTATCAGAGCAGAAGATCCTACCATCCTGTGGATCAGTGCTTCATGTTTAGGCAAATGAGTGAAAGTGATCTCCGGTACTACACCAAACTCAGAACAAATTCTAGTTTAGCTCCTTGTGGTATCCAGAAGTTTGGCAGTTAAGCATGGCTACTGAAGAAGAGATGAAATTCGCAGAGGCACTATATACGGCTAGAAAGAGACTTGACAAAGATTTTCAGTCGAGGGAAAATGAAGAGAACATTCTTCATTTGCTAGAACAATGTTTGAGACAAGTGAAGCCATCACCTTCAAAGAAAATGGAGTTCGCATTAGCACCTACGGTGAATTTTTTGAATCAACAATATTGGTTGGGGCATCATGATGAAGAAACCCAGCTGTTGATTTCTTCTTGTTTCATAGAGATAATAAGAATTGTAATTCCCCAATTGCCCTTTGATGACGAAACTATGAAGATCATATTAAATATGATAGTGGAAAGTTTTCAAGATTTGGATGAAATTGGTAGTAGCTTGTTTTCAAGAAGAGCAATTGTTTTAAAGACATTTTTTGAAGTTAATGCTTGCATCTTATTGATTGAATTGGAGATGGAGAATCAGATTTATCACTTATTTAATTATCTCTTCACCTCGACTTGGAGTGAGCAAGAAGAGAGTATGCTTGCAGTTGTCATGAATATTTTAATCTCTACAATTAAAAAAGTTGATAGTCTTCCAGAAAGTGTCCAAACTCTTCTCTTGGATGCTTATAAACGTGAAGAGCAGATTTCTCCCACTGTTGATTTGTTAGTTAAAGAAATTTTCAGTCAATGTGAAGATAAATTGAAGCCTCTTTTGATACATCAACGGAAATTAATTTGTCCGTGCATTCTACAAAAGAGTGCAATGAGAGATCTACTGTTGAGACACAAGAAGTGTCCATGCATTCTACAGAAGAATGCAATATGACCCCAGTTGTTTCCAAAGCACATGAAGAATTCAAGCATTCCATAGAAGAATGTATTGTGACAACAGAAGCCTTGCAATCTAGTGAGGTACCCATGTTTCCTACAGAGTGCAGTGCAACGACAATTGCTAAGGAGACTCAAGATGAAGGTACAAGGGAAGAATCAATAGAAACTGAAAATATGTCTTCAGTTGATGACATCTTATCAGCTGATGATATTCTTCTACACCTTTGAAACTCAGGAGAATTCTGGATAGAGCAGCAAGAAAAAATTAAGAAGGTTGAAGTAGGAAACTCCTTCACAAATGTTGATTCTTGCATTGAGAACAATATGGAAGAAGCTGCTCCTAGTGACCACAAAACAAAGTTCTCTTTGCTTGAAGCCAAGCCAAGGCGGAAAGCTAATGAATTGGGAGACACCATAGATGAGATGATACAAAGTGTTCATCAGATGCGTGATAATTTGAGGAGTACAGCTGAAAGGATTTTTGACATCTTTGTACATCAAAACAACACTACATCATCTCAACCTATTCATGAGGAGTGCAGCCCAAGTTCAATAACTATTGAAAAGGAAATTCAAGTTTTATCTAAACTTGATGATATTCATTGGCAATTAGAAGAATTAATTAATGATGTTCCCAAAGATGTAGATATATGCTGAATTTATATGGTTGCTATGAAATCAATTAAGAATGGCTTGCAAGAATTTAAATCAAGTCTTTTGCTCATTATTCAGGATAAAGATAGGGCTGCTAAAATTGCTGGTAAGGCATTGGAGTGGAACGAGCAAACTAAAGCCAAGTTGCAAGAAGCGCATGAGGCTTTATTAGAAGCAAAGAATCGGATTTCTGATGTTCAACTTTCATGGGAGCAAGAAAACAAAGGGAGAGCTGAAGAGATCCAAAAAATTCTTGATGAGCTTGATCTCATACAAGAAACTTTTGATTTGGAACGCTATCCTGAAAGGCAGGATCATTCAAATTATCATCCACAAGTTTTTCAGGCCTCTAATAATCCTTTGTATGAAGATGGTGCTAGTGGGATTTATGAAAATCCTCTCTTTGAAAATGATGAGGGAAGTTCTTCAGGAACTATTCAAGGAAGAAGACATTCTGGTACTGAAGAATGGATGCATAGAGATGAACCCATTTCCGCTCCTAGTTCTTCCTCTTTGCAGGAAATGGAGAATCATGTAACTAGAGGAGATGAGGAAATTCTTCTTGATCAACAACAAAGAATTTCCTAGCATTCCGATGAAGAATTTATCCAATTTTTGATGAGGTTGTTGGTTAGATTTATGTCTGATTTTATGTTTGCACTAGCTTCCTTAAGAATAACTAATTTCATAATTGAGATTGATGAAGGATTCATTGAATCTCTTCAACAGTTCACAACTCTTGGTTTTGAGTTCAGATTTGTAGAATACTTCTTGGAGTTTCAAGAAGTGTCTATTCAGATGGAACGTATGAATCAGAGGGTCCAATTGAGAGTTGTTCACCGTCTAAGAAATGGTTCTTCAATGTTGATGGTTTGGGACCCTGGCATTATTCGGCAAAAAGAGGGCAATAGAAAGCTTAGAGATTGTTTCCGGTCAAGAATGATATTTTGGGATCCTAAATACTTTGTTCAGAAGGTATATTGGAGTGATAAGTGCAAAATTTTCAGTACTAGGGGTGCTGCTACCTTCTTTATCAGCAATTGGATGATAATTTCTGATCATAACATGACATTATGGAAGGGTATTGTGATCAGAATGTATTTTATTGTGGCGTTGGGGCCTTTGATAAAGGTTCCACCAGCCTTCTTCATGAGCAGATATGCTTATTTTATTGACGATTTTTCATATTGCAGCTGCTGCTTATTGTTTGGGATGCTGATTTTTCATAAATCAGATTTCAAGATGTCTCAATCAGACCTGTTAGTTGGTTGGTGTTTCCATTTTCTAACCTTCCAGTCTACTATTAGGATTGATTTTGAGCCTCAAATGAGAAAAGGATTGTTTCTGTGTAGCCATAATTCATGTATGGGATGTTCTCTAATGCTCAACAATGGTCTTCTATGCATTTTCTCCTATACCAATGTTTGGGGCAGCGAGTTAGTAACTGATTGGGTTCACCAATTCGAGACTTATCAGGTGAAATTTGTAAGTTTTCCCTGGAGTCATCTAAGTTATATCAGTTTGTTTCAAAGAAGGCATTATACATCTTCATGGAGTTTTGACGATTTGATGGAGGATCTTTTGCAAGGAGTTGCTCTTCTCTTTCCAAGAAGTGTTAGAAGAGTCATATATGCTGATGTGATTCTGTTTGATGTTATGAGGAGTTATGATGAGGAGCATGTCTTTGAGTTGACAAGACTATTTCTCTTATTGCTCAAGAATGTGTTAGATTGTGGGATTGTTGTTTTTGACTCCTCAGAGTTTACAGGACATGAGATGTTGCAAGATTATGACTTCAGTTCCTTCAGAACAGTCAGTTTAAGCCACGTGTTGGGAAGGAGTACAGTGTAGTCTTGGGATATTGGTCATGTTTATGTGATCAGTGTGGCGCAGCGTCATCATGGTGGGTCTATACGGAGATGGATTTGGGACCCTGGGATCCTACTTGGCATAGTAACGATCAAATTGTTTTCTTGGAGTGTGGTGGCATTGCTTGAGGACAAGCAATTTTGGGAAGGGCGGACTGTTATGTCCCCATTTTAGCCCTATGCTCTTCTTGAGGATTTAGCCTATTTCCGGAAACTCGTAGGCTAAACAGAATTGGAAATTAGGGTTTCCACTTTCAAATGCAATTTTGAAGGTTTGCATGTGTGTATTTCTGACGCATGTCTACTGGAGCTTTCTAGGTTTTTCAAGAGCTTCAGGATGACGTAGCATGCATATTAAGATAATGACATGCAATTTTGACTGATACCTTGCATGCAGGAAAGGTTTTTAGGTTTTTCTGGGTTTTCAGAGACCTCTGAGGTCGTGTGACATGCATCTAAATCTGTCATCCTTTACGGGCACTTACTATTTATAGTAAGTCATGATGGCTGCCCGGTTTGTGCTCAAATGATATTTGGAAACACTTACTATTTTTAGTAAGTCTTGATTATTGCTCAGTTGGCGTTCAAAGGATGTTGTGCAGACTTACTATTTATAGCAGTTTGCTATTTTTAGCAAGTCTATCTTTTAGCAATATCTGTCTAACAGCAGTTCAATCCTTTGCAGTTCAATTGTTCAATTTGGCCTTCTGTTGGTTTTGATGTGAATTTACTATTTATAGCAGTTGGCTATTTATAGTAAGTCTAAATTTGGCAGTGGCATCATCAACAGTTCAGCTCAAGTCATCTTACTATCCATCAGTTTCAGTTTTGGCTTTGGTTTTGATTATCTCTATGGACTGAGTTTTATACTTAGTCAATTTCATGTTTTTCAATTGTACCCCACACCTAGGAGTGATAACTTCATGTTGTTTTTAAAGAGGGGACATGAAAGGGTCAAGTGAGCATTTAATGATTTATTAAATGCTTTATTATTGCAAAGTGAAATTGGACGCCTAAAGGAGGATGAATAATGTTTTATTATTTCAAAAAGTAAATGCTTAAGTGGCGTCCCTTTTGGAAGTTGAAGTGATTAAACTTCTTGGAATTTGAAGTGTTGCATTTGCCAATTGAAACTTATATATTGTTGTTTTGTGAAGAGCTGATTATGTTATGTTTTGGAAAGCAAAGTTATGCTGTTGGACTGAATCCAGAACCTCACTAAGGGGAAGCTTAGCAAATTCAATCCATCCTTCAACCCTAAAACTATGGCTTCCTCGGTGGAGATATGAGACTGTGCTTCATTCAGAGGTGCAGACAAAGCTTCATTTCTGATAATTCTAACAAGTTGCTGATGTATAGCCTGTTTCTGAGTTGCTGGTTTTGACATGGCTGAAACTATTTTCTGTTCATAGCTTTGTCACAGATTTTTAATTCATTTTGGGTATTCCTCCATGTTGTTTCAATGTGAAGGGCGACCCTTTCTGGAAGTTCTTAATTTTTTTGTGAAGTTTTTGATTTTTGGGAGAAGGTCGACCCTTCCTAGAGGCCATACCTTTCTTCTTGGCTGCCTTGGGAATCGTGTTAGTTGTTTCTCTCTGTTTTTGGCTCATTTTCTCAATGGAGGTTGGACGCCTAGCTCTTAGTTGTTGATTGGCTGTGGTTTGAGAGCTATCGGAGCTGATTTTACAAAGTTATGTCCATTTCTATGAGGTTTGACATTGCTAGTCTGATTTTCTGTTAATGCTGTTTCTAAATCAGACTTATTAAATAATTGTAATTTGCTGGTTGAGCTTCATTTCTTTATCTTTTTGTCCTTGTAAATGTTAGAGGAAGTGATACTCTAACCAGTGTATGATTCTGGAAACTTATCTCTCTAATTTGTAGCTATTTCTATTCATTGTAAAGCTAATTAGTAGTACTAACAGCTATTTTATTTATTTGCTGCAATTTATATTTAATTACACTCCCACAATTGAGTGATTGAGTTTTAGAATAAACATCTTTCTTGTTTGTAAATTCCCTCCACAAAATAAATGGTTGTGTGGACTGTTTTTCCCCCCACGAAATAAGTGGAAAAGAGGATTTAATGGTTGAATTGCCACCTTAATAATGTTATAATCTCACCCACTGAATAAGTGGAGTATTCCCACTGCTTGTGGATGCCTGCATCAGCAGATGAATTGTAATTTCAGTTCAGTTTATTCCTAATGAGCCTTTGACCATATGCTATCACCTCGCCCACATTGGGATCTTGATGAACATTATTGGTTAGAGTTACTTTCCATGCTGATTTGCATTTAGAGCTAATGCTAATCAGTGATTTGTTGCTGGTTCGTGTGTATAATTTTGGGGAAAAAATTAAGGGGGAATATTTCAGTGACAAGTCAGTGCCCAATATCTGTCGATGGTGAAGGCGAAGGTTGTAATAAACATAAATTAAATCATTCAACCTATGCACTAACAATCTATTGTTCTTCTTATAGTGTATGTGCTCAAACATACTCCAATTGCGCTCACAACTTGAGGCACTGCACGGTTGGCTCAACACTCAAACCGCAATCCTTTGAAGATTTGGTACTTTAGCACCAATTCTCTCCAACCATGCATCTGAGATGAAAAAAAAAAGAAAAAAATCAATCTCATTGTCCAACTTTAAGTTTCAATATTTTAATAGTAATATAAAAAAAGGAAAAGTGTTAATTTTTAAACTACTATCATGCCCTTAATAAATTTTTACCTGGCTGCAATATCGATCGAGTAGCCTTGCATATATCTCGTGCAAAGAGATCCCCTTGTGCAAGTTTGAAAATCTCAATCTCGGCAACAATTTGTGCTCCAACACGAGAATCAAACAATCACTCGATGACTATGCAGAGCCCACATAAAACCTCCTAATCCACCTTGAATTCAAGGTGGAATTGGAATGTTGGATTGAGAAAATATGCTACTGCATGTAGGGGCTTGTGAAGCTGGAAGTGCCATCGTCTATCAGTGATCTCCCAAATGGGGTGATACTTATCATCAACTCCCCCATAAATGGATCTAATGGCCTCTTTGGCCCTATCCATGCTCTCATATAAGTAGCCCATTGCTGGCTTCTCCCCATTAGCAACTCGTAGTAGAACCACTAAAGGCTCTGTGAACTGCAATTATTATGAAACATTGGCATAAGAGTCAATAAAAATAAGCAAATAAAATAAAAATAAGAATGAAAATATAATGTAGAATTAGTAAACAAACTACTAATTACATTTACCTTTACGATCTCTGCAGTAGGTACCCAAAAGCCTTGCTCATTAAAAATCCAATTTGACACTTCTTCCCTTGCATTTGTCTTAGCATATAATGAGGAAATCCACTCCTCACTAACTAATATACACCTCAAAGCGCCCTTTGACTGCAGCAAGGATTGTAGTGTAATGAAATTGCGAGCCAAGCAGATTATCCCAGGGCAAGCCAACTCCATCTGCCCTATGTATTGCCTCATAATGTTGAGGACCCATGTGTGATTATATATGAGTTTACAAAAATTCTTTGTGGTCTCCACACATGCTTTGATCCATGCAATCTTGCCAAGATCCTTCAATATGAGGTCAAGGCAATGAGCAGCACAAGGTGTCCAAAACAATGATGGGTGCCTATCCATCAGTAGTCTACCTACAGCAACATAAATTGCTTATCCGTGACTAGTTGCACCACATTCTCCTCCCCTACATTAGCCAAGACTCCCTCCAAAGCCTTGCAAAGGAATTTAGCATTTTTGGTGTTCCCAAACATCAATAGATTTGATGAACACGGTGCCACCTGAAAAAGAAACAAAATCGATGATTCAATAAAAAATAAATTCAAAATCTTGATTGTTAATCACTAAATCAATGCATTTTAGGAAGTAAAATATTTACATGAGGAAGAAACAAGAAAATTGAGCAATGTTTTGTTTCTTCTATCGGTCCAAACATCGGTCATGATGGTGCAACCCTTCTTCCTCCATGTGTCGCTGCTCCTCTATTGTGGCTTTCATATCGGCCACCTTTTGGGACAAAATGGGGCCCTTTATCTCCTCATCATTAGGGGCTTTGAACCCCACCCCACAAACAGTAATGGCATCAACCATCTTTTTCCAATAAGAAGACCTAACACAAATAAATTAAATAAAATAAGTATTGTAAAATGTAGAATTTCAACTTGAATTTAACATATCTCTAAAAATAAAAATTCAAGAGACAAAGAATCAACTATCTACCTATATATTTTAAAACAAAACAAAAAGATGAATTTCCTTGCTGCATGGAATGGAATATCGCAATAGAACCAAAAGTCTCCAATTGTACTTTTTGTTGCATCATGTTTATCTTTGTTCCAACTCATGCTCTCAAGTGACGGTTGGGAACTCAGAGTAGTGTGGGGCAAAATATATGAATCCAACCTAGATGCACAAACTCTAGGCCCAATGCTAACATTGCCACTAGCACTACCAACATCTAGTGATGGAGGAAATGGAGGCATGGAAGAAGAAGTATCTCCAACTCCACCAATAGCTTCCATCTCCTCTCTTTGCCTCTTTTTTAATTCTTTTTGCTACTCAAAGATTTCCAATTGAACTTGCACTTCACGCATAACCTTAGTAGGGACTTTTGGGCATGGATTAGCATCTCAACCTCATATATGTGCAAGGTGGTATTTCAATCTATTAATGCCTCCCACCATGCATAGTTGTTTTGCAATGAAAACATGTTACCTCTCCTTTTTTTTGTCTAGGGATAATAAGGGCATGTTTCCAACATGGGCCCTTTCTAGTTTGAGACATTGTGAATGTGATAGAGACAATTTATAAATATAAACAATGTTGCAATAACACATAAATTCAAAAAAAGTAAAAATAACATTCAAAGTTCCAAAGTTTATAATTAAACTAATATTAAAAAACCTAGGGTTTGTAACTATAAAACTATTTGTTTTTTACAAGAACACCTAGGGTTTGTTCAACACAGTATTCCATGGGGACGGGGGGACGGCAGGGGACGCGTTTCGGGGACGTGGGGACAGAGGGTCTAAGTTTGGGGGCGGCGGGAATAGTTGTAAAAAGATGTATAAGTATAAAAATTATACATCTTGGAGACTAGGGGTCCCCTAGATGTCTTGAGGACACCCTAGCATCCTCGAAGTCCTAGCGGTGTCTTGGAGACAACCACACTAGTGGTGGGATGGTGACGCTGGTGGTGGATGCCCCCCCAGTCCCCAAGTCTCCGAGACGTCCCCATCTAGAAAATGTCGGGGTTTTTTGGGGGGACGCGTCCCCGTGGAACACTAGTTCAACAAAAAACATACACACCTGCGGTTTTTTCTTTGTTTCACTAAAATAAAACAGATAAAAGAAAGAAGAAATAAAGAAGAGAAATGAAGTTTTGGTTTAAAAAAAACAAAAAAAACCTTCAAAATTCCAACTTACCTCTTAAATCTTCTTTGAAATCAATGGAGATCTCTTTCCAATCCCTTGTAGACTCCTCTAGATGCACCAAGATCACCTCCGAACCTACTCAAATGTGATTCAACAACCAAATTTTGCTCGATCTCCTTGCTGGTTTTCCTTCAATGCAAATATATTTTGGCTCTAATATCTCTTTTTTCTTTCTTCCTTGGCTTGAAAATGAAATGAAGTGTCTTTTGGAGTCAAAGAGGCAAATATAAAATCAAAAAGTGTAACTTGAAATGCTTATATGTGTTTTTTTTATGTTTTTAACTTATCCAGCCGCGGTCGAGTCTGAGGCTCAGGACTCACCCAAAACCAGCAAGTCTAGCGAGTACTCGACTCCCAAGTCTCCTAGACTCGTCAATCCTGGCTTGGCTTGCGACTCGCCAAGTCTAGACAAGTCTAAGCAAGTCTTGTAACACTGCATTTAAGAGATCATGCATAAACATTTATGATAGTGCAACAAAATAATTTCCTTTTGTTTACAAACACTATGACATGGATAATCCAACATTATTTGTTCACTACAGATACAAATGGATCAAAGTTCTTCTTTCATTCCACAACGGAATGCATGTTTTGATTCTCTATGTATTCTAGTTATGAAGGCTTCCTCATCTTTGTCTAGATAATTACTATTCCTAAGTCTAACTTCACTTATTAGCAGATGAGTTTTAGTGTGCCTAGATTCTATAAGGTTTGACATTCTGTATATTAGAAACATACACAAATTTGAAATTCCAATATTGCCTGCCTAATATGAAATGTTAGGTAGGAGTTGTGTTCCATAAAGAGCACAATTTTGAAGAAGGCCTTAAGCGTTACATCTTTTGCTGAAAAAGTAAAGGGCCAAATTTGCTTGTGTAAGTTTTAACTTTGCAATATTAAAAATATAGTTGACTTATATAATCTGGGTAGCTTCTAAAGAAGATATCAAACACCAGTTCTATCTGACAGTGCGACAGAACTTCTTAAAACAGCTGAATATGCACATTTTCTAAATCTAGACAATAAAAAATCAATCTTACATATTAAATATCATCCTTAACCTTTCAGTTTACACCTAACCGTCTGTTTTTGTCCATGACTAGTTAAGAAAAGACCATAGAACTTGTTGTATCAAAAAGCTCAAACTTTATCATTGTTGCAATAGGTAGCAAGGATAGCTATAAAAGGAATCGGAAACAATGACAATACAATTAAAAAACAAGGCGAGGAAATTGCATGATTTGAAAGGAACCTGAAATAAAATAATTCTTACCATGGAAGTCTAAATGCTCTTCATCGTCCTCTGGCATACAAAATCTCCGATGCCCAGATGATGAAACTGCCAATGGAAGATTTGGATGGAAAGAAAATCCGTTCACAGTGTCTGATTATGAGGCAAGTTGAAAAGAAAAATAGGAATGAGTAAAACTAAAAATGTCTCTTTTCTAGTTCAACTGCGACATATACATTCTGAAAAAGATAACCATCACAGATAACCAGATATGCATAAGAAAAAGGCTCTTCCAATCCCTAGAATACTTGCCAAAAGAAGCTTGGAAGTTTGTCACCCACTCCCCAGTTTGCAGATCATACACATTTACTCTGCCATCCTATCAGCAAAGGAAGAAGATTTACAAGATATTTCAACTTTAGGTTCAAATTATAAGCACCTGATATCAAAGAAGTTGAAACTAAACAACTTAAACGGAAATAATTGAACTGACCTGTCCACCAGTGCCCAGGTGTCGACCATAAGATTCAATGTCAAAGGCTATTCGCTGATTAGTATTTTCTGCAGACCTGTATAACCTGGAATTCCAAATAAACAACATTCATTTCATCAAACTTGATAGCACTTGAATAAACGTTAGTATGTTTCTCAGGACAATATGCTTAATATGCAAGAACATTTCATGGCAACATATTAGTTTCTCATATGCATATATAAATCCAACATGTAAATCTGATTAATGAACATTCCCAAAAAACTCATGTGCTGCTTGAAAGAGCAAAGATATAGATATTGAGACAGAGGATGCATGTGCTTTTGCAACAGACAGGTAGAGAATTCAAGGAACCATGTTTTAAACATATTTAAGATATAGCATAGTAGTATTTTATTAATGCACATAAAATAAGCATATAAGATTGCACAGAAGACTACTAAAGTGAGAGGTACAAGATTCCATGGTCTTAGTCCAACTTAAAAAATAAAAGCCTTTTATATGCTTGGTAAATGACTATTTCACATAAATCAATCCAAGTCAGGGCAAAATTTTATGCCTAGGGTTGTTGTTTAGAAGTCATCCAACTGGCTAGTCCAAAAAAAGTAATGTGACTATTTCTGCAACCATCCATGCATGTATGCATACATATGCCGACTCAACTCACACAAAGAACCATTTACATATGTGCAGCCACTTAAATCCAAAAAAAAATGACCAACAAAAAAATGGTGTTCTTTATCAAGATAAATGGACACTGCTTGCATCATATTGAACCTAGGGAAAAAGTCAAGACTTCCTTGTGAAAGCAGTAGATAGCCACAGTTTTCCAAAGCATAATCAACACCAAATCATGACCATAATAAGTATCAACTGATCAGCAGCGTATAAATTTAAAGGAAAGTTGCCAATATGATTAATCATTAAATCAAAACAACAAAAGAACATAGTCTCAGATGAATACATAGACACAAATAGAAACTCATTAACTTTACATGAGAAACCATATATGTATATAGAGTCATTAACTCTCAGAACTACTTTATCAAACAATCTATAGACATGCAAACACTTGCACAAACATAAACCCTCATTAAAGATAAATAAACATTAGATATAAACGAAATGCTCACCAAATTCCAGTTAAAGAAACTCACTTATATAAAATGCCAGCTGTATTCCGCACATCCCAGCATAAAACGTAAGGATCCTTCACAAGCATTTAATGAACCACTCAGATCAATATACAGATTAAATTTAACTAAGAAAAAGGTAATCATTTCAACTCAAAGCTCATCTGTACAAAGGAAAGAGCAATGCCCATATGAAAAGAACATCCAAGCAGATAACACGAGAAGATAATCCAAAGCTAGTCTTTAAAAGTGACTTGTGCCCTGAAATGGTCATGTTAAAAAGAAAGGGAGCTGTTTCTTTGGGGTTGATCCCTAATAGCAATAAGGATGTACAAGTTAGAACACATTTCAACCTTTTTCATTTAGAAAGCATCAAAATAGCAATACATATACAAAACACTACAAAAGGCTAGCTAATATAAGAACACCTCAAACAGTCTAAAAAAGTGTATCATTAAAACCCCTTTGTCCCCCATGTATACATAAGAGTTTTTGTTGAAATATTTCCTGTCGACATATACTTATATTTTCAAATGTACAAGTAGTGATCCATAAATCAGATCAAGAGAGTTGCTCAAAGCAATAAAAAGTTTTAACTTTCAATCAAAAGATGTTGAAGACTCAAAATCCCTTGCTATGACAGTTTTGAAGCCAACCAATCAGTCCTTAGTGACGAAGATGACCTTTGGGTGATCTAGAGCATCACAGAGAAGCCAGAAAATAGAGGAAAAGATAAAGAATCAGATTATTTTACAGTTAGTGACAAAACTGTTGATTGCAACAAGGAGCGGTTTCATAATTGGCTTGACAGTTTCTACAAACATTGGTTCATAGAGGAAGTGATTCATAACTACCCCAGCGGTTTTGGCCCCAGTGATTATGCAACCACCAATCTATGGGAAGTGATAGTTTCTTAATTGTCTTGTGAGGGCAAGGTAACAGTTACAAATGGTACCTCTTCTTCCACATAATTGTTTGTGCAAAATCTGCCCATTTGAAGATGTAAACATATAAAAAATGAAAACATTGTTGAAGGGGTGGCACTATTGGGATTTCTTTCTATATGGTTTAGAATTTGGAGCAGCAAGCTGGAGAAATAGGTTTCCATTATGGGAAGTGATAGTTTCATAATTGTCTTATGGGGGCAAGGTAACAGCTAGAAATGGTACCTTTTTTTCTTCCATGCAATTGATTGTGCAAATTGTGCCCGTTTGAAAATTGTAAACATATAAAAAAATATAAAGAACATTGTCCAAGGGGTGGCAACTTTTGTATTTTATATGGTTTACTTGGAGCAGCAAGCTGGAGAAATAGGGTTCTGTGGAGTTCCAGGCAGAGTGTGGATGTTAAATTTAGATTTTCTGTGCCATGAGCTCATTTGTAGTCTCTAATGGGCAATCATCTATATGTAATTTGCTTGCTTTGATTTCCATTGGTGTGCCAAGTCATTCTTTTTTGTCAATTTCTCTTATGATTACCAAGCTCATTACATAAAAGCACCTCCACTTTGATCTCTTAGATGTATGCTAGTGTTATGCTTGCTTTTACCTTTGAAGGAATCACCTTATGAATGCTAGTGTTATGCTTGTTTTAACCTTTGAAGGAGTCATTTGATGAATGCTACTGTTATGCTTGCTTCTACCTTTGATCCCTGGCACTATATCCACTCTGTACTGTTTGAGGTTGATGTTTCCATCTAATTGCACCTCCATTCCTTTTTGCAAAAGTGTTGATAACTTCTCAAAGTAAAATGTTTGGGTATCTGCAATCAAATGAAAGGATTTAACAATTGAACCCTACGATTATGGCAAACTTCACCAAACCAAAGCTACCATATCTTCATCATTCACTTATTTCTCAATAGTAGACAAATAATCACTTAGATCCTTCAGTTGTAAAAGGTATTCACAGATGGACCTTTGTCCTGCAACATTGAAGAAAACAAGAGGTTCATTAGATATAAGGCATGTCCAGCTTTTGATGTGTAGTATCTGTTCCTAAGATTCCCATAGAGTTGGTACCTTGTGGCACTTTAGACCTCTGGTATCAATCCATCTGCAACTAATAACTTTAGAAGAATTAAAGCTTATTTATGTCTTTTGTCAAAATTCTTGAGGTCAGCAACCATTCTTGTTTCTTTATTCAACACAAATCAATCAATGTTCAATACTCACAAATAGTGAGTATTTTATATCTCCACAAACCCAAGTATTTCTTGTTCAGTTTTTTCAGACTTGGGCAAAAAAATGGCTTGTATACTAGCCATTAAAATTCACAAATAATATAGACCCTATTTTCAACAAACCTACAAATTGGAATTCAAACTTTTATTCACACATGGAACACCATCCCCGCTGCCCCTCCTCAGTACAAAGAGCTTAAAACAATACTAGAATGGTATTCAACCAAATACTAAAGTGACATTTGACATTAAAAACAAAGTGGTATTTTAACACATCCCCCCAACATATCTTAAATTATTAAAACAAAGTGATAAAATGTAAATCACTTTAAAAAAAAGATTATTAAATATTATAACAAAGTTTAATCCAAAAAATATTTACAAAGTATTATAAATAACTGTTAGTTTTTTTTTAGATCAGAAATGTAATAAGCAGAAAAAATGCAACACATGAGACAAAGAATACAACGAGATACCCTGGGAAAACCCTCCTACTTGAGGGAGAAAAAGCCAGCAATAAATGATCTCTCTTATATATATATCAGATGAATAAGAGCAAAAATACTCAAGGCCGAACTTAATACAATGTATAGAGACAATTCTCCTTGATGCAAAATACAGAGGAATATAATTCTTCATGAAATCTGATCAGCTGCTCAAGGATGGCGATCTGCTGCTGAAGAAATGGTGAGCTGCTGATAAAGTGTGAACTTGAGAGAAATGAATTGGATTGATGTACAAATGACATGTCTTCACCTTCTTTATATACAAGGAAGGACAACCTCTTCTCTAGGTCGGCCCCTAGAGAATACAAATAATTATTTAACATATGAAGGCCAACCAGCATTTAAATAAGGGAAAATAGCTCCCTAAGCTATAAAACACCAACACCTACATGTTATTTCCAGCAATCAAAAATGCTACACGATTGATAAGGTTAGTAAGAAGATAGTTGCTCTTGGTATCAAAGACCATGGGGCTTTTCGATTTCCGTCGATATAAGGGAGGTGAATGAGAATGCTTTGATGACCAAGAGTGGGCAAGATTGCAGCTCATTTTGGCATCCAAGGTATAGGCATTTAAGTTTTGAGATAATTTCCTTATTTGGCTAAAGAAACATTCATTGATGATCTTCCTGAAATTCAGAAACGAGGAATGTGAGGAGCCAAGCTCAAAAGCAACGTAGGGTTTCATTTGATAAATGAAGAGTTTGAAGAATTAAGGTCCTTTACATGATCCATGATAATATTTGTGGGCCTATGAAGATGCCATGAATTTCTGGTGGCATAGAAATTTTTATTATTTGTAGATGAATTTTCAAGACAAATGTGGGTGTATTTTTTAAAACAAAAATCAGATGCACTTGATAAGTTCAAGAAATTCAAGCTCTTCCAAATTTCTTGACTTTTGTACTCAAGAGAGAATCCAAGGGCAATACACCACACCCTACACTCCACAGAAAAATCAAGTGGCAGAGAGGCAAAATCATACCATAATGTAGATGGCAAGTTGTTTCTTAGAAGAAAAATTTGTTCCCAATAAATATTGGGCAGAAGTAGTACATGCATATATGTATATGCTTAATTCGTCTCCAACAAAAGCAATATTCTCTTGTCGGCTTCAAGTAGTTAGTTGTTAGTTGTCGACAGTTGTGGTTTGTTTGACAATCATCAAGTGCTTTATATATACTTTACATAGTCAAGGAAAACAGTTTGATCCTTTGTCAATTATCTTTGGTTTATTCTATAAGAACTTCATGTTAATAAAAATATATTTCTATTACTCTATCTAGTATGCATTGCTATTTTTGTTCAAATTTTCAATTAATTGTTTTATCATGTTGAAGTGTAAACAAAGCTTATGTTTGATCGTGCTAAGCCTTCATTTGAGTCATGTACTCAAAGGGTAGCCCTAAAGATTATCTTTAGTTGTGTTACACAATATCATGGTGTTAACATAATCTGATCGATCTATGAATCACATCCATCACTATCTAAATGGGCTAGACAAATTGTTGTTATTTCTTATTTATAGTTATAATATAGTCTAATCTAATAAATGAATATCAATATGCATTTCAAAATTGTCTTGGGGATTGTTTTCATTTGTATTTGTAAGGGCTAGATGAGTTACGTAACTGATCATATGATCATATGAGATGCCCTCCCGAATGTCGTTACCAATTTACCTAGAAATGTAATGATTTTAAATATTGCTATTTCCACTACAATCTGATCAGACACCAATTACAACTTACCAAAGAAATGAAACCGGATCTGATAGAAATACCTTCAATTGACAAATGCCAAACCAAATGTATTTGATCACATAGACTAACTCATTTAGCTGCTCACTTTGTAACTAATGATCATGTAAAGAAGCCAGTTACAACACCATGCGCTACTTAACAATTTACCGAAATAACTCAACACAGAGTGAGACAAATACTGAACAGAATAATCATACGCCAACGGATTTATGAACCGTTTTGTAGTGTATTAACAAAATATTGCTACATAAATAAATATGATTGATTTCAGAGTAAAGGCAATCTTAACTAGTGAGTACGAATTAACAATTTCGCATATGCCAAGCCCGCTGATGAAGGGCGTCGCTCCTACCAACAGACCTGATACTTAGATGATGTCAACTCTTTCTTCAATCGACCGTCGTTCTTACACCGTCTCTTCACCACTTCCTTTCTTGTTCGGTGATCAAAATGCTTTTGAAGATGCCGCACACCTATTATAGCACTCCCAATGGTTGTCGTAAAGGAATGAGTACCAGCGGTGATGATTCGGGTATGGAGTTAGATGACTAAGAATAGATCACCACTGGTCGACACCAATCCACAGCATCAAATGTAAGTCCAAGCCCCGTGCCAATAGATAGACGAGCCCATGTGTGAGTTAGCAAAGAATGATCACTGGGCCATATAGCTTATGGGGATATCGCTTCTCTTGATGGCGAGAGTCGAAGACTACGCAGCCATCATGACACCAAAAATCTCCCGGCTGCTCCGCTTGAGATAGACAACCATGCCTGATGGAGTCGGATGGATACGGATTCCTGGAGTCTACACAAGTCGAATGAATAAGTGCCTGGAAAGAGACGAATAGAGAGATGCTAACACGAAATCTCCAGTTCCCAACTACGTTGAGTACCTAGATGCCACGCAAGAACGACTAAATCTTCCTCAATAATTGGCAAGATCAATTCCAATTCTGTGATGATTTGATAAGAAACGCCTTCCAAAATAAATACTTCTCTGTTATGAAGTTGGCCAAAAGAAAAGAGAAAATCGAAATATTATTTGCGCCTTCCCAGGAGAGGTCAGCCAAAAAATGTAAATTTAAATGTTATTTTATAATAATTTAAATTTATTTATTATTTAATATTTAACTATTATTTATTATTATTTATTTAATATTATTTTAAAATTCAGATTGGTGTTAAAAAACACCGTTATGAATTTTCCCTCCAAAATTACTTAAGTTATTTCAGGGACACTACAGATGAGCATAAGTATGACAAAATAGAAGAAATTGCTAGTAGAAATGGGGGAGTGGAAACCATGAGGCATTCAAATTGAAAGCTATTGAGTTTTTAGCTCACATAGGAACTTCCGGGCAGGTTCAGTGTGAACGTGTGGAAAGAGTTCAAATGATTCGAGTTATTCTATTTTGTATTTGACTTTTAAGAATTAAAGTGAAAGTTTTTTATTTAGCTAATTAAGTCTAATAAAGTGTAGATGAACATTAATGATTTAGACTTATCTTCCATCTCATCCTTGTAAGTGGTAAGGATACTTTTTGTAAGTTGATTTTTGGAAGATTAGAATTTTGGCTGAATTAGTGTAAAGTAGGAGCAAGATAGACAGTTGATATTTAGAATGGTTTTCAAAGGAATGACTACGATTTTCACAGACTTTAATTTCGAATGTAATAAATCATAACATAGTACATGTTGATTTATGTGCAGTTGGGGAGGTTTCCTTATAAGTTTTTCAATGGATTGAATGTGTAATTATATGTGTATGCTTTCACATTTTCAATTTTTCATTATTGTGTGATTGATGCAATGTTATTTAACATTAGGATATAGTCACTAAGGTTTAAAAGATGTATCAAAAGCTCTTTTGGAAGCGCATTTATTTTCAAGTGCCAACTGAAAAATTTGGCCCAATATGCCAAGGGGCCATTCAACGAAAGAAATCCTTTACAGCAATTTAAAATAACTAATGACATAAAAAGGGCAAATGATGTAGTGCGGATTCTACATTGGAATTGTATATTTGCAGCCATAGGTTAGCATTACTAGGATTTATGCACAACTTCTCTGCATATCCAGTTGAGGTGTTGGTCTTTGTAATAAATTCACACTTAAAGAGAGCTGAAATTATTAGATTCTACAATGGAGAGATTTGCACACCATCTGCTAGCGGCCCTTCCTCTAGGACTTCCAAGCACGTTTCTATAAGCCTAAAATTTTAACTTTTGAGATGAGCATAGTAGAAGCCAAGGGAAAGAGAAAGGTCGTAGTTCAACTCTAAACTAAATTACAATTTTTTTTGATGTGCAAGCGCAAGAGGTGGATGATGCCATTAGAAAATTCTTCTTTGCCAATGGCATTTTATTCCATGTTGCTCAAACTCCTTATTTCAATGAAGCTTTTTCAAAAGCATGCAAAGCTAGTCATTCTTATGTGCCTCTTGGTGAAACCAAATTGAGAACTACCATCCTAAAAAAATTGTTGTAAAGTTGTTGATGGAGAAGATGAATACCACATGAATGACTCATGGATGCTCTACTATCACGGAAAGGTGGATGTATACGAGCCACCACTCACTCAGTAATTTTATAGTCACATGGATATAAGGTCCTTATTTCCTTGCAGTTGTTGATTGCTCTTGAGATTTCAAGGACACTGAATTTTTGTTCCATATTTTGAGGGATATTGTTGACAAGCTTGGAACTTCCAATGTAGTGTAGTTACTTACAAAGCAGCATTTGTGTGCAAGGAATACGGAAGTTACTTGAGGCAACTCATAACCACATTTATTGGACCCCATGCTGTGTGCATGCAATTAATAACAAAATAATTAAGCAAATCAAACACATTGTGGCAAGTGCAAGGGAGGTGTAGATGTTCATATGCAACCACCACACCTCATTAGCATTATTTTGATCATTTTCAAATAAGGAGTTCCTCAAACCAGTTAAGACTCAATTTGCATCTTATTTCATTTTATTGGAGACAACGCTTAAGTTGCATGAGCCCTTACAACTAAAGATTATGACACAAGAAGGATTAATTTGGGGGAATGTGGGGTAGGTCAAGGGAAGAGAGTGCAGGAATATGAGGTGGTAAACAGTTCTTCTTGGTCAGATATGAAACACATTCCATCTATTGTATCCCCTATATTTATTATCATCAAATATAGGAACTCTAACAATCCGAACATTGTTGACATCTATGAATGCATTGATGGCACACCTAACCAAAAGATGGTTGTGACTTGTCATAGAGACCCCACCTTGCAATTCTCTCATGGGCTGAGCATTTAGCATAGGTGAGAGAAGCTGAAGTTGAACACACCTTTACAAATGGTTGCATATGCAGTGAATTCCAAATGATTCATGGAAAAGCCTAGTAGAGCTTCTCCTGTTGATGATGATAAGATTAACAAGGGCTTCGTAAAAGCCATCAAACATTTGTATAGTATGGAGGGTATTACAACAATCAGAGCTCCACTAAGCAAGGGATAAAAAATATGGCATAAGAAAAGCCAATAAGCTCATAGTATGTAATATCCCTAATGGGGATCTGCCCTAAAATTCTGATTTTTATTTATGCTCAAACCCTAATTCTGATTTCTGATTTTTATTTTCTGATTTCAAACAAAATATCACAGCGAACATACAAGTGCCCAAACATGACAAATAATGCTACCAATTGATATTCATATCAAACATGAAATCCACCATGGAAAACACAAGATAGGGCATCCAAATGCAACATACAGATCTGATTTTCTTTAGATAACTTCTGCTGTTACAAAACTGAATATTCTGGACTGATTTTACAAGGAACGCAAGCACTCAAACAGGCCAAACATATGCCCAGATTTCTACTATACAAATCAGATCTGAAATTATGATAATACATACCAAATATATGCAAAATAGTCTTCAAATATCAAACCCTAGATGGGCGAAATTCCTCCTTGGTAAGTACTTAGGGTTTGCTGCTCCAAATAATGCAAAATCGCCCTCCAAAGGTGGGTGCTCAGGTCTGCTCCAAATGTGATCTTCAAATCTGATTATGCAATGATGCTCTAAACCTCCAATTGTCTCCAATGAAGTGCAAATAGAACTCTGTTATGAGTCCTCCACAAGATGAGCTAGGTTTTCGTTCAACTCACCGTATTCACAAGGGTTTTCATCCTTGGAATTAAGCCCAACCAAAGTTGCAGCCAAAGAGAAGAATCTCCAAATGAAAAAATGATATGAATGAATGCCAAATGACTTGCACTTTACTTTCTTTTACAGCACTCCCAAAATAACCTTAACAAGGCCGACCTCCTTTATTTTATTTTATTTATTTATTTATTTATTTCCCTTCAACCTTGGCTGACCCCAATAGAGTATTCTTATTTTATTTTATTTATTCTTTATTTATTTATTTAATTTGTTTAATTATATTATTTATATTTTAATATTATATAATATATATACTAGTGTTTAAAAACACTATTAAAATAGGGTGGATTTAGGGCAGAAAAAGGGGACATTACAGTTCTCCCTTCCTGCAATTGTTTGCCCACAAGCAATGATAAGCATACACCAACTAGATCCCAAATCCTGATATCATCACATCCGGAAAACATGAAGAGATAGAAGCATCTCAAAGTGCTAGCAACACCAAACGACTCTCCAACCCCTATAGATCTCTAGTGGATATGTAGAGCATCCCTCACAAGTGCAAGAAAACATATAATCACTCCTAGGTTGTTGATGTAGAACAGAACAGCACTCTCCCAACTGAAAATCAAACCCAAGTGAGTGCAAATACCATCGTCAATGTCATATGATGATAGAATTTCATCCATATGCCATCCTCCAATGATGAAGAGATGATCCAAGACTATCCAAAACACTCAAACAGCCATTGTCCCCCAAGTATCTTGTAGGATTTCCATGTGCAATAAAGTAGAACAGCCATCCCTCATCAATGTATGGAGTGAAACCCCATAAACTAGGGCTGTAACGCTAATGCCATCATGCTTACTTCCATAACCTACATCATAGTCTCACCCAAGTGAGTGCAAATACCATTGTCAATGTCATATGATGATAGAATTTCATCCATATGCCATCCTCCAATGATGAAGAGATGATCCAAGACTATCCAAAACACTCAAACAGCCATTGTCCCCCAAGTATCTTGTAGGATTTCCATGTGCAATAAAGTAGAACAGCCATCCCTCATCAACGTATGGAGTGGAACCCCATAAACTAGGGCTGGAACGCTAATGCCATCATGCTTACTTCCATAACCTACATCATCGTCTAGCTGAAATACAAACATTAGAGGTTCAAAATCAAATAGCATAGCAATACCTCCATACCTAGGATCATAGTTCAGCTGAAGTTTCATTCCTCCAAGTGTATGCCACACAAATGCAAGTGTCTCCATCCTCAATCCATGAAGTAAGGCAGCCACAGACTCAACCAAAGGATCATCATTATGAGAGGATTGGATCTCATCAAGTGTGCCATGAATGCTCAAGGACCAAACCAAATCTGCATCACCCATGTCTCCATCTACATATGTAGTCGTAGCACTAGTGGCTGATCCACTAAGTGTGTGCTCAACTACTCCACCAAACTCTGACTTGAGCCTTCAATGGGCTCTCAACTAGAGGTAACTCATGAGCCTCAAGATGTAAATCAGGTACACAAACAGAATTTTCTGAATCATACTTCTTCTCTAGTGCACCCAAATCCGCATACTCTTCTTGCTTGCTCGCCTCTAAGTATTCCTCCCTTGGAAGAAGTAGAGATCTAAGGCATGATCCCCTTTATTCCCTTGCTTGATCTAGCTGTTTGCAACGTTCCTTGACCTCCTATAGGTGTTGTCTTGCTTGGGCAGCCAGCAACTTTTCCATCCTAGCTCTTTACAACCATCCATCACACATGACTTGAGTCTTCTTGACATCTTCCATGGTATGATATACAAAATCAGACGTGTTGTGGCTTGAATCTTCAACACCTTCCTCATGTTTAACACCCAAGTTATGAGTGCCAACATTGGGAGACTTTTCCACCTCATTTTCCCCATGTGAAGTAGCTGCTATCTCATGAATATGTGAGGAAATAGGGCTGCTGTTACAAAACAGAAAATCTGCACTTTCATCATACCTCTTTGTAGAGTGTCTTCAAGGAACTCAAGCAAATCTTCATCCCTTGTTGAATGTCCATCATCAAGTGCTAGTCCAATAGGTGTGTCTAAGTGACCTTACAAACTCTATCCCATGGCTGCAAGCTGAGTCTTCATGTGTATGTGTCTCTTCTACCTTCATGACTTCATCATAGGACCCTTCAAATTCCTCCTCCATGTCCCCACTTCTTGCCATCTTCATGTTGCACTGTTTTTCATCGGAAGTAACTGACATAGAAGTCCAAAATTTTGTTGTGTATGATGAAAAGTGTGCCATGCTCAACTCCTTACAAAGCTTATCCTCATGCTCTTCCAATTCTTGAAGAGCCCTCTAAGTGCTCCTCAAAGAATCCACTGCATCCTCAAGCTCAAGGGTGAGCTTGTCCACCTCATCCTCTTTTCTTCTCAAAGCATTCAAGCATATCTCACCAAGTGTGAGGAAATGATCTCTGTCAGCAAATGTAATGTCCCCTTCTAGGATAATCCTAAATCATGCGAATCACAAGCTTACTGTAGTTTATCACTTAAATGCTTCAAATAAGATAAATCTTGACTTAGGTCCTCTTCACTGGATGATATTGTCTTCACAAAGTTCTGATCATAAATGCACTTCCTTCCACAACTTCTTTTCTAGTTGATCTATCTTAAGATCTGCTTTAATTTCACTCATAGATTTTCCCTTGAATTATGCATCAACCCTTTTTCCCTTGACAGTATTAACACTCATATTTCCAATATACATCTAAACTGCTATTCATATTCTTCTTTAAATCTGCTTGAATATGTAAACCTTATTTTCTCTATACCAGTATATATATTCTCATATCTTTGCTAGTGTATTCTCTCCTAAGTGTCTTCCTTCCTCACTCACTTCTCATCACCTTTTATATCTCAATATTAAGATGAAGTGGTACACCCCTTGGAAAGAGATGTCTATTAAAGACACCCTCTTTTGTTAACAACCATTCAACTAATTGTTTCCTTCAATCGATGGAGAACGAAGGGAGGTTCAGATCGATTTTTTCAAATGGAAGAGTGGATTTCAAACAGTTGGAAGGGAAATTTTGGCGGCCAAAAAACCAGACTGAGAAAGCAAAGTCAAGCAAGGTAATGCCAAACTTTCTTCACACCACAATGGTCTCTTTGTTATTGGAAAACAGAGAATGGATTGATTTTGTTAGATTTCTTAAGGCTCGTGCCTTTTTTATGAGGTGGGGTGGGAAATGGCCGACTTTCACTAAGGTTAGGGCCTGGTGTGATAAAAACTGGGGTAAGGATTGTGGTCTAAAAACTCTAGAAAATGGCTTTTACTTGGTGATTTTCCACACAGCCTAGGATAAAGAATGGATCATTAACAGTGGTCTATTCATGATGGAAGGCAGGGGTTTTTTCATTCTTTACTGGATTCCAAACTTTGATCCTAACAATGCGAAGGTGGAGGAAGTGCCAATGTGGATAAGGTTGAAGAATCTTCCTCAAGAATATTGGGATCCAGAAACTCTCAAAAACATTGGAAACAAACTAGGAGTTTTTGTGAAGTTGGAGGAAGCTGTGGAAAAGTCCGATTTTAGCATGTTTCCTAGGGTTTGCATTTTAAGGCAGATAAAACACCCTTTGTCGGAAATGGTTGAGCTAAAAACAAGGGAAGGTGTCTGGCGTCAAAAGGTGGAGGTGGAGGACGCAATGGTTTCTTGTGCAAAATGTTTAGGGAAAGAACATTTAGATGGACATTGTCCAACTGTGGAGAAAGGAAAGGGGTTAGCACAAAATATTTTGGCTGAGGAGTTGGTGGCTTTAAATGAATCTACAACCTGGGAAGATCTGTGGATTTCACAAGAATGGGGTTCTCATGGGAGGCCTTTGATCAATTAGACTTGTTTGCAAACTGGAGAAGATTTAGTTTAGGGTGGTAGCCGGAAAGAGGAAATAGGTTTTATCCTTGAAAATGAGTATGAGGAAATGTCTCAAGAGAGGGAGACTCAAACCATTTGAAAGAGTCTTTTGTTAGTAAAAGCATACAACAAGCTAAGATGGAACTGGCTTCAGAAGGGATTCTAGGGAACTTGAAAAATCGAGCAAATGGAAATAATGCTCTGAATGAGCAGTTAGAATCCCCTCGAATGGGTGAAGAGGTAAATGTTGGGCAGAATAGTCTAAACAGCGTAGACGGGCTCGAACAAGTTTCTTCTATGCAAGGTTATTCACATTCTCCAAGCAAAATGGGGAGCGCAAACAAATATCCGAATGGTCGAAGTGAAAAACTTGGAGAAGTTTTGGCTCATAATTCTCCAATTGATAATAGGTAAACCTTTGAAGGTGAAACCAAGTTTTTTGAAGACAATCTATCAAGGGAAAATGAAGATGTTGTGTTCAAAGATATCCCAATTTCACCCATTAGGAATCTTGAGAGTGCCTTTGAAGGAGTTAGAGACAGTGGAGGCACCCTGGAAGATTCAGACTCTGAGATGGCGTCAGATAAGGAGCCTAGTGGTGAAGATTTGCTTGGTATGCAGGATAGCATACGAATTGTGGAAAAGAGAACAATTGAACAATCCTCTACTCAAATCAATAAGGCAAAGATTGGAGAGAAGAAAAAGCATGGTCCTAAAACTGATAGGATGCGCCTTGAAATGGTTGGGAATGCGGCAAGTCAAAGCATAGCCTTTTCCCGATAGCCATGAAAATCCTATCGTGGAATGTCAGGGGCTGCAATGCCCCTAACAAAATTCGTTTGATCAAAAGATGTTTTGATCAAACGAGGCCGGCTTTGGTTTTGCTTCAGGAAACTAAAATTAAGGAGCTAGATTTTGAGTCTTTTTTTAAATGTTTTAGTAAATGGAAATGCTCTCTTACTAGTGTCATTGGTGCATCAGGTGGCCTTGGTGTCCTTTGGAATGAATCTCTAGTAGAAGTTCAAGTTGTAAGACAAGATAGGTGTTGGCAATAGCTGTGTGTTGAATCAAAACAGCTTAGGACAAGCTTTTTTGTTTTCAATATTTATGGTCCTACTAGCTCGGCCCAGAAAAAATTGCTTTGGCAGGATCTTTCTTCTTCTTTAGATCTTGAGGATGGGAGGGTGTTTCTCTTGGGGGGGCGATTTCAATGCTATCTTGAAGCCTTCTGATAAATTAGGGGGTGTGTGTTGGGCCAGTCAAAGTCAACAGGATTTCAGTGATTTTGTTGTAAACAATAGGTTGTTTGAATTACCTTTTAAAAATGGTGATTTCACATGGACGAATAGGAGAGGGGGTTTTCTTAATATAGCTGAGAAGTTAGATCGATTCTTTCTAGTTGGGGATTGGGCTGCTCATCAATGGACTTGTGAGGCGGAGATCATTCCTATCACTGGGTCGGACCATTATCCTGTAGGCCTGAGAATCCAAGAAGAAGCCACCCCAAATCGCTGTCTTTTCAAATTTGAAGCAATGTGGTTTCGAGCTGAAGGGTTTAAGGATCTGATTGCTGGTTGGTGGAGAAGTGCCCCTGAAAGAGACGGTAATAAAGCTTTCATTTTCTTTAAGAACCTCCAATTTCTTAAAGAACAGATCAAGAAGTGGAATAGGGAATCCTTCAAGAATGTTTTTGCAGAAAAGCTAAAGTTAGAGGGTGAGCTGAAGGTACTGCATACAAAAGTGATTGAGAAGGGAATGATGGAGGATGATTTTGAGTTGGAAAAGCATCTAAACAAAGAATATTCTGAAATTTTAGCGCGGGAGGAAGTTTTTTGGAGGAAAAAATCTCGTGAATATTGGCTAAAGGAGGGGGATAGGAACACCAAATTTTTTCATAATTTTGTGAAGGTGCCTAGATCAAACAATAAAATATTTTCGATCAAGGATATGAATGGAAATGTTTTGTCTGATGCAGAGCAGATTAATAAGGAAGCAATAAGGTTTTTCTCTGAAATGTTTAAGGAAAATTCATATGCTTTAGCATCGGATCTTGGCATTTTAGACATAATCCCTAGTTCTATTTCGATGGCTCAAAATGTCATGCTTCTGGAGAAAGTTTCTTTTAAAGAAGTTAGAAGGGCTTTATTTAGTTTAGGGGGAGACAAAGCTCTAGGGCCGGATGGATTCCCAACTTGTTTTTTCCAAAAATTCTTGGATATTTTTGCTCAAGATTTGTGGGAGGTGGTGGATGAATCCAAGAAAGGTGGCTTTATACTTAAGGATTTAAACAACACTTTCATTGCTTTAATCCCTAAAAGATTGATGGTAATTTCCTTTGAGGATTATAGGCCAATTTCTTTGTGTAATACGGTCTATAAATTAATCTCTAAAGTGATTGCAAATAGGTTGAAAAGGGTTCTAGATTCAGTGATCTCAGCAGAACAGAGTGGCTTCTCCCCAAATAGGTCTATTTTTGAAGGTGTGATTGTTGCCCATGACGCCATTCATTATGTTAGAATGGCTAAAACAGAGAAGATGATGGTAAAGTTAGATATCAAAAGGGCTTATGATGAAGTCAATAGGGGTTTTCTTTTCAAAGTTTTAGAGAAATTTGGTTTCAGCAAAGAATGGGTGGCGTGGATTCAGAGTTGCATTTGCACTCTCCGATTTTCTATCTTGGTGAATGGCAGCCCTCAAGGCTTTTTGAATCCAGTAAATGAATTAGGCAAGGTGATCCTATATCACCTTTTCTCTTCATTATTCTTGCTGAGACTTTGGGTAGGTTGGTGTCCAAGAAGCGTAGGAATGACCTTTGAAAAGGCATAAAAATTGCTGAAGGAATAGACCCAATTTCTCATCTTCAATTCACTGATGATACCTTCTTGATGGGGGAAGCTTCCTTTCGAGAAGCTTGGATAATGAAAGAGACTCTTGATGTGTATGGCAGAGCTTTTCGACAATGTATCAATTGGAGGAAGTCTGAATTCTTCTTCAATACTTCCATCCATAAGCAGCTGGAAATCTGTAGAATTTTGGGGATGCATTCAGGAGCCCTTCCAAGCAAATATTTGGGCATCCCTCTCTTTGGGGGCGCCAATAAAGCAAGTGTGTGGAAAGACTTGGTTGACAGCCGTCTCAACGGAATGGATGGTTGGAAGAGCAAATGGCTAACTATTGCAGGAAGAATTCTAATGCTAAAATCTGTTATCTCGGCAATTCTGATCTTTTCTATGATGCGTCTGAGGATCCCTAAGAAGGTGATAAAATCCATTGGGCAGTGCATGAGAAAAATTTTCTAGAATGGGGCAAGTGAACAAGACAAAATCCCATTGTTAGCATGGGATAAAATATGTCGAGCCAAAGAAAAAGGTGGAGCTGGGTTGAGAGATTGGCAGCTCATGAATGAAGCTCTAGGAGCTAAGCTGGTTTGGAGCATTTATTCAAACCCTGATCTCTTATGGGTGAAAGTTTTGAAGGCTAAGTATTTGGACTCAGTAGATGACCATAGGATTTTAACAATCCGCAACCCACCTAGAGGCTCTACTATCTGGAATTTTATTGTTTCTTCCAAACCGGTAATCCAAACTCACATTTCTTGGCAAATTGGAAAGTCTCAAAGCAAAATTCTAGGATGACTCCTGTGATGGTCTACCAATTTTGCGTGAGGAGGATGGTTTTCAAGAGCTTAGGCTTATCTTTCAGCAAAGGTGAGGTGATAAGGTTTGAGATTATTTTGAACTAAAATAGGGCCCTTTAGGTCAGGAATGGGGTTGGAAGGAGCTATCAAATGAGGGGCTCTCAAATCATCAGTTGGCAAGGATGAAGGAAATTTTTAAGAAAAGACAAGTTCTGCTCTCAGAAAGTGAGGATAGAGTGGTGTGGTGTGGCTTTGTTAATGGGACTTATTCAGTCAAAATTGGCTATTAATTATTGGATTCTATAGAGGGTGAGTTTTTTGGGAAAAGAATTTATGTTAGAACAAAGATTGCTTACCTAAAGCAAGAGCTTTTGCTTGGTTAGCTATGAAGGGAAGAATTTTGTCTAGTGAGTAGAGGAAGAGGTTGGGTTTTGCAGGGCCAACAAAGTGTGTTTTGTGTGATGCGGCAGAGGAGTCTATTGACCACTTGCTCCTTCATTGTAAGGTTGCAACAGTGTGTTGGGAGAATTTAAGGCTGAAGCTAGGGTGGCAAGGTCCATTGCAAAAAACTTTAAAAGAGGTTTTTGTGAGTTGGCCCAACCCCCATAGAAAATCCCTCTTTTCAAGCATTTGGATTGCAAGCCCTTCGATAGTAATTTGGGAAATCTAGAAAGAGAGAAATAGAAGGATTTTTTTGGACAAGAAAGAACCTCAGAAAAGGCTGTTGTGTAGAATAGATCATTCGATAGAAGAAGTTGTGGGAGCAGCTGCTTCCCAACTTCAGTATCAAAGGATCCCTTTCTCTTTCTAAGATAGTAGACTTCAAAGAGCATGGCCGGGGATTAAGGTTAGGCCCTCAAAGATTGAGGAGGATCTTCCTATCAAGAAGATGGGGCCTGAGGATGTGGTTTGGGAAAAACCTTTAGAAGGATGGCACAAGGTTAATTTTGATGGGGCTGTCAAAGGCAACCCGGGGGCCTCTGGAGCAAGTGCAATTGTTCGTGACAGTCTAGGGAATATGATGGCCCTCGGGGCGAAGAAACTTGAAGAGGGAATAAACAATGTTGTTGAAGCAAAGGCTACCTTATTGGTTGTTGGTCTGGCTCGAGCTATGGGAGTCAGGCGGTTACATTTAGAGGGGGATTTGATGGTTATCACCCAAGCTATCATAAATGGAGAGGCAAAGGCTTGGCACTTACAGGTTTACATTAGATTAATTCTAAAGGAGCTTGAATCTTTTGTTGAATTTAAGGTGAGTCACGTCCGTCGAGCTGGAAATGGTGAAGCTGATAGCCTATCTAAATGGGCAGTCTCCTTTAATAATGTAGGGGAACTAAAAGTGGAAGATTTTCGTCATATGCTTTTTTGAGGATGAGGTGGCATAAATTTTTTAGTTATGTGGATTATTTGCTAGAGGTTGTTTATTGGCTTGGTCAAAAGGTGTTAACATTAATGGTGATGGAAGGTAGTTGCGTAATGGTGAGTTAACGGTTAAATGTCCTTGGAAATTTAACCAATTTTTGAAGGAACCTTTGAGGCGACAGAAGGCAGAGGTATGTCAGATCAATGGTCCTTTTTAAAAGGACAAGAGGGATCATAATCGTCCTCTTGAGATTTTGAGAATCTCGCACACATTTGAAGTTATTGTTTTTGGGAAGGTTTGTCAGAGAAGGCAGTAAATGAGGCATGATCTATGGGACGGTAGTGGCAGGGTGGCACAGTTGGCACGGATGAGACGGCTATTAAAGTTTGCAAGGAGTCTTGGAGCATTCAAATTTGGCAAAGGTGGTGTCCGAAAGGTGGAAATATTTTTGTTTCAAGGATGGAGGCCATGTATAGTTTTTCGATGCAAAGGCAGCAAAAAGGCTTTTTTGGCCCAGTGACAGCTTTTAGGCTGAAATTCCTGTTAAAATGTTCGCACAATGAGGTGGTAGAGGCAGTTTTGGAGACGCTAGGAGAGCATTTCATGGAAGCCAAGCACAGTGGAAGGTTGAATGTGGACATAGGAGCAATGATTTTCCCCTAGGGCCTTGAGTTGAATGAAGAAGTTGCAGTGGTCAAATGGGTAATGCATTTGCTCTTCGATGAGGACCTGCTCGTGGGAATGGAATTCTTTCTAGAATGGGTTGTGCCGGGAGCCGGCTATGATGTTTCAGAAGGAATAGAAGACATGGATGAAGCTGCAGAAGAAGGGTTAATTCCTTTCGTGAGGTGGCGAAGGAGGACAAATAGGGATGCCTATAAATTGGAGATATTGGCGACGTGGGAAAATTTGAAGTTGGTGCTTCGTCGGCAAGAAGCTGCAACACTTTCAGCGGAAGCAAACATCCCACGTCATTTTCCAAGGAAGAAGCGTTCTGCAAGGAGAGGTAGAGCTCGGCGAGGGAAGTTAATCAAAGGTGGAGGTTAGCGGGTGCGGTGGCTGGGTTTTTTTTTTGGTGGGTTCAGAATTTTTTGGGTTGGTGGTGAATGGTGACTTTTTGGGAAGGTGGCAATGGTGTTCTGGATTCAAAGGCTAGAGCAGTGAAGAAGGTCGAAGGTTGTGCAAGGAAGAAGAGTCGTTGAATTCTAGAGGCCAGGGGTCGAAAATGTGCATTTTGTATGTTTTTTGTAAATGGGAAGTTTTTCTGTTGAGCCCGTTTGGTTAAATGCCAATTATCTATATTCTCTTGTATGTAGTATGTAAAGGTGCATGTATTGAAATCAATGTATCTAGATGCTTTGGCGATTGTCATCCTATTAATAGTCGATGGAAGGATGGTAGGGGTTTGTATCTATTCGGCTAGGTGTATAGGGTTAGGGTTTTGGTGGGTTACTTTGAAGATGTAATGACTCTTTTAATGATATTAATAAAATAATAAAATATTATTACTGATCAAAAAAAAATATTGTATATAATAATTATAATTATAATATTAATTATAGTGGTGTTTTATATACTTGTATCTTTAATATTTATTTTATTATCATTTAAATTGTTAATATTCATATATTTATAATTACAATATTGTCTCATCATAATTGTAATTATAAAAATATTAGAACGATGATATTTTCTTTTATAATCTTATTATGTATTGTGTTATTTGTTTGCACTTATCTGTATCTCCGGGTGTTCTAATTTCGGGCACATGACAGTCCTCCCCTCCCAAATTTGCTTGTCCTCAAGCAAAAACATCTTACTTCCTTCTAGGATCTTTTCTTCGAATCAGTCACCAACGATACCCAAGTTAGTCACGTTTATATGTATGAGTTAAATGAAAATGTTCTATAATGATTACTCTATTTGAATGCAAATATATAAATATATTAAATGTATACTTATCTTAGATTTTCTTTTGTGATGGGGACATTACAAGTCTCCCCCGCTTGACATTGCTTGTCCTCACGCAATCCTTATAATTCTTTTCTTCCTTGATATCTTGATGTTCTTTGCCGATACAGTGGTCTTCATCCTAGAAAAAGATTGTAACATCTTGTTACAACTAATCTCTTTCCAAGCCCTTTGGATACCTCACTATAGAGTGTACCCAACCCTCTTGGGAAAAGATTTGGAACATCTCTTCCCAAGCCCTCTGGATACCTTATTTAAGAGTATCCAGCCTTGGAATCCTAGGAAAAGGGGTTGTAACACCTCTTCCCAGGCCCTCTGGATATCTCACTATGGTGTGTATCCAGCCCTCCTGTGAAAAGATTTGGAACATCTCTTCCCAGGCCCTCTAGATACCTTATTTAAAGATATCCAACCTTAGAATCCTAGGGAAAAGTTGTAACACCTCTTCCCAGGCCCTCTAGATACCTTATTCTTAAGTGTATCCAGCCTTGTAATCCCGAAAAATATTTTGTAACATCTCTTTCAAGCCCTCTGGATACCTTATTTTTAAGTGTACCCAGCCTTAGAATCCTAGAAAAGATTGTGACATCTCTTCCAGGCCCTCTAGATACTTGATTTCTCAAGTGTATCCAACCCTATAATCCTGGAAGCGAGCTTTTCACTTCTCAGGCCTTAGAGATACCCAATATTTTGGTGTATCCATCCTTAAGCTTTTACATGTATTATAATGTAATATTGCATACTATCCTCAAGTCATGTCCTTGTGCACAAAGGATGTCTTATTAACTTATTTTGAAGATATTACATCCAAGAGTTCAGTTTTTGCTTTAGTCAAGGGCCATCATGTTTTTCCCTTCCTAAGTTTTTTTCTTAAATGCCTTAATAGTTTCTTCTCTTTCCCATGTAGCATCTTCTTCACGAAGTCCCTTCCACTTGTTTAGAGATTCGGTAATGATCATGTTCCTCAATTTCCTTTCTCTAGTGTCTAGGATAAATTATGGCTCTTAAGATAAGTTGTCCTTCATCGTCTAGAGGAGGTAACTCAAGTAGCTCAAGCAGGAGGTAACTCAAGTAGCTCAAGCACACAAGCAAGTAGCTCAAGCGAGCAACAAGCAACTCAAGCACATAGGCAAGTAGCTCAAGCAAGTAGGCAAGTAGCTTAAGTAGACAAGCAAGTAGCCCAAGCATACAAGCAACCAACTCAAGCAAGTAGGCAACCAGCTTAAGCATGTAAGCAAGTAGCTCAAGCAAGCAAGTAGGCAACCAGCTCAAGCATGTAAGCAACTAGCTCAAGCAAGCAAGCAAGTAGGCAACCAGCTCAAGCATGTAAGCAAGTAGCTCAAGCACACACAGGAAGGCATGAGAGATGCTCTGATACCATTGTAATGTCCCCTTCTAGGATAATCCTAAATCGTGCCCTAGAATCACAAGCTTAATGTAGTTTATCACTTAAATGCTTCAAATAAGATAAATATTCACTTAGGTCCTCTTCAATGGATGATATTGTCTTCACAAAGTTCTGATCATAAATGCACTTTCTTCCACAGCTTCGTTTTTAGTTGATCTATCTTAAGATCTGCTTTAATTTCGCTCATAGATTTTCCCTTGAATCATGCATCACCCCTTTTTCCCTTGACAGTATTAACACTCATATTTCCGATATACATCTAGACTACTCTTCATATTCTTCTTTAAATCTGCTTGAATACACAAACCTTATTTTCTCTATACCAGTATATATATTCTCGTATCTTTGCTGGTGTATTCTCTCCTAAGTGTCTTCCTTCCTCACTCACTTCTGATTGTTGATGTTATAGCTTCGGGTTTCATCCTTCACCCGATTTAATTGATGGTCAAATAAATAAAGTCAAGGCTACTTATTTATTTGAGTGCATCCCAAGTGAAGCGGCACCCCTACTTTAAATTGTAATCTATATTTTATTTATGATGGCCGACTTTAATTAAAAGTTCGCCACCTTTTGTAAAAGACGCATCTCCTTGAATGAGGCCAACATCTCATGAAGAGTCACTTCGATATGCATAAATACAAGGCATCTCACCTTCATTTGATATCCAATTAGTTTTAAGACAAGTTCGCATAAATTCTAAGTGGAGTTCGATATCTTCAGCAAATCGATTTTGTTAAATTTAGTGATCAGATTTAAATGCACAGAAATTAATTCAAAATCAGACACAATAACACAGCAAATACCCTGGGAAAACCCTCCTCTTGAGGGAGAAAAACCCAACAACAATATATCACTTATATATTGATATGTAATTCAAGAATCTCATTTACAAAGGCCGATATGAAGGCCAACAAAAGACACTACAAACTGATGTAGATGCACAGCAATAAGACTCAGCCTTGTACAATTCTTCAACCTGCTCCTCTATAGAATTCGCTCTATGACTGTGACGACTTATGATGAATATGAACTGAAATGCTAATTGTTGGATGATTTACAAATGAGAGAATCAACGAATATATACACAATGATAAGAGGAGGACGTGCCTCTTCACCATCAGGTCGGCCAGCATAGAAAGATGAACCCTTTCATAGAGACGCATCTAAAGAGATAAGTCAGGTTCATAAGAACTCTAGCCTCTTAGATAAATCGCGTCCCAAGGAGGAATGAGGTCAGCCTCATTAACATGTGACTTCTCATTAAATCATGCCTCTTCAATAAACAAATATAAATCATCATTAATAAATGACGCCTCTTGATGCTCTATAAATTAAATAGTCCTCTGAGCTATAATTTAATTTATCAAATGATGGCTGGAAGAATACGACTGAAGCTGTATCATAAACATCAACAGATTTATTGCCTTAAGGAGATTGGCATTGAGAGAAGTCATTATTGTTTGTTCAAATCACATCTAGAGAGGTATTGTTATCATTGCATCATATCGGCCTTGTATTTGGCCTTATTGTAAAGCAAGTTGGTGGTCATTTATTCAATATATAAGTGATATATTGTTGTTGACTTTTTCTCCCTCAAGAAGGAGGGTTTTCCCAGGGTATATGTTGTGTTATATTGTTCAGATTTGTTTTATTTCTGCTTAATTTAAATCTGGTTATAAAACTAACACTCATCACCTTTTATATCTCAATATTAAGATGAATTGGTACACCCCTTGGGAAGAGATGTCTATTAAAGACACCCTCTTTAGTCAACAACCATTCAACTAATTGTTGCCTTTTGTAATGTCCATTATAGGATTCTTATAAATTTTATCTTTGACCTAATAAATTGGAAACTCAAGCTTTGCAATTAAGAAATATATATCCGCACTATTCCCTTCCATGATCTTTATTGACATATCTTCATATATTTCTCGCATTCTCTATCATTCCTGATTGATATTTCTTCATATATTTATTGTTCTCATATATATAGATATATAGATATACTCCATCATTACATTTTATTTGACTCTCCTTTGATAACCTTTATATATATTCTATACTCATTGCTCTTCACTCTAATATTCCTTTAGAAATTATGTTGTGTTTTAAGATGTGTCTTTTATTCTTCCCCATAAGATCTGCCCCTATACTTCTGCTTTTTTTATTCACATAATCTTTTCCTGCCTTAATATTTATGTTGCATATTCTTTTATTCATTTCCATTATCCCTTTCCAATTCCATTCGATGCCTTGCTTTCTTCTATAAAATTTGAATTTATAGCTTCTCCCACTTTGGAGAAGAGGTGTGATCACTTAGAAAGAGTCATACTCTTTTGTAAGTGAGCACTTATGGAAAGTTACACCTTTTCAATAATATTTCTTAACCTCTGCCTTAAGGGTTACTTTATTGTGGACGGGTTTTTTCTTATTGATATTAAATGCTTCTTTAAAATATATTTATTATTATTGTTTTATATTTTATTTTATTGGCTTTTATTTTATTTTATTTTATTTCAATTAATTTATCATATAAATTATTAATTCAATATTTATTTTATTATTTAATTTTGTCAATATTTATATTTATAATATTGTATATAATAATTATAATTATAATGGTGTTTTATATTCTTGTATCTTTAATATTTATTTTATTATCATTTAAAATATTAATATTTATATATTTATAATTACAATATTATCTCATGATAATTGTAATTATAAAAATATTAGAACAATGATATTTTCTTTTATAATCTTATTATGTATTGTGTTATTTGTTTGCATTTATCTATATCTCTGGGTATTCTAATTTCGGGGACATGACAGCAAATAAGTGTAGGTAGTTTGACTTCACTACCACCAAAGCCTCCTGGAGTCTGTGCAAGTCATCAAGAGATAGACCTCCTTCAAACCCTTCATGCTTCCCTAGAGCCTTCCAACACAAACTTGCCATCATCTTATAAACATGATCAAAATGAGTTAGGGCTGCCACAATCTTACGTTTGTTTACCTTCAATTGTTTTTCCAAGTGATGTGACTTATGAGACAACACCTCCATGCAATATTTTTGATTGGTCTTCATGATCATGCTCCTTCAAATAGGCTTCCTTCATGGCCTCTTCTTCAATACATCCATGTGTAAAAACTAGGCCATCATCATGCTCCATCAAAGGATCTCCATCAAAATAATCAGTAGAGTATTCTACATCATGATCTTCCTCAATGGTTGATCGAGAAAGAGTATGCACAGCTATAACCTCCTTAACCACCAAGGGATCCTTCAAATCTTGGAATGTCAAATCAATCTTATCCAATTCACTTTGTTCACTACATACTGAAATTTTTAATTGCTCACATATGTATGAGCAACATCCAATTTAAGGACACCCAAACCACAATTTGATTCCTTGCCAAAATGATGTAAAGGTGATGAAGCAATGCTAAGCTCAATTAATAAAACATCACAAGAACCATACCTTCATGTAGCTGATCTAACATGGCTGGTTTGACAATCTCCATGGCAATATCTTTTTTCAATCTTCATGTGCTCTTCATTTGCAACTTCAATAGGTGAATCTCCTTTGTCCTTGTCCTTATAGGGCTGGAGTGAACTTTTGAACATGTCTTTGGGGCTGCACGCTGACTAATTTTTGTCCTCCTCATAATTACTTGTAGGTTGTAGGTCGCAAACAAGTACTTCTTCTTCCCTTTTTACATCTTTTCTTCTTCTCAAAAAATTTCTTCTTCTTCTTTTGGTTCACCCAAAAATTGATTGAATGTGAGAACATCTCAAAATTTCTTAGGAAGAGAGTAGTATTCATTAAATCTGGTATAGACTTTAGCTATTGTTGGTGAGGCATATCTATGAAGCATGGTCACATCCATAGTTCCAAACGTAGAACACACATCAATCAACTACTTTAATCTGATATGCAAATGCTAACACCACAGGCTAGCAAGATCAAGGCTCTGATACCACTATAATATCCCCAATGGGGATCTGCCCTAAAATTCTGATTTTTATTTATACTCAAACCCCAATTCTGATTTTTAATTTTTATTTTCCGATTTCAAACAAAATATCACAGCGAACATACAAGTACCCAAACATGAAAAACAAACATGCTAAATGATGCTACCAATTGATATTCATATCAAACATGAAATCCACCATACAAAACACAAGATAGGGCATCCAAATGCAACATACAGATTTGATTTTCTGTAGATAACTTCTGCTGTTACAAAACTGAATATTCTGGACTGATTTTACAAGGAACTCAAAGGCTCAAATATGCCAACATATGCCCAGATTTCTGCTCTACAAATCAGATCTGAAACTATGATAATACATACCAAATATATGCAAAATAGTCTTCAAATATCAAACCCTATATAGGTGAAATTCCTCCTTGGTAAGTGCTTAGGGTTTGCTACTCCAAATAATGCAAAATCGCCCTCCAAAGGTGGGCGCTCAAGTCTGCTCCAAGTGGCACTCCAAATTAGGGCAAAACGCTAATGCAATCTGCTCACAAAATGCCCTAACAATGCTGCTTCAAATCTGACTATGAATTGATGCTCCAAACCTCCAATTGTCTCCAATAAAGTGCAAATAGAACTCCATTATGAGTCCTCCACAAGATGAGCTAGGTTTTCATCGAACTCACCATATTCACAAGGGTTTTCGTCCTTGGAATTAAACCCAACCAAAGTTGCAGCCAAAGAGAAGAATCTCCAAATGATATGAATGGATGCCAAATGACTTGCACTTTACTTTCTTTTATAGCCCTCCCAAAATAACCTTAACAAGGCCAACCTCCTTTATTTTTATTTATTTTATTTTATTTCATTTTTTTTATTTATTTTTTTTATTTTATTTTTTATAGTTTATGTTTTGTTTTTTTGTTTTTTTATTTTATTTCCCTCAAATCTTGGCCAACCCCAATAGAGTATTCTTATTTTATTTTATTTACTATTTATTTATTTAATTATATTATTTATATTTTAATATTATATAATATATATGCTAGTGTTTAAAAACACTATTAAAATAGGGTGGATTTAGGGCAGAAAAGGGGGACATTACATAGTAGTTGCATGAGACTTTGTTATAGCTATGAACAATCACTATTCGCCTTCTTCAACAGATTTCTATGTCTTCTACTGCTGATAAGAGTTGGTCTACATATAGCTTTATCTGCTCCATTACAAGGAACAAAATACTTTAGGAGAGCAAAGAATCTTGTTGCGCCCCTTCCTTACCCTCAGTTTATACACAAAGCGATGCTTTATATAGATCAAGTAGCAGATACATATATAATGTAAGTGACCTCAATGGCCATTACCTATAGGGGATAGGGATAAACAAATGCTTTGACTTGAAAGTGTATATTTGCGTATACATGTGAAACATCCCTTTAAGCATGCTGCTGCTTGTGCACATTTACCACATCAACCAATTCCAACATTTTCGTCTTGTGATCAAATTCCTTACCAGGTGGCAGACATGCTTCTATCAACTCTTTCTATGTACAATGTTTGAATTCTTTTGACTGGTGGATTACAAGGTCAATTGGTTAGGTCTTGAAGTCTGGGAACCACAAGCAGGGGTGAATTTCTCTAGAAGTGGAGTTTGTTCACCTCCTTGGGAGTGTGATTTGCTGTAACCATGTAATATTTTAAACCTAATGGTTTTATAAAGATCATGCCCCTAAAACAAAGGCTTTGAGAGTGTTAGTGTTTATAGCTTCGGGAGCTATTTTCCCTTAGTTCAAGGCTGGTCGGCCTTCATGTTGCAATTAATATTTTATATTTTTTTCTTCTAAAGGAGCCGACCTAAATGAGAAGTCACCTAGTTTTGTATATATACAAGGTGGTGCTCATTCATTTCAACATCAAGTCATTTTCTCATTTTGCATTCTTTCAAGGAGGAGTTCGCATTTGTAGCAGCAGTTCAATCTCAAGGACAATCAAAATAATTCACTCAAGTTCGCACTTTCAGCAGTTCACCATTTCTTCAAGCAGCAGATTATCATCTTTGAGCAGCAGACCAAATTACTGAAGAAGTGTATTCGTTTGTGATTCGCATCAAGGAGAGGTGTTACTATTCTTTGTATGAGAATCGGCCATGCTTAGGGCCTGATTACTTTGTATGCAGAACTCTGCTCTTATTCATTTGATTTATATATAGGAGAGATTATTTCTTGCTGGGTTTTTCTCCCTTGAGTAGGAGGGTTTTCCCAGGGTATCTGCTGTGTTCATTGTTCCATGTGTTGTTGTATTTCTGCTTATTTACATTTCTGCTCATAAAACTAACAGAGAGAAGTCTATCTTCATATTGCATGTAAAAGAAATTCCAAGGGCAGTATTAGAGGAACACTTCAGCACTTGAAATAATTACAATACCATTCTAATCCACAAAGTGTTTAAATTTAATTTTAACCAGAAAAGACTATGATGTTATCCATTTCCTCTATCATTTAAGATAAAAGGGGCACATTAAGAATTGAACAGTATAGTGACACATGAATAACATCGTGCCTTCGGAAAATGCACTTAATTATTTACAGCTGAACAATTACCTTGCGCCCCCCAGTGTAAAGATAGTTTCCATCTCTTGAGAAAAGAACCTGTTCAGCCACAATCCAATATCATAATTGTCCAGTGATGGGAATAAAATTTGCCAACCTACATGAAACAACAATGATAATTGAGGATTCTGTATACCTGGGTAACACCACCCTCCTGACCATGCAAGACAAATAAAAGCTCTGCATTGTCTTCAGCAAACAATGCAGTAGTTCGGTTATAGGAACCAGCAGCAAGCAATCCATTATGTGCAGAACTAAAAGAGAGGCATGATATAATTCCTGCATGCAGAAACAATCAAAGGAAGAAGAATTTCACAACGATGTTGAAAATAGCATCTATAATTAACTTGTTTCAGAGAGTCAAACATACTACAGTAACCCTTTTAAGTAATCTTTCTCAAACCTTCCAACCTGAGGAACACTGAACTTGCTTTTCACCTGACCCCATATTGGAACCAACCTAGATTATTCTTTTACATAATGAATGACTACACAATGATAGAAAACCATTTCGCTATCTTCGCAATATTCAAATTATTCTTGACCAGGTTAATGTTTCTTTATTTATCAGCCGAATAAGTACTTATATTAATGTACTGTATAAAATTACAAAATCAGCAAAACTGAATTGCTGCTGAACCAGTGCTATTACAACAGGATTATTCATTTTGGAAACTAGTGACAGATGGATGAGATACTGAACATACATATTAAGAAACAACAGATACTACAGACTATGAACTAGGATAGAAAAGCTGTGGCATATGTCAATAAAATATCTTATTCACCAGATACATAATTGAAGACAAAAAGAACAAATAACAACTTCAATATAATATATTGCTAGCAGATGGTCCAATGCATCATTCAATAGAGGATAACTTAAGAAATTCCAAAGTGATGAGGCTTGCTCGATCCATCACCTCTGTTTTCCTTGATAGAGTAAATGTATTATTTTGGGGTATAACAATCCTAGCCACATGTTATATATATGTAATTAATGAGTTTTTGACTTAATGTTCTAAACCTAGTCACAGAAAAAGTGACCTGCGTAGCACTTTATGTACATATATTTAGAGAGGCACAACATTATGTAAAACTCAGTCACATGAAGTTTCTCAAGTTATTGAATGTGTATGTGACTTGTGTCCAACATACGAGGATTGTGCACTTATCTAGATGCTCGGTGTGGCTCGTTGTACATACACAGAAGGGAAAAAATTATGAAGACTAGACCTATTCCACCATCTTTTTTCATTCTTGTGTAAATGATTGTGTATTCGGCTCAAGGCCTGCACCAATAATCCTATTCTACTTGCATTACAGATTGACATTATACCTCTTTAAACTTTCTCTTTGAGTATTAAGGGTTAAAAATCGATATTCCTATCTTATTGGGGAACAATTCCTCTCATATTATCTTTCTTTCTCTCCAGTTAGATAACAACTTGACAAATATGTATGTTCAACAATTATACTGCTTTAAAGGCTACTGTTTACTTTCTGGTTTTTAAGTTCACTGCAGTTGGCATATCTGAATGCGTTTTTGTAGCAGACCTTCTTCTATTAATATATGGTGTGATTTTGACTAGCAAAAATTTAAAAAATATGTATCTTTCGAGATACTGAATATTATTTCAAATAGCATTTAAATATAGCTCTTTAAGATTCTTGCACTGTAATGGAATGCACTGAAAACTCCCTCTATAATCTTGAATAAGAAAATTATACAAAATTTTCCCACTATAACTTAGAGACACTAGCTGACTGTAGTATATTGTAACATTCCTCTAGTGAAGTAAAACAAACCTCAAGAGACATTGATCTGATGAGAATCGACAAAGCAAGCATTACCTGTTTGCCCATCTTTTGTACTGGTAAGTGTTGAGTACTGCTCAAATTCACGACCTGGACGATGAATGTCAAATACTCTGAGAACCTTGTTATATCCACAAAACAATCTGAAAATAGAAAAGTTCTTAAAATTAGTTTCCCAAGTAATCAACTCAAGAATAGAACTTTAGAAAATAAAATATTTTTGAATAACTGTTGTTCCAAAGAAATTCTGATTATCATTGCCCAAAAAGTACAATGTGCAGCTCCAACTATTGATACTGTTTATAGCTACCATTAATGAATTAGATGAAATAGGATACAAGAATCAAAGATGTTAATAACTCTTACAATGAGGTGTTGTCCTTTATTCAATGTTATTAGGTAGGAATAAGCATAGCTACCTGGAAACTCATACCCTGGCCCTTGGTATTCAATGTTCACCAGGGACACATCCCTGGGGTAATTTGGGTTGAACCCAAAACAGGGATCTCCTGGTTACAAGGATGAACAATGTCACCCCATCATCTATTTATTTCATTATCATCATCTACAGCTACATTTTTGTTAGAGTACTCTTCCTCAAGACATATTGATGACTGGGAATCCCAAGAATATATCCTCCTTGATTAATTACACTGTTATAGCCCATGAAAAAATGATTCCTCCCTAATTCTAACCAATCCAAGAAGATTGCTTCAACATTTCTAAAACATATTGAACACAATAATAGACTCTTTTTTTTTCATAAGCCCTTTTATATGATAGAAGCCCAAAGGGGAATGGCAATACAGCTTTGTTTGTTGACCATCCATAGAAAGCATAGAACATATTAAGCTTAATACTTAAGTTCACAGATCCATAATAGTTATCACTTTCTCTCCATTGTGGAGTAAACAGTCAAGTCAATATTTGAACAGATCAACCAATAGCATGTTCATCAACAACGTTGTCAGTAACAACTTTTTGAAAACAACACAATAAATCAACTTTAATGAATACTTTCATAAGTTAAATAGTTCAGATTGTTGAATCTGTCACTCCTTTATAGAATCTAATACTAGTAAAAATGGTGTGTGAAACCTTGTTTACTTGCAACAGTGAATGCAATCCCTCAAATCATATGCAGCCCAATCATTTGCAATTTACCTTTGGGGCCTGTTGTGACCTTTTTCACACCTCGCCCCATTCAAAATGGGGACCCCTAATTTTTGCTCCATTTTGGTCTTTTGTCTTTGGTTCTTCTCTCTCTCTCTCTCTCTCTCTCTCTCTCTCTCTCTCTCTCTCTCTCTCTCTCTTTTCTCTAGTCTACTTTTCGGGGACGCTCCTGTCTTTGAGCTTAAACGAGTGAGATTTGGCCAGGTCTGAAAATTAGGGTTTCCATCCTTTTGGTCAATCTGAGGTCAAACAAAGTAAATAAATTGAAAATTGAGCTTAACATTGTTGTCAGCATGCTTCCATCAGGCTCCCAGCAAATTTTCATCAGATTCTGGCAACTTACTATTTTTAGTAAGTGTGCAATTCAGGGCATTCCGTCGACATTTTTGAAGTTGTAATAGTCACATTGCATTCCGAGCATATCAGGCTGCTTGCGTGCAAAATTCGAGCGAAAACAGACAACTTTCTATTTTTAGCAGTTTAGCTTCCGGGACAAATTTTAGGGCTTAGACGCAGAGTTTTTCTTTGCATGTTTGCATATTCCTTCTGGGTTTTTCGAGACCTTCGCAACAGTATAACATGCAAAACGAGACGACAACTTTCAGAATTCAATCTTCCGAGGCTATTTTCAAGGTTTGCATGTCAGGGTTTCTCTTGCATGTCGGATGATTCCTGGTGGGTTTTTCGAGAGCTTCGCGATGGTGTGACATGCAAACGGAGATGATCACTCAGTAAGGAACTTACTATTTTTAGCAAGTGTGTCCCGGCAGCCGCCTCCCAGCAGTTCAGAATCACGAGCTGATCGCAATGTAGCAGAAACGAAGACAAACAAAGATAATTTGGTACGCATGCAGAGCAAATTAGGGTTTCCAACTTCGGAGCCTGAAAAAAGGGGTAAAAAGTCAGAATTTTCGAAAACCGGTGTAAACCACCGCGATCAACATCCTTCAGGCTATCTGCTGGTAAAATTTGAAATCAAACGGAGCACTTACTATTTATAGTAAGTCAATTTGGAAACAAGCTAAAAATAGCAAATCAGGTGCATGCGCTGATGTTAGTAGTCAGGTCACGTGGTGAGGAGCGCCTCATTCAAATTTCAAGTCAATCGGAGCAGGGGAGCTATCAAAAGCAAGCAATTACTATTTATAGTAAATCATCTTCAGAAATGGGCTATAAATAGCAGGTCAGCTAAAAATGGCAGTGTCGACAGAACAACAAGATCATGAGGACGCAGTGTGCAAAATTTCAAGTCGTTCCGAGCTTCAGAGATGCAAATTCAGAGGGCTTACTATAAATAGCAGGGCATGAGAAACTGGAGAAAAATGAGGAAAAATTCTAAGTCTGGAACTTCATCCAGTAAGCATGGCAAAATACGCCCAACTGATGAAGAAGCATAGAGGAAGTTTGGAGTATGAAGCTCGTCCTTCACCATGGCCAAAATGCGCCCACATGCAAGCTAGCAGCATTCAAAAAAACTTCTAAGTATAAAAATCCACCTCCCTATGCTAAATGCGCCCACATGCAAGCTAGCAGCATTCAAAAAAAATTCTAAGTATAAAAATCCACCTCCCTATGCTAAATGCGCCCAACAAGCAAAAGGGTGAAAGCAATCAACAAGTTTTATCCTGCTCCCTAGCCTAAATACGCCCAGCTCAAGGTAGTGGCATAAAAATTGCTAAGTATGAAATGCTTCATCCTCCACCATGTCCAAAATGCGCCCAAGAGGAGTTAACAAGAAGGAAGTCAAAAGGGTCAAAGATTCTCATCCTTCACACATAGTAAAATGTGCCCAAAACATGCCATGTCAAGACAAAAATGGAGAAGTTGAAAGGTCACTAAGGCGTTGTAAATGCTTCAGCCCTCACACATGTGATATGCGCCCAAGCTGAAAGGTGAATGAAGAGTGTAAAAGTAAAGCGAAAGGATAAAACTTGCTATGTGATATACGCCTAAGGTAAAGTGTAAGGTGGTGAGATAAGTGCCAAGTGATGAAATTACTAAGGCGTAGACTTAAAGCATGTCCCCCTTGACATGCAATATGCGCCATGTTAAAATGAACATGAGGTAAGGCGTGGTAAATGAGATAAAGTCGTTAGGGTGATGAATAAAACATGCTAGGCGTTGAAAGTTAAAATGTCCTCCTCAAACATAAAATGCACCCAGAGGGAGATTAAAGAGTAAGCTAGGCGTTGGATTTTTTTTAACAAGGTGTCATTCATGAAGTCTAATATGCGCCCAAGTTGATGAATAAAATAAAATATGTTAAGTGTGATGTGCTTTCGAGAAATATTTTCTAAGAGAAGTTGATAAAATTTTCTCACCACTGGCAAGATGGATTGAAGAATGAATAAAATTTTCTAAGGGAAATTTTTCAAAAATGCCAAGCGATTCAAAAAAAATTTTAAGGCGTGAAGTATTTTCTCCCTTAAGGAAACGCCTAAGTCTGGTGAGATGGTGAATTTTCCTGAAGTCTGAGTGAAGTTGCCAGTGGTGAAGTCAGAAGGTGCCAACATTGCGGGATGAGTTAGAATTTCCAAGTCAGAGCAACAAGAAATCTTCACAGATGTGAAAAACGGATTTAAATTTCACAGGGAAATAATTTTCTAAGGTTCAAAATTCAAGAAAATTAAATGAACCCGTTCGTTGTGCACCCATGAGTTCGACGCGTTCTGGAGGAAATTTTCTTCTGGGTATTGAAGATTATCGATGAGGAGTTGATTTTAAAGTCTTCCATGCTTCGCTGCGGCCTTCAGGATGAGGATTTTTGATGGGCAGTGGATTGATGAGTTTTCCTAAGGGAAATTTGAAAATTTTCTAAGGCAAGTGTGAAGAAAATGTGTTTTTAAAATAAAATCCTCCAGACGATGAATTTGAAATGAATTGCCTAGGTGAATTTGCTTAAATTCTTTGTGAAGATGGTCTTCTTGAGCCAGAGATGAATAAAATCAAAGTTGCCAGAGCTCCAGCAGGTGAAATGAATTTCTCAAAGATGATATGCCCTTGTGGAAGATGGGTTGAAAATTTGGCTAAGGCATGAAGAATCATGAAGAAGGCAGAAGTTGACTAGCAAGGATGATGAACGTTTGGAAATTAGAGCGTGAAAATCAAGTAAGTTGAATTTATATTATAAAGTGTTCTAATACTCTTCTCCTTGCTTGTTTTGCAGGAGTAATGTCGAGGCCAGAGCACGATGACTAGAAGTGGTGAAGCACGATGATATTACAACCTTCGGAGGAAGATAAAGTTATAAGTTTCACATGAAGGAAGAGAAAATTGCAAAGGTGGCTAAGTGTTAAGACTTAGTATGACTCAAGTGTCGAAGAAGAAGTTTAAGAGCAACGTCAAGAAAGAAGATCAAGGACAGTGTGAACGCGTCTACAAACGGAATCTTCTAGAAGGGTGGTGGACATTAATGCCTCATTTATTATCCCACTCTCCTTTGTGGCGGTTTTTAGTGCAAATCTTGTTTAGGGCTGAGGTGGCACAATCTGGGCCATCCAGCCGATTGTAATCTAAGCCGTCTGTTGGACTTGGCAAACTATAAAAGGGGGAGTCCCCCTCATTTGTATCTCATTAGATTTAGAGGTAGAAGCAGAGCTTAGAGGAGTAGAGAGAAGTTGATAGAGTAGAAAGTAAAGTAGTGTAGATTGAAAAGGAAGGAAAGTCTTCCCTTTGGATACTTTGTAAGAAGTTGTCATGTATGCTTTCATAATAAAAGAATTTTCATTGATGGTGAATTCTTCTTTGTTGTGAATAGTTGTTGAGGCTTCTTCGTCCTTCCAATTCACGTAGCATCTTGAAGTAGCTTAAAGTAAAGTAGATTTCATTTCATGCAAGTACTTACCAATTGTGGAATGTGGTGCTCGATTTGAACAAGGCTTCGTTCGTCCATACCACTAGCGGGCTCGCTGACGGTGGGTTCGCCTTGCGTGGTCAACTGGAACTTTGTGAATTTTAACTTCGATTATGGTTTATATGCTGGCATGCGTCGTTGTGATGGTGTCTTCATGCTATATCGTGATCTGAACATCTTAAGTCACTCCTCTGAAGATTGCACCAGTTTCGCGGAAGCTGTCCGAAGTGAGGCAAAACGGAGCTTGGTTGAAGCTTGTGAGAATTGATCGCCATGTCCCATACCTTAGAGTAGATTAGAACATTCTTACCCCTACACTCTTTTAAATTCAGTTCATTTCTGGTTAGAATTAGGAAACTTGTGCTCGCCTACCAAATCATTTGAATTACACAAAAGCCCTTAGTCTACTGTCTGTTATTAGCTGTCGAACAAATTGTGTAAGTCCCCTTGAAATACCAGCAATATCACATTGAGCCAACTGAGTCTATTCGCATTATCGGAACCTTGGGAGTTGAAAGCATGAACTCACTCGCAATCTTAGCATCCGTTGGGAGACTTTATTCTGTGTTGGTGCGGTCTCAAAAACCACGTCAACAGGGCCAAGTGCATATTATTGGAATACTTTCAGCACCTTGTGAAAACTCGTTTATAAACATTTGTACTCAAATTTATTAGTTTGTCCTACATCTTAAAAGGCAGTAAAACTTCCAAACACCCAATACGATTTTTGTACTATGATAAATTAATCTCTGCAGAGAACCTTCAAATGTCTGCAGCACTATTTCAAGCAGTGTTTATCCAAGTCTCAGAGACAGGGAAAAGGGATTGGTTTCGGAAATGACAAAAATTTCCAGATTTTGGGGGCAGCAGGGGGATGGTTATTAAAATAATATTTAAAAATCAATATTTGAATTTCGAAATACAAATAAATTAAAAACCTATGTTCCACAGCATTTCAGGGATGGGGACAGCAGTCCAAGGGGGCATTTTTTGGGTACAGCAGGGGATGACATATATATAATATGGAAATTCAATCAATCCAACTTGTTCTCTTGATGAACATAGGATCACCATGTTCCAAATTTAGAACATAATTAAAAACCTGAAAAAACTATGCACTTTTTTCTATATGTTTTCGACACATTTTTAAAAAAAAAACTAATTGATTTTAAAAATAAATAATTAAAAGAAAGGGATGCATCCCCAATTTCCCTTAATGACAGAGGACAGCCAGGGGACGTTCCCTGCCACCCCTGTGTCCCCAAGATGGCAGCGGTGACAGGGTCACATCCCTGTGGAACATAGAAAACAACTTAAACATACTAAAAAAGCTGAAATTTTCTTTAGCATCTGCAAACCCTTTCATTTGCTCTGTAAAATACCCAAGGTATTTAGAGATCAAATTTTTCAGTTTTACATTTTTGTGTGCCTTTTTAATTATGTTTTCCCAATAGAGAGCATTCCTTTTCTTGGGCACTGTGGAAATTAGTGCACATATTAACAATATGGAAGTTTAGTTCAAGAAACTAAAACAATGGGGGATAACTGGAACATGTTTTTCTTTACCTTATGTGGCTTTTGCTTTCAACCCCAATAAGGTCGATGATGGAATATTAAGATATGCTATATCAAAGGGATCTACCCTTCGGGCCATCTACCTGAAAGATAGATTGATTCACTTTGCAAAGTAGCTCTACCATCCATTGGGTACCTTCTTCTCTCCCCCATCCATGATAGTTTTATGCTTACTATGGAGAAAGCGTTTCCACAAGCTAAAAAGGCGACAGTGAGCTGAGAGATAGAAATAAAAGTATTTAATAATGAGATGCACCAATTTACATTCTCATAACTAGCACCAATTAGGAATATTTTGTTGAATAAGGACATCAATTCACTGTTGGAAATCAACAAGAAGATAGGGATTACAAGAGAACTTTTTTTCCTAAAAACGGATGTCATCTATTGCTTGTTGAGGTTATGCAAATGAAACTGTGCAATGGTTCCATATAAAGATATGCTTAAATTGGTGAATTACTAATTTAAAGATTCTAATGAACACCATTCGAAGAGTATGGTTGCAGCCATCTGTCTCAAAAGCTGCACGGCATGGCAGATGCCCTGACATCCCCAGAAAGTCAAATGACATCATGACATCTCATGGCCGTCTTGGGGATGACAGGGTATCCAAAACATTGAAACAGAAAGAAGGGACATCAATTAATTTTCGAAAAAAAAAAGGCAGAAAGAGGGAGGAACATCACATCCCCGTCCCATAGACATCCCAGACGACCTGGAGGTATTCTTTGGCCCTGTGGAACAGTGATTTCAAGGTTTACAGTTACAGAATCTAATCTTATAAGTTATTACATAAACATCAAGATGTTTGCACATGGATCTCTAGTATCCACCATAGCATCTTTGCACAATGCATTCACAAGCCAAGTCTCACAGCATTCACAAGCAACCATCAACAAGCACCTGCTAGCTGAAAAAATATAAAGTGACAAATAAGAAGCATAACAGTTGCTTTTGCAAGTCGAAGAATAAAGGCCAAAAGCTTCACAAATGTGTACATGTGGCCCAAAGCTGTTGTACATAGTTTGCTTAATTTGAGATCACCATACCCAATGAGAAAATGAAAGATGGCTAGCTAATCATTAATACCCAGAATGGAAATGAAAATATTTTCTAAATTTACAAATTATTGAAACATTGACTAAAGAAAGGGAGATATTTACAGGACTAAAAATGATAAAGATGTTGGCCTGTTATCATACCCCAAATTAGGAGGAAATACATTTTACAATAACTAGAATCAAGAGGTTGTTTTACTGTGTGTACTGTCAATCAGAGAGTAGAATTTCAGTCTGTAAAACTGCAAACACAATTAATGAAGAATGGCCATATGGCAAGCTGCAAACTTCTTGAGGGATAGCAGGCTACCAAACTTTGACAAATATAGCTAAAATGTGCATCCTTGTTGAGGTACAATAAGAAGTGAAGATGGATTAAAAAGGATACATATCATATACTTGTGAGAGAAACTACTTGATAAGCAAGAAGAATGAACACATATAAACCCACTTAGGGTAAGGTCCCATGGAAGGGGGCTTCCTAAAAAATTTCAGTGGGTGCTGCTGAGATTTTTTAGGAATATTTTAAAGCTGGTGGTCTCATGATTTTAATAGAGCAATTCAGCTTAAAATTTTAAGGTCCAAAATTTAAGGAATGAACTGCTGTGTTTTGATAAAAATTAATAAATAAATAAAAATTCTCTCATTTTTATTTTCTAATAGGAATTTAAAATTTAGATGATAGACAAGTGGCAGAAACAATTCCTAAGCTGTAGGGGCAATTTCTAGCCCCACCTCAATTTCACCAGCTGAAATCTGCAGTCCTAAAAGGTAGGGGCTGCTATTTTTCAGGGAAAGATTCCAATTAATCCTGTAGCATAATTATTTTTTCTCCATGAAACCTCCAGCTCCATGAAAATAGATGCCCAAGCACCCCCATGGGACCATACTGTTAGAAAACTTTTGTAAAACTAGGAAAACAAATTGAAGGCTTAACAGTACAAATACCAATAGTGATTATGTCAATACTTTCTCTAGTAAGGGCATATGCTCACCTCTTCCATGATAAAGAGGAAAATAGCCAAAAACAGGCCATACTTTTAGTATGTATACATTATTTTACAAGGTTGGAACAAACCTAAGTTAGATTCTCTGATATAACCCAGAATTTGAGGCAGCGAACCAGTATGACAATATTATACCTTCAAAAATCAGAAATTTTGCAATAAAATGAAATAGGTAACTGTAGCAGCAGTACATAATACTGTAGCAGCCATACATATTCACATAGAAGCTATAAGGATTACTGTAGCAGCCATAAAAATTTGAAAATCCTCAATATTTAAGCTCCGAACCCATTAACTGAAAAAATCTCCTTTGATCAGTCCAATCAATGAAGTCCAATGGTGAATCCTAGATGAATTCATTCAATCAACAAGGAATGTTTTTGTCCCCAAAACTGATTATCAAAGGGTTTTCGTCCTTCAGCTAAAGAATGAACCAAGTTGAATCTCTCCAATAAACTAGGGTTTGATAAAATGCATAAAATGTCTTTTCTTTCCTCAAATACTCCTTTTATATGCACTTTTGAAATAATAAAATATTATTCTTCTTAATTCTTCATTTCCCTCCAAAAGCGACTTTTAAAATCTTTTAATTTGATATTACTTTTTTATCTCCCAAAATAGCCCTCTTTTAAAATTCCTTTATGACACTAGCCACCCCTTCATAAAAAAAACAATTGAACATAGGTTGTCCTTTTAAAATAAAATGTCGCTAGAAAACTTAAGTTAATTAGTTAATTATTTCCCTTGCGACATATCAATTAGCCTATGGGAAATTAAATAGGCTAAGGGTCTTCTAAAATTCTTCATGCCTAAGAAGGGGACATGATATGTCCAAGCCAAATTTGCTGCCCAATCCCTTTGTCTCGAGACTATCTTCAAGCTCATTTGGTTTATACACAAGCAGCATTCCATGGGTGGTTCTATTTTGTCTCATGGCAAACATCATTTCTTGGCACTTTGTTCCTTGGAGATTGCTTCTTTGGGCCCCCCTAGACATTAGCATTTTTGGTTCTCCAAGGTCCACCTAGTTTGATTCTACTAGCATTCCTCTAGACTAGCTCCCTCCCTTTAGGTACTCTTTATGTGCTTCTCATCATGCCTAAGAAGGGGACATGACATGTCCAAGCCAAATTTGCTGCCCAATCCCTTTGTCTCGAGACTATCTTCAAACTCATTTGGTTTATACACAAGCAGCATTCCATGGGTGGTTCTATTTTGTCTTTATGTGCTTCTAAATTCTTCATGCCTAAGAAGGGGACATGACATGTCCAAGCCAAATTTGCTGCCCAATCCCTTTGTCTCGAGACTATCTTCAAGCTCATTTGGTTTATACACAAGCAGCATTCCATGGGTGGTTCTATTTTGTCTCATGGAAAACATCATTTCTTGGCACTTTGTTCCTTGGAGATTGCTTCTTTGGGCCCCCCTAGACTTTAGCATTTTTGGTTCTCCAAGGTCCACCTATTTTGATTCTACTAGCATTCCTCTAGACTAGCTCCCTCCCTTTAGGTACTCTTTATGTGCTTCTCATCATCGCCTACCAAGGAAAGAGGTAACTCATTAATACATCAAAGAGGACATTTACCATCAGTACATATAAGTCACATGTACCTAACTATGACTTATCTCACCCCGAATATCCTTTTATGTTGAACATTTCTTACAATTTTTTGATGGGGTCATTGTTTGGCCCACTTATCTTTAGCATCATCGGTCTCATAATTTGAGGATATGTTGATGCATGTTTTATGACACACCGAACACTCTAGAATAAAGAGTCCAAAGATGCTCTATCCTCTCGTGAAAAACTACCGTGTATGCTAAGATTGCAAGAGAGATCATACAGCAATTCCAATGTTTCGTAAGTTAGGTGTGGACAAGCTCAATGGATGATGTGATATGCTGGTATCACAAAGGGACCTTGGTCAGCAAATTACTCAAAAGTAAGGACTTAGGTTGATTTGATGTTGAATGCTTTATTTTTTTTTAGATTTTTTATTTTAAGAAAAAAAGGAAAAAAGGGATGAGGGTTCAAGAATCCTATACTAATCCTATGAAATCTAGAGATAGTAAGATTGGGTGAAACTAAGGGACAATACTTTGTTTCGCTACAATCACAACAACTACACAAAGCAAGTGCAATCTTTTGGGTTATGTGCTTAAGATTTCTTTACTGTGAATGATCCCATCAAAAGAACAATGTTATTCAAAGCAAACATTTAAAGCGTCCACATTTTTTAGCTCAGTCTAACTTTACGCATTGAATGGAAATCATCCACCCAAAGAAAGTATGAGCATAAGCTTCACCAATCTACACTATCAATCTATCATTCATCTAACTTGCATTCAAATCAAATATTACTTTAATCTACTCTATTGGAAGGAAAATATGGAACCATGCAACCATTTGAAAATAAAAGATTCAAAGCAACTCTTGCAATATGAACTTTATTCTCAAAGTAGTCTTAAGCAACAATTTCATAAATCTCTCTCCCACTTATTCTCTCTTTTTCTTTTTTAAATGAGGGAGCAGGGGTTTATATAGAGTTTCAAGAATACAATAAAAGGCCAGGATTAATCTCGAATCAAGGGCAGAGATTAAAAGTAAACAACCCTAATTAGGGTTTCCCCAAATACAATCAGTGATCAATGAGTTAACAGCAAGTGAACTGAAGTGGAGAGCTTATCCTTGGGCACGCGCATCCTTATCCTCTTTGGTGGCATTGTACTGGATAAATTTGGAAACTATCGTGCTAACCTCCTCGATTGTGACAAGTGGCAACGCATTGACCTTGTATTCAAGCAAATCCAAATCATCCGAATATCCTGCAAAGGCATCCTCCCACTCTGATTCCTACTGCTAGAAGGCATGGAAGATGGATAGGAAGTCAGCTACCTTAGTCAAATTATGTATGAGGATTGGCCCAGTGGTAGCAAAGAAAATTCCTTGAACTTTGTACTTCAAGTTTTCCAGCTGCATCTCATTTGCTCATACAATGTCCTTTTCAAATGCATCTGTAGCTATTAGTAGAATTTTCTCACAGATCTCCTTCGTCCTTTCCTCAATCCAGATAGTATCTACCTTTACCTTCTCTAGGATTTCATTGCGTGTAATCAATGCCAGGTACCAACTGCTGAAATCATAAGTTGCACCCGCTGCAATCACCTTTCCATTGACTAGCTCCTACTTCGGGACTCCTTTGAGCACTTTGAGACACAGAATGATCCTGTCTCGAATATCCTGAGCATTATCCCATGTTTCAGCCAATGCAGCAATCCTCGAGAGCAAAGAGGAAGTTTGCCCATATGCCAATGCCAATTTTTCGGCGAATACAGCCACTTCTCCACTTTTGTTGGTTACCCATTCCTTGGTCTCCTTGGCTGTATTCTTCTCTTCTTCGAAATTCTCCTGAGAAGTGTTCATTAATGAAGGAGCCACTGAAATGGTTTGATCGAGAGGCTTAGTCAGATGCTGAATATATTCCTTGAGTCGTTCAACCTCCCGTTTGTATTCTTTCTTTTTCGCTACTTCCTTCTCTAGCCTTGCTTTGATAGTGGCAATGGAGTTATCCAATTCTTCCACTTCTTGTCCTTTCGTGGTAGGGCCCAAATTGACAGTGGTAATGGCATAATCCTGAGGAGTAATTTCCTCCCTTGAATTGTCAACTGTCAGTACAGCAACTTGGAGTATACGATGCCCAGCTTCATCTCTCTGGACGGTGGAGAATGTTTTGGCAGGCTTTCTGGCATTGACTACTTCTAATTTGGCCAAGAAATCGGCCATGTCATCTTCTTCTTTTGGAACTTCTTCTGGTTCCTTCATCTTTAATCTCTCTTTCAGCCAATCGGGGATAGTTGGCTGCTTAGTATCTTACTCTTCCTGAATGTCTTGTGCGTCTAGAATTTCTTGAATTCCTTTGAGAGCGGAGATCATTCCCTCTTCAAACTCACTACTAAAATGTCAACTTCATTATCAGATTCCAAAATCTCGGTGCCTGTGGGAGATGGAGGCTCGTCATCCTCCGGTTGAACAAGGATAGGAGAAGGAATTCTTACGTCTTCCAAAGATTCATCAATGTCTAAAATCTCATTTACGTTCGCGAACACAGCAGAATGAAGAGATTTTGGCCTCTGTTGCTTCCTGGCAGGTTCATCTGCAATTTCTTTTCCTTTTACCTCCTTCCTTTTCTTGGGATTAGAGCTTTCAATTGGTTCGTCTCCTTGGGATGCACCAGCATTTGAGGAGTAAGATTCTGCTTCGCCCATCAAAGCGTATGTCAAAGGCGCACCCTTCCGCCGTAATTCCTTAATCTGTTGATCTTCCCACCATTGCGAATACTTGATGACAGGTCTCATGAAGGTGGTCAAGTCTGAGATTTCCGGTTCTAACCATTGCACGGGAAGAAGAGGCTGACTTTCATCAAAACCTGGCTGTATATACTCGCCATCATCTTCGAGTTGGTCCGGCACATAGAAGAGTTCTATCATCCTAATTAGACTGACCGGCAGTCTGGACCATAATCTTTTTCTAACATCGAATTCATCAGCAACGTTGGCCCAGTAGTCCTCCAAATCCACTTTGTGTTTGTACTTTACTCCATTTACGGTCCTAATGTGATGGTCAGGGTCAAAATTAGCTCTGGACCGATAGGATGTAAATGGATACCATTGTATCTCTAGCCTAGCACCTTCAGCTGCCTGTGCCAACGGGCAAGATTCTTCCATATTCCCAATAAAGAATGGGAAAGTGATGGCTGCTTTCTGCTTTGGCCCTTGGATGTTCTAATAAGTTTCAAGCTGCCTAAGAACCTCCAGTAGAATCATTTTGTGGGTGGGGTAGATGGGAAGCTTGAATGGATTCCCGGTGAATCCCTAGACTCTGATATAAGTGAATCTCGGAAACTAAATGTACCAGGATCTGTATTTACTGATGAGGCTCTTAGCTTCGTGTGTCATCCTTTGATGCGTGCCTCCCTGTAGTATCCTTGTGATGTACATCAGGAATGCATCGTGCGCTCTTCTAAGATGAGACTTGCAAGACAACTGCAACTAGGGGTAGCACTCATACACTTTGAATTCATTTTCTCCATTTCCCACAACGCCTTTGCATATCAATCTAGAATATCTATAGGCTCTGGCCAATAGATAAATGACATAGGAACTCATATAAAATGACTTAGTCATCTCCAAGTTGATCAATTGTTCATGGATGTTATCACCGATCATCCTCAACCAGTTGAACATTCTGACTTCGGAGGTGATCTCATTGATGAAGAAGTACATCCATGTTTTGAATGGGGCGCCTTGAGGACTTCCCATTATCCTATTCAAAAGCAAGATTATATCGCCGAAGTCCTCCTTGAAGTCTGTTCAACGCAAATTTTTAGGCATTTTCTTCGCAAAAGCCCTTGGCTTTTCCATCCATGTTTTGTTGATGACGGTGGCACATTGATCTATTCGGTCTTCAAAGATTCCTCTAGCCTCTTCTTTATTTTTATATGAAGTCCAGACATAATGAGGAATGTCAAATGCTTCTTGGATTGCAGCTTCTCCGAGGTGTGCCAAAATTCTTCCATTAGGAGCAACAATTTGTCTTTCTTGTGGGTTGTAATGTCTAGTGCATTCCACCATCAGCTTAGCACATTCGATTACTGAAGGAAATCCAGCAGCATGAGCAATTCCATTCTGCATCATCCGTCGGGCAATTGTTGTGGGCAGAAGTCCATTCAATCCATACATTCGCTTTTTGGATTCCTCAAAATCGACGTGTTTGAGGTAAGTATTTGTGGCATTCTTCCATTTGGAATTGATCTTTGACTCCTGTTGAACTCCTTTGCTCACGAACTTCATTTGTGCTTTCTTTGACGATTCTCCAGGGGTGGTCATCAACCTGTGAGAAAAGAAAATATATTAAATTTAACACCTTGATTTTAATTTTCCTTATCCTTTCTCTTTGAAAATTCTAACTTTAAGCTGGTTGAAGGTTAAATTCTACGAAAAAGCAAGCTGAAAGTAACAACACTTAGTAAATTTTGTGAAGATAAAGACAAAAGTAAAAATGAGGAATTCCATAGAACTCCGGAATTATACTCTGTGGCTAGCAATTTGACTTTGAACTTCGAAAATCTTGTCTTTATTGTCGAAAAAGCAAACTATCCCCTGAAAATTTCAACCTTCAGCTCAAAGTTTCGCTCTTTCTCTTTCACTTCAAAAAATCAATCACTTGACTCCAATATTCTATCTCTCTCAAAATTTTCTACCTCACGAAAAATTTGAAAAATTTTCTCTCTTGAAATAGAGAGAGCCAAACCTCTTGTGAGTTAATAATGACTTGAAAATGCCTTATAAGGTTGCGAATTTTGATTTATTTAGTAGTTTCTCAAGTCCATCAAATGTAGACTCTTGTTTGTCAAGGTAAGTTTCTAATTTTTTAGCTCTTCATCTTTATCCAAAATCCAAAATTTTTAAGTTTATCCTTTTGAAGCTTGAATTTTTTCTAAGTGTTGAAGGTAATTAAAGGCTTATATATGATTTTTTAGATTTTTCACCCTTTAATTTTTATTTTATCCATGTATTATTTTTAATTTGGCAATTTTTTGTCTAATTTCATGGATTTCTCATTATTTTCCCTTCCCAAGTTCGTACTTTGGATTTTCTAGCCAAATTTTCTTCATGGTGGACTTTGTCTATGTCTTGACATGCTCATCATTCTTCATGGTCTAGGCGAACTTCTTGAAATTCTTTCCATAATACCTAAGCGGACTTGACAAATGTTTTTCCACTCTTCCTTGATGCCTTAGGCGGACTTTCAGATGAGTTTTCCTTTCTTTATTTTGGCTTGGGGCAGACTTTCCTTACTCTCTTCCATCTCCTCTTTCCTAAGTCGGACTTTGAAAGTTTTTTTCCAAGGCATAGTGGACTTTCCCAAACTTTTGCCACTATACAACTTCTCCTCTAGGCGTTTCATGCCTCGACAAATTTTATCACATTTTGGGGCGGACTTTGAAGAAGTTTTGCCAATTCCACATTAGGCTGGGCAGACTTTATGTCTTCCTTGGCAAGTCTTGAGATAGGCGGACTTGGAGAAAGCCTTTCCATTTGTCACTTGATGTCTTGGGCATACTTCCAAGCTAGATTTCCATCCTTGAGGTGGGCAGACTTTCAAACTTTCTCTCCATGGATGGCGGACTTGGAAACTTTTATTCATTCTTTTCTTCCTCTTCTCAAGGGCGGACTTGGTGAGCTTTCTTCCACAATGCCCAGGCAGACTTTGAAGGCTTCTTTCCACATGCAAGGGCGGACTTCCTTGCTCTCTTGCCATTTCCTTTTCCAAGGTGGGCGGACTTGGCAAGGTTCTTGCCATGTAGCTGCAAGTTGGACTTCTCTAGTGTTTTTCCATTTCCATTTCAAGTGCTGGGCGGAATTCTTCAGCCTTATGCCATTTCAGCCATACGCCATGTCTCTTGAATCTCTCGATTTTTTCATATTTTGCATGCTTTTCAATTAATTTTCACTTGTTTTTTTATTGATTTTTGCATGCTTTTGTCAGATTTTTCATCTGATTTTTGGTTGCTTTTTATTGATTTTCCAATTTTTTGATTTTTTTTGCTTGATTTTTTATCTGATTTTCAGATTTTTACATGCCTAAAGATGGAAACTTTGACTCCTCTATCGGTGGGACCTAGCACTTTCTAAAAATAGAAACTTACTAGAAATAGAAAAAGCAAAAAAGCAACTTTCTAAAAATAGTAAATTCCAGAATGGTCCAAAAGTGCCAAAAATGAAAAAAGCAAAATCCCTAAAAAGTAGGAAGTGTCAGAATTGAGCGAAAGCACAGTGGATCCTCGTCTACAGGGTCTTCTGAGTACTTCTACAACATTTAGGCACAGTTTCAGGTTTGGATTCTCAACTTGGCTCGGGCAATGACTCCAGACTCTAACTTGAACTCTTAGAGCGAAATAACTTATGAAATTGCAACTCAAAATTAAACCCCAAAAGCAGACCACTTAGGGTCCCATTGCAATGGGGTGATGTGTGAAATAAGTCACAACAGGATCCCACTTAGCTAGTATTCCCGCCAGCTTTGTACTAAGGCGAATCATCGTATTTTGTAGGGTGGCTGACTTTGTCACCTTTATGCTCTCTATGAGATGGAATCTAACATGCCTTCTATTTTATAATGCCCAATTTACTATAAAATTCGTTGTAGGTACTATTAGTTATACATTGATTTTGGTGGCTCACTTTCAGTTTTCTTTAGCTACCCTGATCCAAGGTGTTTGGCCCTTTTTCTTCATGTGATCTCTACATTCAGGTATAGGTCTCTTTGTAGCAATCCCAAATCTACGAAATCGAACACTTCTTTCTTTTGATCCATCATCGATGTCGGAGGTATTAAGCACCCTCTAGACACTTGATTCACATACAAATATGTATTGATTGGTGAGATGTTATTCTTCTTTGCATTTTACTACAAATAAGGCTTCCCAACACCTCAACTCTCACTCTAGTAGTTGTGGCTCTATCTCATCCCAAAGTCAAAGAACCTCTCTCGCTTTCCCTCCATGGAGTAAATCTCAACAGTGGGCTCACATTAGCAAAGTTTTTCCCACTACAAATAGTTCTTTGACCTTGAATATTAAATGGGGTTCTACATAGCATCAACTACCTCATAGGATTGTCCACCCACCAACTCTTAGCTCTAAACTCTCCTCGGAGAGCATTATCAAAGTTTGCGTCGGTACTCCACTATGTTTGATGACTTTTTGTTGGATCCTCCAACACATCTCAAAACACAAACACATGATGACTTTGTTTGCTCACCTATATGGTCTTTTTTTTCTACCTTGGAGGATCTATGCCACCTCCCTTTGTTCTTTCCTCATTGTACTTGGTTGTTGGTTTACCTTTTTAGGTTAGACCCCATTAGTGTATGTTTTATTTCTAGGGCTATTTCTTGTCCTAATCTTTTGCTGTTGTACTTGTTGTACATTCCAATCATGTTGATCTTCTTTTGGTCATTTGTAGGCATTAATATTACTTTCTTTCTAGATAGAAAGTTGATGTAACAACTTTCTTAACTAATCAACACCAAATCTAAGACCTTGTGTCTTTTGATACCTAGAACAGTTTGGGTGGATTACACAACCTTTAGAAATCTATACAAAATGTTCACATCTAAGGCAAGCTTAGAACTTACATACTAGTAACAAAAAAATCTGGACCATCTAGATTTCTTGACTATAAACCATAAATATCTACACAATTGTCTTAGACTCTTGTGTATCTCTCCTTAGACAACAAAAGGAGACAACAATAAAATTTCACAAACTACATCATACTAGTATTACCCATAGCAGCAAAAATCTTTTGAGGGAAAAATCAGCAAACCAACAGTATAAGATTTTTTTTTAAATTGGGATTAAACAGGACAAAATCAGATTTTTTTAAAAAAATGTAGAAAAGGGGACAAAAACGTGTTGTTTTTTAAATTTAAAGGCGTTTTTATAGCATAGAGATATAGTGAGCAATTAAAATTTAGAGTTTAGCCCATGAATTGTAGAATCTATAAATTTTTGTTGTTTATGTTCATATCAACTCTTGCCACTCCATCTAAGCCTAAGGTATGATCCATCCTCTCAATGGAAAAGTTTTGAAACTTAATTTTTTGTACATAATTTAGAAAAGTTAATCCAAACATGCATGTTATAGACAATATTATTCTAATATTGATGTATTTGTTGTTTTTCAATCTCTATTTATCATAGTTGCCAGGAAACTCCATTTTGGGAACATAGACAACGTACCAGTCCCCGTACCCAAAATTTCCGATGAATCATTTACATATAAAATAGTCGTCTCCTTATTCATTTAACTCACGTACCCTAATTTTATTGGCGTCCCCATCCCCGTCCCCATACCAGTACCCGTACCCTGTGTCTCCCGGCAACTATGCTATTTATGTATGCTACTTATGAGCCTCCCTAAACGTACATTTTAACATTCGACTCCACATTGTTGTTAAGTGATATTTCTAATGCATTATTCTATTAAGCTTGATTAAATATATTTTCATTCTAAATTGCTGGTTGGGGATGGGTTCAAGGTTTGGGTACTGTTGGTGTACGTTTTATCATCCACCGAACACTTCAGAATAAAATATCCAAAGACACTCTATCCTCTCTTGAAAAACCACCACGTATGCTAAGATTGCGAGAAGATCATATGGCGATTCCAAGGTTTCTTTAGTCGGGTCTCGACGTGTGGATAAGCTCAATGGCCGTTGTGATATGCTGGTAATAAACAAGGGGACTTACGTAAGAAAATCTTCACAAGTTCAGGACTTAGGGAATTTATCATTAAAGGCTCTCGATTAGGACTTTCAATGAATCTCAAAAAAATGGCAAAAGGATAGGGTTTAGGAGAATCTAGTCTATGCCTAAGAACTCAAGAGACAATAAGGATTCGGTGAAGGGAATAAACCACACTTTGTTTCGCCTCCTGCAGGACAACATACGCAAAATGGGTGCAATCTTCAAGGGTTGTGAGAATAATTTTCAAACCTCGAATGAGGCTGAAGTTAAGTTTCCACAATTAAGAGCTCAGGCTAACTTTACGCATCGAATGCAAATCATCCATTCGAAGAAAGTATGAGCTACACTTCACCATTGAATCAATACGATCAATCTCTCATTCAATTAACCAACTTTCAAAGCAAATTCTACTTAATCTAACTTTAACTTTAATCTATGGCGGAAGATGATATGCAACCTCGCTTACTATTTGATAATAAGAAGTTATTCAAGGCAAATCATGCTCAAGAGCTTTTATTATTCAAAATAGTCTCAATGCAACAATTTCATATTCTGTCTCCACACAAATGAAAGTGAGAGAGCACCAATTTATATAGAGTTTCAAAAATGAAATGAAGGGCCAAGATTAAAACAAGATTAACGGCCAAGATTATTACAACCAAACCCTAATTAGGGTTTCCCAAAATAACAAGTCATCTATCAGTAAACTATCAGTGGAGAGGCAGTTAAAGCTATATTCTAGGAGAGGCGTCCTTATCCTTCTGAGCAGTATTATGCTTGGCGAATCTGGACACTACTGCAATGACCTCCTCCATTGTGACAGGTGGCAAAATGCTGATCCGGAATTCGAGCTCATCCAAGTTCTCTGCACATTTGGCAAAGGTATTTACCCATTCTGCTTCCTGCTTCCTAAAGTCATTCTGGATGGCTGAAAGACTTACCACTCTCGCAAAATCCTTTCTTAGAAGTGGTCCAGTAGTCGAGAAGAAAAATTCTTGAACCTTTCGTTTCAGCTCCTCCAGCTGCATATCCTTTTCTCGGACAATCTCTTGATCAAACATTTCTGCAGCTGTCATGTGAATTTTCTCTCGGATGTCCTTTACCTGCTCCTTGATTCTAAGTCCATCCACTTTTGCCTTCTCCAAAACTTCTCTACGTATAGTTACTGCCCAAAACTAGTGATTGAAATCATATGCTGCTCCCGTAGCAATCACCTTCCCAGCGACCAACTCCTCTCTTGGAGTGCCCTTCAATAGCCTGAGGCATGGAATAAGCCTCTCCTGCATATCTGAAAGTCCTTCCCATGTTTCCGCCATATCCATAAGTCTGGAAAGAAAGCATGAGGTTTGCCCATAAGCCAGTGCCAACTTCTCCATGAACAATGCCGCTTTTGTGCCTTCACTTGCCATCCAGTCCTAAGCTTCCTTGGCCGTCACCATTCCATACTCGACATCCTTGGTCGCCTCCTGTGATGAATTGAGAAGAGGAGGAACAATCGCATTGCCCTGATCAAGTGGCTGGGTCAAATGTTGTATATATTCCTTAAGACGTTCGACCTCTTTCTTATACTCCTTCTTCTTAGCCACTTCCTTTTCCAGTCTCGCTTTGATGGTCGAGATGGAATTATCTAATTCCTCTACCTCTTGACCTTTCGAGGTTGGGCCAAGGTCAACAGTGGTTATGGCATATTCCTGTGGAGTGATCTCGTCTCGTGGCTTGTCCACCGTGGGTACTGCAATGTGTACGGAACGGTTGCCTGTCTTGTTCCTCTGAATGGTGGAGAATTTCTTGGCAGGCTTCTTGATTGCGACTTGCTCCAATCTTGCCAAGAAATCGGCAGTATCATCCTCCTCTTCTTGAGCTTCTGCAGGTACCTGAACTTTCATCCTTTCTAACAGCGACTCTGGAATGGTCGGCTGCTCAATCCCATCCTCTACCTGAACCTCTTCTTCATTCGGAACATCCACCACCCCTCTTAGAGCGGAAATCATTCCCTCCTCGAAGTCATTATTCCGGACTTCTATCTCATTGTCTGAACCTAAGATTTCTGTGCCCGTAAGTGACAAGGGCTCCTCGTCATCTAGCTGATTAGGTCCATCATTCACTTCCTGAACTGCAGGAGGTTCAAGCATTTCTACCAAGGACTCGTCTATAGTAGCTACCAACTCGTCAATATTCCTGGATGTTGCTGAGCGAGAAGGTTCTCCCTTATGCCTCTTGGAAGCAGGCTCTGTACTTGGGACTATTTCCTTCCTTTTCTCTCCGATCCCGACCAAGTCCTGATGGGATGCACTGGCATTAGAAGAATATGACTCTGACTCGCTCAATAGATCATATGTGAGCGTGATTCCTCTCTGTCTCAATTCTTGGGCATGATAGTCAACCCACCACTGAGAGTATTTAGTCACTGGCCTCATTAAGGTTGTCAGGTCTACGTGCTCTGGTTCTGACCATTTCACTGGAGGAAGAGGTCGGCTTTCCTCGAAGCGTGGTTGGACGTGGTTCCCATCATCTTGTAACTGATCAGGCACCTGGAAAAACTCAATTACCCTCATGAAATCTAGTGGCATCCTGGACCACATTCTCCATCTAACTTCATACTCATCGGCAGCATTTACCCAGAAATCTTCTAGTTCCATCCTATGCTTGTACTTTCTCCCTTCTACTGTCTGAATATTATGGTGCGGGTCAAAGTTGACCCTGGACTTGTAGGCCGTGAAAGGATACCATTGGATCTCCAACCTTGCACTCTCAGCTACCTGTGCTGATGGACAATACTCCAACATGTTCCCATTGAAAAATGGGAATGTGACAGATGCCTTCTTGGTTGGCCTCTGAATATTCTGATACTCCTCCAGTTGTCTTAAGACCTCGAGCAATATCATCCGATTTGTCGAATAGATGGGCAATTTATAGGGATTTCCAATAAATCCCTGGATCCTGACATATGTGAATTTCGGGAACTGGATGAACCAAGATCCGTACTTACTGATAAGACTTTTCGCTTCATGGCTCAGCCTCTGATGCACTCCTCCTTGAAGCTTTCTGGTAATATGCATTAGGAAAGCATCATGCACCCTCCTGAAGTGAGTCTTCTCCTTCGATTGGCGCTGTGGGTAACAGTCGTAAGGCCTGAGTTTGTTCTCCCCGTTGCCAATCTTGCCCTTGCAAATCAATCCTGGATACTTGTATGATCTGGCCAACAGGTATACAACATACGAACTCATATGAAAAGACTTAGTCTCTTCGAGGTTGATCAATTGCTCGTGGAGGTTGTCACTTATCATCCGTGACCAGTTGAACATTTTGACACCAGAAGTGATCTTGTCTATGAAATAGTACATCTAGCTCTCGAAAAAGGCGCCTTGAGGGTTACCAGCTATTCTATTCAGCATCAGTACGATATCCCCAAAATCTTCCTTGAAGTCTGTTCAGTGAGGTCTCTTGGGCAACTTTTTGATTGAAGGCTTAGGCTTGTCCATCCACACCTTGTTGACTGTTGTGGCGCACAAATCTGGTTGGCTGTCATATAATCTTTTGGCTTCTTCCTTGGTCTTATAGACCGTTCGTGAATGTTCCGGGATGCCGAAGGTTTCCTGAATTGCAACTTCGCCCAAGTGTGCTAAGACTCTTCCATCAGGTGCGATGATCTGTCTCCTCTGAGCGTCATAGTGGAGAGCACTCTCCATCAATTCTACACAATCCATTGCCGGTGGGAATCCAACTGCCTGAAATATCCCGTTTCTGACTATCCGTCTGGCTATCCGTGTGGGAAGTCCATTCTGCCCGTACACTCTTTTCTTAAACTCATCAAAGTCGACATGTCCGAGGTCAGTGTCTACGACATTCTTCCATTTTGAAATGACCTTGGTCTCTCGCTGAGCACCCTTGCTGGCAAACTTCATTTCCAGCTTCTTTGATGGTTCTCCTGCCGTGGTCGTCAACCTGCAGTCCAAAGATTAACATTAATACAAAGACTTTTTCAAATAATTAAATCTCGTGCCTTGGATTCAAAAATTTACTTTCAGCTGGTTAAATAATTAAATTGTTGCGAAAAAGCAAGCTGAAAGTAAATTGGATGAAGTTGAAAATTTCGCCAGAACTTCGTCAAGATGAAAGGACAGAAAAGAGATAGCAAATTCATTTGATTGGACATCAAACCTCAGTGAAGAACTATTGGATGCAAATCAGATTTAAAAATCTGATTTTTAGAAGAAATGCACCCCTTTTCACAGAAAAATTTCAGCTTTCGATAAATCTTTTCTCTTTTCCTGCGAAATATTCTTCAGCATAACCCTCTTTCACCTTCTGGAAAATCCGACTTTGCCTATTGATCAACCAATTGCCTGATAATTTCGAGAAAGATTAAATTTCTCTTCAGCTGTGTGTGAAAAAATGAGTTGCTGAAACTCATTATAATGCTGAAGGATTGAATTCGTTTTAGCAACTGCCATCTTCTTTCTCGATCTCGATTTGTTTTCATTTATTCAAACAGGCAAGTTTCCTTTTATTTTTCGACAAGAATCAGTCTCGAGCTTATCCAGGCAAATCTCACTGATCTTCAAAAATTCAATTTTTCACTTAATGTTTATCTTTGATTTTTTGAATTTTTAAAGGAAAACATTAAATATTTAATTAAATTCATGGCAAATTTAATTTTGCCTGTTGGATTTCATCTCTGCCTGGCGTACTTTATTTTCTTCCGAAACATTTCTGGCAAATTTTATTTTGTCCAAGGCATTTTTAAATTTCCAAGCAATTGAAAATAAATTACTAAAATATTAAAAATATTTTAATTAATTCCAACCCGTTCGTTTTGGACCCATGGCTATTTCGATTTTTCCTTCGTTTTTCTTGGCTAAGAGTGTATTTTCCAATTTTATCCTTAATTTCGTCTAGCCAAGTCAAAATTTAAGCCATTCCGTCGAAAATTTTATTGCCAGATCCCTATTTTTCTTTGCCGAGGCGAGATTTTAATAGCACTGAGCCTATTTTCTTCTGCCAAAGTCAAATTTTCTCTTGCTCAGTCGAATTTTTCTAGGCAAAATCCTTGTCTGGATGTCTTCATTGGGCGAATTTCTTTGACGCTTGACAAATTCTTCCTCCTTCTGGCCAAGGGCGATCCTTCCTTTCTCTTTGCCTTGTGCATTTTTCTTCGGCCAAAGTTGTCAATTTCTTAACATTTTCTCCAGCTACCCACACTTAGGCAAATTTAATTTCTTTTCCACCTCTGTGTTAGGCACACTTCGTTTTATTTCTTGCCATATCCTAGTCTTCTTTAGCACTTGTCTTTCCGAACTTGGCACTTAACCCCTTGAGAATGTCATGATACTTAGCCAAAATCTTCATTTTTTTCATCTTCTAGCCTCTATACTTAGGCAAATATTCGAAATTTTCCTTGGACTAGGCACTAACACTTAGCAAAAAAAATCATTATTTTTCTCTTCATTTGCTTAGGCGGACTTCCTTAACACCTTGGACAAGTATGGCGGACTTCTTTGACACCTTGCTAGCCCCTTCCAAGTGTATGGCGGACTTCATCAGTCTTTTGGACAAGCACCTTGGATGTCCCTCTTTTCTAGGGCAGACTTCAAAGCTTCTTAGCATTTGTCTCAACATTTTACCCTTTGGAAATGGTTCTCCACCTTTTTAGACTTTCACACTTAGCAAGATTCCGAAATTCCCCTTGGTAGGCATCAATACTTAGTAAAAATTTTGATTTTTCCTCTTCTCACATGCCTAGGCGGACTTTCCAAGGCAACTTCCAAGTGAAGGCGGACTTTAGGGGATGTTTGGACAAGTCTCCTCAAGGCTGGCGGACTTTGAAGGCTCTTTGGACAAGTCCCACCTTTCAAGGGCAGACTTTGAAACTTTTTGGCACCTCATCCTTTGATGCATGGTGGACTTTGGAGACTTCTAGGATATGTGAGGGCGGACTTTCCAACCCTTTGGCACTTCCTTTCTTGTGAATGGCAGACTTTGGAGACTTCTAGGATATGTGAGGGCGGACTTTAGAGGTTCTTTGCACTTCCCTTCAAGCACATGGCGGACTTTGGAGGATCTTAGGATGAGCATCTTTGCTGCTGGGCGAACTTCATGAACTTCCAGACTTTCCTTCATCTTTCCTTCCCACATTCCAAGGGCCTTCCTCACGGCGAATTTCAGACTTGAACAAATTTTTCACAAATTTCATCTTTGAAGAGTTGATTTTCCATGATTTCGGCCTCAGATCTGACTGGTTTTGACCTGATTTTTCCAGATTTTAATGTTTTTTGGGTCTGATTTTCATGCTTTTTGACTTGTTTTTCCAGATTTTTCAATAATTTTTGAATTTTTTTTATTTGATTTTCTGAGAGTTCTATCAAGTTTTTCGAACTTCTGAGTGCGTTTTTGGAACTCAGGACCTTTCCAAAAATAGAAACTTTCCAAAAATAGAAAAAGCAAACCCTAAAAAATAGGGAACGTTGTTTGGTCCAAAAATGCCAAAAATGAAAAATCAAAAAAGCAAAATTTCCTAAAAAGTAGGAAGTCTCAGAATTGGCCGAATTCACAGTCAATCTTCGTTTCCTGGGCCTTCTGAGCACTTCCATGACGTCTACACACTGATTCAAGCATGAATTATTGACTTGGCTCGGGAACTCTCGGCAAACTGACCTGAAGCTCTTAACAAAATGATCTCACGTAACCGTTGCAAGGAGACAAAACCCTAAAAACTAACAGGCAACTGGGGGTCCCCATCGGCGATGGGGCGATGTGTGAAAAGGTCACAACAGGTACACCGATACACCATTAATTTTTTCCCAAGGTATATGTAGGGGTTCAGGATATATATATATATATATAAACAGTGATACTCATTATTGCTAATAAACAAAATATTTAAATACCTCATGTAAGAGAAGGGGAAATTCGCTACTCACGAGTTCTCTTCACTCAGAGAGCCTCACGGGGCGAACTGCCCTAAACTACCTCAAGGAACAGTGGCGAGAGTTTTAGAATCCGAAGGAGCAAGTCACAGAGATTTTCTAGACAAACTGACAAGCTCTTGGCCAAAGGATGTCAATGCAAAATACGGACGACAGCGCGGCACATTGATGTCTCAAAAGCGCGGTAGCGTCCCGTATAGACCAGAAAGGGAGAATGTCACAAAAAATAGCTAAGTGACTACTTCTACTCCAATTGTTGTGCACTTACAGAATATAGGGAAATAATAGAATGTAATGGAACTGAAGTAAAGTAAAGAATAAATAATAAAGATAAGGAAAAGAAAGGAAATACTTATAACCACGCAAGTGATGAAACCTCCAGCAAATGAATATCTTCAAATCTTGCATGCGTGATATTTGGAGAAATTGTTGGGGCTGTATAGGGGTTTGCCTCAGTCAAACCCCCGTTTTGGTGTTCCCACCTCCACGGACAGCCAGATAAAAAGAAAGAGAGAAATGAGCAAAGCACGTGGTGAAAGCAAAACCTGCTCAAGAGTAGAACCTGCACCACCAAGTACAAGTGATAAAAGCAATCCCCGCTCGAGGAGGAGAACCCATATCAGGAAGTTAAAGTGCAATAGAGAGAGGATATGTGAAATCCCAAGATGCTCACAAGCATGAGATGAGGAAGATGAAGCTGCAAGAGTGAAGCTAAGAGAGCTTGAAAGAGCTTGAAGCTGCTATGGCAAGCTATATGGAGTTGTGCAAGCAAGAGTTGGAGAGTAGAAGGTTAAAGCCAAAGTAAGAGAGAAGCTAGAAGTAGAAGAGTGGAGCTAGGAGTGGAGGAAGAGTTCCAAATGAAGTGAAAGGACATCTTTTAAAGAGAGAAAAGAAGCAAAAGGAAGCTTCTCGGGTGGTTAACAAAGCATCTCAAACCGTTACCACCGACCAAAGGAGGTGACAAGTGGAAAGCATGCTCGAAAACGGTTGTTTGAGTGTTGGAACGTCGCAGGACGCTAGCGCAGCGCACAGACGTCCGCCGAACACGTCACGCTACAAAATAACACAAACGGGAAAAGTGCAAGGTTCGATGCAAAGCTAACACGCGAGGGTAGCTGCTAAAAAGGGGTGTTGAAGCATCCTAAGAAGGACAAAGGCTGATGTAGGGGCTAAAATGAGCCTACACAAGATGCTAAGGGAGTGGACACTAAAGCGAATGCAAGAATGTATGTGAAATTGCGAGGGGTGAAATTTTACGACTATACACCTCATAATTTACAAAAAGGAATAGACTCGTAAATTCATAATTCAATGACTAGTCAAATGAAAATTAGAATCAATATTCAATAATCTTCATATTGCTCTTCATCAAGGGCATCAAAGTCAAAATTTGATTCAATTTCATCTAAACCACAATGGGTTACAATGCGACTTTCACTAACCATGTCATATGTATAAGTTGCCTCGTCTAAAGAGATTTGTGGCAAGTTGTCCACCAATAATGTCTAAGTCAACACACTCAAGAGTTAGATCCCAATTCCTTATCACCCCATCATTGTAATCAAGTTTCTTATGGGACGAGATCTGAATAACTAGTGGGAGTTGGGAGTGGATACCCCAATGGAGTTGAGGGTCAGTGCCCGTCATGGAGGTCTAAAGGAAATGCCCCCAATAGATTCGAGTGCCCCTTTTTGGTATGGTCATCAGCCAATCAAGGTCCATATGGAGGCAATCCAACACTGTGAGAGCAACAAATGTAAAGCAAATGATTCTAGATGGCACATGGTGGGATCGTGTGGAATATTTTCGTAGTTTCACTAAGCCTATCATGAGTATGATTTGCTTTTCTGACATGGATAAGCCATGGGAGAGATTTATGATGGCATCAACTCGATGATTGAGAAGATGAAATATCTCATAAATGCAAAAGAGCAAGATCTTGAAGAAACCTTCTTCAAAGAGGTGCAAACAATCTATGTTGAGTGGTGGAACAAAATGACAACCCCACTCCATCTTGCCTTCATGTTGACTCCCAAAATATTACAACGAAGAGATCTTTGCTAATGCCAACAAAGGTGGCATCATGCCGTGATGCAGAAGTCAACGAAGGATTTAGGAAAGCACTCTCTAAACTCTTCCTTGATCCTGATATGGAAGATGCAATTACAAGTGAGTTTGCTGATTTTGTAGGCTCCAATGGTCAAAGTGTTTCCACTCACCATGACAAGTATAGGAAGGATGCTCACTCTTGGAATGGCCACAAATTGCCCACCTCCATGTTCTTGGAATCAAAATGTTACAAGTTTATAAAATTTTACCTACTCTCTAAATTTCATTTTTTCATTTAATTCAAATATGAAGTTTGATTTATAAATTTATTAATTTAACAACTCTAATTAGAGCTCCATTTGCTTAAATAGGTTGCTAGTTCTTCTTCAGCTGAATGGAATTGGAGTACATACTCCTTCATCCACTCAATGAAGCGCAACCATTTGGTATCAAGTAAAGTAGAGGAGCTAGTTTATGTGCATTCGAATTTGTGTCTTCTTACTCACAAAAATAATGAATACAAGGAAGGGGCAACAAAGTTGTGTGATGTAGAACCTCAGCAAACTGACTTGGATCTTTCTTTTGTTGTACAATCTTCAATTTTCAAGGAGTCAAGTAGCCAACATAATTTTAGTTCAAGTGGCAATGGAGTTCCATGTGGTTCTAGTCCATTTGCATCATCTAATGATAATGTTGATGATGATTTTCATCTTGATGATGACCCATGTGATGCTGATAAATGACTACTAATTGTATTATTTTAATATTAAACAATGATTATCTATCATGACATTCAAGTTTGATCCTTTTGATATTGAATTAATGAATTTAAATTAGTATGTTATATTTCAAATTTTGAAATTTGTAATTGTTTTGTTTAACATATGCATTGTTTATAGCATTCTAAACTTATTTCTATTTTTAGGCTGCAAATATCCATATTTATATATGTGTGTGTGTGTGTATGTTTTGTATAGACGTACCCAAAACATACCCAAACCCTCAAAAAAAAACTGCCATACCTACATATCGTACCCATATACCCATATTCGTACCCATAGCCAATTCAACAACTAGGTCTAGACTAATGTGTTTGTGTCTTGGGGATAAATGGTCCAATTTTTTTTTAAAAAGTCAAGACAAAAACAGGAAAAGATTAATGCTATTGATGTGAGGAGCATTTTGGTTGAAGATGAGATCAAAATAGAAAATGCTTTCAATCTTTTTATGGTGAGCTCTTCACTATTGATGGTAATGATCATAGTGTTTCTGATGCAAGAGAGTTAGTTTCTAAAATTGTTTCATGTAAGCTTGAAGCAAAGGATGTCATTTCCTAGATAGAGAACTTTCCTTGGATGGGATTGAAAATGCTAATTGTCCTATGAAGAATGAAAAAGCCCCTTGGCGTGATGGTTTCCCTATTAAATTTTATAAAGATAACATCAACTAAATTAGTAACCTCTTTTTTGAAGTTTACTAGGCAATTGCAGCTGGCACATTACGAAGTGAAATTAAAGCATAATCAAGTTTTTACCCAAAGAAGGTGATTCCACTCAGATGAAAAATTGGAGGCCTATTATTTTGTGTAATGTTTCCTACAAAATGTTAGCTAAGGCCCTAGTTAGAAGAGTAAAAATATTTTGTCAAAAATTATATACCCAATCAAACAAGTTTTGTGGAGGGAAGATATATATCAGATAATCTTTTAACTAGCTAGGAAGGTATGAATTGGGCTATGTTCTTCAATTAAAATGTGTCCATGGCCCAAATTGATTTTGAAAAAGTTTATGACCAGATTGAATGGTCATTTACTACTTTGGTTTTGTAATGATAATTGATATTCGATATTCGTTATTTTGTGATTACCAAAGGAGAAGAGAACTCCTTATAAATAAAATTACAAGATAATGTTTCTAAAAAGAAACCATCGTTAACTAAAGCAAACTAAAGCAGAAAGCCAAAAGATGCAAACAAACTAAAGCGTAAACAAAAGTTACTAAAAGCTAGCTAAGTTAACTAAAAGTAAACAGACGACTAACTAAAGCTAAGATGACCATTAATATTACAATAAATACTTTAATACCCTCCCTTAACGGTCATCTTACAAACAAAAACTAAGTCTACCCATATTTAGATGGTGTGTTGGTCATCAAAATGCATAATATGCAGACTCCTACATAGTATACTCTGCCACTTGACCACTTTGCTGAGACTCTTCCCAATTCAACTTCTCATCAGCCAACCAATTTCTACAATATTTTTGTATATGACCAATCTTCCCACAATAATGGCAAGTAATAGACTTCTTGGGGCCCTCCTTCGAATCGTCTCGTCCTTTCTACTGAGTGGACTTGCCTTTGCCAACATCCTTGGCAGTAAATAATTGTTCAACACTAGGAGACTCACTGCTGCTCCCAAACTACTTCCTCAAGCTATCCTGCTACAAAAGCTTGTTGCACAGTTCATCAAACTTCAAGTCAACATTGGTGGATGTAATGTTGAGCATTTTGATGAAGTGCTTATAGGAACATGGCAAACTTTTGAAAGCAATCACCACCATATCCTCCTCTTCCATCTTATGACCAATGGCCTCCAATTGATCACAAGTATCTTTGATTTTCATCAAGTGCTCCTACAAAGACACTTGGTCATCCATCATAATGGACAACAGCATATTCTTCAGAAAGAAAGCCCTTCCCTTATCTGAGGTCTCACGAAGATCTTTCAAATGCTTCCAGATCTCTGCAGCAAACTTACTAGATTGTATTTCTAGTAACATCTCATCGGTGACAGATAACCTTAGAAGCATAACTGTCTCCCTATTACCTCCATCATACTTGTCCTGATCCTTCCAAACAGTAGTGGGACAAACTATTGTACCTAGAACAAGGGCATCCAAACACCAATACTCAAAGATGGTAAACATCCTCTGCTTCCACATGTTGTAATTCTTTCCATTGAACCTCTACGTATTTTCCAACATAACATTGGACAAAGACGCCATCCCACTCGTTTTCCAAAAGCACAAAAAACAAGGTAATTTTGTGATCAGTTGGCACAAACTCTAGACAATCAGGTAGCACAACTCATGATTTTTTCAAAAATTGTCTAAAAAAGAGGCTCAATAATAGTAAGATTTTTTCAAAAAAACCTTCAAAAACTCTAGAAAAGTAGTATTTTTCAGAAAAAAATCCTCAAAAAACTTCTGAAAATTAGCAGAAGTTTTATAGAAAAAATTTCAAAAACTCTTCTTGAAGAAACACTTGTAATTTTTTTCCAAAAAAAAAAATTTGAAAAACTCTTTGCAGGAATTTTTATTTTTCAACGAAAAAAAAAACCTATCAAAAACTAGTTTAGTTTTTCAGAAAAAAATTTGAACAAATCCTGGCAGACCCATGAGGTTTAGCAAAACAACCATTTTTTCAGACAAAAAATTTGCAAACAAACTCTTCAAAATTTTCTAGAACTTCTAGAAAAATTATAAAATTCCCACCCAAAATCAGAAAACCCTAGGTCGTTGAAAGTTGGCCAAAAAAAAAAGAAAAATCCACTCCAAAAATGCAGGTCACACGGCCACAAAAAGACAGAAAATACGCCCACAAAGACTCCTTAGATTGTGTGAACAGACACTACCCAAAAATAAAGATCACAACTAAAGTTCACAAAACTGTAGACCAGTGATTTTTGAAAAAATCGCATCAAAAACAAGATACGCGTTTTTTAAAAAATTGCTCAAAAAATACGTGACAAAAAACCCTCGAAAAAACACCCTTTTCTCAATCACGAATTTCACCCAAAAACTCAGAAATCTCAAGCAGAGAAAAATGACACAAATAGGGAAGAATATGTGAGCCAAAAAACCTTCAAAAGGTCGCAAATCACAAGGAAGCCAAATGCATTTTTCCACTTCAACAAACCTACGAAAAAAGAACCAAAAAACCGTGAATTTTGACTAAAAAGAAATCCACGATTTTCACTTTGAAACCCTTCAAAAATATCCTCAGAATTTTCCACGAAAATCTGCTTCAAAAACCCTTCGAAAATTTTGATTCAAAAAATTCTTCGATTTTCAAAAAAAAAATCAGCTCACAAAATTTTAGAAATTTCTTTGATTTTTATTTTTTTTTAAAATTGGTTAAAAAAACATCTAAGAAATTCCTAAAAAATTCCTTAGGAAAACCTAAATTTTTATTGCTAAAAATTCGTCAAAAAAAGTTTGGGCCTAAGCTATGATACCATGAAATGATAATTGATATTCGATATTCATTATTTTGTGATTACAAAAGGAGAAGAGAACTCCTTATAAAGAAAATTACAAGACAATGTTTCTAAAAAGAAACCATCATTAACTAAAGCAAACTAAAGCAAAAAGCCGAAAGATGCTAAAACAAACTAAAGCATAAATAGAAGTTACTAAAAGTTAACTAAGTTAACTAAAAGTAAACAAATGACTAACTAAAGCTAAGATGACCATTAATATTACAATAAATACTTTAATAATTTTGAGAGACCTTTTGCAAAATGGTGAGTGTTTTGTTTAGAGATGCTTTTGCACAGGTTTCTATAACTTGTCTAATTTCACCCTTCACAAATGTCTATTAGACAAGGCTGTCCTGTTGCTTTGTTTCTATTTCTTATTGTTGTTGAGGTTATTCATTACTTATTGACAAATTAATCTTTAGGTCCAATTAAGGGACTAGTCCTTCCTTTTGGAGACTTTATGATTGAGCTTCAATTTTCTAATGATACTACTATTTTTGTTAAAATGGAAGAAAACAACTTTAACAACCTTAATAGGAGGTTGGATATCCATTGTAATGCCTCAAGATCTAGAATTGATGTGCATAAGTCTAATGTCCTGAACTAGTATGAGAAGTTTCTTAATTGGTTGGTGAGCAAGGGTTGGAAGTGTTTAGGCCAAATGAAGTTATCAAGTATCTTGGTATTCCCTATTACCTTAATCCATCCCTTAAGGACATGTGAAGATGAATTATCAATGAAGTGAACAACTTTACCAAAGGGCAACGTAACTTGTTATATCTTGCTAGGAGGTTCCAAGTTTGTTAAAAGATGTTCTCTTCCTTCCTGTTGGTTGGTTTCTTATTATTTGAGTTAAATTGACAATAAAAAAGGCATGCTCTTTCTTGATATATGTATATAAAGTCTAGAGAAATTGGGGAAATGAGGCTAAAAGATTTGTTCAAATAGGATATTTCATATGCAGTTAAGTGAATTGCTAAAGCCTTGCATGGTGATGAGCCTTAGAAGCAACTATTTAGGCATAATTTGATAACAATGTTCCAGAAAAGAGTCCTAGCTGAAAAGATTTGCATTTTTCAGATATTTTGTTTGACAATTTTGGCTACCTTATTTTTTGTTCTATCTGGAAGGCATAGTTTTTGTCAAGAATTTTACAAAAAGTGTATGATGTTATTTCAGAAAATAAAGAACAGATAATGGGTTTCAGATCTTCATGGTGGAGTTTAAAATTTAAAAACTCTCTTCTTGGCATAAAGTTTTCTTAGCCAAATCATGGAGTAGTTGAGGGTTGAAAACTATTGAGGGTTTTACAGAGAACGGGGGTTTGCTTCAATGAAAGCTTATTCAAGATAATATATGATTCCTAAAGAGCAAAAAATACTTATACTATGATTAGAAATCTGAGTTAGATGGCAAGTTTTATCAAATTTCTTGGCATAATCAGTTATGGAAAAAGGTTGAATGGATTGGTGGTAAAACCTACTGCACGTTACTCCTATATATATTTATGATCTACTGACTTTTTCTACTGACTGGATTTGTAAGTTAAACTCCCTGTGGGGATTGTATATGTTGATGAATAATAGCTTAGGTCTGATATATAACAATGATTGCTATAAGCATCATCATTGTTTTTGTTAGATCTATCTCTCATTAATATTTCTGGAAATAAGTATTCGATTTCAATAGATGTTGAACTAAATACGCATTGATAAACCTCTGAAATCATTGTCGCCCTGTGTATGGGCGCGTATTTGTTGGCACTGGTTATCTCGTATGGTTCTGGAATCTGCATGCTGAAAGGAACACGTCCTTGAGCAGACGTGTCTCCAAGTGTGGAGACACGTCCTCTCAAGAGGCGTGTCCCTTTGGTTAGGAAACCCTGCGCTCAAAGGAACACGTCCCTTGAGTGGACGTGTCTCCAAGTATGGAGACACGTCCTCTCAAGAGACGTGTCTCTTGAAAACGGGTCTCTCCAATATATATAAAATGTGAAACCTTTCTCTATATGCAGTCATCGAAATCTATCAATGTTCTGCACCCTGCACATTCTACACTTAGAGAAATATTCAGAAAACCGAATTTGCATCTGAAGTTCATAATTAAAGTTTCTGACCTTAGTCCTTTCACTGTTCCAGAATCCTGTTAGTCTCAGATTTGATCTAATTTAACAGTATAGTCCATGGAATATATGGTCTAATAGATTGAAAAGAATTTGGTCCAAGTATTTAGAGCTCAAAAAAATTAGGTGGTTATTGTTTTATCAAAAGTTGGTTGTTGGTGTTAATTCTTTTTTTCCTAAGTCTAGAGTCCATCTTGTTTGTGATGAAATTGAGTCTTTTATGCATTTATCCTTTGATTGTCTCTTTGCTCAAGCTATGTGGCAGTGTTTACTGGGTGTACTAGCAAGTCTTCTATTGAATGGCTTGATAGTTTTTTGGGTAAAATAAGTCTGTTTCCCCTCTTTATAAGTTCATGGATATGTTATGGCTCATCTCTTCTACTAAAATTATGTGGTATCATTGGATTGAAATAAATAAATAAGTGTTTCAAGGTATGAGAAAGTTGCTCACTGACTTTTTGCAATGAGTCACCACTTATTATGTTGCAAATAATGTTGTATTACAGGTGCATATGAAGAAGAGTGGTGTTAAGAATTTTATGCATGATTCAGATTCCTAATCCTCAAAGTGTTCAATGGAGTGTTGGTTCTCATAATGATGCTTATGATAAGGATGGTTGGCCACCACAGAGGGATGTCGTAGTTGTGTCTAGTAATGATAAAGACAAAGGTCTTTATTATGTTAAGAGTAATAAAGTTATCACCTAATTAATTAATTAATTAATTGGGTCACTTTATGCTTTATTACACTTAAACTAAACTTAGGAGTGCTTTTATTTCATTATTTGCTTTTATTAATTAGTTGCATTTTGCATGATTAAAGCTTCTAATATTAGAACATGTTGTCTCATTCATTCCTATGAGGACACTTGTCATGTTCTAATCTAACCCTAATCTAGGGTTAGCTTTCATCCTTTTCATAAGGATTGATTCATTGTAATTGTAAAATTCTCTACGGCAGCATATTCAATGCGGCAGTTGTTCACATAATGCATATTTGATGTTTTATCAGATCTAAGTTGTTGAGCAATAATATCTTGTTTATTTCTTCATAGTGTGATAGGTTTATCGTTGCAGGTGATTCTTGGAGCTGTAGGAGTACATCCATCTACTCTAACATATTATTCCTTGTGTTTCTTTTATTATGGATGTTCCTAATATAGAGGCTGATAAAAGACTTGTTTGGCATGCTTGTAATTTTGTTGACAAAGACTCCTTAGACAAGAATGAAGACAATTTTTCCACTCCTCACCCTGCAGTTCCCATTTAGATATATCCAAATGCTTGGTTGCAGGATTGTGTTGACTACAGAGTTCGATATTTGAAAAAATATTGAAGACCTCACAAGTAGCATTGATAAGAAAATTGGGGAAAAAATAATAAATGATTGGTTTTGTGACAGCATGGCTTTGAAATGGTTTTGTATATGCTTTCTTTTATATGGACTCTTTTTGGCTGGGCTGATTTATAATGTTGATGCGCAGATATATCTACTGAACTTATTGGGCTGGCTGTTGGGCAGATATTATGCCTTGTAAGTTGATGCTCGTATGAGCCATATTTGTAAACGATATCCAATAGTTTAAAAATTTTGAAATTATAGAAATATATGTAATCAACTAACAAAACAAAAATACTTATTACATGATTTAGAGCTAAGTTGCCGAATTGGGTACGGGTGCAGGTACGGGTACAGTACACCGGTACGGAAATTTTATTTTTTCGGTGTGGGTACGTTTGGGTACATCTATACATAAAACATATAAAAATCATAGATATAGACATATTTGCAGCCTATAAAGTAAAAACAAGAAGTAAATTTGGAATACCACATATCATGCATATGCTAAACAAAACTTAGAACTACAATAAATATAACAAATCTGAAATGCCATTATACCTAATTAATTTGATATCAATTTTTCAAAACTTGAATGTTACGATAGGTATATAATTATATTGAATTCATTGTTCATTGGTTCAACATTTAAAACAAAGCAATACAATTATTGATGGGCATCATATGGGTCATTAGGAAGATTAAGAGCAGCATCATCATTGACATTAGATGATCTAGATAATTAATAGGACCACATGCAGCCCCACTAGCACTCTCATTGGAAGCATGCTGGGTATCCAAGTCCACAGAAAGTAAAGATTGTGTGGCAGCTGAAAAATCCAAATCAGTTCGCTCTGGATCTACATCCCACAACCTCGTGCCTCCTTCCTTATACTCATTCTTTTTATGAGTAAGAAGGCGCAAGTTGGAATGCACATAAACAAGCTCTTCCGCCTTACTTGCTGCCAATTGGTTGCATTTCACTAAGTGGATAAAGGAGTATGTACTCCAATTTCACTCAGCTGAAGAGGAACTAGCAACCTATTGAAACAAAGTGGGAGGAACTTGTAATTATAAAGTTGTAAATCAAACTTTAAATTTGAAGTTAACCATTTTATTATTTTTAAAATAGTAAACAATATAAATTTAGAGAGTGCAATAAAAACTAAGTAACTTACTTGCGATAAAACTTTGATCGCAAGAGCTTGGAGATGTGGTGTTGTAAAGCCATTGACATACAACCAAGAATGAGCATCCATCCTATACTTGTCAATTGAAGCACCAATACTTTGATTTTCACCAGATACAAAATCAGCAAACTCAGCTCTAACTAAATACTTTGTTTCTTGATCGGAGAAGAGTCTACTAAGTGCTTTCCTACACCCCACACCAACATCTAGATCTGAATATGGTTGCACTCTAGATGGCAAAGCAAGAATCTCATCACTATAATACTTGGGAGTCAATGCAAATGCAAGAAGATGTAGTGGGGTGGTCATTTTGTTCCACCGCTCAACACAAATTGTTTGCACCTCTTTGAAGAAAGTTTCTTCACGATCTTGCTCTTTTTCGTTGATGATGATTTTCATTTGCTCGATCATTGTATCAATTCCATCATATACCTCTCCCAAACATGGCTTATCCATGTCAGTAAAACGGATCATACTCATGATGGGCTCAGTGAATCTAAGAAGATATTCTACTTGTTCCCACCAAGTGTCATCTAGGATCATCTGTTTTACATTTGTTGCCCTTTCAGTATTGGATTGCCTCCATAGGGACTAACTTTGATTGATAACCATGCTAGAAAGTTCCCTCCACACCTTCACAAGTCGCCTCAAGACAATCGTGTTCGATGCAAATCTAGTTTCTGCAACCTATTCAAAAATTTAAAATTAAAATATAAAGAAGACGTGCTTGAGTTTAAAAATTAAATTAGTAATTACTAAAGTGAAATGTAAAATTGAAAAGTTGAAGTGTTTCAATTACCTTCAACAACTCCAATGCTGAAAATGATCTAAAAATGGCCTGTGACATTTGATGGTTTGTGATGAACATTTGGATCTCTTCAGCTTCAGCATACATTTGTTTGATCCAATTTATTTTCGCACCCAACTTTTGTAGCATGAGGTTGAGAGAGTGAACAGCACAAGGTGTCCAAAATATGTGCTCAAATCGTGTCTGAATCAACATACCTGCAGCTCTACAATTCTTTGCGTTGTCTAATATTACTTGGATAACATTTTCAAGACCCACATCCTAAATGCACTGTATAAGGATGTTAGCAATAAATTTTGCATCCTTCACTTGTCCTTCACAATCCACGGCTTTCAAAAACATTGCCCCTTTAGGGCACACTGCAATCACATTGATTAATGGCTGGTTTCTGGCATCCTTCCATCCATCAGAAATAATTGACACCCCTGTTTTTTTCCATGAATTTCTAATGGGAGTCAATGCATTGTTTATGCCTTTTACCTCCTTTGCTAGTAAGGTGGTACGCACCTTCTCATAACCTAGCCCTATGTACCCTTGTGGACAGTCACTTGCCTTTCTCAACATATCCTGCCAATATGGTGATCTTACAACATTAAATGCCAAACCATTTGCATATAGACATCTTGCAACAGCTTGATTTGCAAGCTCTCTAGCTTCAAGCTTAAATGCATTTTCTAATGGCCCCTTGCTTCTCTTCACACCAACAGGATCATCTTCACTTCTACCCAAAAATGGGTGGCTCTCTACTACAACATCATCAAAGTCACTATGTGTTGAAGAAGGAGGAGGCCTCTTTGATCCCCTTCCACTTCCTCCTCCTCTTAACAAAGGATGGTTTGTGGCACGACCAGCTCTTGCATCTGCTTCATCTTGCTCTTTAATATATGCTGCTACTTTGTGAGGATGTAACCCTTTACCAGTTTCTCCTACACATACTGAAATTCCTTGTCAAGAAATGGCACATAAATGTAATCTCACACGACTGTATGAGCTAGTATACTGAACTTTACAATGATTGAATATCCAAACAAATGTTCCTCCCCCTTTAACTTCTTGTATCATTTGTACATATTTCCATAGAGGTATTTGGGTCAGTTTTTAAGGTAGGTCCACCAACAGAAGTAGAACGGGTTGCCATTATGGTGCTGCAAGTTCAAAAACAATTAATCAATTATTAGACAATAAATGTTAAAATATTTAAATAAATAAAAATAATAAATTGATATACCATTTTGGAAAAAATTAAAATTATTTAAATGAACATTTAATATATTATTCATTAAATTATTAATTTATTATTTAAAAAAATTAAAACTAAAATAAAAAATTGATATAGTTATATTTTACAATAAAATAATATATTATAGACTATTAGAATAATAAAATTAAAATTAAATATAATATATTAATAATAAATAATTTAACATTTAGTGTTAGTCTATTATTATATTATAAATTTATAACAAATTAAGAATTAATAAATTTAAAAACTGAAGTTTAAACTATAAAATACACAATATTAAAAAAATTAAAATAATAAATAATAAAATATTATATATTTAAACATTAAAATGCACAATATTAAAAATTTAAAATAGAAAATAACAAAATATTATATATTATATATTTAAACTGTAAAACGCACAATTTTAAATAGTATATAATTATTATATTACGATATATAATTTATAAATGATAATACATATTAAAATTATAATATGTAACCAATAACATATTTAAATTTTTAATAGTTAATAACTTAATAGTAATACCATTTGAATTTATAAATTTATACTAATAAATACTGAACATAGACAATTTTTACATTCTTAATCTTTCATAAATAATAAAATTCGAATTTTAATGTTTCCGGAAAGAAAAAAAAACGAACCCTACCTAGAACTTTTCGCGGCTGCCTGTTTGTTGACTCCTTGCAACCCGTGGATTTTTCCCTGCAATGGTGCCTAAACAATTCTGCAATGGCCGCTGAAGTTCATCTCCAATGGCCGCCGAAATTCGTCTTCAATGGCCGCTGAAATTCGTCTGCAACTGGTTGCACAGCCCACGAGCAAACAAGACGTCGTTTTTGCAAATAAAATCGGAGAGAAGTGAACGAATGGAAGATTTAGGGTTTTTGGCGTTTGCTCTTCATGCGGAAAAGCAGAAAAAGGATTCGATTTCCTCGCCAAACGCCTTGAACGCGTCGAAAAAACGCCACGTCACTAAAAAACGAGGAGAAAATCACTGAAATGTTTTTTGGTAGAAAAATCCAAACCCTGTCCGCTTCCGCAGGGATTCCACCACGTATCCGTACCGATACGTCCCGTACCCGGAATCAGCAAGGCAAATGGCTGATTCCAGTAACTTAGATTTAGAGGATTCCCAAATGCAGAATCAAACAAGAAACAGAAAAAAAGTTGAGAAGTAGCAAAAACAACCAAATGGGTACTGAAAATACATACACATTAGCATGCATAAGTAAGAAAATAGCTAAAGCTAGAGAGCTAGAATCAAGACAAACTAGCAAAAGCAACCAAACAGAGACTATAAATTATTGCACATTCACATGCATAAGTAAAAAAAACTAATAGAAGAATGACAATCAAGACAGACTGATGTCTATATCAGAAGAAAAAATGATTAGATAAGGAAATCATACTTTGTTCCCGAAGGATTGAAGGCAACAGAAAAGGCTGCTGTTATTTCATCCATAGAATCATATGCCCGGTATGTACACCGAATCTGCCAAGAGTTATTATTGAAAGACAACAAATCAATAAGGTCTATCCAGAAAATGCATGATCACAACTGCTTAACAAAATTTATATATCATATTCTTTTAAATACTTCCAATAGTTTAATATGACATTTCAAAAGTATGCAGAGAGATAATCGTAAGTGTTGCAGACTATTACTTGTCCAGAAACAGAATCCAAAAGATGGACAGGATGATCACGAGAAGTAGATGCAAAGACACAGCTAGCTTGATCTGCAAAATCCACAAATCCATTACAAAATCAAGCTTCAGAAGTTACCTTTAAAATGCATTTGAAACTAAATAAACCAATAAGTCATTAAAACATGGAACTTAAAGGATTTCAGATGCACCTGAGGCAAGCATATGAGGATACCAGCAGTAGTCATAAATAGATTCTCCTTCATCAATTGACAGTCTTGAAATAAAGGAATCTGCAAAAGCAGAAGCTTGATTTAGAATGCGTAAAAGAATAATATTGCAGCAGTTGTTCAATGAAATCCAGCACAAGGAATGTTTGGACAATGACCTAACAAAATTTTAAATACTCTTCAAATTTCTAAAATCCATGTAATTGTAACCCCAGCTTTATAGACATCGGACAAGGATATGCAAATCAAATATTAGATGGTTTATCTGCATTAATTGGAAATAGCCCTAAATAATCATACTAAAAGTTAAAACAGTAAAACTAATCAAGAACATATAGTTTGACAGAAAAGCTGGCCTTTTTCCTTCCATTCAACTATCTCAATAATAAAATGATTTCTATAAATAAACATTTTTCATGAAATTAGGGTCTCTAAGTCTTTGCCTCAGAAACAAAGATGATTTATATTTGCATTCATCATAACTTGTAATCACTTTATCAGTTCTCACAGAATCTTGAATTTTTTCATGCAAACCCATTCCCATTAAGAGGATGATGACCTGTTGGAAACTGCATCTACCAAGTTTATGAATTAAGATCAAAAATAGCTATGTCAAGTCTTTAGATATGATCTGTGTGTAGTTAGCAGCTTTGAACATGTGTATCAGAAGCTTAAAGAAAATCTGAACTTTTGCTTTGAGAATTGATAAAATTTGATTCAAGCCATGGCTTTATCCTCTGTCTGGACTTGCCTTCCAGGAAACAAAGCTCAAATGTTAGCATGTGGCAGCATATTAAGTGTGTTAGGATTAATGTTTACTTCTATGTTACCAGTTACACAAAGTTCCCAAGACAGGGGGATGTGTTTCTAGGACAGAATTTTTGGAAGGCCATTTTTTACGGGAAGGCAGAGATGGCTATTAAGAAAAAGAGAAATTTTAAAAATATAAGAAGTTTCAAATATTCATATGATAACATTGGTAAGGCATTCATCATATAAATTATAGAACATTATTACATAACATTAGAGCTGAACTGAGATTTCACATGAGAGTCAACACACAATTTAACCTAAGTTACTGGTTCGCTGTCCCAAGCACCCGGACTTGGTCCAGTCTGACCCTGGTCCGGGGTCCAAATCCAGTCCCTTGTGGGTTCAGATAGGGTCTGGCCCACAGAGTGTGGGTTTGGCCCTGCAGAACCTGGGCAATCCCGAGGGGCATTTGGGCGGATTCCATGGAAAACAGGCAAATTTCGCCTTTTTCAAAAAAAAAAAAAAAATTGACTTTTTTTACTCTTAAAAGTGTCATTTGCCCCCCCAAACCCTAAAATGATGTGTGCCATGAAGGTTTGTGTGGCTTTGACAGTCTTAATTTGGGTCTTATTGTGAATGCAAAATGATGTACAAAATGAAGGTTTGTGTGGTTTTGGAGGTCTTAATTTGGGCTTGGTGGCGGGCACTCCACCCCTCAACCCCATTGGTGGCATTGACCTCAAACTCCCAATTAATTCATTTGATTTTCCAAGTACTCTCCAAGTCCAAATTACCAAGTTTGCCTACAAGGCTTCACCTATAATATCGTCATCCAATTGGACTATCTTCCCTGATGTTACTTAACTTACCTACAAGAAGAAATGCAGCAATGTAGTTAATTTTAGTATATAATATATATATCATGACATCCAAGTTTGACTAATTGACATTCTAATATTTTTTATTTTTATGGTGGTTTTGATTATTATACAATATATGATGCTATGTGGAGTATTCCTTATTTATTGTTGTAAATATGTATATATTTCTGATTTTTATATGTTTTGTAAGGACGAACCCAACCCCAATTTTTTTCTTTGACCAAACCCGAACCCTAACCAGTAACTTAGAAATTAACAAATGCAAAATTTCATTGCTTTCATTGTCAATATACATATATAAAAATTACAAAAAAATGTCCAAAGGATGTGATCATCTATGTATATGCATATAAAATGTTGTTTTTCCATCCAGCGTGGCCCAAAATGATCTTTATTTTTTTATTTTTAAAACTAGACCAGGGATCTAGGGATGGCAGCCCCCAGCCGGGTCAAGGGGCAGCACATTTGAAACCACATAGACCTTCAAGGCACGTGCCATTTTTCATAATTTTATTATTGTTAACCAAGGTCAAAGAGTCCACCAAATTCTTTAAATTTTCTAAGTATGCATTGCACTCTCAGTAAGGACTTTCCAATTAATTCTAACTTGCCACATGTCACAAGAAACTGCCTCCTATGAATCAATTAGGACATATTCATGAGTAGGGTCCAGTTGATAGGATATGAAGTTGGGGAAGCTTTTAAAAGGACCTTAGACAATAACATTTTGAAATTTTTAATTTCCACTTTCTCAATTAGAAAATGTTTTTTGCTCCCTCGGGGTATCATCCATCTGAGAATTAGAAATTTTGATAGAAGCAACAATATAGGTGTATAACAGTAAGCTGTAAGACAATCTTTCCATGGCTGTTGTCAAGCCTTTGAAATGCAATACATCAATTTTTCTTGCAGAATAGACCATGTTACACTTGCTGAATTTAGAGCTCACCTCGTGTTTTATCACAATACACATTACCAAAGTAACTTAAAAAAAAGGCTCCATAATCGTAGATGGTAGTGGGAAAGAATATGTTAAAAATTAATTGGGAAGCACTTATTGAGAGTCCAATGCTTTTATTTTTTATTTTTCTGAGTGGATTTAAGGACAACGGGCCATCCCCAAGACAGTTGGGGGATGTCATTGATGTCCCCGGCTGTCCCCAAAAAATTGTTGTGTTTCAGGAGCATTTCTGGAATAGATCTGGTGAAAATGAAGGATAAGGAATGACAAAGGGATGTTTCTGAGGCATCCCTACCTCCCCAGTATGGTTACACCTCCAAAAGGGCAGGCGACACATTCCGATGTATCATAGGTTTACTTGCATGTGTTAGCCATGTCGGTGCACAACATTTATTATTTTGATCCTCAAATTATTATCTAGTGTATAATCATATAGCATATCTCCAGTTGCTCACTTTCACATCTATTGTTTATTTTATGAAATTTATTGTGCACAAGTTGTAATTCTTTTTGCTTTCATTTCATATTAAAATGTGTTGTTAAATGTCAAATAGTGTCAAGCCCAAGGGTTACAATTTACATCCCTTAGCATGTGCTAATATATGCACCTTTATATTTATGCTCCAAGCAAACACAACAAAGGGAATGTCTGGACAATGACGTAACAAAAATATAAAGACTCTTCAAATTTCTAAAAATCAGTCACATACATAGCATGTACATAATTAGAAGCCTGACTTTATAGACAAGGATGGAGAAAATCATAAATGGTTTGTCTGTATAATTTGAAGCTCTAAATATTTTTACACTTTTAATTAAAATTCATACTAAAACTAATTAAGAGACAGTTAGAGAGAAAAATAACAGACCTTAATCATTCCTTTCAAATATATCAATACTAAATTGATTTTTATAAATAGACATTTTTCCTGGAAATAAGGATCCTAAGTCTCTGTCGATGTAGCTTCACATAATCACTCTTTGCATTCTCACAAAATCAAGAATTTGCATATAAATCCAATACTGTTAAGAGGATCACGTGCTCGCACACACACACACACACACTCACACAGACCTACACACGTGAATGCCCTCCCCCCAATACATGCACACGCATGCCCAGATGCAAATACACGAGCACACAACACATACATATGCCTGCCCGTCCACTTGTGCACGCACACACACCTGCCCAATACACAAGCATTTGCATGCACACATTTCACAAACAAGTTAACAGCTTTGAAAATGTCTATCAGCAGCATGTGGAAAATCTAAGCAATTCATTTGAGACTAGATAAATTTTGATTTGACACAAGGCTTTAGTTTTGTTGATAAAAAAAATTGTAATTTCTTGGGCCTTTCTGCATTATTGCGGGTGCGAAATAATTACAATTTCTCCATCCTTGAGAAGTTGCTAGCCTATTAGCAGGTTAACATCTTTTCATCGAGCTTGGTATCCAACAATGTGAAGAATCCCCACTTAAGTTCATAAATTAGTGCTTCCCCTCAAAGAAGCCACACTATGTTGCAAAGGTAGCCACTGGACATCTCAACTTGGAAATTAAAGTTTTTCATTTGGCCGGACTTGTCTTCCAGGGAACAATTCTTGAAAGCAAGGATGTGGCGGCATATAAAGAATGTTAGGGTTAATGTTTACTTGCATGTGTAAGACAACTTGATCCCTGTGGTTTTATTATTCTTTTATTTTTTTCCATTGTATTAATCACATAGCATATCTCCATTTGCTCACTTTTGCATCCCCTGTTTGTTTTATCAAATTTATCTAACATATTATTATAATTATTTGTGCTTTAACTTCATATAAAAATTTATAATTAAATCTTGAACATTATCAGGCCCAAGGGTTACAACTCTTGGCATGTGCTGATAGGCTCACCTTTGCGTTCATGATTGCCATCTGAGGCAAAATCACTAGGACTCATAACTCTAAACGGAAGTTAGTGAAAGAAGAATTTCTCCATCACCGTGGTTTTTCTCAAGTTGGTAACAAACTGATAGTTTTGAAGAGTAGCCAAGCATTGCCATTGTTATGTTGACAGACAGGTTAAAGGTTGAGGTCAAGGATTTGGTAGCTTTTCCATTCTTTGATAAGGGAGCAAAGGCAGTTTATTTCTACAAGAACAGTTTATGGTGGGCAATGTACCGTATTGAATGAGAAATCCAAATGACTCGTGAATATAGAGAATCAAGTAGCATAAGTAAAAAATTGAGTTAAGGAAATAAGCTCAATTAATAATATATTACTCACAATCCAAATCTGCAAAATAGCCAATCTGATGAAATCCATGAGAGCAGAAAACATTATCCATATAAGGTAGGGAAAAAGAAACCAGAGGGCCTCCTCTGGCCAGTGAAGACAACTCTCCCATACAAGATCGGTCATCAGATGTTCCTCCAAGCTTGAGTTAGCAAGGTCAAAAGGTAAATCCAATTCAAGATCCTTGGGGTTTGCACCCCTCATCTTGTATGGCCCTTCTGAATACTCTTCTTTTGTGCATGCATACTAGATATTCTACTTTAAAAGGCAGTCAGTTTCTTCCAACTCATTGGTTGAATGAAGCTATGTGGAAAGGTTCAGTCTCAGCCACGTACTCTATACCATATTGCTTTGTAATTAATCTATAATGTTGCTTCTGGAAGGATGCACTCTTTAGGCCTTGGCACAAAGGCTTCGATACTATCCTATGGAGATTTCATATGACAATAGTTTCCATGTAATTCTGCCCCCAAGTTCACTGTCAGCCAAGTATGCTACACCATATTGCTTTGTATTTGATGCATAATGTTGTATCCAAAAGGATACATTCTTTTTGCCTTGCCACAAAGGCTCGGATGTTATCCTTCAGATGTTATGCTAATTGATATAACTCATGGTTTTTGTCATTTGATGTAATATAAGCTCCTCCTTTTTCCAAAATAAGCTTCGCAGATTAGTAGTGAATTTATTCTACCTGCTGAGAATAACCTCAAGTGTTCTATTAATCAATCAAAATCTGTCACAACCTCATAATTTTTTCAATAATGCTATCGAAGCCCTCACAAACATCTCCTAAACAAAGGATGTTCACCTCTAATGACAAAAGCATTTGTACAAGCAGCTCACACATGTAAAGAAAAAAGCCCGCCATGACTCATCAATAATAATGGTCCTACACTAGATTCATTTGTTCAATTTAGCTACCTCTAAAGTTTCAACATGTCACTAAACACCAATACACCCAATGCCCCTTTCACATCATTTAAGCATTTTGACACTCTATACCAAGTGGAAATCTTTTGTTTTTAATGACCTTAAAGTTTTACAATTTTGAATAACTCTACAAGCATGGCCTGTGCTTGGTCATGGTTGGTTATGAATATTTCTATTTCTTTTGCCACATCATATAATCCTTACAACCATGCTATCATTAACTATTAATTTTCTTTAGAATAAAACTAAGATACCAAATTGGGATTGGGTTCAGGTACATGTATGTGGGTATGATATGCTGATACAGCAAAAATAAATTGTAGGATTGGGTACACCAGTAAAAAAACATAGATATATACATATTTGCAGCCTAGAAACGGAAATTATGTTTAAAATATCATATTAATCTAATCTAAATATGTATTAATAATAATTAATAAAATTATACTAAGTGGGTTTACAATGTTACATTAATTAATAATTATTAATCATCAATATTTAATAAAATTAGAAATATAATAATATTCACTAAAAATTTTAATTTAAACTTTAAAACCTATAAATGCGATTATATAAATTTTATATAACATAAAATAGAAAAGTCAAATTATTCAGCCTCATCGCTAAACTTAATAGCTCAAAGAGGGCAATCTTATAATCGAAATGGCATTGAGCATAGGTTTGGTAGCTTCGATGAGGCATTTAGTTTCAAGATGTTAAATACACAAATTGCAAAGTTAATCTCCACTCTATTCTTCATCTATGCTGGAACACAATCAGTCATGGCCTATGGCTCGTCTTTCTAAATATTGAGTTTACTTTAAGTTTTTTGTAGCAAAGCTTGCTGTTTGTTGATTGTAGTCACTACTCTTATTGTTTGAAATGCACATAAGTTAAAATCGGGTCAGCCATAACACTGCTGTGAGTTGCTTTAGCCCTAGACCATATAAGCTGAAAACACACAAAATCCTTTCCCTATTCATTCCCATTCTCTATTGCTGTTGTGACTCCAACACATGAAATGAATTTTTCAATTTTCCAATTTTCCTTGTTGCTACAAGACTTCACACATGAAATGTGTAATAACATCATTTACCATTTGGGGACAATCATTTAGGGTTTCAATGGTCAAAAAGACAAAAAAAAAATTGCCTTAAAATTTTGCCAATAAAAGTTGAACCCTACCCAATCCCACAAGCAATTTGGATCCATACCTGATTCTAGTACATCTCATACCTAGAAACATTGTTATTTCTAGCCAATTCAATAACATAGGTATAAACTAAGCAGCACTTACAACACATTTAAACAAAATCACACAATCAAAACTTGCTATAACAACTATCCAACAATATTATTACAAAGAGGAATATTGTCAATGATGACTTGCACCACCCTTCCATTACTAGCCTCCTTGATGCCTTCCATAATCACATCTACAATGTATTTGTCATTCCTTTTGTTAATGCTAGAGTCAACTACTCGCAAAACATACACCTACAGGATGTTGGAAATAAGCCACACCCGGACCGACAATGGGCTGGCCAAAGAGGGGCCAGTAGCTTAGTTGGTAGAGCACTCCAACAGCAAATGGAAGGTCCTAGGTTCGAGTCCTAGCTGGTCCAAATGAGCAGCAGCTCAACAAGTGGTATCAAAGCCAGGCTAGGAGCACAAAGCACCAACAATGTGGCTTAAGGGGGGGTGTTGGAAATAAGCCACACTCGGATCAACGATGGGCTGGCACTCGGATCAACGATGGGCTGGCCAAAGAAGGGCAAGTAGCTCAATTGGTAGAGCACTCCAACAACAAATGGAAGGCCCTAGGTTCGAGTCCTAGCTGGTCCAAATGAGCACCAGCTCAACATAGGAGACATTACAATCAATCTCATCAATGGCATGCATCTTGTCCATTCATCTAAATAATGCTATTAGTTGCATATCCCATTTTGTGCCTCATTATCCTTCTACAACTTTAATCATTCAAATACAGTGAGTAAACTATGGCATAAGTAGTTTAGCCATCTTAACTACCACTATCTTCAATGGCTCAACTCATAGGATATGGTTACAAGTCTCCCTTGTCTTAACTTTTCAAATGGTGTGTGTTCAAGTTGTGCTATACGCAAGCATCCAAAGGAGAATTTTAACAGTGGGAAGCCTTGGAGGGCTTTGCATGTTCTCACATTCATTGATGACTATTCAAAATATGCATGGCTCTTCTTTCTTCGACAAACAGCTTAGGTCTTTAACAAGTTTCAAGACTTCAAGACTCTTGCTAAGAAGCAATATAGGAAGCATATCAAGATTCTCTACATGGATGATGGCTAAAAATACGTGAACCACAGATTTAAGCAATTATGTACTCTAAAGGGGATTGATCTTCAACATACAATTACATACACACCACAATATAATGGTGTTGCAAAACAGAGGAAAAAATTACGTGATTCATACCCATTCTCCCACTCCAGAGTTTTGGGCTAAAGGCATTAATTGTGTTGCTCACATTCAAAATGTGTTCCCTACAAGGCCTTGAAAGATTTGACTCTTTTCGAAGCTTGTTGTGGCAAAAAACTAGTTGTGAAACATTTTCCAATTTTTAGCTCCACTACATGGGTACACATTCCTTCAAGGAAACACAAGTCTTTGCAACCTCAGAATCGGCCTTGCATCTTTGTTTAATATCTTGATGGTGTTGGATCCTAAGACACATGGCCTTTCATTAAGAGGAGTGTTCACTTTGAGGATAGCTCTCTTAGCCTGTCCTCTCACACTCCTTCCTCTACAATGGATTCAAATGACAATGACTTAGCAGATTCCCCTTTGCCTTGGACTCACAAGTTTGATCATGAGGGATCACCTCCAACTCCATAAGGTCACATGGAAAGGTTGAGGAATCTCCTCCTCCATCCCCATCTTCTTCATTGCCTCCATGGACTTTAACAGAGTCTACAACCAATGAGCACATTTGTTGGGGATCATTCGGACACTCAAAGGAATCATAGCATAAAGATCTTCCACATGTATACATTCCCTCTAGTTCAAATCCACAATCTTTTCATGAAGTATCACATATCGATTCAACAATGAGGGTATTATCCTTTGATGAAGAACAACAATCGGGACCTAGTCCCTCTTCCTAAGGGAAGAAAAGTAATTAAGTGTAAATGGATCTTTGAAACCAAATATGCAACGGATGGAATTGTTGATAAGTTCAAAGCATGACTTGTGGCCAAAGATTTCACACAAGTTCCTATTGTTGACTGCACCAAGCCCACTACTGCCATAATGAATTCCATTCACTTGACTCTTGCTATAGCTAAAACTCATGGTTGGATTGTATGTCAAATGGATATGAAGAGTTTTTCCTTCACAAGGATCTTCAAGAGGAGCTTCACATAAAGAAGCAATAGGGTTCATACAAGATTCTTCATTAGTTCACAAATTAGGAAGTCTATCTATGGCCTCAAACAAGCCCCTCAAGCTTAGTATGCCAAGATGGACTCCTTTCTTCTCTCAGTCAAACTCTCAAGATGCCACTTGGATCCAAATGTCTACCTATTGAGACAAGATGACTCACTCTTGTTTCTACTTCTCTATGTTGATGACTTGATAATTAAAAGGAGCTAATCATCCATCATTGGCAAAGTCAAATTTGCTTTGCATGACAACCTTGCCATGATAGATTCAGAACTATTGCACTACTTTGTTGGGATTGAGATCACTCAATCTTATTCCAAGATTACTCTTGCTCAACCCAAGTATGCTCTTGATCTACTGCCTTTGTTTCACATGGTTGATAGTAACCCTACCCCAACCCCCTTTCTATTAGGAGTCAAGCTTGAGACTAAGTGTTCCACTCCATGTAATGTCCCCTAATTGGAATGCCCTAAATCCTTAATTTTTAAATAAACAAATGGGTTAGAGAATACCTTTCACCTGATTGAAGCCTTGCACACAAATTCGAAACCATTTACCACAATCACACTGATTAGCAGATTATAACCATTTACCACAATAATACTAATTAGCCGATTATCATAATTAAATATTAGTAAACTCAAGGCCAAATTACTAATCCAATCACAAAGCATTTAATATCCTTGGAGGGCTCAACCATCGGAGAGCATGGCAGAACGTGACTTGATGGGGTGCCTAGGACCCTCTAGGCCCAAGTGCGGATATACCATCCCCCTTGGCCTCATGTGGCCCATGCCATCCATATGAGGTGGTCTACATGGAGGCATCCACTTTCTATTATCCCCTCATCTTGCCAACCATTTCCCTCTCTCTATGGTTTGACCTCTTGTGCTGATTCACTGTGATGGAGGGGTGAGATTACAATGGATGCCCTGAAAATGCCATCTCTCCTAAGCCCAAAGCATTGTACCCTTGGTACCCCCTTGGCCTCCTTGGGACTACTTGGTCCCCCATCTTGAGGTGCTGTACCTAGGAGAGTGCCCCATCACCATTCCCCTCTTGTAATCTCAACCTCCTCTATCATGGCTAGAACATTCAAGACATATGGCAAACAAATATTAATCATATTCACTGATATAAGGAACAGTCATAACAGCAATGCATCATTTGTACCTTGATCTTCTAATCAAACAATCGCAATCACATATATTAAATGGTGCTACAACTATATTATTGTAAATCAGATTTCATACCACCGCTTCAAGAAATCAGACTGCTGTGCACATGCCAATTTATCATTTATTTATGGTGCAGTCCTCTATTTCCTTTTATTTAATTTTTCCCTATAGATGATTGCTGGTCTGTATATTCTTCTCCTTCAATCAATTTGTTCTGAATATTCAGAAGATCTTGTTTAAAGAGAAACAAACAGATTAGTTTCAATTGAATAATGACTAATAAGGATTAATAATTGCTGCAAGCATCATTATTGCATAATCGTATTATATATATTGTTGTATATGTAATTATACTAAACTTACTTCCCTTATTGATTTATCATTTATCTTCATTTATCTCTCTTCGAGCCAACTCTTCTTCCCACATATTTCTTCTAATCTGAGTATATCATATTAATGTATCTGCATGCTATGCTCAGGAAACAATCCTATTTCTGTCCTTTATTCCCCATTCATATATCTGCTGTTAAATCCCTTTTTCCTAAATCTGCTTTAATACTCTGAAAATATATCCTTCCTTGATCTGCTCGAACCTGTTCTTTTATTCAGATTTCTTATCAATTTCCCTTTTCATGAGTATCTGCTGGGTGTATCGCCTGCTGCTGCTATAGGAATGCAGACTTATCTCCCTTTTATTTGATGCCTTTCCTTCCTTCCTGATTGTCAATTTATATGCTTTGTGTCCCATCCACAAGAGACATATCTTTTGGTATTGGAGTGGCTATTTGAATGGTCATGGCTTTGGGCATAGCTAATCGCTGTTGATAACTAATTGCTGTTCTTAACAATCATCAATTATTGCTATTAATTTGTATTTATTTCTTGCTAAGGATCACCCTCCTCTTCTTGGCTATAATCATTGCTGTACATAACTTCTTAATTGCTGCCTTCAGACACCTATTAATCACTGCTTCTTGATCCTTAATCACTGTTCCTTTAGGAATCGCTACCTATTTAGGCATCCGCATCTCTAACTAGGGTGATTAACACACATTAATAAATGTATCCTTGTCTTATGTGCCAAGGTATGGTCGGCCCAGATTAACTCTGTTTGGTTAAAAGACATTAATTAAGAAGGGAGTCGACCAGTGGTTGCAATATAATTAATATAAATCTTATAATCAGAGCTGCCCCAGATCTGAGTCGGCCAAGATTTTGTATTGCAACTGCGGGGATATGACACTCCACTTGTTGATGCTGCGTTGAATTGTCAACTTTTTGGTAGCCTCATCTATCTGACTCACACTCGTCCAAACATCTCATATGCAATTGGCATGGTTTCATGCTTTATGCAAGAACCACATGAGCATCACTGAAAAGCTACCAAATGCATCTTATATTGTATATATGGCATTCACTATGCAACAACTACAAGTTCAGACCTGATTGGATATACGGAATCTGATTGGACTAGCAATCTCAATGATCGTAAGTCCACATCTGACTAAAACTCACTTTGGTTCTAGCCCCATTTGTTGGAAAAGCAAGACACAACACACTATTGCTCTTTTTCCAATTAAGGCTAAGTATCGAGGGGTTGTTAATGCTACCATTAAGGCCTTTTGTCTTCAGACTATCCTTACTGAGCTTGGCATTACTTTGCAACAGCCATTGATCATCTTCTACAACACCCATAGTGCCATTCAAATCTCAAAGAACCCAATTCATCATCAACAAACCAAACACATTGATACCAATATGTACACCATATGGGAGTTAATACAAGAGTCAATCATTGATTTGCAATATTATTCTAGACTAGAGCACGTTGCAAGCATCTTTATGAAACCCTTCATTGAGAGTGAGTTCCATTATTTGCGAGCTCCCTTTGGGGTGTAGAGCACCATTTATTTAAAGGGGGATTTATTTAAAGGGGGTTACATAGTGCTGCTTTTTTCATTCTCTGATGGTGTGAGTTTTTTTTTCTCCTTATCTTCCTTTTTTTTTTGGGGGGGGGGAGGGGTTCATTTTGTACATGGGTACCCATCATGGCTACAAATTTATTCATATCAACCTGCCCATCTAAGCTACGCTTATGAGGTGTTAATGCATATTTTATTTACTTGCATTTAGTTTTCTTTATTGCATTATATGTACCCAGGTTATGATAAGCTTCCTTGGGAAGGTGTATACTTGGGTAGGTTGTACTTGCATGATGTGATTTATACTTTCCTAATTTTGTGGAGATGTTGTACACATGTGACTACATCTCCTTTATTCCAAATTGATTAGAATACAGTTTATTCAATTATATTGATCTTTTGAATTCTCTGTGCTTTTCATTAGCCTTTCTTTATCTTGGGTTAGCCAAATCTTACAAGGTTTCCTTGGATATATGTATACTAATCCTTGGGAATCCATATTTATACCAAAGAGATGCATCCTATTTATGGAGAAAGAATCGATAGAAATTGGTCTTGAAAGGAAAAGAGTATTTATTGAACTCTCACAATGGAAAATCTAAGATCATAGTGGCCACTACCTCAAGGGGAAGCATTTAATTAATCAAGTGGAAAGTTTGTAGAGAAGCAAAGCACAGCTGAAGGAGCTAATATAGGGATTTTTGCATGCAAGGAGCAACAAGTTAGCACAAAGCAGAGGAGCATTGAAACTTGGATGTTGTCTGTTTTGTCATATCAAGCAACAAGGAGCTTTAGTAGGGCAATGGGCCCCTTGTCATGGCCCCACCAAAGAAGGGAATCGCAGCACTATGTCAAAATAAATCACAATCTTATAAATACTCACAAAATTATTAACATGGTCGATCAAGACTAAAAAGGGGAGATTATTAGCATTAATCCCACAAAAGACAAAATAATAATATAAAATAAGAATCTAAAAAAGATTAAAAAGGGGAGATTATTAGCATTAATATTGATTTTTCAAGGGGTACAACTCTTTGAAAAGTCAATGTTAGACAAGAAGAATGACATGGGTGGGGATTTAAAAGAGCATATAATTAATAATAAAAAACTATGTAGCCGGTTCGCAGGGTTCTGGCCCGGGTCCTAGTCCGGGTTCGCCCTGGGTCCGGGTCCTGGTCCGGTCCTTCTGCTGGTTCGGCCAGGGTCCTTGCATTTGGGCCTTGGTTCGCCAGTGAAGAACCCGGGCGAACCCGAGCAGAACCCGGGCGAACCCAAGCAGAACCCAAGCAGAACCCGGGCGTCTGGGCGGCAAAAAGTGATTTTTTTTTGTTTTTTTTAATGTTTACTTCACTTTGACTTTGACCCACGCCCATGGGAACCCTAAAAGTGACCTCTAAAACATGTTAAACACCTAAACTGCCTCATTTTCATTCATTTGTTTTGCAAACAAGCATTTTCATTCCACATCATATCACAATCTGTAGCATTAATAATTCTGATCTTGCTATGCAGTTTCTAATTGTCGATTTCAACGAACTCCAACCTTCGATTACAAATTGTAGATGCATGGGGACTTACTCTTTCAGAAAGGAAACACATACCTATGTAATAAATATTTATGATGTGGGTACAGTTTAAATAATTAAAATATTGTATTCAAATCCCTTCAGAGACAGGGATAATGTTCCCCATTATAACCTCAAATTTTCAAATATATTAAAAAAAATTCCAATCCATTCAGATACGGGGATAAGGTTCTCCATTATAACATCAAAATTTTAAATAAACAAAGAAAACACAGATCTCAAATTTTAATAACCATTTAAGTATAAAATAGTCAAATCAACTAGTCTCTAAATTTTGATTGTTTATTTTTTAATTGATATTTAAGATCACATTTTATCATCCATTATAAAAAAAATAAAATCATAATCCTAGATAAGAAAACAATATGTATTGCAATACAAACTCAAATTACCAGTAAACATTACAATGCAAAGGTCCTACAATTTGATTTTTTCCAACCATTAAACTTACATAGAGAGAATTTACAATATTATCCTCAAATAACCACAGAAAACATCACTGTGCTGCATTACAAAAGAGAGTGAAATAAAATTATAAAAGTAATATACATAAGAAAGAGCAACTAAACAGCAAACCCTATAGCAGCAAAATATAAGTGTATATAGCATTCTCTGAGAAGAATGCACAACTGAATCGCAAACAAAGTTTAAGTCTTAAAACCAATAGCTCCACTTCAAGTATAGTATCAGCTAATTTCTTAATAGGAGCAATGCAAGATCTGATAATAATGGCCCTAGTTTATATCTCCAAAGACAGTGAAGATAGGGGCGGCTTGTCGGTCTTGTGGGCTCAGCCTACTTCATCTAATGTCAATGTTGACATTGATATGGATGATCTAGAGAATCCATATGATGATTAAAACTTTGAAAGTGTTGTAATATTGAACTTGAAGTTTGAACAATGAATATTTATCATGCATGTTTTAAATGACATTCAAGTTTATGGTGGTTTTGTTGTTTATATGATGTTATCAGTTATGTGATATTCTAATCCTAATTCTGAATTCATGCTTCTAGGCTGCATATATATATTTTACATATTTTGTAATTTGTACTAACGAACCCAAGACGAACCGAACCCACCCCCCAAAAAATTTTGCCGAACCGGCGAACCGAACCCGCGAACCCGAACCCGAACCCGAACCCGAACCGGCTACTTAGATAAAAAAGGTATAAAGCAGCGATTAAGTTATCAAGGGATGTGTCCCTTGCAAAGGTAGAACTCTCAATGAAGAGGTGTGACTCCCTCTCATTTAAGGAAATAAAAAGAAGTGAATAAATCATTCGGAGGGGGAACCATGGGAGGATATCAATCAAGCAAGAAGATTGGAAAATAAAAAGAATTAGAAGACAGAATAAGATATCTATTGGAATACATATTATTAACGAGAATATTATTGGGAAGTAAGTTAAATATAATTAGAAGTAGCAATATATATAGGTGTGATCATGCAATAGTGGTACTTGCAGAATTTATTGATTATTGTGAATAATCTGCATGCTTCTCTTTATTATATGTGATAAGGGATTTGTATAATAATCTATTTTGAATTTAGAGAAATGGATTGTGAATAGGGAGGCCGATCAACCTTCCGGGTTCACGAGAGATGAAGGAATACAGGCCTTCATGCTCTTATCAAGTATGCCACCCCGAGATGGAATGGAAGACCGGCCTTCCATGCTTGTGGGCCAAGGGGTGGACTGGTAGACTGGCCTTCCATGCCCTTGGGCTTGCTCAAGGAGGACGACCAGCCTCCAAGGTGGACTGAGGGGTGGAAGGGCGGCCCACCTTCCATACTCTCACAATACAAGGGCAACCAACCTTGAGACTGCGGTTTGCAAGCGTTACAATGAATTCCTAATAAGATTATTATGGGAATCCACATGGCAATGGCTACTGCCTTAATTAGATTTTGATGTGACTAATGTGCATGAATATCATGGTGTTTACTGATGATTAGTAATATATATATATATATATATATAATCATGGCTTATGATTTAATGTCAATTTCTATTGACTAATATTGTTGTTAGTTTTATGATCAGATTTAGTGCACAGAAATTTAATTCAAAATAACACAATAACACAGCAGATACCCTGGGAAAACCCTCCACTTGAGGGAGAAAAACCCAGCAACAATATATCACTTATATATTGAAATGTAAACACAATTGTCTCCTTTACAAGGGCCAATAAAAGGCACCACAAACTGATGCAAACACAGTGATAATCTCAGCCAATAACTATATCGATTTCCTCTAGATGATGACTAGAACTGCCTTGAGATAACTCACACTAAGGATGTATGTAAGAACTGAATAATGAATGATGAACAATGAGATCCGATCAAGCATATATACACAATGGAAGGAAGGGATGTGTCTCTTCAAAAATGAGTCGGCCCTCAAGTAGAATCGCGCCACTTCAAGGTCGTCATTTACAAACCAATGGGAGTCTTCATTAATTGTGTCTCTTCATTAATTATGTCGGCCTTAGCAATTATCGATCCACATAAATAAATATTAAATATTATTTAGTGAAAGACGTATCTCTTCATGCGTCTTGAGTCAGCCCAGATTGATCAGTATAAATATAATTCAAATAGCCGTTAGGCTACATTTGAATTACCTCCAAATGCAGATCTGGAAGAAGCAGCCCTACGCTGCTAAAACATCAACAATTGTGTGCAGGTGCTAAACCAAGATTTATCTTATAAAGGACAACTTAATTGGTAATTTCATTATTCTTAAATATATTGCATTTCTTATTTTAATTGGAATTGTGGTTTCAGGGCAAAATATTTTAATATAGAGATATCCCAGCAGGGGACATTACACTCCTCAACCCTTCATTAATTCCGATGCTTTTGGAGACCAAAAACTCCATGGTTAGTAAGGCGTGATTCAAAAGTGGGTTAGTCTTTTGGATTGGTTTGGGTATTTAGATCATTGGATCATGTCCTAAGTGTGCAAATGTAGCTGAAGAGTGAAGTGCAGCCGAAGATGACAATTAGTTATCCCTTGCTGAAAAAGATGACATTTGGCTGCAGAAGTTCGTTCTTGCTGTCAAAGACATGAAAGTGTTGATGAAGTCAGGAGGGTGGCTATTGAAATGAATGAGAGGCTGCAGAAGAGACCATGTAGCTGCAAAAGAGGGCCCTTTGCTAGTTAAGTCGTGGTAGTTGGCTGACGATGTTTACATGAGGTTGTGGAAGTGAGCAAGATGTTGCGGAAGTGTGTGACAGTTTTGCAAAGCGAATGCTCGGTCCTTGGCTATCATGAAATTGGCTTATCCACGTAGGCAAAGTGACAATGTAGCAAAATGCCATGTGTCATGGGCAGTTGTTCAATTAGAGCCATTGCTGTTAATTTCTAAGAAGGGGTCATGGGTGTAGGAATGTATGGCAGACAGAACTGGTGGCAATCTCCTTATGAGCCAATCAAACTGGCATCAAACTGGCACGAGAATGTAGGGTTTCCAAAATAGGGTTACATGGACAATAATTGCGGGCAATCATCCATATTCCTAGGATCATTTAATCTCCCATGGCAACAAGGCACAAAAAGAATCAAACTCTCTTTTGTGAGCTTCAATAGGCATATATAGAATACACGAGGTGTTGTGTGGATAGACGGACAGTAGGTTGCAACATGCTAGACAGTGTGAGAGTTATAGGAACAAGGTAGCTGTATGTGTAATGTATAGCCCCAGATAGCCATAGATTCAGTGGTGTTTCCATATAAATAGAATCAAATAGTGAATGAGATGTTGAGAGCATTCTCTTGCTGGAGGTTTTCACCCTTTATGGCATTGTGTGTCGGATTCTTGCAGATGCCCTGGTTTGTGTGTTCTAGATTACAACTGTTTTGTTTATTGTTTAGGCATTTTAATATTGTCACAGGCTTGTTAAGACTGTTAGGGCGGCGTATAAAGTAGTGTCAACATTTTAAATACATAGTTGATGGACCACTAGGGTTGTGAACATAGTGAGCTATGGATCAGGAAACACCAAGCTCCTTTATTGAAGTTGCAACTGTAAAGATGAGCGTCTGATAAAGAAGAGTAATCCAGCCCAGAAATAGCTCAAAACTATATTATTGATAAACACAATAAATGTTTGGCATATACTTGTTTTGCTGCAATCTTGAGCAAAAGGAAGCATTCATTATCCATCTTAATCATCTCCCAAAATAAATTGATTTATCATTGAAACAACTTCTGCAGGTATCAAATATACACTAGAAAATCACACTATTTTATTGGTTATAGCAGCAAAAGCATCCTTAAACTCAGATCCCTTAATAATCAGAATTATATGCAATCTATTGATTAGCATTACTGCATAAAATAATTCTGAGGGAGCAATCCATCCATGTGTCATAGCTAAGTCGATGAAGATAGACAGCCCTGGTTTGAAAATAAACCACCTCTAAAATTCTTATTTTTTAATTTGTGTTTCTCAGGAGCATCCTACTAGAAGCAAACAATGTAAATTGGCTTGTTTCCACTCATGCACACATTGCAAACAGTGTATACACTACAGAGTATCAGTGCACACCACATACTTGATTCAGAAATTAAACTTTGTGTTTCCTTATTGGATAATCACTTCAATTTTCAATGTTGTTTACCATGACTTACGAACATGAAATTATTTTGATTTGTAACTACCATTAGATAATGTCTCTGTATCTTAACATTAAATTCTTTTGATCAAAAGGAGCCATTAGATAATGTCAGTGTATCTTAGTATATGTTGAATTTCATTCGTAAATCCATATTTCTTCATATATGCTCAATGATCAAAGGATGGTACTTTCCATTCTTTCTACTGTTCACTTTGTGGAAGATGTATATTTTTTGCACTGTGTATTCATCTGTGAAATCCCAAGGATGACAATATGAACTTAACCATGGCTTAGTAACGAATTCATAGTGCTCGAGCATCTCATCTGCCAGGCACATTGACACATTCAGTGCCTAACTGTTGATATTTTTTATAGCTTTCCTTCTCCTTGGCTGTCTTTGTTGGATATGAACTTATGCACATGTTTATCACCCATAGATAACAGGTGTTCCTAAGCTCAAAATTCATGTAATAAAGTTATTTCTAAGGTTATCTTAAAAAGCAAATTTTGGTTTATCATGTACTGAAATGTTTCATGCTAAGAAATGAGTTTATACACATTCCAGATAGATAGTATTCTTGCCCTAAGAATGCTTGTAATCTTTAACATATTTTCTGTTCCTACCAAAATCATTCATCAAGCAGTTATTTGTTTACTTTTGCAAATGCATTTACTTTTGAGAAGTGAACTCTGAATAAGTGTTCCTAGACATCTGCCCATTGATGTGCAGCAATCATAAAACTCAAGCAAAATCCTTAAAAGCAAGAATTTGTCCAATTCATCAGTCAAATGGCATCATTTAAATGACCAAAGATACATATTCCAACAAGGGTTTCCCTCGTTATGGTGAGAGAATGGTACTGTTCAGAAGAATCAAACATCCAAATTTTGAAATCTTAAAGTAGAAACCATGCAAGTCCTTGATATGCGAGCGCACATACTGACAAAATTTACATTTAGGAAACACTTCATAAAAGCTAGACAAAACCTACACTCCCTTGCACACCCTTGGGTCAAAAACAGGACCTGGTTTCTAATACTGTACCATCTTCAGGAAAAGATAAACCACTTCCAAATGCACCTCCACTGCCATAATCAGGCCTGCCAAAACAAAGAAAGAAAAATATGATATATGAAAACTAGAACCTTGTAACAAGTTACGAAAAACTAGATGTTATTAGTTATGGCTGCATATAGTTGGTAATGCCTGAATATTAGCATGTAAAACTTAAAAGCATTGACCATAAGCACTGTAAATAATAGAATAGACCCAGCAAACTACTTAAAAGAAGCACATGACAATAAACATGATGCATTTGAATTAAATGAAAACATCAGACAGAGTCAAACACTCAAGACATGGTTATCCCACAAATCACAGGCATAAAAAATCACAAACAAAATTTAGCACTGAATCAGAAGAAAACCAAATCCAGAATTTGTCAGAAGTTCTCATTATGTTAACATGCTCATTGATCCAAATTGTTTGTTGAATATCATCAAAGTAAAGATGATGTCTGTACCATCAGAAGAAAACCAAATCCAGAATTTGTCAGAAGTTCTCATTATGTTAACATGCTCATTGATCCAAATTGTTTGTTGAATATCATCAAAGTAAAGATGATGTTTGTACCAATGATAATTTTCTCCATATTTGAGGTGTGTTAAAGATCATGTTTTTTTATGTTCTTAAAGAGCAAGTTTGTCTGAACTAACGAACAGCCTTTTCTTTCACTCTTGTTCTCGCTCACTATTTTCTGTGATTTGTTTCATTCTTCTGTTTTATGCTTCTGTTGTGTTTAATTAAATCTGCATATAACTGTTAATTCATTCCCTCTATTGCTGCTTGCTATTCCTAACAAGTTGCTCCAAGATGTAATTGTAGATGCAAAAATAGTTGTGGAAGATCGAAAGAAGCAATGGCAAAAGTTTGGATGCACAATTCTTTCAAACGAGTGGACAAATGGAAGGAACTACACCCTCATCAAATTTTTTGAAGTCAATTGATGCCTCCAACAAAATAAAAAACGCAACAACATGGAGTTTGTTGTTGGAGGAGGTTGTTTTAGAGGTGGGCATACAAAATGTTGTCCAAATTGTTGTTGACAATGTAGCGATATACATGGCAGCTAGAAGATTGCTTCAAGAGAGACATCCAACACTCTTTTGGACCCTCTATGCAACCCATAACCTTGACCCTCTTTTGAAGGAAAAAGGCAAAATTGATTGATTGAAATCAATTGTAAAAGATGCAAGGAATATAACAAAATGTATTTATAACCACCTATGGATTCTTAACTTGATAATAGATCACACCAAGAGGAACAAGCTTGTGCGTTCAAGTGCCACAAGGTCTGCAACAAGTTTCCTAATGTTGCAAAAGTATTTCTAGTTTATTGACTCCCTTGAAGCAAATGTTTGTGAGTCAAGCATGGCTAGACTCAACATATTCAAAAAGAATTGATGAAGAGAGGACTACAAAGACAATTTTTATGATGTCTTTATCAAGAGAGCTTTAGAGATTGTCAAAGTAACTTCAAACTTCAATTTAAATTTCAAATTCAATCGTTTATTTTTAAACTTTAATAGTATTAAGTTTCATTGTAACTTTAATTTGTTTGTATGTCAATGGCGAGGGTTTTGCACTTGGTGGATGGGGAGCAAAACCAATGGGATACATTTATCAAGCCATGGATAGGGCCAACGAGGCCATCCAAAACTAATAGAGGGGGTGCAAGTAGATTTTCCTCTATCTGGAAGATCATTGATTGGAGGTGGAACAGTCAACACCACCAACCCATTCATGCAGCGAGGTACTACACCCCCAAATTTTTCTTCTCCGATAGCTTCACAGATGCTAATGGGGAAGTCTTGGAGGGCCTCTCCACATGCACTGAGAGGATGATACACGAGGTTGAAGTGAGAGACCTCATCATTTCGAACTTGGGGGAGGAGGGTGGGAGCTCTCTTCTTCGTTACTAGCTATCCAAGCAAGATCCACCCAAACACCAAGTAAGAAAAAAGGAAGTCTTACATCTAGCAAGTTACAAATTACAATTATTAATAGACTATTGTTTATTTACAAACTCTTGAATATCTTATTTGTAGGTTCTTTGTGGGAAGATTGGGATGGAATTTCCCCAAATCTACAAAAGAAAACCATTTGAATTTTGTCTCAACCTTGTAGTGCTTCTAGTTGCGAGTGCAGTTGTGTAATGTCCCCTTCTCAATCAGTGATTAGTTCAGTGGCTCATTAGCCTATTCCAAAGGCCCGTAGGCTCGTTGAGGTGAAATTAGGGTTTCCTTTATTTGGAGGTGTTTTTGGCATTTCTCAAAATGTACTATTTTTAGTAAGTTCTAATTTTGGCAATGATCCAGTTGACAGCATTTTAGTGAGTTTTCCATTTCAATTGGAGCAATTAAGTATTTTTGGTTTTCGCTTTAAAGGTGCAATATTTGGAGAAATAAATTATTTCAAGTCATTAATGTTATGTTTTTAAATTGACCCCTTGGCTTAACGTAATGACTTGAAGTTGTGTTAAAAGGTGGTACTCAAGGGTGGACACCTCATGGAGACATTAAATTGATATTTTATAATGTTTATTTTGCCTTGAAGTTTGGACGCCTAAATAAGGTGGAATAAAGTGTTTTTGAAAATTAAAATATTTCAAAGGTGAGTTTGGCCGTCCCTTTTGGAGGGAAAATTTGGAATACGAAGAGACATCTTAGGTTCTATAAAAGAGTGAGTTTGCTCTAGCATTCATCATCCATTATTTATGCTATCGTTATGTTGTCGAAATGACTTCATAGATTTGGCTTCGAGGAATGCATACCTCCTAGCGAAGAACCAATTTCATGTTTGAAAGATAACACCTAATTGGATTATGGCTGCTTCTCATCCAGACTAGCAAATTGTGCTTCATTGTTGGCGAATTTTGGTGATGTTTTCTGTATTGCTGGTATTCCTACAGCTGAAGTAGATTTTGGTTTGCAGCTCATAGAGTAATTTTAATTTTGTTGTGGGTGTTTGCTCAATACATTCCTATGCTAGAGGCGACTCAACTTGTGCATTTTCAGAATTTAATATGATGAAACTGATTTTTCCTTGAGGTTCGCCCCTCTAGGAGAGGTGTACCATTGCAGGGCTGTCTTGGAATTCGTGCACAATTATATTCAGCCTTTTGATGTGATTTTAGGGTTAGAAATTGGGCGCCATCCTCCCTAGAAGCTTCTGCAATTTGTTTCAGGTCATTTGGAGGAGTTTGGTTGAATTGGTGAGCATTTTGGTGTGTTATGTTTGCTGGTGTGAAAATTACAGTTTGCTGGTTCGATATATCAGGTTTATAATTGTAAATGTAATCAAATCTTTATCAAATAGGATCCTAGAAATCTAAGAATAAACTAAGGTCTGAAATTCTGTGTGAGAAATTCTAAGTCAAAGACGATTTTCAGATTTCTTCTCTTAATGCTGAATGTACTGATTGCAGAACATTAATAAATTTCAATGTTTGCATATCAAGAGTGGAACTCCTTTTTGTATGTAAGGAGACCCGCCCCCAAGGGATGCGTCTCTTGAGAGGACGTGTCTCCACACGTGGAGACACGTCCGCTCAAGGGACGTGTCCCTTTGGGCGTGCGGGTTTCCTTTACAACCGATTATCATTCGGTTAAACATACTTAACACATATACCCCCTCACACATGGCGGATATATATTATATGAATTCCGAATTTTATTCAATGTGTATTTTGAACATCATTTATTTAAATTCGATTTTATACATGCATTATAAAATTCGATTTTACTTATTTTAGAAATATTAAATATGAAGAGCAATTGATCTTATATAAACGATGATGATGCTTATAGCAATCATCGTTTATATCTGACCTAAGCTATCATTCATCAACACTCCCTCTTAGCTAGGGAAGATATTTCAAATCAAAATAAGTGGAGATATCACCTTCACACGTGATATCGAAGATATGATATGTTTTCTCAATGTTGTCAAGTCACATGACATTCTTCATAACACATCTTCATTATGGTATGTGCATTGACATCAAGTCACATGATGTTTACCATAATTCATGGCATATCCACGGATATAAATATCCACCATGATTATCTCTTAAGGATCACAATGATCTTCAGATGATATCAAGTCCCATGATATCCATCAAAGTGTCCAAGAGATACTATCATGACATGTCCACAGATATCAAGTCACATGATATCTATCATGATAGTTTATCATTGTAGAGTCGTCACTTTACAATGTCAAATACAAGTGCTCATTATTAGAAAGATTGTCACCTTTCAATAATGTACACAGGGGGAGTAGGCCCATAAGGTCATGGAGTCACACCCATGACAAAAGAGTTTACACATTAAACATCTTTATATATTAGTACAATTTATAAACAATTTGTATTTCAAACATAAATAACAAATTAAATTTCAACCATACCAAGTTTCTTCCTAAAGTGCTCTACCTTGATTCGGGAGAGAGGCTTAGTGAGAATGTCTGCAATTTGATCATTTGTACTGATATACTCCAACTAAATCACTTTCCTTTCCACCATATCTCTTACATAATGATAGGGGATCTCAATGTGCTTAGATCTATCATGAAAGACAGGATTTACAAAGAGTTTGATGCAACTCTGATTATCACAATGAATAATTGTAGGATTCAAGGGCTCACCAAAGAGTCCCACAAGCAATTTACGAAGCCAAACTGCTTCTCTTGCTCCCATTGAGGCTGCAATGTATTCAGCTTCTGTTGAGCTCTGTGCAACTAAAGATTGTTTTCTGCAAATCTAGGAGATCATAGCCGATCCTAAACTGAAGCAACACCCTGATGTGCTTTTCCGATCGGTTACACTTCCAACCCAATCTGAATCAGAGTACCCATGTAGATCTAGTTGATCATTCTTGTAAAGAAGACCATATCCAATAGTGCCTTGAAGATATCTCAAAATATGTTTCACACCATTAAGTGAATTTCCTTTGGTTCACACATGAACTGGCTGAGAACATTTACTGCATAACAAATATCAGGTCTTGTTAACCAGATACATCAAGGATCCAATCATCTGTCTGTAAAGGGTTGGATCTGCACACTTGGATTTTTGCTTCTTTCATTTGTGAAGGTTGGTTTCCATAGGTGTAGACATGGGTCTACAATCCAACATTCCAAATCTCTTTAGAATATCAATAGTATACTTTCCTTGGTTTAGTATGATGCCATCTGGTTTCTGCCAGACTTCCAAACCTAGAAAGTAGTGTAAAATGCCCAAGTCTTTCATGTCAAATTCTGAAGTTAGATCCTTCTTTCCTTGAGCAATGAGGTGATCTTCTCCTGTTATCAGTAGGTCATCAACATATAAAATAATTATTAACATATCACCTTTAATTACCTTAAAGTAAAGATTTGGGTCTGCATCATTCTTGGAGAATCCTAGTCCCAAGAGGTAGCTATCAATTCTTTCATACCAAGCCCTGGGAGCCTGTTTAAGTCCATACAGTGCTTTCTTTAGTCTGCATACATGTGAGTCAGGTTTATGTATCACAAAACCTTCGGGTTATTCTAGATAGACTTCCTCTTCAATGGTTCCATTTAGGAAGGCGGTTTTTACATCCATTTGGTGGATCTTCCAGCCTTTAGTTGTTGCAATGGCTATCACTGCTCTCACAGATGTGTATCGGGCAACAGGTGCAAATGTTTCTACATAATCAATGCCTTCCTTCTGTGAGAAACCTCTTGCCACAAAACATGCCTTATGTTTTTCTATACTGCCATCAACAGCATGTTTGATTTTAAAGAGCCATTTAGAAGAGACAACAGATTTCTCTTTTGGTCTAGGCACTATATCCCATACATCATTCTTTAGAATGGACTAATACTCTTTCGTCATTGCATCCTTCCATACTTGATGTCTGAAGGCTTCTGAAACACTGGTGGGTTCTGAATTTATGATGTCATTCATTAGAGCAACGTAGCTTGAGAACCGTTTGGGTCTTTTACTCTCCCTAAACGTTCCTTTGGGTGCTACATGACTCTCAGCTTCTTTGATCATCTTTCTAGCCCAAAGTGGTCTCTTCTTTCCGTTGTCATTTGTATTCTCATCTGAAGTAGATAGAAGTTCATTTGGAATTTCCTCAGGATGCTCCCTCTGAATCTCAAGAGTAGGATCCACTTCTAATACCCTAGGGGAATAATTTTCTATCTCACTAGAACTTCTTGCCCTTTTGAATGCAATGTCTTCTTCAAAGATAACATCTCTACTCAATTCAATTTGATTCTGCCCGGGTATGAATATCCTGAAGGCCTTGGAGGTTTCACTATATCCCATAAATATCCCTTTCTTTCCAGAAGGTTCAAGTTTGAATCTCTTCTCCTTGGGCACATGAATATAGACGGGGCAACCAAAAATCCTAAAGTGACTAATGTCAAGTTTTATGCCAATGAAGGCTTCTTCAGGAGTTTTGTTATCAAGATGAGAATGAGGACATCTATTTTGGATGTAGACAGCAGTCCTAGAGGCTTCTGCCCAAAAAGAGGTTTCATTGTTTTGGTCAAGCAACATTGCTTTGGCAGCTTCTACAATGGTTCTATTTTTTCTTTCAGCGACCCTATTTTGTTGAGGGTTGTAGGCCGCTGTGAACTCCCTCTTAATTCCAGCACTCATGCAGAATTCCTTAAAAATTTCAGAAGTGTATTCTTTCCCATTGTCTGTCCTTAAGGTTTTTATTTTCTTCCCGGAGAAGTTTTCCGTAAGTGCTTTGAACTCTTTGAACCTTTTGAGGATTTCTATTGACTCTTTACACTTAAGGAAATAGATCCAGGTTGTCCTAGAGAAGTCATCTATAAATATGACATAGTATAGAAATCCTGCTTTAGAAGGTATAGACATGGGTCCACATAAGTCAGAGTGAACCAGATCTAACACATTTAGGGTTTTGCTCAAACTAATGGGAAAGGATCCCTTTGTATTCTTTCCTAAGGCACAACCTTTACAAGTTCCTTCATGAGATGGTTTTAACTTAGGTAGGCCTGTTACAAGTTTTTCCATAGAAGGTGGGGCACGGAAATGAAGGTGTCCTAATCTTCTATGCCAAATCTCATTTGACTCAAAGGTGTCAAGGTTAAGGGCTTGTTTAACTTCAGTGCAAAGTTTGTAAAGGTACCCTTGTCTTACACCTATGGTTTGGGCTTTCTTGATAGTTGAGTTTTTAGGCCATGCTAGAACTTTTCCATCCATAAATGTAACCCTATATCCATTGTCTTCAAGGGCAGAGATGGATATTAGATTCCTCTTTATTCCAAGTACAAATAAGACTCCAGTGAGTAGAAGGGAGAGACCAGATTTCAATGTGATGGAACAAGTTCCAACCCCTTTTACTTGATGTCTAGAGTCATCCCCAATTGTTACATCTTCATCAGACTCTTCAGTCATAGTGTCTAAGTGTTCTCTAAATCCTGTGATGTGCCTCAAAGAACCACTATCAATCACCCAATTGTTGATATTGTTAGATACTTGACTAGATAAGGCTGAATAGAACACAAAGTTCTCAGATTCATGATCTGAATTTGTCTTTCCTACTTTGGCAAAAGATGCTTGTTGCTTTGATCTGTCAAGGCACTTCATTGCATAGTGGCCATATTGATCACATCTAAAGCATTGCACTTGAGAGATGTCTTTCTTTTTAGAAGATCCCTTTCCATTGGAATTTCTCTTTCTTTTAAAAGATCCTTTCTTGTAGGAGTTTTTCTTATTCCTTTTATTAGACGATGTGTTGAGTACATGAATGTCTTCATCTATGTTTTTCTGTTTGTTTTCTTTTGTGGAGAGTCTTGTTTCTTCTTGAAGGCAGTCAGTTCTTAGCTTGTCAAACTTAGGGAGTTTAGATCTTGCACTTATTCCTTGAACAAATGACTCCCATGAGTTTGGTAGGCCTCCTAGTGCAATTAGAGTTAACTCTTTGCTATCAATCTGATATCCAATTGTGGATAATTGATCCCTTAGTTCAATAATCCTCATGAAGTATGCATTAATGGACTCTCCTTTGTTTATTTGAGCATTGTTGATTTGCCTTTTTAATGCAAGAGTCCTGTAGGTGTTGTTGATCTCATAAGTACTCTCAAGAGATTTGTACATATGGTATGCAGTTTCATGTTTTGCTAGGATGGGCACTATATGATCCCTAACTGCATCTACTAGGATTTTCATGGCCTTTTCATTGTTTTCCATCCATTGAGTTTTCTCAGGTTCAGACTATGGTTCCTTCATATTTTCTCTCACAAGTGAGTCTAGCTTATTCTCTTTAAGTATCATCATGATTCTAAATTTCCATGATGTGAAATTGTCTGCTCCTGCAAGACGATCTTCAAATCTGATCACACTTGACATTATGAAGAATGTGATGTGAATTTGATTCTAGAAAATACGAATTTTCTTGAGCAATTTGATATTTAGATTTGATTTGGATTCACACAACGTGGCTCTAATACCATGTAAATGTAATCAAATCTTTATCAAATAGGATCCTAGAAATCTAAGAATAAACTAAGGTCTGAAATTCTGTGTGAGAAATCCTAAGTCAAACGATTTTCAAATTTCTTCTCTTATTGTTGAATGTACTGATTGCAGAACATTAATAAATTTCAATATTTTCATATCAAGAGTGGAACTCCTTTTTGTATGTAAGGAGACCCGCCCCCAAGGGATGCGTCTCTTGAGAGGACGTGTCTCCACACGTGGAGACACGTCCGCTCAAGGGACGTGTCCCTTTGGGCGTGCGGGTTTCCTTTACAACCGATTATCATTCGGTTAAACATACTTAACACATATACCCCCTCACACATGGCGGATATATATTATATGAATTCCGAATTTTATTCAATGTGTATTTTGAACATCATTTATTTAAATTCGATTTTATACATGCATTATAAAATTCGATTTTACTTATTTTAGAAATATTAAATATGAAGAGCAATTGATCTTATATAAACGATGATGATGCTTATAGCAATCACCGTTTATATCTGACCTAAGCTATCATTCATCAACAATAATTCTACAGATTTTGATTTGTAATTCAATATTTGAGAAGGTTATTAGTGTGAGAGATTATCTTCATTCATTTAGCTTTGTTAATATTGTAAAAGCATTTGTAATTTGCAATTATTTATCATTGTAAGACTGTAAACAGTAGTACTGTTCCAGTCATTTAATTTGCTGCATTACTTGTGTTTAATTTTCACACATTGTAACCCCTGGATCGTTTACCGCCAATGTGGAGAAAAGAATAATTAAATCTCTCATTTCTCACCCACTGAAAAGTGGCGAATTCCCACTGTTGAGTGGATGCCTGCTGAGAAGCGGATGAATTGTTTTGCATTGTAATATCTTTCCCCCCACAGAATAAGTGGTAGCGTGGAATGCTTTATGGTCGGATCACCGCCTAACTTCATTTCAATTTGTAATTCAAATTCAGTTGTTGCTTAGATTCCATCACCATATGCTATCACCTTGCCTTCCAAAGGATCTTGGTGAACATTCTTGGCCTAGATAACATTCAGTTTGATTATCTTTTGGAAGTTAACGCTAACCATTGGCATAGTGCTGGTTGTGTTGAGGAAAATTTGGGGAAAAAATTTAAGGGGCATATAATTATTTCAAATTGGGTTTTGTTTGACACCATTCACACAAAGAAGTATAGTAAGTTGACTCAAAAAGGGATCAATGATCTAGTTTTTGTGCAATACAACTTTCCGCTTCACACAAGAAAGGTGAAGGACAAATCAAAGCAACCTATTGATTTGGATGGGAATGATCCCTATAGTCAATGAACCGTGCAAGACGATGAACCGTCCTTGTTTACAAAGGAGGAGATTCCTAATTTTGAGTAGTAGCTGTGGAGGATGTGGCTGCAACAAAAGCAGAGGAGATTGGATTGTCATTCAATGACATTGAGGTGGCAAAGGAGTCATCGTCATCTAGTAACAAGGTGGAGCCACAAGCACAATCTTCTAGGCCAAGCAAGGAGCCATAATTCAATGGAAGGACTAGACACTCTACCATCTAGTTTTTCACTAGAACAAGTAAGAGAAATTTGTAAAAACTTGTAATTTTTTACTTGCCTTGATATGCAATTTATGATGACGATTTTCAAAGACAATTATCATAAATTCATAATAGTTATTAGTTAACTATTGTTTCCAGCTCTACATGATGATGCAATTTTGTATTCAACAATCAACTCTAATAAAAATCACTTCCCCATGGCTTTTTAGACTCATTTGATACATTTTGTAATTGAATTTTGCAAAAAAATGTGTTTTTAAAGAAATTTAAGTACATAAAAAAAGTTAGTAGGTATGATTTTTCCACAGTCCATGAATAATAGTAGACGTTTCTGGATTTAACTGTGTATGCTATTTTGAATCAACGTTTCGAAACACACTTGGTGGTTCATTATCCTCTTCTTGATGATTAACCACTGAGTGTGGTTCAAAACATTTATTCAAAATAGCATACACAGTTAAATCCAGAAACGTCTACAATAAAAAAAAAGTTGTCAAGTTTTTGCAAAGCAGTACCCACTTTAGAGCAAGTTTATAACTAATATTTGTTTCCTTGATCTGGGGCCCAGGGTGGAACCTAGTGGATAGGCACACTTGGCAGACCAAATATGAATGGCAAAGGGCAATAACTATATTAAAGAGCAGAGGGCTAGGGAATGAAGAATAAAAGAACAAGTGAGACACTTCAATGAGAATTATGATGCTTACTATGCAATAGTTTTAAACATGATCCAAGAGGTCAGATGTATCTAATGACTAAGTTATCCTCCTGTCTACCACTAAACTAGCTGAATAGCTAACTTGTTATCCAAAAGTTACCTTCTACAAAGAATGGTAAATTACAATAAGATACTTGAGAAGAGTGAAGGAGCATTGGGCAGTTATAAGGCAATCTGTTGTTCTGACAAAATCTAGCCCCGCTGATGAGATTCCTCTGTGTTGCCACCATCACCCAGTAATGGCACTGCAACTGTCTGTACAAGGCATACATGTCAAGACAGACAGCACCAAATGTGTGCGGCAAGATTTGGGAGGAGTTAGACTATTGCGTTACTGCCATGTGTTATGCATGTCATGACTATGCTGCAAACAAGCCATGTGTTGGTGTTGATGAAGTTATGCACTCCTGAGTGTCAGAGATACTCTTAGATCAGTCGCCACTCCTTAAGCAGCAATGGTCCTCATTGTGTGCAACTGTGGTAAAGTGATGAGCAATTTGCACTTTCATGAAACGATTACCCTGAGAAGGAACCTAACCCACTTCCATAACCTGAAAGAGAGGAGTCTCTTGTTAGTATGTTTTACTATGCCATAAGTATCTTACAGTCTCTGCTGGTTCAGCACAATCAGGATTGAATTTGGTCAGCTGTGTAGTTTCCATATGAAATTCCATTCTTCCCATTGCTGTTGGGTAAAGATTGGAGTGCCACTGTTTGTTATTAGAGGCGCCTTTGGAATTTATTGCAGGTTTTCACCAGCTTTTCATTGGTTACCATCACCAAATATCTTACAGCAACAGCCTTTAGTCATAATAAACATTAGATAACAGCAGAACTTTAGCAGGTTTAGGCAAAGAGCAGGTTTTAGTCAATTGGCTGCCTATGGTCCATCACAGATTTTCAGCGAACTTTTGATCATCCAAACATCAATAATAGTTTTCCAGCACCTAAGGTTTATTATCTGATTTTCATCACAAAGGACTGTCTTATTTTCTTCATAATAAAGGGTTTCAAAAACTCAACTTGCCAAAATGTTAAAATAGCTAGGGTTTGAAGTATTTTCAGCAAAGAGAAGGAAACAACAATTGATTCCTGAAACTGCACCAGACTGAGGCAGGACCAAAAACTAGTTTGAAACCAGAAAGGGGCACTCAGATCACAAGTGTGTGCTTGGAGGAAGATGCCATAAGGGTCTAAAAGTTAAAAAAGCAAAACTGTCCACAAAGATGTCCGGTACATGTCATAAGGCTGTTTGCCCTAATCTTGAAAAATACAAAAAAATCCCAAAAGTACTGCTGAAGCATGCCATAAGGGTAATGCCCTAGTTTAAAAAATCAAAATAAACAACCATCATAAACCTTAACATGCACATCAGTACAGGCAGGCCAGAATTCAGTACCAGTCAAAAATGCGCAGTTGGTCTTCAGGCAAGTCAAATATTTAGAGCTTGCTTGGATTGCAAGTGAAATATTTTTAGCGTAGGAAATTCAGTGGGATTTTTGCTTATCTCGAATATGTTGGATGCGAAATATTGTGAAAAAAATATAAATAAGTGCTTTATGCACTTAGAGGACCTTATGTAATTTTCTGCTTACTTGCCACTACAATTACTATTCAAGCTTTTTGTGACCTCATGTAATGCCCCCATTTTGGCCATACGCTCTTCTTTGACTGATAGCCTATTTCCGGAAATCCGTAGGTTGATCAAAAGTGAAATTAGGGTTTCCTTGCTTGGAGGTTTGTGGCATTTCTAGGTATTTACTATTTTTAGTAAATACTAATTTTGGCAGTGGTTCGGTTGTTAGCTTTCATTAACTCTTGCTTCCATCTCAGTTCTGCTTTTTGTTGGTTTTGAGGTAAACTTACTATTTTTGGCAGTGGCTATTTTTAGTAAGTCTAATTTTGGCAGTGGCATCATCAGCAGTTCAACTAAGTCATCTTGTTATCCATCAGTCTGGTTTGGCTTTGGGTTTGGTTTTCTCCTTGGACTGAGTTTTGACTTAGTCAATTTTCATGTCTTGAAGTTGTACCCCATGCCTAGGCTTGATGACTTCAAGTTGTTTTTAAAGATGGGGACATAAAGGGTCAAGTGAGCATTTAATTATTTAATAAATGCTTTATTGTTGCAATATGAAATGGATGCCTAAAGGGGAAGTTGAATGATATTTTATTATTTCAAAAAGTAAAAGGCAAAAAGGTGGCGTCCCTTTTGGAAGTTGAAGTGATTCAACTTCTTGGAATTTGAAGAGTTCTTGTTGCTTCATTTGCCAACAAAAGCTTATATATTGCTGCTGTTTGAAGAGCTGATTATCCAATGTTTATGCTAATGTTATGCTGTCGGAATGACAACTTGTTTTTTACTTCGAGGGATGCTTACCTCCTAGTTCCAATCCAATTTCGTGTTTGAAAGATAACACCTAGTTGGTATTATTGTTGCTTCTCAATCAGACTAGCAGATTGTGCTTCAAAATTGGTGAATTTTGGTGAGAACTTCAGTTTTTATGTTGCTGGTGTATACACAGCTGAAGGTGGTTTTCATTTACAACTTTTGGTATGAATTTATTTTGGTTATGGGTATTTGATCATTGCATTTCTATGATAATGGCGACCATATTTGGAGGTTTTCAGATTTTAATTCCAAGTTTCTGATTTTTCCAAGAGAAATCGCCCCTCTACAGGGCCGTACCATCTCATGAGTGCTTTGGGATTCGTGCAAGAATAATATCTTGAGTTTTTGATGCAGTTTTGTAGTTTGAGTTTGGGTGCCATCCTCCTAGAAGGTCTTTGCAAAACATTTCAGCTTATTCGGAGGTATTTAGAAGGAGTTGTGAACATTTTTATGAGTTTGCTGTTTGCTGATAGACATTTCCAGATTGCAGATTTTTATATCAGACTTGTTAGTTTTTGATATAATGCTAGTTTGAGCTACATTTTTATATCATTATTGTATTGTAAGAGTTAGAGGAAGTGTTACTCTAACCTTTGATGGATTTGGAAGCATATCTTTCTTATTTGCAGCTATTTAATTCATTGTAAAGCTGATTAGTAGTACTAACAGCTATTTATTTTATTTGCTGCAATTACTTGTTATAATTTCATACATTTGTAACCCCTGGATGGTTTACCGCCAGTGTGGAGAAAAAACAATTAATCTCTCTTTAGTCACCCACTGTAAAGTGGCGAATTCCCACTCATAAGTGGATGCCCGCCGCAGCGGATGAATTAGTTTTGTATTGTAATGTTTTTCCCCCCACTGTTCAAGTGGTAGCGTGGAAATTCTCATGGCTGGTTCACCGCCTATTTATTTCAGTTTTCAATTAATAACTCCGTCATATGTTAGCACCTCGCCCTCAGTGGGATCTTGAGTGCACATTCTTGATGTTGAGTTTGTTTCATTTCAAGTATTGTTCTTTAATTTCTCCGCCATATGACAACACCTATCCTTCCTTGGGATTGAGTGTGCATTCTTGGTGTGAGTTCATTTCAAGTTCAGTTTTCTATTTGGAGCTAACGCTAACCGAGTTGATTATGTGCTGGTTATGTGTGTTAATTTATCGAAAAAAATTGGTTGGCATATTTCAGTGGTATCAGAGCAGAAGACCCTGCCCTCCTGTGGCAGTTTGTAGTTGTGTATCAGATGAGTGACAGAGATCTCCGGTACTACACCGATAGTCAGAGCAGATTTTAGTTCAGCTCCTTGTGGTATCCAGAAGTTGGCAGTTAGGCATGGCTAATGAAGAAGAGATGAAGTTGGCAGAGACTCTCTTTATGGCTAGAAAGAGACTTGGTAAAGAATTTCAGTCAAGAGAAGATGAACAAAACATTCTTCATTTGTTAGAACAATGTTTGAGACAAGTGAAACAATCACCTTCAAAGAAAATGGAGTTGGCACTAGCTCCTACAGAGAATTTTTTGAATCAGCCCTATTGGTTGGGGCATCCTGATGAAGAAACCAAGCTACTGATTTCTTCCTGTTTCATGGAGACAATAAGAATTGTAATTCCCCAATTGCCCTATGATGTCGAAACTATGAAGACCATATTAAATATGATAGTGGAAAGTTTTCAAGACCTTGATGAAATTGATAGCAATCAGTACTCCAGAAGAGCTACTATATTGAAGATCTTTTCTGAACTCAAAACAAGTATTTTGCTGGTTGAATTGGGTATGCAAGATCAAATATATTATTTGATCCATTACCTCTTCATTTCAACTTGGAGTGAACAAGAAGAGGATGTAGTTGCAGCAATGAGAAACATTTTAATTTTAACTATCAATGAGATGGATGACATTCCAAAATCCGTCTTAACTTATCTATTAAACATTCATGAACAAGAAGGAAATAATTCCTCTACTGCTGGTATGTTGATCAGAGATTTGTTCATTCAGTGTGATAGAAAATTGAAGCCACACTTGAGGAAGATAGAGCAGAAAAATGAGGTAGTCATTAATGCAGAAGTCAGAAATAAAATGTTGTTTCTCAATGATTGTAAGGCTGTTTCTCAAGAAGTACCTATTGATATGCAGTTGTCCGCACATGTTAAGGGTGAGTGCAAGGAGGCAACATCAATTTTGAATACATATGAAGAATCTATGACAAGTGACCAAGAAGATTTCTTTGGTATGTATGTGGATACGAATGATAAAATCAGCAACACATCTACTCATGATAATTCCATTGAAAAAAAGAATGATAAAATATTCAAAGCAACCAACTTTGATGATTCTTGAATCCAATACAATGCTAGTGACTTGGGTAATAATGGGTTTGATTATCAAACTACATTTGTGGAGAAAGTTATAGATGAAGATTTCAGTTCAAGAGGATTGAAGAGTGACTCATTCAAAGAGTCAATAGTTCAAGAGGAGCATGATGATCTCTTTCCTATTGATCATTGCAATCAAACCTTTCACATTTGGGATCCGGGTGCGATGTCACCAAGGTATGATAAAGAACCGGAGTGGGATAAATTCCCCTTTGATCCTGATGAAGTTCAAAAATCAGTTTGCAATAAAAGTAATGAAGTGATCTTTGGAGGAGAAGTTGCAGCAATGGCTAATGAGAATGTGATTTCTTATGTTGAAGAGAAGAATGTTTTAAAATCAGCAAATGATTTGGATGCCTTTCAAAATTACGCACAAGAAGAGTATGAGAACTTGAAAGGTCAAGATAGAGGTACTAATTTGTTTGAAGAAGTTGTTGACAAGCCTTCGATTCAGGAGTTATGCAGTGATAAGATTAGAAAGGAGGCTGATTTTGAAAATCATGTCAAGGAAAACAAATCAGAAAAATTGATGTTTGATGAGCATAGCTTCTTTGCTGATTGGGATCAAGGGCCTAAAGAGCTGCAAGTTTTGAAGGATAATTTATTGGTTTCAGAAGAGAAGATTGTTAAAGTGTTATCAAGATTTGATAGCACATATCACTTCATTGAGGAACTTTGCTGGAAGTTTCAATTTGAAGAGAAACTAAATGGAGTTAAAGATGGAGACTCTCTTTCCAAGATGCAATCTATCAAAGAGGCATTGGAATCCATAAAGTCAGATTATTTGCATTTGCTCTCAGATAGGGATAATGCTATTAAGTTTGCAGAGGAGACCTATGATGCCTACCAAGAGAAGGAGGAAGAGATGGATAGGCTTTGCCTTGATTTTACCTTAGCTCATCATTCTTTATACAAAGCAGAAAATCATTCATCTATTGCAGCTACCCTTAAGGAACAAGAAGTTAATACAAGGATTATGGAGATCAAACAAATAGTTGAAGGAATAAATGAACTCCATAATGATGAAACATTGCGTAATGCCAAGATGATCCCATATGTTGATGGTGATTGGAAAGTACATCAAGAGTGTGAACTCTTGAGTTGGGAAGAGACTTTGCCACAAGAAGGAATGGTTTGCAGCTATGCGATAGATGTTTTAACGGATAATGAATGTAGTATTCAGCATGCTACACTTTGTGGGTCGGCAACTAATGGTGAGCATCCACAAGTTGAAAAAGATGAGTTTGAATTCTATGAAGACACCAACGAAAGGGATGAAGATAATATTTTTGAGAACAACAGTCCATTATCTTCACATGATTTGGATAATCATAAGGTGATAGATATTTTCTATGAAAGTGTGCCATGTTTTGTGAGTAGTAATCATCAAGGGCATTTTGATAATGAAAGCATAAGTGGGATCAAGGATGAAGTATTCACATGGAAAGTGTGGACTCAAGGAGATTTCTTCAACATTGGCTTAAAGGTGTCAATAAAACAAGTCTTGGTAGTTGCTGGTCACTCCATTGCAGCAGCAAAGAGTGAAGATTCCAGACTTATTACTCATGAAGTTTGGGAGAAAGTTGAACCTAAACAGGCAATTTACCTTCTTAACAATCTATCTCTTGGGTTGAGTGATGTTTTGGCTCACCCTAGTCCTTTGGGGAAATGGGAATTATGGACAACATTTGTTCTGTGCTCCATTGATGTTGATGTTTTCATGGATGGGCTACATGGGTTTATCAAAGAAGACACTAACTTCTTGAGTTTGAAAATTGCTTTGATTAACACTTGGAGAACTGTGGTGTTCTCTTTTTGGTGCATTGGGGAACATTTCCAATTGGGTATCCATGCTTGGGATCCTCAACATGGCTTGATGGAGATTGTTACAAGTGGAAAGAGGAATCATTGGAGAGATACGGGTTCAATTTTCAGATTCTTTGATGCTGTCCCCATCCTTATTAACCATTCGATGGTTCTTTTTGCGCATCGACCGATGGATTGGGAAGATATATCGAACAAAGGATGTTTTTATTTTGGGTTGGAGTTCCTTGAGAGGATGTGTCCAGCCTTGGGCATGAGTTGTTGTGATATTATAGATGCTAATTTCCAATTTTGCAGCAATCCTTCAACTCCTTGCATGCTGATTTTCCTAAAATCAGACTTTGAGTGGTTCTTTTCGGTTTTCATAGGCAGCTGGTACATTCATTTTTCCTCTTCACAACCTCTTTTCAGTAATGATTTTTGGCTTCAAAATTGGGTAATGATGTTTCATAGTGATTCAAATCAGTATTGGATGGTGTTCAAGTTATGTTCTAGTGGCTTTCTTTATATAATCTCTTGCACTAGTGTTTGGGGCAGCGAACCTTTGCTTGATTTGTTTCAACTTTTTGAGACTTTGGGGGAGAGATTGGTGGAAGTTTTCAGAGTTTTTCTTAAATATGTCAGAATTACTCAAAGGAGGCATTATACATCCTTAAGGAGCTTTGAGGATGCAGTTGCTATGACTTTGCAAAGAGCTGTTTTTTCCTTTGCAAACAGCTATAATGGAATCACATTTGCTGTTATGATTTGGTTTGATGCTTTGAGGAATGATGTTGATGAGAATATTTTTGAGTTGTTTAGATTATTCTTCTTTGTTCTCAGAATGGTGATTGACATTGACATTGCAGATGTTAATTCCTTAGAGTTTATTGAGCAAGAGACGGTGCTAGATTTTGATTCAATTCCTTCTATGTTGTTCAACTTGAATTTCAGGCATGTTATCACTTTGAGGTTCCAAGGATGGTTAGTGCAGTTATGGTGCAATGATTTCATTTGTATGATCAGAGTAGAGCAGCATCAACATGGTGGGGTTTTTCAGAGATGGACATGGGATCCCGGGATCCTATATGTTTGGTGGGATCAGTTTGGAGTGTTGTCGCATTGCTTGAGGACAAGCAATTTTGGGAAGGGCGGACTGTAATGTCCCCATTTTGGCCATACGCTCTTCTTTGACTGATAGCCTATTTCCGGAAATCCGTAGGTTGATCAAAAGTGAAATTAGGGTTTCCTTGCTTGGAGGTTTGTGGCATTTCTAGGTATTTACTATTTTTAGTAAATACTAATTTTAAGTGGTTCAAGCTTTCATTAAGTCTTGCTTCCAAAGTCTCGCTTGGTTTTGAGGTAAACTTACTATTTTTGGCATGGCTATTTTTAGTAAGTCTAATTTTGGCAGTGGCATCATCAACAGTTCAACTCAAGTCATCTTGTTATCCATCGCCTCGTTTTTTAGGTTTGGCCTTTGACTGAGTTTCAGACTTAGTCAATTTTCATGTCTTGAAGTTGTACCCATGCCTAGGCTTGATGACTTCAAGTTGTTTTAAAGATGGGGACATAAAGGGGTCAAGTGAGCATTTAATTATTTAATAAATGCTTTATTGTTGCAATATGAAATGGATGCCTAAAGGGGAAGTTGAATGATATTTTATTATTTCAAAAAGTAAAAGGCAAAAAGGTGGCGTCCCTTTTGGAAGTTGAAGTGATTCAACTTCTTGGAATTTGAAGAGTTCTTGTTGCTTCATTTGCCAACTAAAGCTTATATATTGCTGCTGTTTGAAGAGCTGATTATCCAATGTTTATGCTAATGTTATGCTGTCGGAATGACAACTTGTTTTTTACTTCGAGGGATGCTTACCTCCTAGTTCCAATCCAATTTCGTGTTTGAAAGATAACACCTAGTTGGTATTATTGCTGCTTCTCAATCAGACTAGCAGATTGTGCTTCAAAATTGGTGAATTTTGGTGAGAACTTCAGTTTTTATGTTGCTGGTGTATACACAGCTGAAGGTGGTTTTCATTTACAGCTTTTGGTATGAATTTATTTTGGTTATGGGTATTTGATCATTGCATTTCTATGATAATGGCGACCATATTTGGAGGTTTTCAGATTTTAATTCCAAGTTTCTGATTTTTCCAAGAGAAATCACCCCTCTACAGGGCCGTACCATCTCATGAGTGCTTTGGGATTCGTGTAAGAATAATATCTTGAGTTTTTGATGCAGTTTTGTAGTTTGAGTTTGGGTGCCATCCTCTTAGAAGGTCTTTGCAAAACATTTCAGCTTATTCGGAGGTATTTAGAAGGAGTTGTGAACATTTTTATGAGTTTGCTGTTTGCTGACAGACATTTCCAGATTGCAGATTTTTATATCACACTTGTTAGTTTTTGATATAATGCTAGTTTGAGCTACATTTTTATATCATTATTGTATTGTAAGAGTTAGAGGAAGTGTTACTCTAACCTTTGATGGATTTGGAAGCATATCTTTCTTATTTGCAGCTATTTAATTCATTGTAAAGCTGATTAGTAGTACTAACAGCTATTTATTTTATTTGCTGCAATTACTTGTTATAATTTCATACATTTGTAAACCCTGGATGGTTTACCGCCAGTGTGGAGAAAAAATAATTAATCTCTCTTTAGTCACCCACTGTAAAGTGGCGAATTCCCACTCATAAGTGGATGCCCGCCGCAGCGGATGAATTAGTTTTGTATTGTAATGTTTTTCTCCCCACTGTTCAAGTGGTAGCGTGGAAATTCTCATGGCTGGTTCACCGCCTATTTATTTCAGTTTTCAATTAATAACTCCGTCATATGTTAGCACCTCGCCCTCAGTGGGATCTTGAGTGCACATTCTTGATGTTGAGTTTGTTTCATTTCAAGTATTGTTCTTTAATTTCTCCGCCATATGACAACACCTATCCTTCCTTGGGATTGAGTGTGCATTTTTGGTGTGAGTTCATTTCAAGTTCAGTTTTCTATTTGGAGCTAACGCTAACCGAGTTGATTATGTGCTGGTTATGTGTGTTAATTTATCGAAAAAAATTGGTTGGCATATTTCACCTCAGGTGTTGATATGGTATATTAAATAGAAATTAATGATTTTTCAGGCTTTGTATTGCAGTTCTTATTAATGTGGGTGTAGTAGCTTTGTGTCCAATTTTCATTATTCAATTTATCGGTTCATGTATATTATTTTCAATCCAATTCAATTCTTGTGCTGTACTCATTCTTTTCAGTCTTTGCTTTTGGCCAAGAAGAGTGAATGTGTGTTCGCTGTAATAGATTAGGCCATTCAAGTCAGTCAAACGACATAAGATCTCTCATCCATGTGTAGAAGTGCTTATTAGCCTTGTGCCCATACCCAAGAACCAAAAGATAGCCAACTTCTTTGGTTTGTTTGCAATACATGCTCAAAACCCAGAGATTTAACTTGTACATATTGCAGAAAGCAAAAAATTGTCTACTTAAGTTTAGGGTTTCATTTAGTTTTCAGTTACAAGTTAACTTACCCTTCTAATTTGAAGAAAGATTTATCATTACACATTGTTCTATTTTGTATTGTTTTGACTGGGACAAATAAAAATTAAAAACATTAGCATGATAAAGACTCTTTGGTGTATTGGGAGAGTGAAACATGTTGATGTTTTAGCTGCGGGAGATATCCTTCTCTCAAAATCGAAATAATAAATGATATAAATATTATTTTAAAGGCCGACCCAAGATGAAAAGTCGTCTTGGTTCTTGAATGAGGCCGACCCTTGTGAAGAGTCGCCTTGCTTGTGAAGAGGCACCTTACTTTGTATATATGGAAGGAGATGCTCATTCATTTGATCATTGATTTTATTCTCAAGAGACATTTGCACTTATCAAGGAGTTTGTGCATCTACAATAGATCATATTATTGCATAAAGCAAATCGACATTAAGGAGAGATCATATAATTGTGTATTTGCATCTAAGTGAGGTGCGATTCTTTATTGCATCATATCAGCCTTGTGTGTGGCCAAGATTGTAAGCAGATTTATGCTCCTTTAAATTCAATATATAAGAGAGATATTTTGGCTGGGTTTTTCTCCCTTGAGAAGGAGGGTTTTCTCAGGATAAATTCTATGTTCTTTGTTCACTGTGTTGAATTTTTTGTTAATTTGCATTTATGATTAAAACAACAACAAAACAAAGGTAGATAGCCATGGCATAAGAGTCATGTATTGAAAATAGAGTGCAGACCTAGGTAGGCAAGATGATTGAGCTCAACGACATTATCTCCCACTTTCTTGATGATGTGTAGATCCTATACTAAAATGGACAAAACTCACGGTAAGGTTTTGTGAGTTGTTCCCTCTGCAATATCCAAACCTAATCACCAACCTAGAAGGTGTGCAAAGTTTGCTATGGAGTTGCTTATACTTAGCATTTGTATTTCTAAGAATGGTTTGCACCTATTATTGTAAGTGTTAAATGCAATCAATGAATTTGGTGGCTTTGCCAATTACCTTTTTGTTAATGTTTTAATTTGCACCTTTTAGTGCAACACAAAACGAAACAAATGTGCCGTAAAACCACTTGTTGAATTAATAGGGGAAGCTCCCTATAAATAAAAATTAACCTACTATGAACAATATTACTTGCAATTTAAAAACTTTACAATGTTTTTAGGGATGATTTCACATTTATGTTGACTTTTGAACTCTCCTAAGGCAAAAAAGCTAAGGCACTCTTCCACTTGAGGCAAATAATTTTTGCATTTTTGACTGAAAAATAAATCCTACGACTAGACACTTGCCTTATTCAACTAAAATCAAAGACTGGACAATTCAAGAACACAAGGATTAAATAGGTTTTAAAAATAATGACACAAATGCTTTGGTAAACTAATTAAAGGAATTTAAACAAAAATATAATTTCCAACTTCAAATAGATCTACAATACAAAGCTTGCAAATTTGGTAGAAGCAATCTAATCTACCTCAGCACATACGATAATATCATTCAATCATAATTAAAAGCGAGATAGACTTAATAATTCTATTGAACAAGTAACAAATTATCAATTGAAAAATAACACTAAATAGCAATTTCAACAATATGCCAGAATGAGAATTACAATTGATACAACTAAGTGCAAAAAGATGATTATTTATAATGTTTACAAACAACTACATGAAAATAAATAAATTAAACTAACTGCACTTCTACCCTAACTACGATTAGTTTTCTAACTTGCAAGCTTTATTACAAATTATCTCATCCGCTTACTCTAAATTGCAATCATACAACTATCAGTTGAATTGACAATCAAAATATTGCAATTATCCCTTGAAAGCTCTTTTCTCTAGCATGATTAGGTAGATGATCTAAAAATAGTTGATACTAAACTATAAAATATGAATGCTAAAAATAACAAGGGCTCCTTGTACTAAAAATAGTGAATCCTAAAAATAATGTGGGCTCCCTATACTAAAAATAGCATGGGCTCCTTGTGCTAAAAATAGAGATTGCTAAAAATAGCACTAGCTCTTTGTGCTAAAAATATAGACTACTAAAATTAGCACAAGCTCCTTGCGCTAAAAATAGAGACTACTAAAAATAGTAGATCCCTAAGTATGCTCTTCTCTTTGAAAATGGTGACAGCTCAAAATAGCAAGAGCTAAAAATAGACTTTTGGTTGGGCAACTCTAGATGACTTTGATAATTCTACAACTTTTCCTCTAATCACAACTAATCCTTTGGAAAACATTGAAAACCTACTCATTCATCCTTCCTTTGTATAGGCACATCCATGCTTCCAAGCACACACCTACTTTGTATTAGCAATTAAAAAGAACTTTCAATAAAAATCATCTCCTTTGTATTGGAGCACGACTATACAGTAGCTTGCAAAACCTTTTTTTTAAACTACCCTTTTATATGATGTGCTCATAACCTCAGGCACACACCTTTAGTCATGATGAAAATATTTTAAAAACAAAATTTTTCTTTGTATTTGCATGCTCATAACTTCAAGAACACACCTTTAGTCATGATCAAAATCTTTAAAAATAAATTGTTGTTTGCATTCGTGCACTCATAAATTCAAGAACACACCTTTTGTCATGATCAAAATCATTTTTTTCAAACTGTTCTTTGCATTGGCACACACCAGTGCTTAGGCACTATCCATTACTCTATAAACATCTCTTATAATATTGAAGGTGTGTTTCCCTCAAGAGCATGCATTTGTATTCATGAAAAAAATTGTTTCTTGTTTGAGTGCACTTAACTCTGTTAGTTTTAATGATCAGATAAATGCACAGAAATTTAATTCAAAATCAGACACAATAACACAGCAGATACCCTGGGAAAACCCTCCACTTGAGGGAGAAAAACCCATCCAATAATATCACTTATATTATTGAATCACAATAGAAACTCCTTTACAATGAAGACCAATAATGAGGCCTAATAATATGCACCACAGACTGATGCCAACACAGCAATACAATGATGTAATTCTCAAATGATAATCCTCAGCCTTCTCACAATAACTCAATCTGCACTTGAAGAGTTTCTCACTAACTCGCACTTGATATGAAAATGGAATGTATGAAATGTATATAATATATATACAAGCTAAGAGAGATGTGACTTTTCACAATATAGGTCAGCCTCCAAAAAGAATGTGCTTCCTCAAAGATTGCGCCTCCAAGATAGAAGTTGGCCTTCATAAAATAATAAATATTATTTGACATAAATCGTGCCTCAAGCATGTCGGCCTCTTCATAAATGCACCTCTTCATTAACTCATATCTCTTGATGAATTAGCATTAATCACAAATCGATATATATATAAATTAAATAGCTTTGGCTATATTTAATTTATTCTTATGTAGAGGAGATCGCTGGAAGGATATGACTAACGCTGCAATAATCATCAACAAACTCTTCACGCACATGCAAATGGTACAAATACATCTCCCTTCCAATCCTCTAGACAGTACTTAGAAAACCTTTGTTCAAGCATTCACCAATACTCTTGGTGCAATGTTAAAGACGATTTGTTTCTTTTTGAGGTGCACACCAATACACTTAGCATTTTACAAAGAAAATCCCCTTGCAAAAGTATGCCATTCTCCTTTCATACACAACACCATACTACACTTGTTGCATCTTTATTTGCTTTAGCACACACCTTTTGTCTAGAGGCACCTTTTAGAAATCATAATTTACTCTTTGCTTTGGCCCATCCTTCTTTATAAGCACACATCTTCAAAATTATTTCAACGTTAATATTTCGTGAAGCACATCCATGCATCTTAAAATGTTTGCTCCTTTGTATTGGCAAGCCTAAGCTTTTTGGCACATGCCATTACTCTAGGTAATAATTTAAGTTTCAAAGTGGCTCTTTGCTTTGGCATGTGTCGTTGCTCAAACACATGCCAATACCCTATAGAAAAAATTTGAAAATCTTTTGCTTCATTGTTGAGGTCTGCACTAGAGAATCTCAATCCGTCAATACACTAGCTTATTAATAACCCATCCCTAAGTCTTTCTATGCCTAGGTAACTCTTTCAGTTCATGCTCCATCTTCACATTGAAAAACTTGCTCAACTCTTCACTTGGGATGGCCTACAACCTAACTAGATTCACCTTAATTAGTTGGACCTAACACAAGATAGGGAGTGGCCAATCAAAAAAATTATGCCCTTCTTCCTATTGATCTCGAAAGAGAGGATTGTCTTATTTGGGGTAAAACCAACTCCACTGACTACTACACTATGATGGATGATGCCCATCATATACAGGATAGTGTACCAAATGACATATATATGATATATTTGAATAACACCTAGAGCCCAAATGTCACCCCCAACATAAAAATATTTCAATGGCTTAAACAAAAAAGTATCCTTACTAGAGCCAATCTTGTCAAAAGAGGCATCATGGTACCTCACATATGCTTCAAATGCTTCGAAGGTAATGACACCCAAGATGATCTATTGTTTGATTGCAATAAAGCATCTGCAATCTGGATATCTCTTGCTCTTTGCTTCGGTGTCCACTTCAGAAACATTAAATATGGAACAAATGCTACAACAGCTCTTTGAAAGATAAACCTCTCATTGAGTTGTTACGGTCTTTTATTCCGTTTTTCTGTATGTGAAACATTTGGTCCAACAAGAACAACAAAACCTTTGAAGTAAAGCCATCCAAAGGAAAGATCTGATTGAAAAGATCTAGCATGCCATGATTGAAAATGCCAAAATCCACTTCAAAGTAAAAACAGAACTCAAGTATCCTCTCTAGAGCTGAACTCAATCTTCTCTGAAGATGGAATCTCTCTAACTTTTTCAGCTCTCCCATCTTCAGCAGCCCTTTTGTCTCCATTTATTATCCAGCTCTCTTCTCTAATGGCACTTCTAAAGCTAATCCAGGTATTGTTAATGCCAATGGTGTACTCTGGACTAGACCGAACACAAAAAAATTGGAATTTTGCATGAACTTGGAACAAACTTCCAACAATATTGCTGAATTTATAAGATGTGAGTTTGGCCTGTCCTTGGCAGCTAAATAAAATATCACAAATATCTCAGCTTACAGGGGCTCCCAGCTAATTACACAGTTCTTCTCCAGCACCCAGGTAATCAGATACATCCAACTCAAGCTTCTATTGATTAAAATAATAACATTAGATGTATTTTGAAAAAAATGATCAACTACATTAGCATTAAATCCCCAGATTTTTGAACTCTCTTGCTGATAAAAAAGCTAACAAAGGTATTTTGTTACCTCGCTGTTTGCTCAGGTTAAAAAGTTCAAGGACAAAGGTACTGAAAATCTACCTGATGAATATAATGCCTAGTCTTTGGCCTTCGCTAGAGCAATGCAGGTTGACTTCTTGTCACCATGAGGTGGAGGATTTATTGTATTTACCCCAATCGTCCTCTCGGATTGATTTATGTTCTTTGTATCTCTAATTGATGAATAAAACTTTTTTTTTAAATAAAAAATTATAGGTTAGTAATAATTAATATAAATAGTTAGTAAGATTATGTTAGGTTAGAAATAAGATTTAAATGTTAGTAAATAATTAAGTTGGGGGTTATTTCCTGTAGGCAGTTCAATAGAGCGGTCGTTGGGTGGTTGTTGCATGGGAAAACTTAAATGGCTCTATAAGCCAATACATATGAACAATGTATCATATAATCATCCCAAAGAAATCAACATATCATTTTCATTATTGGCTCCAATCATGTTATAATCTCGGCGCATTTGCTCTACCAAATTCAATAGTTACACTGCCATATACAAAAGCTGGTACTATTCAACAAAGTCTATCATTGATAGTATATAAATATTCCAGCCAGGCTATTTACTCAAGTTGTTCCATAAGATATGCTGTACACAAGCCCATGATGACTAGCAAAAATGGCAATGGAGGATATCACAACCCATGAAATGATCCTATATGTAGAAAGGCCTTTACCTGAATAGAAACCGTACTTATAAATTTCTTTTATGCAGACTTCATTTGCACCTTGTATGATAATATTCTAACAGGTTACCATTGATATGCTTTTCTGTTAGAGTGCAAATGCTCATTCAAAGGTGTAGAACAGAATTAAAATACAAGGACATACTGCATTTACTCAGCGTCTCCCTTGAAATCTCAAATCTCCAACTAACTTCTTATGCTGTGGCTATCCAAGAAGGACTCGATATCTCACATGCCCTTGAAGTAATTCCATGTTGCAGATAGGATTAGTTACATTTTAGCTCAGTAAATACAATGAATCAGATGGTTTTATCATGTGGCCACCAGAAAGGCCGCTACTAATAAGCATTCTTTAAAAATAATGTCCTCTCTCTTTCGCCTTTGGTTCAAAGGAATCCTTCGTGTACAAAATGAACTTCAACATTTTCATTATGTAGCCTTTGTTCCACCTCACAGCCACATAATATCTGCTTTGGTTGGAGATAGATTTAAGATGCTCCATCATTCCATGTACCTTTCATAAGTCGAGCAAACCCAATTCTCCTGAACTTACGAGTATGACAGGAATACATTTTTAGGACTGAAATAGAATCTTGCAACAGTGTTACATGGACCTACAAATGAATAGAAAAAAGCATGTTTTATCACTCTTCTTATGACATTTAAAAATCCACGAGCCACAGGAATATCTAGAAACACGTGAACTTGAGCCCTTCCATCTTCGAGCACTTATGACATCCACAACTTATCTGCTCATATGAACTTTGAAACGAAAAAGAAAGTGTGTCTAGACTGATTTAGACAGAAACAGTGAAGTCGAATGAACTTATTGTTAATATAATGCGTAACGCTTAGAGGCTTGTTAACTAGCCAGTAGACAGAAGGTCAATCCATGACACAACATCGGCAGGGGATAGAACCCCCCTATGCTAAAGGCAGACTATATCATCTTTCCATTTAAGGCCCTTTAAGCCAATGCCCAATCGGTTAGGCAAAGCCTGGTACAAGAAATACACAGCTAAGACTATTGAATTTGTGTTGTTTGCAAGTCTCGAATGATTTTTCATGCAATTAGGTGTAATTCCCGGGTCACCAGTATTGCTTGGTCTCTAGCAACCAGTGTACCGTACGGGCGAATGTCCACCACAAACAGGTTGTGGACGACGGCTTAAAAAGCAGTGGTTAGCATTTGAACCTGATCCTTACCAATCAAATTATACCCAGTTGTGAGAACTGTGTCTATCTATTGTAGACCTATATTTATGTCTCTTTAAGAGAAAAGTCCGCAATTTTTATTTTAAAGAGAGTTTTAATAACAAAGACAGTTTCTTCTGCTACAACACTTTTTTGAAAATCAAAGGAAACAAGTCAAGCTCCAATCTATATGACAAAGAAAAGAAAAAAAGATAAAAACATACTTAGGTTAAAGCTATCTTACAGGTCAAACACACGAAGAGTATTATCATCGCTACTTGTTAAAAAGCAAGACCCGTCAGGAGACCTGCAAAACATAAAACCTTTAGATTGAGTGCAACCGACCATTGTCATTAAAATGGGTTATGAATGCCTCACAAGGGATATAGAATATATGTTCTTCTAACTAATGGGAAACCAAAGGTGGCTTAAAATGCAGCTTACCATTTAACAGCCTTCAAAAAATTGGCATTGGGTGTGGAGGGAAGCTTAAATTGGTGATGAAAATGGTAGAGCCTTTGAGGAGGAATATGAAAGTCCAGTGCAGGCAAGTAGTAATCGCTTCCATTTCCTATGCATGCTGTTTCCTCTTCCATTATTTCACCCTACAAAATTTCTCAGACCATCTGGAATGAACGCCGTGTTTAAAAACAAAAACAAAAAAAATCAATAAAAAAAATTCAAAATTAAATTATTTCTCGAGAGATCGATGTCCAAAATAATGCCCTACGTTATAAAAAAATTCATTGACCATTTTCCGTTTTCGAAATTTTCGCTCGCTTGCTTTAATCGACTTTACTACCTACTTGTGTCGAGGCTTGTGCATGCAAACAAATAAAGCATAAATTAACTTACATTAAATCGACAGACTTGGTGATTGAATATTTGAACAATAAATGTTTAAACTAATTATTGCATTTTAGGTGTGCAATGGTGTACATCGAATAATTGTATGGATATATTTAATTTTGTGTAGACATATTGGTTCAAATAAAACAATGTGTATATAACTTATAAAAGCAAGACATGAAAAAACTTAAATGGAAATAGTATACAAATGAAAGCCAACTCCTACAAGTGGTTGAATGGGATTTTTTTACTGCATTAATACACCATGACTGTTGATCATTTTTCATCGCCTCCTTTCTTCTACAAATAGACCTTTACTTGTAAGAATAAAAATACCACCAATCTATAGTGGGCGGATGGGTGGGCTCCAACCCTCGCCCCCCACACAGACAATGGATGTCTATATGGTCGGGTGATGGGGTGTGGGATGGACGCGTGGCACTTGGTTGGGCGTTGGTAATCAAACCAACCTATCAAATTTAGCAGTTTGCGAATAGCAATGGAAGGTTTAAACGGCCGCCTCTTTGCTCGGACAAATCGAAGGGAGTATAGTGGTATGATGGGCTCAAGTATCACGAAGCCGGCTGGGGGACACGTAGTGCACGGCCTACATTATTCTGAGCGAGGACGTGCCGAGTGGTAAGCTCCATAAAATGCATTGATTACAGGTCTGCGGGGGAGGAATTTCCTTTCATGCGAAGGACAGATTTGCAAAGTTCCTAATCTCGATCCGTACTCGATGACTGACGATTCATTATTGGGCTCTCATGTTAAATTTAGGAAGCCCTCTCCTAAATTTAGGTTCGGCTCCCTGGTTTCTGCTTTTTTGTTTTTGTTGCAGGGTGATCTGGGTGCATCTTCGGCAATGGCGAGGCTGGCGAAATCGAAGTTCACCATCATCATATCGGTGGAAGGTCTTGATTCCTTCGGGGTCGATACCCCTGTTTCGCTAGTGGCAAAAGAAAGGCAAATTGCCTTTAGGGAAGTAACGGACCAGCGTCTCAAACGAATCTTGCTTGAGGATGACCCGGCGACGGTAGCAGCAGTGAAAATGGTCCTGGGAAAGGAACATTTAGAGCGAAAAGAATTTGCAAGGGACAATACCCAAATTTCATCCAGGTTTCTTGCTTCGCTCTTGGACATTGCCACCCCGAAGTCATTGGCTAAGGATTTGATGGCGCGACTGTTTCGGAAGGATTTGCTCGGGGGCATAGACACCTCCCTGAAGGCAGCCCTCTTGGGTAAGGGCATACCACGCCCGGCGGACCTGGTCACCATGTGGGACTTGGATGATGCTATCAAGATTTACCCCTTTCTTTTGGATCTCAAAGGCTCCGAATTGTCCCGGCATCGCACACTGGCAGACGTGGCAGTGGAGTTTCTGAAGAAAAGAATGAAGCTAGTGCCAGCGGAGGGAATGGACTGGGTGGAAAGTTTTATATGCTTTGCAGAGGTAAATGGTTTCTGGGTTTAAGTTGGGAATGGTTATTGTTCGTCTGGTCTATGCCTGTTAATGTCTTGGTAATCGTGGTTTCTGCGAACTGGAGTTTAGTTTTTTGTAAATTTGTAATCTTGGAGGAAGCAAGTCTTTGTTTTCATTTTGCTCGATGCTTCCATTTTGGAAATGGGTCGAACTCTGTTCTGTTAGTTTTGGCTGTTTGAAGCCCATTGATGGAATTTTCCTGCAATGCAGACGCATGTATATTTCTCTGAACTTATATAAAATCTTCACCTTACGTATCAAAAAAAAAAAAAAACCACCAATCTACTACATTTACGAAAAACAATCGTTATACAGAGCTTGTTAAAAAGAAGGAGTGCAAAAGAACAAATTGGAAATTGTAAGGCAGTGAAGAAGAAATTAGGCATCTACTTTCACTACTTTGCATAGTTGTTTTACTGTTACTTGTTTCCAATATATTTTTTAGCACTTTAAATCTTTTAGATCCTAATTTGATCCTAAATTATTGTAGATAATACATGTTTTATTCTAAAAGAATGAAATTGAAGAGCATGCTATGTATTCTATCATTTGAAATGAGTGGAAACTTGTAAATGGAGCATTAAGATCATTCAATACAATTTCAAGAATGAAGATGATCAAAGATAGTTAAGTGAAGGTAAAAAATTACATTAAAGAAGAAATAAAGAATTAGGTTTTGTACTGTGACTACCAAGTGGGTGACTCTGAGATTGGTGTCGTCGAGGGTACGTGGATGACAACATAAGGCTTGGCTGGCATGACGATGTAGGGTGGCGATAGAAGGTGGTAAATATTGGAGAGGTGGTGGGAGTTTAATCGTTATATGTCTGGTTGCATTTAAGGCTTGTCCTGTCGAAGGACAAAGTGGGGATATTTTATTGATTTGATGGGATGCCAACACAAGTGGTGTTTAATATGCTTTTAATTCCCTCGATGTCTCTCATTTTCTCTCACAAAAATTATGGAAACTCCAATGTGCTTGCCTTCAGTGAGAAAGTTATGGGCTTTATATGGAAGAATCGGGCATGGAAGGTTGAAATCAGTGTTTAAGAACTGGGATGAATTGGTCTTGGGGGTGGTGGAATTGCTGCTGGGAGAGGAGTTCATGAACTCGGTAGAAAGGTGGTGAAAAAATGTCGACATAGCAGCTCGTTTCCTAGCTTCACTTTTGGACTTGGAGGTGCCAAAGGCAATGGTGTTGCTTATGGTTTGCAAGCTTGTCTGGGAAATTTTGTTGGATGGCGCCATGGATGTGGTGATTATGGTTGAACTGGGTGTGGGGATTCCTCGGCTACGAGACCTACATCGAGCTTTGTTACCTAGTGTGCGGGTCAAGTAGTATCCTTTCATCTTGGACATCAAAGGCGAGGCATTGCAACATCATCGTGACAGGGCACGATGTGGACTAATCTTCTTGAAGCATCATTTGTTTTTAGAGTCATCAAGTGGGGTGGATTGGTGTCAAATTTTCAAGGATCTCTTGCTTGCAGAGGATGTGTTGATGGAGGAGTAACGAGTACTTCTAGTTTTGATGCTTTGTCTATTGTTTAGTTTTTTGATGTCTTAATGGGGCTCTCAAGGAGTTAGGCTTAAGTCACACGTAAGGGGTTGTCTGGTAGTATGTGGGTTGGGTCTATGATTCGTTTGATGTTTGATGGTAGTGTCTGTTCTTGGGTATTTTTCATGGAGGGTTCTGGGGTTAGTTAATGATATTTTGACAAAATGGGCTGAAATGTAAAACTTTTCTACAATCAATACAATAATATTTATGTATCAAAAAAAGAATTAGGTTTTGTAAGCATTTACCAACTATATGTGAAGGGAAATATTCAAACAAATCTCTTTTATCAAGGATTGTATATATATATATATATATATATATATATATAAGAAGATATCATGTCAAATTTGTTAGAAACTGACAATACATGCATTATATCTCTTAAGAAATTAACCTTTAATCATAATTCATTGTAGAATGTATGTTTAGAAAGGAAACTTGCAAAAGTGGATGTATTTACAGTAACGTTAAAGAAGAAACAAGGAAATTGAAACATATATTGAGATAATTAGTACAAAAATTAGGGAAGAGTAGAAAACGTGATGAGCACAAGTCCCTGAAACAATGAATAAATGGTTTTGTTAAAAAAGGATTCTACAGTGCAATCGATAATTTCAATGTTTAATATAGATAAAGCTTTCTTGTAGTTCAAACTTATTGGCATTCTATTGTCGAAGAAGGTTCAATATTGGAATAAGGAAAGGGTTTATCCATTTTTTAACTATAGTTGAAAAAAAAGAAGGTTCACATACATGATAAAGCATTAACAACTGATATGTGAAAGGTTTGTAAATATATAGACTTACTAAAAAGGAAAGAATAGTTTATTTATTTCCTATTTGTATTAATAATTGCAATCATGGGTACACAATTTAAGAATGCTACATAGGTGGAATCCGATGCGATAAAGTGTAAAAGAGAAAGCATGAGATAAGTATAACAAAAGTACAAATAAGGCATTTCTATAGTTAATAGGTGAATTTATTTCAATAAGCAAAGTGATTTACATAGTTGTGAACTTGATGTGTAGTACAAACTTATAAGATACTTGAGGAATGTATTTTTTTGCAACGAGCACAACCTTGTTCATTGCACTAGGAAAATAAAAATTATTGTACATGAGTTTCAAACAAAAAAAGTAGGATACTATTCATAAGTAGGAGTGATTGTATTCACATTGCAACAATGCACTATGTACACATTTCAAGAACAAAGGCTCTTGAGGCATTGTTTATATAGTTCTCAAAAGCATGTTTAATGTGTGGAGCACCACCCATCCCGTACATCTCGTCAGCATGTATTTCTCGTAGAAATGTAAAAAACGCGACCATCGTGTCACAAGTCTAGTGGAATTCCTACAGTGTCTTCCATTTCCTACACCTCATAACCTTGGGCATTCTGTATATTTTGAACAAGTGTATGTTTTTCGAAAATTGTCAAAGCAACTACTGATGATTTGGTTTGACAGATCTACAACATTTGCAAAAGTTCCATCCCAATTCTATGATGGAGATGAAGCAATTGGTATACCAGGGGAACTGTCACTGTCTAATACTTCTATGATATCAGTCCTTCGATGGGGAAGTGTCATTCCTGGATGTAGTAAATTTGAAATAGCACCTAATGTTAACTAATGTCATTATTATAATAAGTACGAAACATAAAATAATGCTATTATTTTAGACATTTGAATGCAACTAAAGTAACTAAAAGATGTAAAACTAAGGAAAATCCTAACTAAGGAAAAGAAATTAGTGTAACCTATTTCTCATGAATTAAATTACCTAACAATTTAATTTATGTTTCTAATCAAACAAAGCAATTAAATTTTACAATACTAAAAGACTTCAAGTTTCAAGTCAAGTCAATGTAAAAGAATGTTTATTTACATAAAAAAATGGACTCCATAAAAGATGAAAATAAATATATAATTTGAAAAAACTTATATTAGTATTATTAAAAATAAATAAATAAATAATAAAATATTTAATATTAGATCTATTAAAATATTTTTTTAAACAACTTTAATAAAAAAAAATTTATACTACAGGGGTGTCCCTGCGACCTAGCTCAACGGCCCAACAGCTTTTACCTTAGGTACCTAAGGCGAGCTAGGGCGAGACTAGTCCCTTGTGGGTGAGATCCCCCACTCGCAAGAAGACAACTTTAATAATATTATTGATTAGTTTTAAAAAAAACAACTTTAATAATATTTTACAATAAAAATCACGAAACTTCTAGTCCATATAATATCAAAAGGTGGTTAAAAAATTACATAAACAAAATCGATAAATATTTTTATACATCTAATATTTTTTTAACTTTTTTTACTTTAGTTTTACTTGTGACTTTTAAAATAAAAGTTTAAATTTACTTCTACATTCTATGATCAAAAATTAATTAAAAAATGACCAAAAACACACTAACTAATTAATACCTAACTATATCTTGTTGACTAAAAAACATAATAAGCTGAAGTTTGCAACTGTGTGTGGTATATTTCAATTTCACTTTGATATAAATATGCTAATAAGGACTCATTCACTACATATCTAAGCAAATTTTGATATTGAAAACATGAGGGTTACTGAAAAAAATTGCATTGAAAAGGCTTCTTTTACACAAAATGTATTGTAATAGTACCAATCTACTCTAACAATGTTGGAAAGATCTGTGTACCCATATATATCTTGTAGAAAACTACTGGAAATTTTAAAATATCAACCAAAATCTTCAAAGCATCCAAAATGATTGGAAACCAAATTTAAGGTTCTCCTTTTTGGCTCAATGATAATATTTCATATTTCACTTAAAAAATACATTTATGACCATAAATAATAAATATTAATTAAAAAAAAAAAAGAAATATGAAGAGAGTGAGATTGATTTTGTGGTGTATGTGTTTTTTTTCCATATTGATCAAAAAGCTCAGTTGATAGATAAGATATAGAATGAAACCATTTTTTTTTGCAATATAGAAATGTATGCCATGTGAGATTGATTCTAGGAATACTTTCCATCATTCATAGGTGTATGCAATAAATTGAAAGGTTTAACTATATACCTCTACTTTTGAATGACAATATAGGTAAATTGGCATATGTTTGTATTTCTACAATTATTAGCACTGACTAAAAAGTCCACTTGCATGCATTTTTTAGTGCAATGCTCTTGTTTGTAGATTTTGTGATTCAAGTTTTAATCTGACAAAGGAAAGAATGACTCTAATTCCAAATTTAATGGCTTCATTTATTTGGCACTCTTATTTAAATTTTAAAAACTTGCACGCAACACATAAATAGTGCATGGAATGCTTCAGTGAGCTAGGTGTGTCTATTTCTTGTTGTTTAGAAGGCTCATTCAACAATTGAGGACAAAATACCAACCTCATTGTTTGAGTTGGCAGTGAGATTTTTTGAATAATAAGTGTTGACTGACATTTTAACATGTTTTTATGTGGGTCTAGAGTCCCCTGACCTTGGCAACCTATGGGAAAGAAATATATGAATAAACACATAAACTGTTTTAGTGTTAGTAATGGAAATTTTCAAGCAAAGATCTACCAAACCAATCATTACAAAATACACGATATTAATGTTTTAAATTTAAAATCAATGCCACAACCAAAACGTTATTAACATTGACCGGTACACAGAATGGCACAAAACAACTAAAACCTAAAATGTCGTTATGTGCTAGACTTAAATTTTTTTGAAATCATCATGTTTGCATCTTGACTAAGCAGCAGAGGGAAATATTTGTTAAAACGCAAAGACATCCCTAGCATTCTAAAATATTTAAAGAGGGCAAAGAAGTCACAAAAGCAAATATAGGTTAATAGATAATAGAGGTTTTGGGCTTATCTTTGCTTTGACAGGTTACAATCAAATGACATTGATTGGTAGGTGTTAGTAGAAACTCACTTGAATGGAAAATATAAAGAGAAATAGTCTACATTTTTGGTGACTTTTGTGTGAATCTTTTCTTGCAAAGAAGAATCTAGACATATGCTTGGGAACTGTAATCATAAAATTTCAAAACATAGAAAAATAAAACACCCTATCAAAACAAACGATAAGGTCCACATGCAGTAATTAATTGGAAAGGGACAAGACTATTAAAGAATATCATTCCATTCCATTTTACCAACATCCCATTGGAATCTCAGCCTGCCACATGACCTTCTCAAATCCCCTCCTAAATGAATCCAAAAGAATTGGCCTAGGGATCTTCGCCATACTCACATTTCATTCATTGTTATCTTTAAAAATCCATTGAACTTACTCAAAACAAATTTCTTGTTTACGTTCTAGTTTTCTTGGTGGGGAAGATGGTTGCAGGTTCAAGCCCTTGCGCAGGTGGAGTACTATTGCTACTATTTTTAATGGCGTATGTGGAGAACTTTGTGGGTTCTATTAGCATTATGTGGGGAGATGAGGATTCCATAAAAAATTCATCATTTTATACCAAGAAGAGTTGCAATGGGATGATCGAGGACTGTTTTACTGATGAAGAAATCCTCATGGATTTGGAAATTAACAGGAGGATTTTGGCAATAACATAGTACATAAGCTATGGAGCACTGAAAGGGAACACTGTGTCATGCAACAAGATAGGTACTTCTTATTATAAATGTGGGGAGTTTGGGGAGGAAAATCCTTACAAGAGGCCCTACACTTAGATTACTCGATGTGCATGGGATACAAACTGAACGAATTGTACTGAACTTCGGCTACTCTATCTTAGACAAAAGTAACAAGTAACACAGATATTGGAAACAAGTAATAGTAAAAAAAATTATGCAAAGTAGCGAAAGTAGATTGAGTAGAGAAATTAAACATACATGTTTTTTTCTTCACTACCGTACAATTTCTAATGTGTTCTTCTGCAATCCTCAAGGGACAACGCTGTAAAATTATGACGAAATGATGCATTACTCAGGGAATAACATTGTCATGGAGGGAAATCTTAAGGAAATCTATTGACATTCAAAGCATATGAGATATTTAAACGTTGTAGAAACATTCAATCGAATGCGATTGCCAGGTGTAAAGCGATTGCCATAAATTATATTATTTGGTTTTGATCTCTGCTTTGAAATATAATAAGTGAAATCTTGCAAGATTTGGGGTGGCAACAAGTTTGATTGGGAGTTTGAAATAAAAGACTGTGTGGCCTTTTAAAATCTTCTCCCACGCCTACTATCAAGAGCCTAAAGTATTGTAACCGGTTATCTTTTTAGCAGAAGATGATCGACGGTCATAACCATTTGAATCGTAGGCCAGGTTCTCTAGAGAGAGGGCAACTGTGGATTGGAAAACTCAGGTTGCTCTCTTTCAAATTGGATATGCCTTTGGCAAAAAATAAATAATGTTTAAGATAAAGGAAATTAAATGTGGAAGATAGTTTATATTTAGTTTTTAAGTTTGATTGAGATAAATAATTGAAATATGGTGTTTTGAATCATTTGTGTCTATGGATCTAAAATGGTTTGTTTTTTTTATAATATGTTTTGGATTTTTAATAATATATTATTTCTATGGAGGATTACATTCATAGGCAAATGAAGATCTAATTTGAAGCAACAAACATGATTTAGTAGAGTGTGCACCCCTACTCTCAAATTCACCTAATTCCTCATTCTTTGTTACTAGCAGTATTTATTAATATCTTTAGAGGCCTACCAAACTAATAGGGAACAAGTTCTCCTATGTCAATCCTTATGAAAGAGTAGCTTTACAATTACAAATGCTTTAAAATGATAATGCAAACTCTAATTGATTTTAGTTAATGGATTGAAGTGTTCCTAACATGCTTCTTATTTAAATGTGAATGATATTTAAATGATAAATCAATTTGATTAAATACCTTTAACTATAGGGACAATGATAAATCATGCAAACATGTGGTTATTCAACTCATAAGTACTAGCTAGAAGTTTACAATTTGAATTTGAATGTTTAAATTTTGGGAGTTAATTATGTGGGTAGAAGATCAATCTCGTGCTCGTGAGATTAACCTAGGACAAAGGAGAGCTAATATCAATGTGGGAATAAAATGTATAAGATGTGTGGATAAATATAGGATAATATGGAATATGTAGGAGTATGTGTAAATGGGGATGGCGAAAGGATCGAGGAATGAGTGTAACTTTACACAAGATTGTGTCATATGTCAATATATAGTTGTATTAAGGCATTCCATCAAAATAGACCCAAAACTAATTGGGAATTGGCATGGGTATACAATATGTAATGATGAAATTTTCATACCCATTATAATTCTCATTTAGATTGGGTCTATTTTAAAAGAATGACTTCATACATTACTTATCCACAAATGACACATTATTAGAATAAGGCCAAAGGAAAACAAAGCGATATGGAATAGAAGGGAAAAGAAGAAATATTTCCGTGGAGAAAAATTCAATCTACTCAATCTAGTGAATCTCCATCAAAGTTTCTACCAACAGGAGTTGGAAGTGGAAACTACTCTTAAAGAGTTGCAGCAATTTCCATGTTATATCTAGCTTTTTAGATGTGTGTTCTTGATAGGTTTGTTGTAGGTGGGTTATTGGTTTCCTTATTTTTTGTTTAAGATAGCTTTTGATATTTGGGTTTTAGGTCCCTATTAATCCTATCTACTCATTGTTTTTTTCTTGGCTACTTTTAAGACATTTTGTTTAAGGGTTTTGGGTCCCTTAAAAACCTGTTTTACCTTAATCAAAAATAAATGACACATTATTGTACAGAGATAGACCTATTCCCTAGTCCTTTATCCATCTTCATTTCTACAAACTTTTGTAGATTTAACCTTATCCCATCCTTATTTGCATTGAGTCCTATATATTCACCATGATCGCTCATTTATTATGTATATACTTGCACCCATTTCCCTACACTTATTCCCCACCATATCCCAAGCCAATCTTATAGCATGTGAGATTGCTCCCCTAAAATCACAAACAAAATAAAAATCAAACTAAAATTTTGCTAGCTCCCACCTATTTCAGTACTTAGTACAATCAATTGCATCAAATCATATTAATTATTAAAGAAAAATCTTACACATTACAAGTATAATCATTCTAGGTATATTTCACTTTGGAGCACTAAAAGAAACATAAATGTACATCAAACTCGTAGAGGACATTTGTATGAGTAGAGAGTGTTATCTTTAACCATGTTCATGACTATAAAGTCAGTTTAATCAAGGGAGCAACATGGGAGGACTTAGTCATTGCAATCAACCATTTCCTTGAGGTATTTTAAAACACCAATAGCCTTTCATTATTATTAGAGAGCAATGATTTTGGTTAATCAAATATTATAAGTGTATAATGCGTCAAATCAAGACTACACATCAAAGATCACATCTACACGACATAAGATTAATCCAAAGCAATATAATTGACATTGACAATTTAGAAACTATCATAATTACGAGGTCTTTACTAGACTAATAACACTCATTTCCAATATCAAGGCAAGTGGAATCTACATGACATTAGGTTTTCATTCTTTACCATACTTCCCACAATCTAAGTAACTAGTCACATTATATTTGATTTCTTAATTATTCTAATCATATACCCAAATTATGATTACCTGGGTTGATTTATGTTTAGGGAAACAATATTTTTCCTTTATATTTTGGTGAACTTACCAACTCCTACACTTGTTAAGAATATGATTAGAGGTTACAATGAACAATAATTGTAGTGATCAAATTTAAGGGGGAAAGTATAAAACTGCATCACTTTCAACCAGCTAATAGTTCCTATCGAACTATTTTCAGTTGAAAGGCACTCAATCAAAGGAGTTTCAACCAAAACTAGGTGGCGATGACATGGAACCTATATGATGCAGAGTAATCGATCAAAAAGGTTTTAGTTGAAAGGTATACTTGACCTTATATCTTTGGATTGAAATGTTTAGATATAAAAAAAAATTATAAAAAAATAAAAACTAGGCTTGACCATTTCGGTCAGAACCCTCTCATTGTGAAAGAATTTGAGCAAAACCTAGTGAAGGAATTTGAGTACAGTCCAACAAAACTGCAAGTAGGCTTTCTATCTCTTTTTGTTGTTAATGCTTACATTTTCCTATTTTGTGATATAAGATATCTTTTATTAACTTTCAAAAATTGCTTCATAGTTGATGGTCTATTTTTCATAGCTTTTCAAAATTTCTCCTTCACAAATATAATGTTAACTAATTTAGGTTTAGTGATTTTCTCATAAACCCCTTTGTGACTACTTTAAACTTTGAATTCTATCTACAAGATACCTTTTATAATGCCTCAATTCAAGGACATGTCAATGAGTATAAACCCTTAGAATTTTAAACATTTCCATTTAATACCACTTGATGTAGTATTGGATGGAAGGTCCCATGAAGGACTATCTAACCATGTATTCTTAATAAAATCCTAGATAATTTGTGTGTAAAGATACTTAAAAACTAATATATTCTTATTATGATCAACTTGATTCAATATATGTATAACCAAGAATATAAATTACATCGTTAGTCTCCACCATAATGGGCTTATAATAGGTTAAGCCTCAACTATTCAAGTATGATTTTAAACTACCTACAAGCTTACTCTTAGCCACCTTAGCCTTATTTGATATTTTAATTCACTGTAACATTAAATATCTTCAAATACATATGCACAAATTATTTTTTTAAATTCTTTCTCTTTGTTCATGGTTTACTTCTACATTAAAACATCGTGAATACATATATATGACCAACACATTTCCTTTAGACCTTAAAAATTGGAAACATAACTCCCTCCATTATAATATAACTATTACATATGGTTTGAATGTTCATGTTCCCCTATCTAGAGAAGTTATCCCCTCCTCATGATGTAAATCCCCCCATGTACTAGATTTTCTTCATTGATGCTAAATTAAATGTCATACTTATTGACAAGGGAGACGTTTCCCATTCTTAGTCCTCTGCTAATACCCTATGCTTTTTTTCCCCATATAGTTTAGACCCCTTCCTCCTTCCTTCTTCTATCAAAACTTGATCCTCTAAAATAATGAACTTTCCTAAAGGAATCTAGCTCCTCACTTTTGTGAAATGACCTATCTCCGTCAAAATTTAACTGTGTTATTCTTAGGATCCCATTTGAGGGATATTGTAATCATGGAAACATCCACCTTGGATGTAAAACATCACAACAATTCCTCATCATATGAAACCTTATTTTATCCTTTTGATATAACCCCTTGATTAAAACTCTCGTTATGCTCTTACCTTTAGTGACACTACCTCATATCACCCCTTCCCCGGTCCTATTTCAAACCCACAACTATGAACCACTCTAGATACTATTAGTTCAAAAATTAGTCTAGAGATAATTCCTTATATATAGATTATTGCATTTAACATAATCATGGAACATCATGAATTTTAAGGTATTTTTGAACCTCTAAAGATTATTTTCCAAAGAACTACATAAAGAGTTAAAACATCTTCAATACATTCTTATTGATTACATGAATTTTATAGGCTCTAGGATCTTTGTTAATATCAAAGATTATGCTTGAAATATGTATTTACATCACATGATACAAAAATATTTTGGTGTAATATCTATTATCCTCGTTGGTGATCCCAAATAATTATCTTATGGAGTCCATTATATGCAAGTATAGTTCACTTAGTTATTTTACATCACATGAAATATCCATCTAATGTAACCATACATTTATTACATGTATAATTTCTATTCTACTTGAATATAAATGTAATACTTATGGTAGAGCATTTTAGACTACATTTTAAATAATAATTACCTTGGAGATAGTTTTTGTCAATAGGACATGAAGCAAAACAAGTTAGATTTTATTTAATACAAATTAGTAAATATTCACAATGCATCTCTAGGTCCAAAAGTGTGTCAAATGTAAGCACCTCGAGGTCCAAAAGTGTGTCACATTCATTGTCCAAGATAAGAAAAATAATCCTTTCATTTGTGCTTAGTTTATGCAACCATGTATTTCCACCTTTTTGATTCATCCTATCCATCCAAGTTATTTGAGTCATGTCAAGATCATTCGTGTAATATCACCTAAGGCTATCATCCATTTGGGATCCAATAGATCCAAGTTTCCAAAATCACCATCCAATCCAACATTCAATTTAGACCTTTGAGTATAGAAAATGTTTCTCTCTTTTCCACTCATTTAATCCAAATCCAACTCATCAAAAATCAATTCCCATGTCCTTTTCCATATCAAATCCTTGAATCAAGTATAATGTCTTATATCACAAAGAAAACCCACCAAACTCAAAATTCTTGAATAAAATACCTTCCATGTAGTCAATCCTCCATAAAATAGTTTGGGCTTTCCCAGGAGAACTATCCCAATCCTTTTACAAAAAATTAGTGATACAGATGAGGATACTCCCAATGAACCTAAGTAAACTCTTGATCCCAACAACCTCTTTAATTCTAAACAGGGGCATGACCTATTGAATATATTTATTGAAATAAAAAAAATATGCAATCCTAAAGAAATTCATTGAATCGATGGCTAAATTACCACCTAGTTATGTTCTTTCCATCCTTAATGTAACATTATGTTCCTTGAACCCATAGATCATGGACATGACCACACTAATCTTCATCTAGACCATAAAACCACACCCCAAAATAAACATTCCTTTACCATCAAGGGGAAGGACACACACATGAGGACCATGCCCAATGAATAACACAAGCCTTCAACCAAAAAAAGCTAAAATACCCCATTTATTAGTCTAGCCACATGATCTAGGGTTAAAAAACATGCTTCCCAATTAAAAATATCTCCATTACAATTAACTAATGAAATTCCCATATTTTTACCTCTAACATGAACATCCTTGGTTCCCCTGCTAAGATTTTACCTCAATTCCCTAGGTTACACACACCAACACAAACATATCACATCTCCTAAAAATTGATGTATGCCCAACATTACTTACATAAATACTTCTAATCTCCCTACCATTACTTAGCTCATTTTTTAAACAAGAATGTCAAGCCATGAAATATGCAAGTTCAAATAAATCTGAGACAAGACCCACAAAAAATCATATACCTAAATAAGGAGTTATGTCCCCATCCTTTTGACTGCACTATCTTACAAATTTTATAATTTAAACATTATTGTACACATAATATCTAAATTTCCAATCTACTTAAGGGTGCATGTATCCTACATCACTTATATTCAAGCAACCCTTCGTTTAATCAAATACAGGTAAAATTAATAGATTGGATTTCAATTTCATGTAAAAAATTTAATTATATTACATTATTGAATAATTTCATGTATGAATCTTGATTTTTTATGTATGATGATTGAATGTATGAATTTAAATTACAAGACTAAATTAAAGGTTTTAAAGTTCAACTTGTATTAGTTTCAAAATTAAATGTAATTTTTATTTTTAATTATGCAGATCTCTATTTATGCATATGGTTGATCTGACTTCTCATCAGTCTAATCAACTTGATGAGAAAACTTATTCTAGTTATACTCTTTATGATGACACCATTAGGAGATTAAATGTTTCCTTTTAGAGAAAACAATACATAACGCCCCAAACCTATCAAATAGAGATAGGTTAGTTACTATTAGGGATGAGATTATACGTGTGATTGGATTCATTTGATCATACAACCCCTATGATGAGATTAACATTGAGAAATTTTATCTTTCCCTTTCTAAGAGTTTATTGGCCGTGAGAAATGTTAATCCACTTCTAGGAGAGTTGAACATTAGATTTAATGCTCGTAGCATGTTCCCATTTTATCAAGGACAAGATAGAGTGAGAGACTATGCAATCACTAGGTGTGCAGACCAACTTGTGGCTCCTTTCATTTATCCTGGATGGTTGGAATCACATCATAGATGGCCTCATAATGATGATTTTCCACTATTTTTGTAAAAAATTATATGTCGAGTTTTATTTATAGCTAGATGTGAATTATAAATCTCTTCCTTGGCATGCTAGACAAGGGAGAGGGAGGCTTGCCGAAAAACCTCAATTTAGACAACCAAACTTTCCACCGACCATCGACAAGAGGGAATTACTTTTTCCAAACCTTTTGGTTATTTTGGAATGTTTATAACTAGCAACAATAAGAGAGCCAACAATCACCCCTGCTAGATGTGAGATTTTTTATAGCATTGGCACTATTTCTACTCAAGTCGATGACATATGATCATGTTGGTAGATATTTATTGTGTCTGAGGATTACCCTTCCTCCCATCAAGGCTACACCTATAATTTATGATCTATACATTCATGTTGATCTACCATCACCATATGATGTGGCACATATGAGTGACGTGATTGTGCGTAATGTGTATGCACGCTCCATCAACAATTTATTAGCAACATACTAGTTTATTAGTGAGGAGTGTGGGATCCCTTTGGATGCTATATCAGTACATATTAGATGATATTTTTCTAGACAAAGGATTCAGGTGAGATAAATTCACAGGGTACAAGGGGACATTAGGATATTCTAGATCATCTTACAACCCTCAACATGTTCAGATTGATCCTGCAGCTTTCCATTCTCAACATGTCCCAGATCAGGTTGAGGTTACTACACCTGATTTTGTAGGAGGAACATATAACACACTTCTTTTTGACATTGACACTATACCATGTACAAGTGTCCCCATGTCCATACATTCTTTTGAGATCGATGGGATTGGCAGAGTCCTCTAGAATGTAGTGCATGAAGAAATAATTTATATATTCTATTCAAAAAAATCACATGTATATTTTAAAATTGATTTAAAACTAGATCTAACTCTTGATTGAAAACATGTATTTGAAAATTTCTAGGAGTATGATACTATTTTGCTAGGCTTTGGATATTTGTAGCATGTTGGTGATCATATGCATCATAATGAGGTATTTATAGTAAATCGTGCATTCACACATTGAAAGTACACAACTTTGAACTAAATTTATATATATAGATGTGTACATTAAATTAAATCTAAGAAAGTTGTGTAATAAATTTATTAAATTTATATATACATACATGTACTTTCTTGTGCAAGGCTCGGGACAAGGATCAGGACAAGGATCAAGTTGGAGCTTGATACACAGTGAGCCAGATTCATCTATTCATAGACATATTAGATATCCTCATTTTTGAGTTGTTTTACATACATGCATATGTACATTATATATATGTAATTTATATTTTTGTTTTATCGGTTTATTATATCTTTAGACATGAATGTTCTTATTGTGATTTCATATGTTCTATGCACACATACAATATTTATTACATACACTTATTTTTTACATGTATGTGAATATTAATTGATTTATGTTTTATGCACACACTAGAACATGTATCAGATCTCATGTTTTACACCAGAACATGTAAATTATAAATATGTTTCATATATTTTATGGTTTTAATAATTTCTAATGACCTCTAGATTAAATACTTTAATTATGCACCTAATTATCATCTAGATTATATGTTAAAGTATTTTATGATTTACAACTAGACGAAGCAAATTTATGATATTATTTTATGGATATTTTATGTTCATTTTAAATATATCTATATGTTGTGCAAGTCGTCTATTGTGTTTTGTGGACATGGCTTATATTTTAAATGAGCACATGTAGGCACAACTTCTACTAATGTTGGTTAAATTGAAAGATAGTTGATATATGGATAAATAACTTAACTTGCAAGTTGACACATGTTAGTTTATTTTTTATGAAATAGTTCACTTGGAAATTTAACTTGACCACTTTAAACACATGATCAAGCTCCTCTTTATGTAAAGAAATTAATGATATAAATTTTGTATACTCTACTAAAATAATTGATTGAACAATATTCAATTTTGATAAAAAAGAAAAATTCCTAGAAGGGAGAAAGCATAAATGAAGAAAAAGGATGATCTAAACATTAATTTGAATTAAAGAGAGTAGATATATTATATGCACATGTAACATAGTTAAGAATCTAGAGTTAAATGATATACACTTGTAATCCATATGTAAGAAATGTATTATGACATTCCTTCTTCAATCTGTAACATACCCAATATTTAACCCAAAGAATTTACCATGTTTTAACCTACATGTGAATAACATATGCTTGTAAAATATAGAAATACAATTTTTCTTTTCTAATTCAATAATAAAATGCACATTTGGAATAATCCCATTCCAAACTCCCACTGCATTTCAATAATAAAAGATGCAATATTCAAAATTAAACCCATTTCAAATTTCCATGAATTTTCATAAAGTACATTACATAATTCCAAGTAATGATTATCAATTACATAATCCCATGTAATGATAAAATTTTCCCAATTACAATTCCCAATAAGAATAGAGATACATGTTTACATACATAACTTCTATGAGCTTAATGAAATAGACATACAAATGGTCCAGATGTCTCTACCTGGGCATACATCCTAGATGTCCCCAACATTGGTGCATACATTCTAGATGTCCCCACCACCAATGCATATGTTCTAGTTGTCCACAATACTGGCGCATACATCCTTAAATCCCAACCACCAACTATATGAGGGAGAGCATCACTCAAGCACTTTTCTGTCAACCATGGACTTATTGTGGTCCCTCACACATCTACCTAATTGGTAAGATGGCCCTATCCTTTGGAAAAGAGATTGGTTTGGTAACCCCATAATCCTTGCCTTCTTGAGCATAGTGTTGTGTCCTACATATCTAGAGCTACCATACATTGGCTACAACCTACAGGTATGACTTCCCTACCTATAGTGCAATCATGGATCACAATGAACTAACTGTGTAAATAGTGGTTACTTGCACTATTTTGGCCAAATAATTCAACACCTAGTACTCTAAGTGAAAGTCATTTGTCCACCCACTTTTTAGTTCAACTTGGTATTGACCATAAACATAACATACATTCAATCTAAGGTGATGGCATAATAAAATTTCCATCAAGGTTACTCCCTTTCTCATGGATTACCCTAACCCCAGGAATAACTATACTAGCCATACATGCACACATACTAGTGACCAACTAGGTTACTCCCTTTTCCCATGGATTATCTAACCCCGGGAAGAACCTAATTAACCACTCGGGTAATCATAACGTCATAATATTAAATGAATCCATTTCAAAAAGTATGATCACAACAAGTGACTTCATTTCATAAGTATAATCTCATCAATAAATGACTCCATTCAAGATATAATCAGCAATCAAATGATCAATCAAATCATATAGGTTAATCCCAACCTATTTACTTCATTCAATAATCAAGTAAACAACCCAACCAAATAGGTTATTCCCAACCTATGGTTTCAATCAAAAGTGATGTAACAGTCAAGTGATCATAAACAAATCATAAAACCTCTCTTCAATATACCTCAAATATTCACATGTTTACATTTTTCATTGCATTTTTATATAATTTGGAGGACATTAGCCTGAGAGTTTGTGCTTCTACACCTACAATTCCTCTTCTTTATACGACTTTGGGTTGTCGAAACGTGAGTCCTCTTCTAAAATTCCTTGAATAGTTATAAACTCTTAATTAGAAAATAAGAAAATAATATAATAATACAATACATTTTATCAACCCTATTATTGAATAATGATATAACCATCAAGTATACACCCTAACCCCAGGGAAAAGACTCCCTTCCTACTTTTAAGGAGATATGAATAATCAATCAACTATAGCCTATCAATACATTTTGCATAACATCACAACCTATTAATGATGACATATCTATCATGCCATCATTTTCGTTGTATTACTATCCTTATTATCCATAAAGGTTTATCTAGCATCATAAGCTATCAATTTCAAGATAAAACCTCGATGTAATAAAAGTTTCCTTACTTCACAACTTATGCAACTTACGTATAGTCTTATCAAACTAAGTATAGTTCATAATTATAATATAACCACTCAAATTCCAATATATAGAATTTATGTATATTCCAAATAAGAGGGTTTCACTAATTTGAGACTCAATCAAGAATCACACAAGAATATTCCATACTATAAAATAACTATGTTCATAAGAACAAGCATATCAAGCGTTCCCAAATGAATTCATTCCAAAAAAAACCGTTTATAATCAAATAACCTTTAAAACAAAAACAATAGAGGAATAGAAATTAACATGCTTGGATATAAAGTTTTGACTAATAAGAGTGCTTTCCAATATCAACCTCCAAAACCATGAATTATACTCCTTCAATGATAAAATGATCTCCAAGCTCTAGCCTCTTCTCAAATAAACTCAAATAAACACAAACTCACAACAACTCTCTTTTCTAAGCAAAACTCTCAAATATTGCTTACACAAAAAATCACATCAGAATAACAAGAAGAAATCTAATTTCAAAAGGCATCCCAAATGGTAGAGAGAGCACCTCTATATATACTAAAATTTGAGCATCCAAAGGCTAAAAACAAGTTAGCAAATATGTTGCCTCCCTATCGAATAAGCTCAAGAAATGAGAGGTGGCTACTAAAAATACTAATCTACAAACACATACACATCCAGCTTCTCATTTTAATAATGAGTCACTCATTTCATTATGACAACAAGAATCAAACTCATAAATGCAAGCTATTACTTCCCAATTGCATTACATATTGGCTAACTTGGCTAGCTTGTGGCTTGAAGACCAAGTCGCATGCTTATTCACTGCTTATTCATGGGTTTAAAAGCTCAAAACATAATTATATTAGCTATAGATTTCATGAAACATGGCACCACATATCCAACCTATGTGCCCTCTTCTCTTGCACGGTTGAAGACAAAGTTAGTGCGTTAAACTCACTCATGCCTTTATTTGTTACATTGCTTATAAATCATTGACTTATTTTCGTATTTATGCTTTGCTCACAACACTTTATGCTTTGGTTATATTTCACATATGCAGTGCTCTATTAATGTGCTATCCTTTTCATATATGCAATGCTATGATAATGCGCTTATGTTAATACAATGCACTTTCAATATATGTCAAACATTATATATGATCATATTCACATGATTATTAAATGCATCAATTACCAATCGATATTTATATAAAAACATATATTAAAATAATTATATATACATATACAACTAAAAAAATGGCACAAGCTGGTGAGCAGGAGCGAAAAAATGCAAAGGTGGAGAAGAAACGATGGAGCGACATGGTGGCAGAGGACAAAGCATGGAAGAAAATGGATGGAGGTGTCCCCCAGTAGAAGGCGGATCACATACTACAATGGGTTTTCAAAAAGGTGAGTGGGTGGACAAGTGCCATCCCCTCTACTAGCAAAAAGGAAATTCAAAAGATGGTGGTAGCAACCAAAGCAGACACCAAGTTGAAGACAAAGAGAACTAGGACCCTGATCAAAAGTAGAAGCCAATAGCGGACCGAAGGAGAAAGCAAGGTTAGAGCAAGCATGAACCAAGGCGTGGGTGGTTTCAGGAAAATGATCACCATGGGAAACCTTCAGACCCCAGCTAGCGCAACGAAGGCAATGACATCTAGAAGCACACTAGTAAGGTGTGGAGAGCTAGGGGCTCGGGGAACCCTAAATCGGGGAATGAAAGGAAGTTGAACCAACAATCAAGAGAAGAATTCAAATTCATAAGGAGAATAAACCAGAGAGACTGAGACCTACTCAGAAGGAAAGTAAACAAAAGGAATTTCTAGAAAAAAATAAGTGGAGGCGACTGGTTGTGACCACAAGGAAGCAAATTGTATCAAATACCGTTAGAAATGATTGAACGAAGAGTTTGTAGACTGATGGAGAAAGCCCTATTTTCCAAGTGGATGGGCCCGGGACATCCCAAAGAGGAAATCAAGGCATGGTGGAAGAACAAATTCAAGGACCGGGTAAGTATTTACCAGTTAACAAACTCTTTTTCTCATAGAATGTATAGATCAAGAACTAAAGTTGGAAATTGTAGAAGGGAAGCCTTTGTTCATGAATGGTCATAGTTTTCATTGCTTGGGTTGGAGAGCAAGCTTTGACCCCTGCAATTACAAAATTAACCAAATCCCCACCTGGATCAAGCTGGTGGATTTTCCCTTAGAATTTTGGTATATGGAGGCCATGGTGAGGTTAGGAGATACCCTAGGGGTGTGCTTAGGAGTGGATGAGGATTTCATAAACAGGATCGAAGGGGCTGAAGCACACATACTAGTTGAAGTAGATGAAGTTGGGTTATTTAAAAACGTAGAAATTTTGACAAAATTCAGAAGCTGGCAATCGGAGATAGAAATTGGGGAAGGAGCTGAACCCAAAAAATGTCTTTTCAAGGATGCATCCTTGGAAGGCACCTCATTCAGGGGAATGGAGGCTATCTCAAACAAAAAAGAGAGAAATTAAAATAGAACACCTTAGGAACAAGCATCCAAACCCACAAAAGAAAATCCTGGTGAAGTTAGAAGTAAGCTAGAGCATCAAACCACTTAGGAACCTAACATTAACCCCCAACCAATAAAGGAAAAGCAGGGTCAGGGGAGCTTTAGAGTAGAAGAAGCACTCAATTCCCTCATGGAAGGTGCACAAGAACTTCAGAGGGACATCAAAACTCAACTCAGGAAACTAACAAAAAAAGTGGAAAGTTCATAATTAGGGTCCCAACCAATAGGGGAGGAGACTAGGAAGAATGAGCAGACCCCCACAATAAACAATGTTGACACTCTCTAAGAGGAAGATTACGACTTTGTTCAATTGGAGGAAGAGGAGAGCAATCAATTTTCAGAGGGAGAAGAGGAGCCTTGGTAGGCGGCAAAGGAAGGTGAGTTGTTTGAGGTGAGATGGTTGAAACAATTAGAATCAAAGATAAATGCACCCAACATAAAGCAAAAATCCATAGGATGACAAACAAAGCCAAGCTGATGATAGCAGGCAATGCCTCTGGTCAGAAAAAAACTAATTGTTGGGAAGGATAGCATCCTTCCCAGGGAAAAATGAGGATCATAACATGGAATGTCAAGGGAATCAATGCCCCTGACAAGTGGCACATGGTCAAGCACCGAATTGACCAATCAAAAGCAGAAATAGTTCTCATTCAGGAATCTAAATGGAGTATGGAAGAAGGACAAAAGAGATTGTGCAACTGGAGGCAGTGGAAAAGCCAATTCAAGGAGGCCATAGGAGCTTTAGGTGGTCTGGGAGTCCTATGGAATCCCTTAACAGTAGAAGGGGAAATGGTAAAAGAAGAGGACAACTGGAAAATGATCAAGTTCAAGGACCTTAGAAGGCAAGCCTCCTTCAACTTTAATGTTTATGGGCCTATATCCATAGGGGAAAAAAAAACTTGGGACAAAATATCAAATGAGCTAGAGAATAGGAGAGGTAAGATGGGAATTATGGCTGGAGATTTCAATGCTACCCTAAATAATGAAGAGAAGCAAGGAGGCCTAGGAAGAAATTTTGCCATTCAGAGAGATTTTCAGGAGTTCATAGATAGAAATCTCCTAAAAGATGTGCAGACCAAAAATGGCACATTCACATGGTCCAGTAGGAGGAAACATTTCACCAACATTGTTGAGAGATTGGACAGGTTCCTCCTCTAGGGAGATTAGGGAGAGCTTGCAACCACACACGAAGCTCACATTCTACCTTTTATAGGGTCAGATCACTTCCCTGTCTCATTGTCATATGGGCAGGATATCCCTCCCAAGGGGAGTCCTTTCAAATTTGAAAACATGTGGTTGAGAGATGATCACCTACCATAACTAATCAAGGAATGGTGGAACAAGATCAGGTTTGGAGACAACTCAAAGCTTTTCAAAATGAGCAAAAAACTAGAACACATCAAGAATAAACTTAAGGAATGGAATAAAACACACTTCAAGAACATATTTCAAGATAAGGAAAGGCTGGAACAAGAAATTAGAGTCCTGAATGAACATATAATAGAGAAATGGATGGATGCAAAAGACTATGAGAATGAAAAATGTTTGAAAGAAGAGCTGGGTGAAATCCTAAAGCAGGAAGAATGATATTGGCGTCAAAATTCAAGGGAAATATGGTTGAAAGAGGTTGACAGAAACACCAAGTTCTTCCACAAATAAAAAATTTCCAATAAAAACATAAACAAAATTGCAAAAATCAAGAAGGCCAGTGGAGAAATAGTTCAGTCTATTGAAGAATTCAACAAGGAGGTGGTCAAATTCTTTGAAGAAATTCTAAACAAGGAAAATCAGGAAAACAGGGCAGTACGGGACAATCTTATGAGTGCAATCCCCACAATCATAAATGAGGATCAAAATTTGCGCATATACCAAAAGATCTCCTTGGAAGAAGTCAAGAAGGCAGTTTTCTAGATGAACCCTGACAAGGCCTCAGGCCCTGATGGATTCCCTGCCAATTTCTTTCAAATATTTTGGGACACAGTAGGGGATGATCTAGGAGTGGCAGTAGAGGAATCAAGAAGAATAATGACAATGTTGGGGGTAGTGAATCACACATTTTTGGCCCTAATCCCCAAGAAAAAATATCCACAAACAATGAGCAACTTCAGGCCAATCACATTGTGCAACACAGTGTACAAAGTGGTCACCAAAATAATAGCAAACAGACTCAAAGAAGTATTGAATGGGGTGATATTAGAAAGGCAAAGTGGCTTTGCCCTAGGGCAGTCAATAGTGGAAGGAATAATCACTGCACATGAAACTATCCACTCAGCCAAAAAGAACAAAGAGGCCTGCATGATCTTAAAATTAGATATCCTCAAAGCATATTACATGGTTGATAGGAAATTCCTATTGGAGGTAATAAGGAAATTTGGCTTTGGGGAAAACTAGATCAAGTGGGTTAAATTTTGTATCTCCACAAAAAAATTCTCAGTACTAGTGAATGGTTCTACTCATGGATTTTTTCCCTCCTCAAGAGGGTTAAGACAGGGGGATCCCCTATCCCCATTCTTATTCATAATCATGGTAGAAGTGTTGGGTAGGGAGATTGAAAGATTGAAAAGGGAAGGAAAATGGAAGGGTATGTGGCCAATGGATTGGACCCCTCAACTCACCTCTAATTTGCAAACGACATAGTTCTGATGGGAGAAGCCAGTAGGAGGGAGGCAAGAGTGATCAGAAACGTTTTAGATGACTACTATAGGGCATAAGGAAAAGCATCAATTGGGGTAAATCAAAGGTATTTATTTTGAACACACAACCTAGCCTGTAGAAAGATTTAGCCAGGATCTTGAATTTGAGAGTAGCTTCATTGCCAAGTCGATTCTTAGGGATGCCCCTATTTGCATGTATCAATAAAAAGTGTTATTGGGAGAATCTAGTCAATAGCTGCAAGAACAAGTTGGAAACTTTGAAAGGCAAATGATTGTCATCAGTAGGCAGACAACTGATGGTCAAGTCAGTTTTGTCAGCCATCCCAGTGTACTCAATGTCATGTCTAAAACTACCCAAAGCCATGGAAGAAGCCCTCACCCAAATTTTTAAGAAATTCTTTTGGAGCGGAATAGGAGATCAAAATAAATTTCCTCTATTAGCATGGGATAAGGTATGCAAACCAAAGGATGTTGGTGGGGTAGGGATTAAAAAACTGTCAATAATGAACTAGGCCATGGGGGCCAAATTGGTATGGGACATCCACATGAATGGTGAGAAAAAAATGGGTTAGAATCTTGAGGAAGTATCTAGACTCAGATGACCTGGCAAGAATTCTCACTACAACCAACCCCCCAAGAGGTTCAACAATATGGAATTTCATCCTGGATAGCAGGGATATCATAGCAAATCATGTAACTTGAGAAATTAGGAATGGAGAGAGTGCTTCCTTTTGGAATGACTCTTGGTGTGGAAAACCTCCCATCAACAACACTTTGGGCCTGGATAAAATTAAGGAAGAAACCACAAGGCTTTGTGGGGGGTCAAGGTGGCCAACTATGACAAGAGAATTGTCAATCTAGGGTGTCCCAGTTGGAGACATAATGATCTTCAATCTCTCAGTGCTCCAAGTACAAAAAGATGCATTATCAAAGATCCTCAAGGATAGATATTTCATCCCATCCAATGACCAAGACTTGATCTAATGGTGTGGATCATCAACAGGTACATATAAGGTGAGACTTGGCTACAAGATAAAGGAGTTGGCATTGGCTCAACAAGACTGGCCAGACAAATTATTTTGGGGAAGGAAATGCCTTCCCAAGGCTGGAGACTTTGCTTGGTTGGCAACCCAAGGAAGAATTCTAATAGAGGATAGGTTAGCTACCTTTGGTATACAAGGCCCAGGCAAATGTACTCTATGCAAATAAAGTGAGGAATCAACAAACCACCTCCTCTTGAAATGCCCCTTTGCACAGAATTGTTGGAGCATAGTCAGAAAAAAGTTGAACTTGCAATACCCCATGCCAACAAACCTTGCATCATGGTTCAAAATGTGGCCGCTAAAAAGCAATAATTTTGTTTTTCGAGGGATATGGCAGGTTACCCCATCCAATGTGGTATGGGATATATGGAAGGAATGAAACAAAATAATTTTTCAAGGAAAGGAATTGAACAAAGATAGACTCTAGGAAAAAATTGAAAGGGCCATAATAGAAACGGTAAATGAGGATGCTCAAAACAAATCTACCAAACAAAAAGCCTTCACAAATTGGGACAACTGCTTAACCAAAAAAATTATTGGCCTTAAGCCACCACTACTGATTGGGAATGGATCAATCCAGACATCTAAAACCAAGAGAGAGGAAGTAGCATGGTAGGCGCCAAAGCCAAGCTAGACTAAGGTTAATTTTGATGGGGAAGCATGAGGAAATCCAGGACTGGGTGGCATGAGATGTATTGTAAGAGATGAGCAGGGCAGAATACTAGATGAAAAATCTACACCTTTAAGCACTTACACAAATAATGAAGCTGAACTCAGAGCAACAGCTATAGGTCTTTAGATGGGGATTGATTTGGGAGTGAAGAAAATTCATCTAGAAGGTGATTCAATGATCTTTATCAATGCCATCAGGCAAGGAACTACACCAAAATAGAAGCTCAACCATCTGTTGCAGACGATCAAGCAAGTGGTGGCCAGATTTGACGCCTTCAAAATTAGCCACATCTATTGAGAAGGCAATGACAAGGCGGACGCGTTGGCAAAAAAGGGATCAAAACTTTCCACGTAAGCAAACCTGAGAACTAGCATCGGTGACAAATTTCGTCATCGATTCTTCAATTAGCGACGAAAAAAATCATATGGTATCAAGGATGAAATCCAGGGTCTTACTTGTCATGACAAGGGCCATTGGTAGAAGGTAATGAACAAATAAAATAAACAAGTTATGAGGAAAAGGAAAGGTTAGGTGGATCTCATACTATCATGCATTAATTTTGGCAAGTACCTCTAGCGGGGTGGTGGAAAGTTTACACACTCTAGAAAGCATGATCATAGAAAATATAATAAAGAAGAAGTAAGGCTTCAACCGTTTTAAGGCCTCGGCTGGTGTTAATTAGACCATTTTGATCGGTATCTTTTCAAAATTTAGAGTGATTTTGCATTTGTAGAGGTAGAGGAGCAACAGGTGTGCGAGAGCGTAATGGAGACTCTATTGGCCTTGGATACATCAAAGCAACAACAATCCTTTTGAGGAGAAGTGTCAGACAAGAGGCTATAGGGATTGTTGGCCTCATCCCATCCGCTGGTGCTCTAGGCAAGTAAAAAAATCTTAGGCCTTGAATTCCTAAGAGCATACCACAAGTTCAAGTCCAATTAAGAAATCACAGCCATGTTCCTGGCGGTAATCTTGCACATGGGCATTTTGAAGGAAACAGGGAAGAAATTGACTTAGATGGTCTTCATACACACGTGGTTGGGAGACATCCACATGACCTTAGACAATGTGGATGAGAACAAGCTCATCCCAATGCCACAAAATTACTACATGATGAGAATGCGCAAAAGAGATGTAATGAAATTTCCTCTGGTCAGGACCATCGACCCATAAGTGTTTGAAAATATTTGGGATGAGCATGACCAGAGTATCACCTTCCTGCTCAGACCTGCCAACCTAACCACCAATCATCTACGAGGTTGGACAACAAGATATGTGGATGACGAAGGGATCTCTAAAGAAATCATAGCAAGGGACGATGACAATTGGGACTTTGGTGCAGGCGAGGAATGGCGTTTGAACGACCCCAGAGATCTGGAGGAAAAGGTGAAGGACCCAGCTCACCAAAAATGTGGAGCAGATTATCCGGTGGTTGCAAATTACATTGCATACATGAAGTGTGTGGATTCGGAAGATTCTGAGGATGAGGAGCAAGTTTGATGGTAGTTATTAGGTCGGGTACAGATTTAAATTTTTTGCAGTTTTATTTCAGTTCTAGCATATACTAGGGTTTAGAAAAATAGTCAATCCCGAGGTAGTAGTCATACGCTTGAGCCACTGCCAGGCCATTTTGTAAAATTGTATAAGCAATCACAATCAGGTAGGAATGGGTAGTTTGAATGGCTATTTTTGATAGAGAAGGACAATAGGATGTTCTTTTTTTGGTTGGTTCTCAAAAACACATGTAAACTCTTTTTTTGGAAGCAATATAGGGTGTTGCCCCTTAGCAACGATTTAACGAGCAAAAAAATAAAATTTTATATATATATATATATATATAATTATTTTAATATCCACACTTAAACACATTTACTCATATATTCACCAATCAACATATATATATATGGAGTGCATATGTATGTATATATATGTGTGTGTGTGTGTATGCATGTATATGTCACATTTTTCCAATCGATACTCTCATGCATATGGGTTATTTGTTCATGAGCATGCATAGATACATCTACCTATGTGTACGCATGCACATATATACTCACATGTATGGGTTATCGAGGATATGCACATATATACATTCTATGTATATACTTTACCAATTAACACATAAATATGAATACATGAAGAAGAAGAACTTCCTCTCAACACAAAGACTTAATCACATAACCCTAGTCAAGAACATCCATTGAACAAGATTATAACCACTCGTAGATCATGCATAAACAAGACTCGAGGTTACTTACCATTTCCCAAGTCAACTTGAATCAACTTGATTAAACTAGATGTGAGTGTGTGTATGCTCAATTAGGCTCATTAAGGGTTACCAAACCAAGTTCTTCTCCTGAGTGATACTCCCCCTCATGTACCTGAGGGCTTGACTCTTTCTTGCATCCAACTTAGTGCATCACAGAGGTAGTTAGTCGTTCACATGAAATACATTTGCATCATCAAAGCATTAACGTATTCACATTGCAATAAATATTCATTCATCGCATTTTTCCATTAGTATAAACAATAACAATAACATCTTAACACATATTTCAATATTTCATTCACCTATCAAACATATTAAAGTCATGATTTACATTTATCATCATATTTACTCACGAAGGTAAAAGTAACTAGGTAACTGAGAAAGGGAGTGTAACACAATCAGCCCTAGAATTTTGTTTGGAATAGATAAATCATCTCTTATATCCAAATCCTCTATATCACACTCTATTACATGTACCCCTTTCTAGAAAGAGGGAAAATAAGAAAAAAATGTAGAGGTCATACAAACATAATATTGAAAATGTATTTTGTTTAAAGTGATGCAAAACTATTTTTCTTGAAACATCAATTTTATTTTTTAAATATGAAATTCAATTCAAGAGAACTTGTAAATGTGAACCATGTGAAGTATCATTCAAATTCGTCATAAATTAGTTAAATTTAAAGGGAAAAAGATTGAAGGGGAGAAATTGGAAATTATGCTAATACCTATTGGTATGATTGGAAGATAATAAAAAATGGTGGTGGAGGAATCAATAAACTGTTGGGATATGGTGTTGTACACTATTGCATAATTTAGTTTATTATAATGTTGTACACTATTGCATAATTTAATTTAGTCACACTAGGTAATTATTTGGGAACCACTTTATGTTGTATTGTAACATTGTATTATTATTTAATGTGTGGGAGACATGGGATAATAATTCAATATCGAAGAAATATTAATAAAGTGAAAACTTAGAACCAATATTAAATAAGGGGTTAGTGGTTTTGTGTTCACATGGTTTTATCTTACCACTTGGTTGTATTTGTGCGAGCTTGTATCTATAAAGCAAGCACATATTTAGTGGTTAAGGTTGGATGGGTGAGTGGGTTGTCATTATTGAGTCTTTTTGAGGAGTGCATATGTGAAGCATGGCGCAGGATGTGTGGATTAATGCTTGGACACATGAGGATGCATTGGAAGGCTTGATGCTTACGAGGTATTCATTGTAACTCTTGTATTGCTTTATTGCTGAATAATGAGTGTGGATGCTTTGGAGGCTGGGTTTTTCCCTCTTGAGGGTTTTCCCAGGGTATATATTGTGTTATCTTGTGGCTTGTCTATTTGATCTATGTATTATAGTTATGTGTATGCATGTTTATCTCTCATGGGGTTATGTAGGAAATGGATTAAGATTGTGGGTATTCATGCATCATTTCCTAACAAGTGGTATCATAGCTTTCATGGTTGATGGGTTTTTGTTATAACCCTTGTTTTGAGATATTTGTGCAAAGTTGAATCTGTGGACATGCATGTTAGATCTAAGGCATTGCAAGATATGGAACACATGTTGCAGATGTTTGTTTGTAGATTTAGGCTTTTGGGTTGTCAAGATTTGTTGGGTTTATTGCAAATCCGAAACTTTTAAAATTTGGGTCAAAAGGGTTTCTTGGATTCAACTTTCATATGAGGGTTTTATCGGGGAAGTTTTATGGATGACCTCTTGAGACAAAATGGACCTCACCATTGGATCTAGAACAGTTGAGAAACAAATAATGACATAAAATTTGACCTATTTTGGAGAAGTTGAAAAAAATGCATAAAAAATTTAGGCATAGGCCCTTCAGCCGTACGATTGTACTATTGCTAGTTTTCTAGAATAAAAAATATATATTTCGATGGTGAAAAAATCCCATTGGCCTTTTGAAATTATTTTATAAAAAATCTTGCAGAAATATTTGAAAAATTTTATGTTAAAAAAATTTTGAATTTAAAAAAAAAAAAATATTATGAATGGGGGTCAGGGTCCGCATACCCCATACATGTCTACTCCCAATAGATATGGTCCTATCGTGTTAACAATACCATAGGATACTACTAGTCGGCAGTCCCTATTGGCATTGCTAGCTGACAAGACCCTAGTCGGTGGGGTTGTCGGGCCCCTGACTCTGGCTCCCATCTGACAGAGGAGTGGTTGAAGTGGCATAAATCTTAATCGCCAGCATTTCAAAAAAATAAAAACATTTTTTTATATTATTTGATATCTGTCAGACTTAAAAGGAGATTAAACTAGTTTTTAATGTGGTGTTGGGTCTGCTATGGAGGGTGGCAGAGATTTTTAATATGTGAAAATTAAATTAAATTTAAATTTTATTTTAAATATTCCACTAGTTGGCCACCACCATCGGCGAGTTGTCGGTGGGCCACCCAAGCGCCACCCTTGTTTTGCTCATATAGTCAAATTGGCAATTTTTTCAAACTTGCATAACTTTTGCCCAGGAGCTCGAATTTTTAATTTCTTATACTCATTGGAAAGATGGTTCTGAGCACTACGTAGTAGTATAGGTTTGGTTTCCTAATTTTTTTATTTTGATCATTTTTTAATCCTAGAAGCTAGATATTCTCTTATACATAGTTTTAGTCATAACTTTTGCATACATAATCAGATTTTCAATTTCGAATAGGCATTGGAGAGCATGTGTAGTGTACTACATAGTGGTTTAGATTGTTTATTAGTTTGTGGTGTATGGAATGTATGGTACTTGTTTGATCACTTGTAGGTGATTGAGATTTAGGGTGTGATTGGGTGAGCATCCAAATGAGTCAAGAGGCGAAACCTCGAGAAAGTACATGTTTTTATATGATATTTATGATGGTACAAATGATTATCAGTTTGGTGCTTCCTGGTATAGGTCTACAAGTGTTTTTCAGAGTTGGAATTTGATGGTGACAGATACACAAGTTGTCTTCAGTTTTGAGGACATGGCTTGACATGAGTGGAGACTTGGAGTCTCGTATGGGTGATAGTTGAGTGTAGGTACAATGATGGCTATGATTATGGTGTCATGGGTATGTAGGTACATTTATGCTTTGGCACAACATGATCACATATGTAGTTGTTTGGTGATGGTTTGGTTTAGTGTTAAGAGGTTGTTCCTATCTCCTTGATGCTTGTATGGTTCCTTGACTATGGTTACTCATTTGTCGACATGTTTGGAAAATCAAATTTGTTATTGATTTGGTGTTTGAGTCTCGATGTCTACAAGATCATCTTCTTTGATATCTCAGTTTGTAGGTTACTAATGTGATGATGATTTTGCATGCTTTAGTGATTAGATCTCTGAGTTATGTGATTGGTAGGTATGCATAGCCTATTGATTGCAGTGGGATGACTCAAATGTGGATTGTCTATATCCACTAGGTTTGATTCATTGTTGATGCATAATTTTTTAGTTTGCCTTGTCTGTGGTCATATATGCATTAGTATGTTGTTTTGGGATGATAGGATGGATGGTTAGAGTACTTTATTAGTTAGTTGATGGGACTTGTAGCATGTGGTTTGTTTATGATGTCATGATTGCTTGGTACATTCATTGGTTTTACACTTTCAATGGGAGCTTTCGATAGTGATGATTTGGCGGTGTAGGATTGGTTCTTGATGGTTTGTTGGCAGTTGTATCTTCTTGGATTGGAGATCCTTGTTTCACTTGATGTTACTGACATTTTAGTTATGTGTGTAGACTTAGATGATCTTCATGGAGGAGATGGTTGTCATGATTCCATGTGTAGCTTGGTATCATGGTTCAGCGGGAATTGTTGGTAGTGACATGGATGCATCATTGGTGATGGTTATCTTCACGTGACTAGAGATGTTGTTTCTTAGTTTAGAGTGTGTTATTATTTCATGATATATTCTTGATTCTAGATTATATTTTGGCATGTTATATGTTTTCTTAAGACCAAAATGTATGCATTGGTGCATGTGATCTCCTAGGAGAAGATGGTAAGATTGTGATGTCATGATAGGTTCTTATTTTTGGGATTGGAGCTTTGATATTGATCTTGGTGGTTCTCTTTGTATTAAGTACATTGATCATTTGTTTTATTACTTCATGATGGTGCTACATGTTGCATTTGGATTTTGGCATGTATTGGTTGGTTACAAGTACTCGTGGATACTTGGAGATGTGGGTGAGGTTGTAGTTCTCTTGTGGTCAGAGACATTTACTTGAGATAGTTACTCTTTGGAGGTTTCAGCAAGAAGACTGGGGAGCTTTCACCTGGGTATGGATGTGAGTTCATGATGGACTGATAGAGGAGATTGTTCTTGGAGTGATTCATGATGACTTGGCTATCCTAGAGGAGAATTCTCATTCCCCAGTCTTGGTCTACTCAACAGTTTATCATTTGAGAGGTATTTGCCCATTATTTCTTCCAGATGTGCTATGTTTCATAGTTTGATTTCTCATGGGATTGAGTAGAGTCATGGTGATTGATTTTGGAGACTCATTTGAGGATTGTTTAGCATGATTTTATATTGCTTTATCTTTCATGAATATGGATCTTGAGCTATGGATAATTAGTTTTGGAGGAGTCATTTTGAGAGATGGTTAACATGGTTATCTCCTCTTGCTTTGAGTTTATATTATCATTTATTGATGAGGATTTTTAGGAGATGGTTATTGGGTTGATTTCTAGATTGGGAATGGTTAATTTGAGTTTTATCTTCTTGATTAGAGAGGCTTACATCCATGCTGGCATTTACATGATTCAAATGTTGTTTGATCTAAGAGATTGAACATTGTTTTGGGTGTTGTTGAGGCTTCTCATTTGGGGTTGTTAGGAGATCATACTCGACACATCATTGCACTTTTAAGGTTTTGGTATAAGGACATGTTATGGTTTACAGGTTTTCTCTCTCAGAGGTTCATGTTCATATGATTTGGGAGGATGGTGGCAACATATTGTGAGAGATTATGCAGTTATCTGGGTTGCATGTGTCGATCATTGTTATTGTTCTTGGTACTTCATTGTTGATCATTTCTCACACCTTGGTATAGTGTTGATTGGTAGGCTTGATATGCTTTGACATTACCTATGCAGTGGGAGTTCTTGGATATGTATGTTCTTCATTGATAGGTTTAATACAGGGAGCTTGTGATTGCGATTTATGGGTTGCATATGTTGTTGGCATGAGTTTACTGATGTTATTGATAGTTAGGAGGTATGGATGATTGGATGTATTAGCACATTTTGTGGATGCTATTTCTGATCATGTGGGTTTTTACTCGACAACTTATTTGGAGCCTTTTTTTATCACTTGGATTTGATTCTTGTGTTCTTGGATTGGTGCATCTTCACCTTGGCGTGCTCCTTTTCTTCTATAGGTGGCATGTTAGAGGATGAGAAGAGTTCTTGCTTGAGATAGTTGTCACTTTATTCTTATTGTAGGTATCTTGATGGAGCCTAAGAGCATGTTGGAGATTCATGTGGTTTCATGTAAGGCTATTTTGATGTATTTCATTCATTGATCCCTTATGCAATATATATAATAAGTGGGAGAATGTTAGGATATGGTATTGTACACCATTGCATAATTTGATTTATTATATGTAATTAAATAATTATTTACTTGTGATGCACCTAGGTGGTGTGGTTAGTCACACTAGGTAATTATTTGGGGACCACTTTATGTTGTATTGTAACATTGCATTATTATTTAATGTGTGGGGGACATAGGATAATAATTTAATATTGGAGAAATATTAATAAAGTGAAAACTTAGTACCCAATATTAAATAAGGGGTTAGTGGTTTTGTGGCACATGGTTTTATCTTACCACTTGATTGTATTTGTGTGAGCTTGTATCTATAAAAGCAAGCACATGTTTAGTGGTTATGGCTGGGTTGGTGGGTTATCATTATTGAGTCTTTATGAGGAGTGCATATGTGAAGCATGGCATAGGACGTGTGGATTAATGCTTGGACACATGAGGATGTATTGGAAGGCTTGATGCTTCGGAGGTATTCATTGTAACTCTTATATTGCTTTATTGCTGAATAATAAGGAGTATGGATGCTTTTGGAGGCTGGTTTTCCCCTCTCGAGGGTTTTTCCAGGGTATATCTTGTGTTATCTTGTGGATTTTCTATTTGATATATGCACTATGGTTATGTGTATGCATGTTTATCTCTCATGGGGCTATGTAGGAAATGGATTAAGATTATGGATATTCATGTATTATTTCCTAACATAAACATCAATAATATTTTAGTTAACTTTACATATCTTGCACCCTAATTTTGTGGCCTCATTTTTTACTATTTGGAATGAAGTTCCTCACCCCTCACATGAATAAATTTAGGTAAGATGGTGTTGTTAAGTCATCTCTAGGTACACAAAATTCCCCCATCAATGTGGGAGATGAATGGATAAGAGAATAAAATGAGTAGAATTTAAAATTAAGGGTCAATTAGAAAAGATTGGGTATCTCCTTATTTATTTCCTTGTAAAAATATCACTTCAATTTTATGGCCTCAACAAAGACATATTTAAATATTTTTTACATTTATAGTGGTAAAGAGGCTCAACTAAGAGCACAACTTAATTGGAATAAGACAATTGGATCTAAATTTCTAATATTATTGGGGTGGTGGTCCTAGCTCAATTGGCTAAAGCATCTTGCTGGAGGTAAGAGGTCACGAGGTCTAGTCTCCCCATCATACCCATGGTACTGAAGGGCATGTTGTGCCAACTCCACCGGTCACGCAAAATTTTTTTACCAGGCGCATTGCAGTTTATAGGGGGACAGACACCTGACCGATTCATGCAGTCTAAAAAAAGAATCTAATATTATTGTTCTACTTCTTTAAGCACAAGAATAAGAAAGGATGGGTCACTTGCATACTCATCTAGAATAATCAAAATTTCTATGACTGATACAATCAAGGACATCTTCCTCCAATACTAGAAATAGTTTGTTTGAAATTCCATAGAAAGCAATCCACTCCAACCAATCATTAAATATTTTTCGGATAAAATATTTTAACTAAAGTGGATCAAGATCAACAAATCTACCTCAATAGATTTTTCTTGCTAGAATATTTTGATGCATCTTTGAAATATATAGGATAAAAAGAAGTCTCAAAATACATAGATTGATAATAGATTTTTTAAGACCATATGGTCCTATTGTAGAGGGGATTAATTTTTTATGTAAATTAAATCTATTGAGAAATGATTTCTTTCCTCACTATCAATCAAGGCCTTATTAAAATTTTGTGTTAAGGAAAGAGTGAAAACTCTATTTTAGGATATAGACCCATCACCTTGTTGAAAACTTCTTCCATTTTTTGGTAATTTAAGCCATAGCTATAAGTGTCAAGAATAGGGCCCATGAAAGTTTAAGGAACAAGAAAACAATGTTCTTAAGTAATATCTTTAGCCTAGAAAACTTGAAATTCAAATATCTAAGAAAAAATTAAAAATTAGTTGATGAGTAACTAACCCAAAATATAAACTCATGATGTCTAGGATTATATAAAAAATATGAAATATCCTAGATCTAAACAACCAAGTCTATTTTTTTAAAATCCAGATGTACCACTATCTAATCCAAAAAAATATTCAAATTTAGATCACAACATGGAATGAAATTATTTGAATTCTTATATAATAAAACATTTTAAAACTTAGGTCCAAATGTTACAACATGTATATATGGTCATAGAAAATATACATAAATAACTTAAAGCTCTTGGTACATATAATCTGGATCCTCTCTATCTTTTATGATCTCTAAAATATTTTCATGATTTTCAACAAACAACCTCTACTTTTGTTGGCCACACCCTCTTTTTTATAAAATTTCAAAATTTATTCTTGTTGATATAACTAAGTGACTATAATGTAGAACCTCGTGTCCTGACATATAATTAATAAATATAATACCTTTTTTATCTATCTTTATTTGTTGATAATATATGCCTTCAGCAACGACTGATCTAGTGGGATACTCTTGTCCATCACCATCTATCATTGGTTGTGACAATTTGCATTTTGGTTGTGCACATATAAGTAGATAGTAATCTACACCTTTTGTATTGTTAGGATCTACAACCATAGTAAAAATATATCATGTACACCATGTAGTAAACATACACACATGATCAAATTAGAGTTTTAATAAATCATTCAAATGTTTCTAATTGTGCTCAGCTTTAGTAGAATATAAATCAATTTTAAGTTAAATTTTAATTTGAAAATTTAAAATTTACCTATAACAACTAAATCAAATACATGTTTGTAATCAGGGTGGATGAGATGAAAGTCTCCCTCCCGCACTTAGATCCCTGCGCCCTTGTATATTTGATGCTAGAGGTTGAAATACCTAGAAAAATTGAGATATGTGAAGATGGTTGTGGTGCCTTCTACCATCTAGAGGTCTTAGGCAGCTTAAACGTGTGTTACCTTTGTAGAAAGGAAGGCCATATTCATAAACACTATCCATTAATCCAAAAGAAGGTTGCTAAAATTTATCTGAAATTGAATTTAGTTAAAGAGGTCGAGTCTAACCCTAATGGAGAGGGTGTGGCCTCCCAACCTGAAAAAAAGACCTAGTCTATCAGCTCATGTGGAGGAAATCCATAGTCTATGTGCTTCATACCAGGTTGGTGTCCCTAATTCACAAGGACAAGAAAGACCTCCCTCCCTGGGAACCTAGGTGGTGTACCCAGATAATGCCTTCTCATATAGTGGCACCTCCCCGTCAGTCAATAATTCAACCCTGATTTGGCTAAGAAACTCATTTGATATTCTTTCTGAAAATGCAAACACTAGTGCTAAGCAAGATGGTAGGGTTCTCGCTAGTGTGTCAACTTCTCCCAAAAATTCTAGCCTTTTCCCCTCCCCACCCCTACGGGTGATGTTTTTCTTCAAAACATGACTACCCAACAGCTTGCTATGAAAAAATCAAAGAAAGAATCTGTAGACACATAAAAATGACCTAGGCCTGCAAGCTCTATTTTTGCCACATTCCTCCTAACATAATTAAAATATTTAATTATGTCCTATTGTCCACTTTTAGCTATTAATTCAATAACTTGCTATGAAAAAATCAAAGAAATAATCTGTAGACACATAAAAATGACCTAGGCCTGCAAGCTCTATTTTTGCCACATTCCTCCTAATATAATTAAAATATTTAGTTATGTCCTATTGTCCACTTTCAGATATCAATTAATTAATTAATTCATGTCTTTTATTCCTCTTCATTATTTAAATAAATGAATTTTATTTATTTATTTAAATGCATCACTAATTCTCTAATGTCTTTCCATGATTAAATAAATTCTTAAATTTATTTAATTATCTTTGTCTATTATTTCCTCTTGATTATTTAAATAAATAAATTTATTTAAATAAATCATTAATTTCTAATGTCTTCTCATAATTAAATAAAATAACTTATTTAATTATTATCCACCTTGGCATTTTCCCAATTTTAAATAAAATTATTTATTTAAATTGGTCCCACTTTCTAATTTTCCCTCTCTTAGTAAATAATTCAAATTAATTATTTACGATCACATGGTCCCACCTTTTGAATTAAAATAAATTTTTAATTTAAAATAACAATTTTCTTCCATAAATCAAGTAATTTCTAATATTATTTTATTTTTCAGCTCTCTTTTTCTGTGCCATCCTTATCTTCTTGTCACATCCAATCTTGTCCATTCATTTTAAATTCACCCTAATGTTTCCCTAGCCCTAATTGTGGGTTGTCACATTAAATCTTGTCCATTGATCTTAGGGCATTGGACAATCTTCAATCTTGGCCATTCATCCAAAATTGCATTTTCTATAAAATGGCAATTTTGGTCTCATTTTGACATCTACATCTCATGTAATCTTGTATTAGGCATACTTCATCTCTTGGCATTTTGACATCTTGGCATTTGCATACTTTAGCTTTTCTTACGAGTTGTATAGTTGCATAGTGTCACATTTTAGATCAAATCCTTCAACATTTGGTTAGGGAATTGGCATAGCCATAGGTTTCTCATACAAAATTTGAGGGCAAACTACATATTGCAGCAAATAGAGAAGGTGCAATGGAGGTCAATCGTGGAGGTTGAAGACACTTGGTAATATCTTTCTTTGTTTTCATGTTATTTTCTCCTTTGTACTTCATTGCTTACTTTGGGTTTTGTTTATTTATGCACTAATCTGCTAACCTGAATATTTCCCTTAGTTACATTGGTGAACCTAACACCAAAATCGCTCATTTTATTTATTTTCATATGCCATTTTTCATTTTTGTAGGTACAGGTACAATACGACACATTTGTTGTTTCCTATGACACATTTGACTTACCGCGACTCATTCAACTGATAAAACAATGCATCTGCTCTATTGTGTTGCATATGCTTTGCAAAACGACGCATTCACCATCCCACGATGCATTTTCTTTGTAGGTTGATGCATTTGATTGCAGATTTCAACCTTCGGCCCTGAGACACATTTGCTGTGCAGAATGATGCATTTGCCTGTCAATTTCTAGATTCTGCCCTGCGACACATTTGACACCTAGAACGATGTAATCGCCTGGTAAAAAATTTCTTTCAGGTTTTTGCAAGTTTTTCAAAATTTTCCTTTTCCATTTAGTAGCTTAGAGGTTTTTCTATTTATTAATCTGTTGTGGCAGCGTGTGGCTTCAACTTTTTCGTGAGTCCAAGGCATCTTCTGAGACTACTAATGAGTGGTTTTGTAGGTTTGAATGTCCAAGGATTTTATTTTGAAACCACTCATGTTTGTTTTAGATTAGAAAACACTTCCATTGGTGCTTTAAAAAGAACATTTATTTCTCATTTAGATTTAATTAGGAGGTTAAAGAAAATTGCTTGATTGTGCTTGAAGGTGGTAGGTGATTATGCTCTCACCTTGTGCAAACTAGGTGATCAGAAAGCCAAACCCATCTATTTTTATTTATTGAACCTTAGAGGGGCCTGCCTCGAAAGAGAGAACAAATCCAATCGGTTTTTCGCTTAGGTTGGTAAATAAAAGGATGAGTCTAAATTGTCAAGTCCTTACGGTATGTTGGCGTTAGCCATGTAGTGTAATTTGAAAATGGGTACCTACCTTTTCTTTTAAAGGTATAAGAGCCCCTAGTAGATTTATTAAAGGCTTAAGTGGCTTGCTATATGCTCGCAAGGTGTCATGTCCCCGAGTATTTACTAGAACCCTTTTGTTTAGTGGCCAAAAACCCATCTGTTTGCTAGCGCAACAACAATCATTGCAAAGGCATCCACATTCTCCCAATTCTTATTAGAGGCGATAAGTCTATCATGGGAGATTTATGGAGACTTGAAGCTTGGTTGACCCAAGAATTGAGTGCAATGTAAGTGGGAGCCTGTGTGGCCAAGCTTCTGGATTCACCCGCTAAGAATAAGTGTGGCTGGGGAAACCCACGTGGAATCTAGAAAATATAATCCTTGCCTAACCTAGGGTTGTACTTGTCTTCATTGTGCATGTTTTCATACAAAATATTATGTTTTCCAAGTATTTTCTGAGACATTGAATAAAAAAACACTCTTCAAAAACCTGGAAACATTGACTCAAATTGAAAACAACCTTGAAAATTGGCCAAAATTGCAAACAACTAGACTTGCATTCTACCTGCAACGCATTTGCTATTTTGCATCGCATTTGACACTTTCTATAACGCATTTGCTCTGCTAAGCCACATTTGCTACTCTATGCAATGCATTTTCTTGTACTACACCACATTTGATTTACATAACATTGCAATTGCTTTCTTGAGTTGCATTTATCACCTGTAATGCCGCATTTGTTGAAATTATGAAGCATCTAACAAACTACAACACATTTGAGACTTGAAACAATGCAATTGCCTGAAAAAAATAAAAACACTTTCACAGTCCAAAACCCAAGTTCAAACTTGTCCAATTTGCTATCAAGCATCTATTTCCAGTAGTCTCAGTTAAAAACCAGACAAGGAAGTGCTCAAATCCTTCATTCTTTGCATACTTTAGCTTGGATTCTTCCCATAGGTTCATCCTTGCAAGTTTTTAGTTGCATCCTTAAAGTCCTTCATCATCATTTTGAGTGATAAACTAGTCTTTAGGTCCTCATTTCATTCGTTGTCTTTGGAATAGGGAAAACTTACCATACTTTACAAAATCCTTGCCTTCAAGAGTAGGTTGTCATTAGACTTGGTCAAAATCCTTCTTTTAAGTCATTGTCCTTTTTGTGAGACTTTCCAACTCAAAAGTCTAGTTAGGAAACCTCACTTTTTCATCTTGTCATCTTGTCCTTTAGTCACATTAACAAGTCCTTTGATGATCCAAATCGAGACATAGATCAAGCTTTGAGTGGTTGAGTTAAAATTTTCTTAAAGTCCATCAAAATCACTTTGATCATTGAAGTCATCTTAGTCCTCATTTTGCATACCTTATTCCTAAAAAATCCAAAAAAATAGAGTCATACCTTTCATCTTAGTCCTCATTGTCCTTTGGAATTTGGAATTTCCTTTAGACCACATTATCATATTACATCTCTTATTGTTAAAAAACATAGTTGCATTACCGTCCCTTATTCAAAGAATCCAAAAACATAGTTGTCATTTTCATCATTCTTTCTAATTTGGGAAACTCCTTATATGGTTGAGACTAGGATTCAAAGAAAAAGAAGACAAATGGCTAATTTTGGACAAGACACCAACACTTATATATTTTCCAATGACATGAATCAAAACATGGACCAACACACATCCTTTATCAATCCTTTCAGTAACATGAACATGCCATCTTCTTCACGTAACCCCTTCGAACCATTCATACATAGAGATGAACACGAATGTGTATTTGAGGAAGACATAGAAGTTGCAACTCAAAATCTTGAAGTGGCCTCTTTTGTGGAAGATTTGGTCTTGCATGATGGAGACAAATATTTAGCCATGCTTTTACACCAAGGGACTAAATTTCCACGTGGCTTTGACATTATCACTCTAAGAGCAACATCTCCTGATCACAATGCCAACAATAACAATGCAAACAACACCTTCAACACTAGTCAACCTCAAAACAATGCAAACAATACATTTGTTGATGTCACCTCGCAAATTACCACAAGCACTATCAGTGCTACCTCTAATGACACATCTAATCAAAACACTTCCAACATAATCAATGCAACATCTATTGGAGGGACACCAACCATGTCACAAGCTATGTCACAATCAATGCCTACCATGTCAACAATGTCCTCACAGTCAATTGGAGCTACCTTTGGATCCTCAACAATGGGGGAAAGCTCTTCAAACTCCCTATTTGGAGCTTCATCTAATGCCATGGGAACATCATCATCAAATCCTTCTATTGGTTCTTCGAATAATGCCTTCGGAACAAATTCATTCAACCCCTTTGGGGGAAATAAACGATGGATTTCCATTCTAGGACCGCAACCAAATGTCAACACGTCATCAAAAAATTAACACCAATACTCACATCCCTAAAAGGAAAAAAACCAACATTCCCCATGGACAATTCTACCAATTTGGACAAGGCAATCGGATTACACAGCAAATGACTTCATTTGGGCACCAAAATATTCAAGGTCAACACATCTCGCAAATATCGACTAATATGGTTGGACATATTTCCACATATGCATCACACATCCACACTCATCAACACATCCCTAATCAAAAATTTCAATACCAAAAACATTCAAATCAAAACATGCCATACATCTCATAGCAACACATTCCACAACAATATCAAAATGCATCTTCACAACAAATGGGGACTCATGGAGTACCTATCACTAGCATGTGTGATGCAATGAACAATCCTATAATTGATGCACTTACAGCCCAAATCACGACCTTACAAAAACAAGTGGAGAGTATGCAAATGCAACAGAAAAAGATGCACACATCATATGACCTATGTCCATACCATTTTGACACAAGTCTATACATGCCACCATTCCCTCCTGGATACATGGCACCAAACTTCACTAAATACAAAGGCAAGACAAACCCCCTTGAACACATTCAAAAATTCACAACCAATTGCGTGGAAATTGCATATGAACATATTTACTTGATGAGACTCTTCCCTAAGAGTCTTGCAAGCCCCACACTTGAATGCTTTGTCACTTTACAAAAAGGAATAAAATCATAGGATGAACTTGCAGACAAATTTGTACGAAAACTATGCCTATAACATTAACACGGATGTCTCCATTACCAACCTATGCACACTTACACAAGAAGAATTTGGGGAGACTTTCATTCCATTCTTTCAAAGATGGATAAGTTTAGCAAGTTGTTGCCATATTGACATACCTAAGAAAGAAAAAGTTGACATGTTTGTTCAAAACCTCCAAGGCCCATTGAAATACGGCTTGCAAGTCCACTGTTGCACAACCTTCACAAACTTAGTCAAAAAGGGTGTCCAACTTGAGAAGGCCCTTATTGCTAAAGGCGAACTAAAATATGGCCCTAAGAACATGAACATAAACCCACCTACAAACACAAATAAATACTGGGTCAAGAATAAACACATTACTAATGATGGTGTTGTTGATACTAAGGCGGTAAACAAAATGGGTCTGGTACTCACTCTTAAAGGAGCTCAACCGCAAAACACACCAATGATTACTCTGAAACCTGCTACTAATTCCATTCAGAATAGTCACAACAATCAAAATATTCAAAACTAAGGGCAACCACGACAGACTAGGCAATTTCCAAAGAGACGCACATATACTCCCTTGGGTGAAACAATCAAAGACATCCTTAAAAAGCTCCTTCAAAATGATGTCATCACATTAGAAGACCGTAAGCCATATGACCCAAGACAGTTTAAGCCATCATGGTGGGATGACAACGCTTTCTGTGATTACCACCGTGCTAAAGGGCATAAAACCTCTTCTTGTCAACAACTAAGAAATCCGGTACAAGACCTCATTGAAAATTGCACAATTGAACTGGGTGGACAATAATTTGCATCAAATGCAAAACATACTATTCACAAAAACCCATTGTAGGACTATGGTTCGAATAATCCCTCTACGTCAGGTCCTAAGACCAATAATAATCATGCCAATTATACCTGCATAGCCTTTGACTATTCTGGTGGGCCCATCATTAATCACCTTCGAGTGATCGATGAATATGTCAATACAATTACTGTCAAGAGAGCACCTGAATGTAATGTCACTAGCCGTGGTGGCAAAGTCACCATAGCTAGTCCTCCTCCCCCTAAGCAACTGAAAATCATGGTACCTAGTCCATCCACCAAAGAGTCGCAACCTAAGGGACAGTTCAACCTCATTGACCAATTAGGAAGTACACCAAGTCAAATATCTATACTTGAGTTGTTACACATTTCTCTTGTGCACAAGGCCATACTTGAAAAAACTTTACAAGAGTCTTCAGTCCCTCATGGCATTGATGTCAACCAATTTGAAGCCATGGTGAGATACCTAACCACTCCCCATCACTTAACATTTTCAGACTAGGACTACTCGTCACCAAAATCCAAGCATAATGACGCCTTACACATTGAAGTATTTATCCATAAACATAAGGTCAGATGAGTTTTAGTAGATGGTGGGACAGGGCTGAACATATGCTCCCTAAAATTGGTTAAGGCTCTAGGCTTCTTTGATGCTTGCATAAATGCTACAAAGAGCATTGTTATAAAGGCGTATGATGATGAAGAATGTTCCTCTCGAGGTGTTATCACTCTTCCTATTAGAGTTAGGCCGGTCATCATGGATGCGACATGTCAAGTCCTAAATCTCAAACTACCCTATAATATCTTGCTTGGTCGACCTTGAATTCATGCTTTAAAAGTTGTTCCATCTACCCACCACCGACGCCTGAAGTTTCCTTTTGACAACACCAAAATCACCATACATGGAGACCCAGATCCTTTCCAGTATTGCACCAATCTAAGGGGTATTTAGGAACAACAAGTGCCCGTTAACTGAGAAGCTTCGACCTCCTCTTCTTCCAAATTCATTGACCCATCCACACTTGCCAAATCGTCCATGTCCACTCCTTCCACTTCCACCACACCATCTCCCGCCGTTTTGAAGGTTCATCCCAATGTCAAGATCTAGGGCCAAGGATGTGGAGAGTATAAATTGAACACGGCCTACTACATCACCAAAATACCTAAGTCTCCTAAGGCCTATGGTCGTCCCTATTTCAAAATGGAGCCTAAAGAAATCTTCAAAGTTCCTCCAATGCATATATTTATAAAATGGGGTGACATGAAGAAGGAAGAAATCGAAGACCTATCAACTTGGATTTACAGGGACCTAGAAGATCCATCCCCATTACCAGTCCAAATGTACAAGAAAGGCTATGATATAATGAAGACAAAAGGCTACGATGGAACTAGTGGCCTTGGCAAAAATAAAATTGAATGCGAGAACCTATAATGCCTTCCTAAAGACCAAAGTATCTTGGGTTAGGGTATGGGCTACCTGAGAATGATGATCAATGTGCCAATGTACTTTCGGGTGAAAGCGTGAATGCTTCAAAAAGTGTTGAGACTATTGAGGATTCCCTTACCGAAACCGACTCACATGAATGGGAATTTGGCTCCCAATGATCCCTAAGTGACTGTTGCCTTGATGAATTGTTCCTTGAACCAGGAGAACCTTCCTTTGAAGAAAGATTTTGGTAAATGTTTAAAATTGATCTAGCACAAAATAATGACAACCCTAAAATCCCAAGGAAAAGAGAAGACTGGGATAGGCTCTTTTTCCCAAGGAATAATGACAAGCCTGAATTATCTTCTAATCCCACTGGCCATAATCCTGACATACCTGTCCAGTCATCTAACATTAATGACCATCATTTGGATTCATATAAATCACCACATGACACTACCAACCCCAATGCTAGTCTATTTGTCCCTTATTTTGACAATGAGTACGAATCAAGTGAAGTAGAATATTGGATAGAATCCGACTGGGAGTTGGATGATGACAATTTTATCTTTAACCTCTACGAATATGTTTGCATGCTTTATGTGTCCTCCCCGCCATTCACCAATATTGGTGATGGTATCTCCTTAGTCCATCCACAACTAATTTATTGGGATCAACAAGGCCCGCCGGTTATGGACATATTTCAGAATGATGAGGCCATTGTAGAATTCACGGTACTTCGCAAGGGCATACCAAGTGGAGACTACAAGGCTAGATTTACCATAGAACTAGATTGTGCAACATACTTTGGGCAGATTGTGCCATCCTTTAGTCTCAAAATTAAAAATAAAAATAAAACAAAAAATGGCACGTCTTTAGGTGAAAATTGAAAGGCACCTTCTAACGATAAAAAAAAAGTAAAAATAAAGGATGTATCTGAGGGTGAAAACCTCTTCGAGGTGCCCAATGATGGAGGACTGAACTTTCTCCCCATGACTCAGGAAAAATCGATAATGCTCATAGAGGACACCATGGAAGTCAACATAGCTACAACAAAAGATCCCAAAATTGTCCTCTTTGCAACATCTATGACAGAGGAAGAGAAACTTGAATTTCATAAATTCTTTTCAGAGCGTAAGATTAAATTTGCATGGCCATATGTCGATATGGTTGAGTTGGATCCAGAACTAGTCTTGCACCATTTTCCATTACTTCCAGACACCAAGCCAGTAAAACAAAAATTGTGAAAGATGCACCCACAAATCACCTTGTTAGTCAAAGAAAAACTCAAGAAATTGCTAGATGTGGGGTTCATATGGTCAATAGACTATGCTGAATGGATTTTAAATCTTGTGCTAGTCACAAAGCCAAATAGTCAAATCTGCATCTGCACAGACTTTCGTGACTTGAACAAATCCTTCCCAAAGGATGACTTTCCATTACCAAACATAGACATCACAGTTGACCTTACAGTAGGATATGAGATGTTGTCCCTCATGGATGGTTTCTCAGGTTATAACCAGATTTAGATTGCCCCAAAAGATCAGCATAAAACGACATTCACATGTCCTTGGGGTACATACTGTTGGAACGTCATGCCTTTTGGTCTCAAGAATGTAGGCGCCACATATCGGAGAGCCATGACAACAATATTCCATGACAATATGCACAAGCTAATGGAGGATTATGTGGATGAAATTTTGGAAAAGTCTTTGACACATAAGGATCACCTCAATGTGCTAAACAAAATCTTCAAAATACTGGAAGAATATAAGGTCCATTTGAATCCTAAGAAATGTGTCTTTGGTGTGACATCAGGAAATTTTTTGGGATACATAGTTTCTCTTAGAGCCATTGAAGTGGATCATGCCAAAGTGAAAGCAATATTAGACATGCCTCCCCCAAAAGGGATAAGTGAGCTCAGGACATTACAAGGCAGATTGTAGTTTATTCGACGTTTCATTGCACAACTGGATGACAAGTGTCAACCATTTCAGTATCTCTTGCGCAAGGGTATCCCCTTTGTGTGGACTGATAGATGTTAAGAGGCCTTCCAACTGATAAAGAACTATCTTTTGTCACCTCCCGTCTTAATGCCACCCATCGAAGGAAAACCTTTGATTCTATACATCTCTGCAACAACTTCAGCACTGGGGGCATTACTGGCACAAAATGATCATGATGAGAAGGAAAGGGCCATATACTACATTAGTCAGACATTGATTGGATATGAGCTAAATTATACATCCATTGAACATTCCTGTCTGGCAATTGTCTTTGCCACCCAAAAGTTAAGACACTACATTTTGAATCACATGACACACTTAGTGGCAAAGATTGATCCCTTGAAATATCTCCTAAGTTGCGTAACATTAACAGGTCACTTGGCAAAATGGGTTATGATCTTGAGTGAATATGACATACAATATGTGGAACGAAAGGCTATAAAGGGACAAGTAATAGAAAATCAACTAGAAAACACACCTGTACAAGGTGATCACCCATTGGTAGCAGACTTTCCTGATGAGTCCATATTTCATGTAGAACCTAAATCACCTTGGAAACTTTACTTTGATGGGTCTGATACTAGTCATGGCTCGGGAGTAGGAATATTGTTTATCACACCACAAGTAGATTCCATTATGAAGTCATTTCACATTGCTTTTCCATGTACAAATAATATTGTAGAATATGAGGCACTTATCATAGGACTCAAAATGGCCATAAAATGGAAAATAAAAAATTTGCATGTCCTCAACGATTCTCAGTTGGTCATAAACCAGGTCAACGATGAGTATGACACCAAGGATGAGAAGTTAATGCCTTACAAACGAATGGTTGATAGTTTTTAGTCATACTTCCACATGCTTGCTTTTGAGCAGATTCCTAGGGCACAAAACAAGGCAGTAGATGCAATGACTACAATTGGATCTCTCTGAGACATTCCAAGCAACGTGCCTCAATTTGAGTTCTTACTGGAACAACTTTTGGTTCATGTATATGACATTTTAGAATCATAAATGGTTTGCGATCTTGTTGGTCCCAAATCAGCATGGTATCAAGACATTTATGACTATCTCTAGTCCCAGACCCTTCCCCCAAACCTATCCAACAACCAACTGAAATCCTTTATCCGCAAAGCCACCCAATACATCATCATTAGTGACACCCTATATCGTCGTAGCTTTGACAATACCCTTTTTTGATGTCTTGACACTGATGAAGCACAAAGAACCTTATGCGAGGTACATGAGGGTATATGTGGATCTCATTCGAGTGGTCCTACTTTAGCCAAGAAGATCACGAGACTTGGGTATTACTGGCCGACAATGGAAAAGGATGCACTTGAGTTTGTCAGAACATGTCGTCAATGTTAGATACATAGTGATTTGATTCATGCACCAGCATAGGAACTTTGACTGATTACTTCTCCTGGCCCTTTGCACAATGGGGACTTGACCTTGTGGGAAAAATCCATCCTACCTCCTCTAATGGCCACAAATTCATTATCACCACCACTAAGTACTTCACTAAGTGGATCAAAGCCATCTCCTCACATACATAACTGACAAGCAGATTTCCAAATTCATCCTCAACTACATCATCTGCCGGTATGGTGTCCCACAATCCATCATCACAGACAATGATCGTCCCTTTAAAAATAAGACATTTGTGAGTTGTCTGAGCGCTTCCACATCCAACATCATTTCTTCACGCCATACTACCCCCAAGGAAATGGTCAAGTTGAGGCATCCAATAAAACAATCATCAAAATTCTTAATAAGGCAGTCAATGACGCTGGCTGTGACTAACACATCCAACTTAACCCTGCTCTATGGGATTATCACACCAGCATCTGCACACCTACGAAAGCCACCCCATTCACCTTGGTCTTTGGAGCTGAAGCCATCTTATCCATCGAGGTTGAAATTCCATCTTTACGAGTCTCCTTAAAGGGTTTGATCAATGATGAAGAGTATAGACAATCACAAATGCATGAATTGGAAATGATAGAGGAACATAGACACAATGCCTTAAATCATTTACAGGCATATCAAAACCACCTTTGTCATAGTTACAACAAGAGAGTCATGGTCCAAAAGTTTGACATTGGCGACCTGGTCCTCATGCTAAATCCTAAGAATCAGACTGATAGAGAAAAACCTAGCAAGTTTAACGCCCAATTGGTTGGGTCCTTATATCATCACGACCTCATTTGGTTCTAGAGCATACCAGCTAGCTACTCTAGATGGTGAACAATTGACAGAGCCCATCAACAATCTGCATCTCTGAAAGTTCTACGCATAGCATTAGAGAGCTAAGCTAAAAACCATCAAAATATATAAAAAAATGAAAAATATAAAAATTTGTCACCCTAACGAAAACTTGACAAATAAGCATCTTGGTGACAGCAAAAAAAGAAGAAAAAAAAAATGACAAAAATAGTAAAGAGAAATAATTCATCCAATAGTGAAAACCTGGTAAATGGGTGCTTTGGATAAGTACCATGGTGAAAACCTGGAAAACAGGCACCATATGTACTCGGTCTTTGCTTCGCCATCTACTATCACTCTATTTATCTTAGTCCATAATAAATACCCACTTTTTTGACACTATCATGATACCCATCACAATAACCTCGTCATTTCTTTCCATGGCCAACAATGGTTGACATCAGGTCTTGCCATACCGTCCATCAGTCATCCCATGCACGACCCTTTCCATGTCCTTCAAATTTGGCTAGTTCTGGACCTGACTGGGGGCAACCCTTTATCATCCAACTACAGTGGGTATCGCACATGGTCTTTCCAATTGAAAAATGTCTTGAAAAAAACCTAAAAAAGACCTAAAATGTCCTAAAAAAGACCTAAAAATCATAAAATATCCTAAAAAAGGACCTAAAACTCAAAAAATGTGGTGAAAAAAAAGGACCTAAAAATTGACGTCTTGAAGAAATACAAAAAAATCAAAATATGACAAAAACACAAAAATAGAGTTGTATCTTGTCAAGTCAATCAATCTATGTCATTGTCGAACTATGTTGTCTTTGCGCATTTGCTACGTAGGCAAGGTTCATCTGTGAGCCCCTGAGACATTAGGTTAGTCCTTTTAGGTTTGTCAAAATAAAATCATGACTCAATCTTTGGTCATCAAGACAAAGTCATTGGTCGTGTCGAAATACGAGGTCTTTGAGTGTATGATGTAGGCAAGGCCATCAATCGATGAGCCCCCAAGGCCGCACTAGGTCAATCCATTAGGGTTCATGACACTACATTGACACACATGTTAATTGTCTTCAAGTCAAACAAATTATTCCAAAAACAACTCCTAAGACAAATCGACAAACTCCTGCAACAAATCATGACAATCATTTAATCAACATGTCAATTGCATTAGCATGTCAAAATAGGCATGTAGTCAATTCTGTCAACACAAGTCACTTATGTCAAAACAAGTCAAACTCAATCAACCTCAATCAAACTCAAAAAATAACAAGTCAACTTGTCAAAACTCTTGGTTATTCTTCATATGTGTCCTTATGAAGAGCAACCCCTGTCATTTATTTATGCCTTAGGATGTTTCCTTCCTAGGCATTGTCACTATCATCCAACATTTTGAGGGATCCTTATGACATTTGAGGATCGATCCTCTTGACATCGACATCATTCAATATGTGTCCTTCCTGAATTTGGAAACTTTGGCATTCGTCATCTCGACATTGTCAAACCTAAAACCTTGACATCCAAAACACTTGACATTCAAACACACTTGGAAAACATTATCTTAGCATTTTTTCCTTTGATCTTTCATCATTCTACTAGTTTCTCGAGGATGTCCTGACAACAAGATTTAGAGAAGCAATGATGTACCACGATGATTGGCTTGTATTGTCTTTTTTGAACACTCATGTTGCTAGTTCATTGAGGATGTCTTGGTAACAGGATTTAGAGGAGCAACGACATTTCGGGACTTGTCTTTATATGTTTGTGGTTAGTTGTGACAAAAAGATTGGGTCAATTTCACTCTTAGTATGAGTCATGATCATCCTTGTCTGCGACTGCTTGTCTCATGTGATGGTACGACCTTGCACACCAGTGGTCTATGCCACATCATGGTGTTTGTTGGCCATTACAGTAATCTGCCCAATGATGATTAAGAGCAACAATTATTAGTCCTATGGTAATATGTTGAAGGATTTGATCTTCGCACTAACGTTCGTCTCCTTTTGTCTTGTCATTTCACCTTGTCTGTGTCTTGATGATATCCTATGACATACAAAAATAATTGCATACATGACCATATAGAAATTGCATTAGTCCATTAAACACATTACATCATGCATCGAAAACTCATTAAGGCATATAGTCATTAAACATCCATTCAAATATTTCCATTTATATCATGAGCATATCATTTGCATTCATCGATTGACATTCACATAACATATCAGTGCATTTAACATTTCCATACATCATCCATATCATTAATACACATACATCACATGTCACATTATCCATACATATATAGTCCATAATCATAAACATGGCATTCCTTAGAATCAAGACATTGGGCATCCATATAGAACATCATCATCATAACATAATATCATCAAGACATATAAGCATAAAATAATCATCATAACTACATACATCACATGACATATAAAATGCATCACCATAATCATCATCATAAATGCATATATCATAGACATAAATCAACACATAAACATAAGGCATCATCAGATAACATAAAACATATAGGTCGCATCAAAACTGCATCATATATGTATAATCTCAAAAATCATGTCATAAGATAGAGTCATGAGATATCCCAAAAATAGAGCTCGCAGGCTCAATGATCAAAATATAAGTGTCATCACATAATGTCTAAAACATGATAACAAGATAACAATAACAATGTCTATGATGTACTATCCTCATCCCCTCAGGGAGAAGATCGTGGTGACCGATGCACGATAAGAGGAACTGATGACATCATGGACATGGCTGGTTGGGTCTGTGTGGCAGATGGATCTGTAATCGTAGGTTAACTGTGCTCTGACCTGTGACCTAAACTGGATGACCCATGGTTGTGGGTAGACATGTGCCTCAAAGAATGCCTATGGCTATGGTGGGATCTGTGACCTGATGTATGACCTAAAGAAGTAGCGCCACCCACACTGCTCTGACTATGGTTGTTGTGTGTACGGTTGCTACTCCCTGATCCAATCCCTAACCTATTTTGTGATCTTGACAACCTAGGCTCCCTCTAATTAGTTGGCATTTCTCTCTCATATAACATACGATATTGGCCTCTAGTAGCACTAACCCTAGCCAACTCTCTAGCCACATCACCAATTGGTCTATCACATAACTCTGCAAACCTGGTGCACCAGCTCTTTGTCTTCCATCGTTGAATCTCATCCTGATCCCTCTCGATCCATGCAACCTCCATCTCTGCATGTAGGGATCTAAAATTTACGGTGACCTCATCCAATCTCCTTTGCATGTCAGCTAGTCTATGGTCTACAATCACATCATGAGGCAATGGTGGTCCTTTGGGTATGTCATCATCTCCCTCCACCATCCTCTCCCTCAGCTATCGCTCTACCTCATCCATAACATCCTCACTATCAATATCTAGCTCCTCATCCTGAACTCCCTCCTCCCCTCCATTGAGATCCAGGGCCTCCTCTACTACATGCTCCTTGGCCTCCACCTCTGCCTCTTGTCTCACCTTAGCCTCTGGTTGTACCTCCTCCTATCTCACCTCCTCCTACTTGGGCCCCTCATCTCTCTCCTCCTCTGGCACCTCAGGAATGGTATCAAGTGGCACTCTCTCCACACGCTAACAGACCCTCCTACCTTGTCTCCCCCTCTCTTGCTCCTCCCTCCACCCCACCATCTCCTCCATCTCCTTTGTCATCTCCTCTACCTCCACCACCTCTCCCCTCGTCTCCTCGACCTCCATCTCTCCCACTTCCTCTGCCACTGGCTCTGCCTCCTCTACCACCTTGTCGCACCCGTGGTATAAATGATCGTCGATCAATTGGTGACGGCTTGTCGAGATTTGTCAATGGTATTGATTTGTGTACCTGCCACCAGGTATTGAACTCACCTGTGGTCCGAGGATCTGTCAAACCTCCTCTCCACGCCCACTACTATGTTGGTAGCCCATCAATCTGTTGCTCTAATAGAGGTACTAATATTACTGGCCCCTATATAGTCTCACGCAATGATCGGGCATACTATATCGTACCCACTAGTACATCTTGTTGCTCACCAAACTGTCATAGTACCTGTCAGGGTAGGTACATCTTAATGATCAACTGTGATTGAACTATGTGCCCAATGAGATACCTAAACTGCCTACAGAATGGAAAATGCTCGCCCTTGTCTGCCCACTGAACACAGTCCATGTACAGTCTCCAAACAAAAGCCATCAGTGTATCAATCTTGTGTTGCCAATAGCCTGTCTCTCCAACCCTCATCTACTGAAGAGCTCCTGCATACAAATAGACGTATGGCATCCCCTCTGCTAGTTGTGGCCTCTGAATAGGTGGACAAAAGATAGGGATATGCTCCCAAGCCTAGATTATAAGTAAGGTTGTGTCATAGCTGATGCTATGCACTCCTTTATAGGCTACCTCATGTAACTGGTGATAAAGCATACCAAGTAAACAAGGTCTTGATGCAAAAATTGTCCTGTCCCGTCGCATGTACACTAACACATCTCCCCAACCAATCGAGAACCCATGTCTGTGGCAGTTTGGTATCAAAACACCTGTAATCATTGTGCATAACATAACTTCCCATCAAAGATAATGCTTTGCCATGAACTCTCAACGAATCTCATAACCCTCGATGCTTAGCCCCGCACCATCCTCGGCCTTGAAAAACTCAGTGATAGTCTGATGTCCCTAGTGTGGATCATATACAACTTGCTCCCCTCAGATCAACAGGCGTAGAATCTAGTATACGTCCTTCAGCGTCACAGTGGCCTCTCATGTTGGCAAATGGAAAGAACATGTCTCTGAATGCCATCTCTCGGCCAGTGCTGTTAGCAGTCCCTTATTTTCTCAAACAATGGACATATAGGTGACATAATATAATTTGAGCCGCATTAGTCGTCTATGCTCTTTGTCCTGCGGTTGATCCTAGAAGGCATACGTGGAAGGCCTGAACTCGCGAGTATAGATTGGTGGTAATCATTTCTAAACATGCAAAAATGAGAGTTAGAACATCATTAAAACATCCTTATTACCATCTATCTAATTTAACATAAGCAGAAACTGGATCTAAAACTAGGTCAACTTTAGTCAACCCTAGTCAAAGTCAAATGCATCGCGTCAACGACATTTGCGACACGCTAGGTAAATTGCATTGCTTGGCCCTTTAATTGCATCATGATAGAGTGTTTGCATTGCACAAGCCCACAAATGTGTTATCCTTTAGCACATGTGTCACGTCTGCTTCCATATGCGTCATTGTCAAATCACTTGCGTCGCTTGGCCTTGCGTTTGCGTCGTGACATAGTGATTGTGTCTCTATACCTATCATTTGTGTCTCACTATGGAAAATGCGTCTTTCCAGTCCATAAATGCGTCATTACCTAATGGACCCCTAACGTTTGCGTCGCGATGCATCAAATGCGTCAAACACGATAGCGAATACGGCTTACGCGAACGCGATTGCATAGCAACGCATTCGTTACCCTAACTTCTAGCCATAAAAATGCACGTAAAATGATAAAACAACAAAGTGGGCAAGGTGTACTTATTGGTGGCTCTGCGCCCTCTGGCTGTCTAAAAGTCTAAACGATGTATCTGCGATGCTCGGTCTCTAGAATCACCATTTTTGCACGACGTCTCCTCTCTCTGAGCTCTCAAATATCAAAAGGAAAAAGTGAAAATGAAATGAATTTTTACCCCTTTTGAACCTATTTATAGGATAAAAGGTGGGATTTTTTGAAAAATTTATTATTGGAGGCTCTTTTGACCACCATTGACTAACCTGTTGGCTGCTTTAAACACCTTGAAATTTGAAACCGCTTGGACCATTGATCTTCTAGGCATCAAATTGACTTTTCAGAACACTTTCCAAATTTTTCTATCTCCGGGCCAAAATTTAATTTTTTTCCTGAGGGGGCATAAATACTTTGTACTTTCGTTGGGGTATATTTCTGGCTAAATTTTCTTTGTCACAATGCGACAAGCTACATTATGACAAAGAGGGGCAACATGTAGACACATAAAAATGACCGAGGCCTGCAAGCTCTATTTTCGCCACATTCCTCCTAGCATAATTAAAATATTTAATTATGTCATATTGTTCACTTTCAACTATTAATTAAATAATTTTTAATTATTTAATTAATTCATGTCTTTTATTCCTCTTGATTATTTAAATAAATGAATTTTATTTATTTATTTAAATGCGTCATTAATTCTCTAATGTCTTTGCATGATTAAACAAATTCTTAAATTTATTTAATTATCTTTGTCCATTATTTCCTCTTGATTATTTAAATAAATAAATTTTATTTATTTATTTAAATATGTCATTAATTTCTAATGTCTTCTCATAATTAAATAAATTCATTAGTTTATTTAATTATTATCCACCTTGGCATTTTCCCAATTTTAAATAAAATTATTTATTTAAATTGGTCCCACTTTCTAATTTTTCCTCTCTTAGTAAATAATTCAAATTAATTATTTACTATCACATGGTCCCACCTTTTGAATTAAATTAAATTTTTAATTCAAAATAACAATTTTCTTCCATAAATCAAGTAATTTCTAATATTATTTGATTTTCCAACTCTCTTTTTCTGTGCCATCCTTGTCTTCTTGTCACATGCAATCTTGTCCTTTGATTTGATCTTCTAGAAGGCAAATATTGTCCATTCATTTTAAATTCACCCTAATGTTTCCCTAACCCTAATTGTGGGTTGTCACATTGAATCTTGTCCATTGATCTTAGGGCATTTGACAATCTTCAATCTTGGCCATTCATCCAAAATTGCATTTTCTATAAAATGGAAATTTTGGTCTCATTTTGATATCTACATCTCATGTAATCTTGTCTTAGGCATACTTCATCTCTTGGAATTTTGACATCTTGGCATTTGCATTCTTTAGGCTTTCTTACTAGTTGCATAGTGTAGCATTTTAGATCAAATCCTTCAACATTTGCTTAGGGCATTGGCATAGTCATAGGTTTCTCATACAAAATCTAAGGGAAAACTACATATTACAACAAAGAGAGAAGGTGCAATGGAGGTCAATCATGGAGGTTGAAGACACTTGGTAATATCTTTGTTTTCGTGTTATTTCCTCCTTTATACTTCATTTCTTACTTTGGGTTTTGTTTATTTATGCACTAATATGCTAACTTGAATATTTCTCATAGTTACAGAATCGAGGAAAGCTATCTTAAGATTTTATCTAGTAACAATAAGGCCACTCCCAAAGTGTTGGAGTATAGTTTCAAAAAAGGTGCTAATAAATTCCAAATTGAAATCAATGAACAAACTCCTTACATGGTGGATGGGTATCCCAATGTTGGGGACAAGAAAATAGCGTCCATGGTGGGAGATCTTGTCTCTAAAATTAAAAGTAATCACCCTGGATTTTGCTATTTGATCCCCAACCATAGCTCCTCATCCACTCATCTTCAGGAATTTGGAGTTGAGGGTCAAGATAAGGATAATAACCAAAATATCAAAAATATAGAGCCTTTTGAATGCTCGACTCCTAAAAATGATTATGGAGGCATTTCCACTCAAGAGGAGAATAATAAATCTGCGACAAATACACCCTGAATAACCAAGGGTACTAAGGATAATAAACAAAATATGATAGATATTTCAGAACCCTTTGAAAATGTAGGATACACTGTTAATGAGAATATCACTAATAAGTGGCTTGTAAAAACTCCTAAGGAAAAATTTGGTCCTGGTAGACCCAGGAAATATGAGAAGTCCCTAGTTGTGGACAGGGGAGGATTTCAACTTGCAAAAACTAAGAGGAAAAAAAAGAAGTATTGTGTTACAAATTCCTATCTCTAAGAGGATAGAAGTGGAAGGAAATTACCAAAATGTTTTGATCACTTCAAGGGTGATCTAGAAGAAACTCCTATGAACATTGAAGATGAATCTTAATTACATTTCCTGGAACGTCAGGTGACTTGAGTCACCTGACATAAAATACATTGTTAGTCCTCTTAGTTTGGAGAAATAAAAGGATATTGTACTCCTCTAAGAGACAAAAGCCACTGGTTTCACACTGGATACCAATTTAAAGTTCATCTAAAATGGGTCTTCCCATTTCTCCACCTTGCACGATAAGGTAAGGGGTGGTGTTGTTATCCTTCTCTCCAATAAATTGGCTCAACATGTAATTAACCATGGTACATCCCTCTGTAATAAGGCAATCTGGATCACTCTTGAAAAAGGGGAGTACAAAATTGGCATATGCTTTGTTTATGCTTTGAATGATCACAAAGACAAAATGAGCCTATGGCAATGGTTAATGAACCTACCTGATGTCCTTTAGATAATAGGGGGACTTCAACATGGTGGAACATCTAGAAGACAAGTGGGTTGGCATTGACATGGGTTGGAAGGAGAGTGAAAATTTCTAATGGTAAAGGATGAAAGCCAAACTAAACTTGATTGACTTAATGGAAGGTGGCAAGAAGGATTGTAAAGGCGTTTGGTTTACATGGTGCAATTCCCAAAAAGGTGGAAAAATGATTTACTACAAATTGGATAGGATATATGCCAACAAATATTTCTTCAACTTTACTCCTAATAGTGATGGGGTCAAAGTCTATGTTTACCCCTACACCTTGTCAGATCACCACCCCATAAAGGTCACTCTAAACACCATCCAGGGTAGGCCAAAGGATTTTATTAGATCTTCCAACTTTATACTCAATACTTACCTTTTAAAAGATAACGATTGCCTATATGCCATCTCCACTCTCAGGGAAATTAACAAGTAGATGCTTAAAGACTTAAGTGCCATTGAAAGGTGGGAGAAAAATGTACTTAGCTAGATAAAACTCTTCCAGACTATAGGGAAGAAAGAGGCATTAGATAACAGGAAAGAAGAATTAGAATTACATGACAACTGCTTTTAGCAAAATATAAGATCCAACCTATCCCGAATGATAAGGCTCTATGCGAAGAACTTATCCTTGCCAAAAACAAGTTAAGGAAGATTTAGACTCATAAAATTCAAGGGCTTAAATTAAGGGCTAAGATCAATTGGCTAAGTTGTGGTGGTAATGGGTCTAAATTCTTCTTTAGGTACTTGAAGTAAAAAATATTTAGTTAGCAAATTAAGCAAATTTGCGAGGAAGGTAAGACCTTCACCTCGCAGGAAGACATTCTGCATCAATTCCATGATTATTTCAAAAATTTGTTCTCTTCTGAGAGTAGTGGTGAAAGTAGCCACAATGCAAGGAAGTTCATTAAAGATATTATTCCCCAAAAAATATCCAAGGAGGATGCATCAGGGTTAGTTGCAGTCTTAACTGAAAGGGGAAATTAAGAACACCATCCTCTTGATGAGTAATGATAAGTCCCTTGGGAGCGATGGAATACGTGTTGATTTTTATAAAACCTTCTCAGATTGGGTCAGCAAAGATCTATTGCAAGTTTATTAGGACGCATTGGATAAAGGGTCCTTGGGGAAAACTATAAATAAAGGAATTATTAAGCTTCTTCTAAAAGGTGGAGATAAGACTCTAATCAAGAACTAGAGTCCAATTACCCTAATGAATGTCTCCTAAAAGATTATTTCCAAGGTGATTTCCTTAAGAATTATTAATATTCTCCCAAAATTCATTAACAACACTCAGACCAAATTCATTAAGGGGAGATACTTATTATAAAATCTAATCACAAGTTGGGTCTATGGAATGGGCTAGGCACTCCAATCAGAATGTTGCCATGCTCCTACTCGATTTTGAAAAATCATATGATAGGGTTGAATGGGTCTTCCTAAGGACCACCCTAGAAGCCAAACCCCAATGAATTTTGCAAAATGGTTGACACCCTCTTAAAATATGTAGCACAGGTGGATGTGAATTGATCACTCTTAGAGGAGTTTGACCTAAAAAGATTTATTGGGAAGGTTTTCCATTGGCACCAACCGTATTTGTTATTGCCTCAGATTCCCTTCACTATTTCTTAAGAGAGAAAACTATGATACCTAAGTTTAAGGGTATAAGACTCCTAGAACAAAGTGAAGTTTTAAACATCTAGTTTTCTAATGATACAACCATCTTCTTGGAGCTTGAAGAAGACAACATGCGCTCATTGATAGAAAATTTAATAATGTTCTACCAAGCATCCGGTGTAAAAAATTCAATTGCCAAATCAATTCTCCTTGGATGGAAAGAATCCACACTTGAGTGGATCAGGAACTATGAGTTCCAATGGGGTGGCCCCAATAAGCAAGTTAGATATTTTGGGATCCCATTTGCTTTCAATCCTCATCTAAAGGAAATATGGCTATGGATTAGGGTAAAAATTGAAAAGAATATTGAAGGTTGGAATAAGCAGTACATATCACTGGCTAGAAGAATTCAAGTATGCCAAAAGTCCTCTCTTCTTATAGCATATACTTTGCTTCAGTATGATTCTTCAACATCTACCAGGTCAACGAAATTTAGAAGAGAATTAGGAATTTCCTTTGGTCGGATGGGAAAGGCAAAAAGAGAAAACACTCGGTTAAATGGGAATGGTTTTGCATTGATAAAATGAAAGGTGGTATTGGTTTCAAGGATCTAAGGATTCATGGTATTGCCCTTGAAGCAAAATGGATTGTAAAGGCCTTGGTTGGTAATGAACCTTAGAAGGTTCTAATAAGAAACAACATACAACTCTCCACCCCCAAAAAATCCAAGGCTTGGAAAATGCTACCTATTAGTGATATTCTCATTAGCAAACACCCTATGGTTCTATTCGACTCCCTAGTCTTTCAAAAGTTTGTGGAAATCTTGGGAGTTAGTTAAGCATAATGTGATGCTAAATAATGGTAAAATAACCTTATGCAACAATAAAAACTATCAAGCCTACAACTTCATATGGTGGAACCTAGAGCATAAGTCTAAGCCTTTTGCTCTATTGCAGGGGTGCTCTACTAAGAAGTGAGCCCAAAGGGGCATCCTTACCTTCAAAGATATTATTTCTAATGGCCAAATCAAAAGCTGGAGCAACTTGGATTTTGAGTTCAATTTTCTAGATTCAAGTTTGAGAACTTATAACACCCTTCAAGAGGCTTGTAAAGGGGCCAACTTCCACAATTGCATTGATAAGGAACTTGATTTATCCAAATACCTCATTTGGAAAGATGGATCATCCCTCACTAAAATAAAAGCTGAAATAATTTATAAAACACTAACTAATAATATTTTATCACTAATCATCTTAATAAGTGTTTGAATGTTTCCCTTTCTGATAATCAATGGCAACAAAATTTCAATGCTATATGGAATAATGTCAAAGAGCCCAAGAAGGCTTGCTTTAGATGGCTAATCACTTTGCATAAAGTTCCATTCAAAACGAATTATAATGATGTGGATATATGTAACTGTAGACATCTAAATTTGACCACTTACATTTGGTCAAATTTATCCTTTTTATCTAAATATCCTCTTATTTGCATTAATTTAGTAATATTACTATTATTTAATTAACACCCCTAAAGTCCTCTAAATCCCTAAGGTATCTAGTTAAATAATTAAATACCTTACCCTTTATCCCCATTTTCCTCAAAAAATTAAATAAATAAGACATTTATTTAATTCCTCACATGTCACATCCTCCATAATCCACTTCTAATATGGATTAGTTTAATTAATCCATGATTAAGATGTGCACACCTTTAATCAGGATTAATGTCACATCCTCCATATTTTTTCACTTGCCTCTAATTCTTCATTAATCTTTTTAATCACCTATTTGCACAACCTTAATCTAATCACATGCCATTTTTGGTATGTCCTCCAAGTCAACCTTTCATAAGTGCTTTCTTTAATAAACCTTGACCTCTTCCCCATGTGAATTAAAAATTCACATTTATTCATTCAATGCATTTTTCTTCCCCATGTAAGTTGTTGGGAAATTCTAAATTCTCTCACTTGTCACATCAGTCACATGGGACAAGGACCTCCTTTATGAGGACCTTGTCTTATCCCCAAGGTACTCCCCAATCACATGAATTTAAAATTCACTTTTATTCCCCCAACTTCTCTCATCCCCATGATGATAAGAGAGGACTTTCTAAAATTTCTCATGTGTCACCATCATCCTCATATGGGGACAATAACTTCCTTTATGAGGAAATCTCCCCTAATCCCAAGGTACTTGCAAGTACCTCCACCTCACATGTCCTCTTTCCACATCACATGTCCTTGTGACACCTCCTCTTCCACATGGCAGGATGTGAGGGCTTGTGAGTCCTCAACTCACCACAACCCTCCATCTTGTCCATGTTGGCTATATCTTAGCCATTGAATCCTCTAGAGACTTTTCCCTTAAAATGGAAGATTTTCTCTCATTTTCATTCATAAAACTCATATCACATTCAAGCATTCTACTCTCAAGCATTCAACTTCAAGCATTTTGCATTCAACCTCCATGGTTGCATTTTGAAGCTTCCATTGTCCCCATTTGCATTCATCTATCAAAACACCCACATATTTCATTGCATTCTACATCCAATTTACATCACTTTGCATAGCATTTTAGTCTATTTTCCATCAAGGAGCACACAACTCATCAACAATTAAAGGGCCAACCAAAAGGATCACTTGGACAAGGTATATATCTTGCTTTAATCTTTATTTTGTTCAAGTCAACTTAGGCTAATATTGAGGTGGTGTTGTGTTATTTCTCCTTTGCATCTTTTAGGTTTAGTAAATAACGTTGCATTACATTCTAGCACACCCGGTGGGACCCATAGATGGGTCTGTTTCTTTCATGTTTGTTGTTGTTTACATTTTTGTAGGTTCAGGTTACACAAAGGCGACTCCGCAACTGACGGGGGCGACCTTTCCCTCAATAGGGGCGACCTTGGCCTAACAGGGGTGACCTTGCCCTCAATAAGGGCAACCCTACCCTAAGACAGGTGACCATGCCCTAAGATAGGTGACCCTACCCTAGAACAGGTGACCTTTCCCTCAACAGAGGTGATTCTACCCCAGACAGAGGCATCTCTGAGCTGTTTCACGTTTGTCTGAGACTGGAGGTTAAACTTCTAACATATTTGTTGTAGGACGAGCAGGCCAAGAACATTAGTTAGCTTATTTATTTGTTGTTTTCATACTAGTTAGGCACATATATCTAATTAGGGGGAGTCAAAATAATTATTTGTCATGCTTGAAAGTGGGCTATTGACATATCCAATCCCCTTGCACCATTTGGTGATCTTGGGTGAAAAGAAATCGTAGCTCACTTAGTCCTTTGTGTTACCTAGGAGGCACTAGATCATTCAAGCTTTCCCCTTGCACTTCGTGTGAGCCTGGGGACTAGCCGAAGACGTTTAGTATCTTCTTTTAGTGGGACCTGCTTGTGGATTTCATCACCCCAAGGGACGATCCCAACCACGTGTACCGACAGGGTATATAAAGGGGGGAGAGCCAAAGTTGTATCCCAATCCAGTCACATCATTTTTGGCAAAGCGTCGAAGCTAGGGTGATACCTAGATAAGACGTGAAGAGTTGGTCCAAGTTTCCAGTACCTTATTGGGGCTTCCGACTCACTCCTGTGATGGGTTGGTGTTCACGGTTGTGCCTCATGTACCATGAATATATTGAGGACTCCCTAGCCCACCTTGTTCAGCCTAGTTAGAGGATTGTGTTGCTTGAATTGTCTTTTTTGTGAGAAAGCAGTGCATGTATTTTTAGTCGAGTCTGCCTTTGCCCTCTAATTGTTGTTTGCTATGTTTTTTGTACTTTTTCATAGCCATTTTTATCCAAGTTAAGTCTAGGTCAACTAAAAGGGGCGACCTTGCCCTCAACATGGGCGATTATGCCCCTAAGATAGGCGACCTTGACCTTTAGAGGGGCGATTCTGCCCTTTGTCTGAGTCATTTTGTCAGTCAAGTAGTCCAACACATTCACCTATTTCAACAAAAGGGGCGACCTTTCCCTTAACTTGGGTGACCTTGCTTTGTTTTGCCATTCCGAGCATCCGTTTCCCCATTCTGAGCATCCATTTCCCTATTTTGAACATCTGTTTGCTCATTCTGAGCATCCGTTTCCTTGTTCTGAACATCCGTTTACCCATTTCAAGCATCTGTTTCCCCATTCCAATAGTTTTTTTTCCCGTTCGGTTACCCTATTTGCTCGTTCCGAGCATCCGTTTACCCATTCCGAGCGTCCATTTTTGCCTTCCAATGGTCTGTTTTCCCATTCAGAAGGTTTGTTTGCCCGTTTTGATATTTTGTTTGACCCCTTTTCTGATTTAGACAAGTTTGTCACCCAATTGGGCGAACTTTCCCTTAACCTGGGTGACCTTTCCCTTGACTTGGGCGACTTTTCCCTTGAGTTGGGTGACCTTGCCCTTGAGTTGGGCGACCTTGCCCTTAACTTGGGAAACATTACCCTTGATTTGGAAAAAAATTCCCTTGATTTGGGTGACCTTTCCCTTGACTTGGGCGACCTTGCACTTGACTTGGCAACCTTACACCCTAGTTGGGCGACCCTTCCACCCAGATAAGCGAATTTTCCCGAAAGTAGACCTTCATCCGTCTTCTCATCATCGTCGTTTTCGTTCATCAACACTTTATGAAATTCATTGTTTCATCGACCAAATCACATAGGTGCATCTTAGAACATCATTAGAGTCAATAACCATCATCGGTTCATCAATCCCAATCACCTAGACTTCATTTTAGGGGTTTTGATTTTGATGCAGAAACTTCCAGAGGCCATAACTTTTGACTTAGGTGTCCATTTGGGCTGAAATTTTATGAGTGGTTGCGTTATGAGGTGGCATGTGGATTCCCAACCAACCCTTAGTCGGTGGCCCTCGTTTCAACACATTTTTCATGGCTTGAAACTTCCACCTTGACCCTTGAAATTGCAATTTAGTGTTTTTTTCTATTTTTTGAAAAATCATTTTCGTTAATAACTTGGAATGCATGTCTCAGATTCAGGATGTTAGTTGAAAATTTATCCTACCTTAGTTTCAGGAAGTTTTTGGCAAAAAACTAGACTCTCAAAGATATGCCTGTGCAGTTACCTAAAATGGCAAAATTTGACAATTTTTGAAAACTGCCAAATCTAAAAAAAATTGATTGTCAGCACCTTACGTCATCAAGTTAAACCCCTTAAATTGGTTTAGAATCAATCCTATCACATCCTCCAATCATCCTAATTTGAGCTTCAATCCAATCCTAACCTAAGGTTTAATCCAATCCCAATATGAGCTTGACCTAAATCCTGACCTGAGCTTCAGTCCATTTCCATCCAAGACCTTTTGATCCATCCTATTTATCCTTTCATCACCTTTTCTTCCCTTCTAATCGTCTGTTCCCATATCTTCAATATGTATCCATCTAATCCGACATCTTGAATCCTTATCCTTCACCAATGCAACCAAAAATAGTAGTCAAGGGGAATCCTAATTATGTTGACGACGATGACGAGAGTCTTGTTGATCAAGAAGTATATGACATAGATCCCCTTGATGCTATCATTTCTAGTAAGCTTTCCCCAATTGTTGTTCAAAATTCAATCACTCATCCAAGCTATCCCATCACATCTTCACCCACACCTACTAGCAATCCTTATGCTACCTTTGACAAGGAATATCCATTATCTTCCTCGTTCACATATTCATCATATCCTTCATCTACATCTTTCTTTTATCCAACACCTACATTCTCTTATCCCAATCTACTGTCCCAATCTTCCCATCCTAATCTACCATCCCAATACTCCTATTACAATCCCCCATCCATGTCCTCCTTACCAGTCTACCCATCCTAATCCTACATTCACACCTTCTTATCTTAATCCTACATCCCCATTAACCTATCCTAATCCAACATCCATGTCTTCCTATCCTAATACACCATCTATGTCAACCTATCCTAATCAAATATCCCAGTCTTCCCATCCTAATTCATTCTCCCGATACCTTTATTACTATAAACATCCAAATTTTACCACTTCCATATGGTCAAAATCATCTACTCTATTAATCTATTTCATCAATATTAATTAAATGATTTATTCAATTAATATTTCATCTTTCTACCTAAAGTATTTAATTTTCCAATTAAATAATTTACCTTACACTTTTTCTTCTCTAAATTAAATAAACATGTCAATTTATTTAATTTAGTCATTTGACCTTTTTAAATCAATTTTTAAATTCTTCCTTTTTCTCTCTCCTTGTCACATCCTCTATAATCCTCTTCTAATCTAGATTAATTTAATTAATTCATGATTAGGATGTGCACACCCTTAATCAGGGATTAATGTCACATCCTCCAACTTTTCCCACTTGCTTCTAATCCCTTATTAATTTTCTTAACCATGTATTTGCACAACCTTAATCTAATCAACTTACCACATTTAGCATACCTTTTTGGTCAACCTTTACATGTTCCATATTTAGCATTGACCCTTTTTCCCATGTGAATTTTTAATTCACATTTATTCACCCAAGACTCCTCTCTTCCCCATGTGAATTTTGAATTCACATTTATCCTTCCAAGGCTCTCCTTATCCCCATGCAAGTTCTAGAACCTTTTGACTTGTCACATCACTCGCATGTGTCTGAGTCTTCTAGAACCTTTGACTTGTCACATCACTCACATGTGTCAAAATACCACCTTTTTGGGAACCTTGTCTCATCCATTATATTCTTCCAATTATGTGAATTTTTAATTCACATTTATTTTCCCAACTACTTTCCTATTCCCCATGGAGATTTTTGAGGAATTCTAAAATTCCTCAAGTGTCACTTTCATTCTCACTTGGGGACAAGAAGTTCCTTTTTGAGGAAATGTTCTCATCTCCCAAGGCACTTTCAAAATGCTTGTCTTTCCTCCACATCATTTGTCCTTATTCCACCTCACTTACACCTCATCACATCCTTGGCCACTTCACCCTCCACTTGTCAAGATGTGAGGGCTTGTGAGTCCTCAACTCACCATAACCCTTCATCTTGGCCATGGTGGCACAATATTGACTGTTGAATTCTCTAGAGAATTCAAATTCTTCTATAAATACCCCCTTTTCTAATGAATTTGCATAATTTAGTCATTTTGCACCCTTATGCTACCAAATTATCAAGCCATTTTATAGCACTATTCCTTGCATTAGCATCCAAGTTCAAGTGCATTTTCCATTATAGCTTCATCAAGTCTTCATTATCTTGCATCCACCCTTCATTTCACAGTCATCCAAGGAGCACACAAATCAACCACATCAAGGGCCAACCAAGGGGATCGACACACAAAAGGTATAATCACTAGTTTTGGTATCTTTCTTTTGTGTTTTCTTCCTTGGGCTAATCATTTGAGGTGATCTTGTGTTTTGCTTTGCATTCTAGTTTAGTTAGTTTGAATACTTAGATTAGGATAAAAACACAAAGCATCACAATTACAATCCACCACCCACATCCTCTTGTCCTAATACACTGCCCATATCCTCTTGTCCTAATACACTGCCCATATCTCTTGTCCTAATCCACCGTCCATGTCCTCCTATCCTAATTCACCATCCCAATATTCCCATCTTAATCCACCTTCCCAATATTCTTATCTTAATTCCTCATCTACTTCCTCCAACATCAATCCACCATCCACGTCGTCCTATTCTAGTATGCTATCACAATATCCTTACCTTAACCCTCCATCTAATCTCGATCCCCCCTCCAATCCTAATCCTCTATATACTTATTCCTCTATCCAACCCCGTCCCTCAATCTAATCCTAGTCCACCAATCCCTAATCATTCATCTATTCCCACCACCCCAGCTAAGCCTAGAATATGCACGATTCTCACTCTAGAGGTCCTCCAAGGACTCATGACTAAGAAGACATCCCCAACTCCACATCTTGAAATCATGGAACCATGCTGCCCCACTCCTCCATGTGTGGTCACCAATGATGAGACCCTTCTCCATCCCACACCTATCATTACTGTTACCACCCCTAGCACCACCCAAACCGTTGAAATCATCAAACCCACTGAATCCATTGAACCCTCATCTCCTACTCCAAGAGCCGCTGAGTCCATCAAAGACACCCAAATCCAATCCACTTCTCCCACTCCTAGTATCATCGAAATCCATTCCCATGAACTTCATGAATCCCCCATCCTTCCATCTCCCCTACTTGAGGAGTCTCTTCAACACTCCTTCATCATGCCACTCACACACGATGAGTCATGCCAAGAGCTTGATCCAGAGCATACCAACATATCCTCTTCTCTCGATCAAGATCCTGCCACCTCCTCTAGTCCACCTCAAGATCACAATCCCCCGTCCATTCCATCCCATGATCCCCTTTACACTCAAGATCCAATCGTTCCATCACCTACTACTACAAATCTGGATCCTATCATATCACCTAATCCCTCTCCTGATCCCTTATCACTCACTCCTCTCGATCAAGATGCTGCTACCCCATCATCTCCATCTCATGACCCTCCATTGTCGCATAACCCTACTATCCCCACACCATTTTTATATTCCCTCGATACTCTCACATTCATCCATGGTGGTTTCCTTGCAGAAGAAGAACAAAGCATTTATACCACCCATCCTCCACCTAATAATGTACTCGCATCATTCTTCCAAAATAACAAGTATCCTACCATAAATCGAATGCTCAAGAGCATGAACTATCAAGGAAAAGGTTTAGGCCTTCATGAGCAAGGTATTCTGGAGCCCGTCCATGTCAAAGAAAAATCTGCGTACACAAGGTCTTGGATATATCTCTCAAGACTCGCAATCCAAAAAATTTGGTACAACCTCTATACGTCCTCAACGAGCCTCCTCCAAAAGCATAATAGGCTCTTCCTGACACTCCACAAAACCACTCGCCGCCATCCCCCCTCGATCGTATCACCTCAAAACAACCATCCATATTTCCGCCTTCTCTTTTGAATCCATTTTGGGTCCTTATGTCCCTCCATCCACCATCACACATCCTCCAGCCACTAAGTCCATTTTGGGCCCTTATATCCCACAATCACCTTCTCCATCTCATCTTATTCATCCTTTTATCCACCAATCACCTATCCATGTCACCCATCATGAACATCCCACTCTCATATTCCCTAATCAGGATCAACAAAGGAATGTACCTACACATCCTCTGTCCACATATCATCCCCAAAATCCAACCTCCATCACTCCATTTATATTTCCTTCATATCATCCATCTCCTCACACCCATCCCATTGCTATTAAAAGCACTTTGGATACCAAAGTAAAAATGCATAAATCTAAACATCCACATGAATCTAAAGCTCCTCATGTCCCCTTAAAAAGACATGTTGAAGAAAAGAAGAATCAACTCCAAAATCCAAATCAAACCCATAGGCCACGAAGGCCCACCAAAGCAAAGATCAAAACCATGTGGATCCCAAAGAAAAAATATGCAATGTCTTCAAATGAAAAATCTGTAACAACATCCAAAGTTGCTAATCCAAAAGCTAATCATACGCACCCTCCATCTCCAAAATCTGTTTTGGGTCCTTATGTCCCAAAATTCACTATCCCATCTCCTCCATTATCCCACATTCTCCATCCATTAATCCTCCTATCCTTTCACATACACCACCATATGTGTGAATGTTGGTCCTGAAAACATTACCCCATCACACATCCTCCCCCTCATTCCATCCATACACTTTCCAACATCCCATCCATTACCCCACATATCTCCCCCATCAAATCCCTTTAATCCATTCTCTTGCATAATCCATTTATCCTAATAAGGTTGTACCAACATCCAATAGTCACTTCACACATGGTCTCTTAATACCTTGTATGGAACTTGATGCTTGAGTCCTTTATCCATCTCCTTATCACGTCTTCTAAATCCACTTATTCACATCCATATCCTTATCCATCTCCAATTGCATATTATCCAAAAATCAAAAAAATCAAAAAAAATTTCACAAAATCCAAAAAACCAAAAAGATTCACAAAATTGAAAAAATCGAAAAAAGTCAAAAAATCGAAAAAAGTAAAAAAATCAGAAAAAACCAAAATATCCAAAAAAGTCAAAAAAGTAAAAATCCAAAAAATCCAAAAAAGTAAAGAGAAATAATTCGTCCAATGGTGAAAATTTGGAAAACAATCGCCTTGCATAAGTACCGTGATGAAAACCTGGCAAATAGGCATCATGTGTAACTCCCCCATCTAGCTTACTTCCACACTTGGGGGCAACTGCGTCCCCTTCATCCATCTCCTCCATCCCACTTGTTTTGCGCATCCTGCTTATCATATCCCATTTATCCCAACCCCTCCATCTTCTTGGTGATCTTGATATAGATAGGAGCAAACATATATACATGCTTTGGAAACCTCTTGGAATTAATTCCCCTCATCCATACACTATCCTATTCCTTATCCGCATCCATCTACCTTCTTTTTCCACCTGTCATGCTACCATCAGCCTCCCTTCTTTATCCAGGCATCCCATGTACATCCATTTCCCTCCCTCATCCACCCATCATATCCTCCATTTATCCCCTTTATCTTCCCATCCACTCGTCTTCCATCCCTCTTGCCTCATCACACATGACATATCTAGAGTGGGGGCATCTACCACCTTTGTGACATAGTCCTTGGAGACATCCTTCATCTGTCATATCATCCCCTCCATCTCCCTCTACTTATCTTCCTATCCATCCAAACAATCCCTTCCATCTCCCCATCATTATCTTTCTAATCATCCAAACAACCCCTTCCATCTCCCCATCTTTATCCCTCTATCCATCCATCATAATAATCCCTTCCATCTTCTAAATCCTTACCTTTCCATCTCTCCATCCAGTAACCTTTTCCTCATCCAAATCCTTATCCTTCTATCCATACATTGTGGCAATCCCTTTCATCTCCCCATCCTTATCTTCCTATCCATCCAAACAATCCCTTCCATTTTCCCATCCTTACCTCTCTTCCATCTTACCATCCTAGTCTTCCCATCCATCATGTCATCCCCTCCATCTTCCAAATCCTTATCCCTCTATCCATCCATTACACCATCCCTTCCATATCCCCATCCTTATCTTCCTACCCATCCACACCATCCATCACAACATGCTTTTCATCTCCCCATCCTTTTCCAAACAATCCCTTCCATCCCCCATCCTTATCTCCCTATCAATTCATCTCTATCCTCATCCCATCTCATAATACCTTGTCATTGGTATCTAGCTATAGGCTCACCCCTCACACAATCTAATGCCCTCTTTCTCATCATTATCACTCCCACTTCTTTTGCACATCTTTCCAATCTCCTATCACTTCTCATCACTCATCTCCCCATCGTATCATCCTCCCAATTCATTTTTGATGATTTGGATAACTATCCCATTCCTGAGCTACACATGATCACCACTATCCTATCCAACAAGTCTATCTTATCTCATCGTATCGGTCTCGTCATTTTATCCTCTTATCATGGTCATCTCATCACCCTTTACCCATGGTCGGTCGTCGGTCTTTTGTCGAACTACATTGCCCTTGCACTTTCACGTAGGCAAGGTCGATATTTTGATCCACCCTAGGGATTTTGTCCATCCTGTCTTGGTCATCCATCGAGGTTTCCATTGTCTTCTTTCTGCTTTCATCCATGGTCATTCATCAATCTTTTATCGAACTACGAGGGCTCTACGCTTTCACATAGGCAAGGCTGATCTTTGATACCCCCAAGCCCCTAGGTCTTTAGGGTGTGTCAATTTTGTGTCTCGTGTCTTGTCTCTCTTGTGTCATGTCATCAAGCATGCCCATATCTAGCTGGTTCTTAACAAATGAGATCCACCAGTATCATTAGATCCAATCGGTTTTGAATAGCCTACGTCATATCAATATTTTAGTTTAGTATCCATCTTTGGTCTCAACAGGATGTATCCTTCCTAATAGACCTCATCAATCCCATCCATCCTCTTGATCCTATGGCAAAGGACGTTTGAAATTGATTGCGATCTTTTGGTGCTTTTGAATTTTGTTTATCATTTGAGCTCCTTATTATAACTTGTCAAGATCGCCATGATCCATCATATTATGGTGTGTTTTGATCAATTAACATAGGGGCATATCGTGATCTTTTTGCTTTGTTGTTATCTGCTTGGTTGTCCCACGTAGTACCCACCAAGATCCTTGTAGTCTTGTGTTATGTTGGGGCATCCTTTTGTGTTTGTGGTTATCCCAATGCTTGGCCCAACCACGGTCTTCGCAACTTTGGGGTGTTGGGATAGCCTTCTTGTCTACTGTGTTTGTTTTATGCATTAGACCCGTATCTAGTTGGTTCTTAACAAATGAGATCCACCAGTATCATTAGATCCAATCGGTTTTGAATATCCTGCGTCATATTGATCTTTTAGTTTAGTATCCATCTTTGGTCTCAACAGGATGTATCCTTCCTAACAATCCTCATCAATCCCATCCATCCTCTTGATCCAATGGCAAAGGACGTTTGAAATTGATTGCGATCTTTTGGTGCTTTTGGATTTTGTTTTATCATTTGAGCTCCTTATTATAACTTGTCAAGATTGCCATGATCTATCATATTATGGTGTGTTTTGATTGGTTAACATAGGGGCATATCTTGATATTTTTGCTTTTTTGATGTCTGCTTGGTTGTCCCACGTAGTACCCCCCCAAGATCCTTGCGGTCTTGTGTTACGCTGGGGCATCTTTTTGTGTTTTTGGTTATCCCAATGCCTGGCCCAACCACGATCTTTGCGACTTTGGGGTGTTGGGATAGCCTTCTTGTCTGTTGTGTTTGTTTTATGCATTAAACCCCTATCTAGTTGGTTCTTAACAAACGAGATCCACCAGTATCATCAGATCCAATCAGTTTTGAATATCATGCGTCATATCGATCTTTTAGTTTAGTATCCATCTTTGGTCTCAACAAGATGTATCCTTCATAATATACCTCATCAATCCCATCCATCCTCTCGATCCTGTGGCAAAGGATGTTTAAAATTGATTGTGATCTTTTGGTGTTTGTCAGAACCCTGATGGTTCTCCAAACTGAAACCCTAATTGTTTTGTTTGGTTTTTTTGCAAATTTTGGTTTTTTTTGTGATTTTGAGGTTTTTTTGACAAAATATGAAAGCTGCGATTTCCTTAATAAATTGCTAATAAATTTAAAATAGAAGCTAAGGCAATAAAAATGCTTGGAAAGTGACCAGTACATGTAGGCGCACAAATTTATTTATTCTCCAAAGCATATACAATGTAACAATTGATCAAATGAATGAATTTCTGATTTAATTTCTAAAACCTGGTTTTCTTCTTATAGGCGCCAGCAGAAATAATGGAATGGTGCGGCTGAAAGAACCAATGATTCTCTGGACTCTGAAAACGTTGCCAAGACTCCAGATATCCCAAGCGCTATGGAAACCCTCTGCCAATACTGGATAATGAATGTGTTTCTTCCTGAGTGAGAGGTACAGCTCTTGAAGGTACAGAAATGTACGGCCCTGCTGTAGCGGCCAATAAGAATATAGTACGGCCAAAAATAAAGAGGATCTTCTAGTTCACAAAACGATGCAACTCCTCAGCAACCTAAGGCGACCAAGCCCCAAACACCTGTAGATAAATAATGTATGCTTTTCTCTGGAGAGGAGGTAGTACGGCCTGGAAAGTACATAAAGGTACGGCCTACTGCAGCAATAAAGAAAAGTACGACCTCCTTGGAATTTGTGCCAGAACACTGTGAATTAATCTCTGCTCAAGTCGCCTATGTCTGCAGATGATTTCCTCTGCTTCCCACTGAATAAATGTCTCGTTAAACTCAAACTGTGATCTCTGAATGAAATCACCAAGTGCCAGCTTCAACTGATATTTCACAGCCTCAGTCTGCCTAATCTCTGAAGAGTTTTCGTTCTCCAGAAACGTTCGTCTGCCAGAAACCCTAGGGTTTGCAAACTCCAATGCTCAGAGCAAAAATCAAGACAAAATTGAATAATAACATGATAGTTCGATTTTGCCTGTGAAAGGAATATATTGCTCCTTGAGAAAATTCGACCTATTCTCCTTTTTTAATAAATCATTTAAATTAATGATTTAATTTGCACTTTTGACTTAGGAAAAATAAATAATCATTGGCGTCCCCTTTTTAATGAATATAAATACTCATTAAGTCACCTTTAAATAATATATTATAAAGTACGATTAAATACTTTATAATTAAGCCAAATAATTAAATATTTTAATATTTCAATAAAGTGACTTTATTATAAAGTCAAATTATTAAATATTTAATAACTCATTAATTACTCCTTATTTCTCCGTCAAATCAATCAACTACTGAACTGGGTCGAATCTGAGCTGAATAACTGCACCAGGTGCCCAGCCCGAAATAGCAGCTTCCGCCTGACCTAACTTTCTAAAAATAGAAAGTTCTCTGAAAAAGCTCTCTGGAAGATTCTGCGAAGGCCCAACCTGACACCCTGCAAACTGGAGCTATCAAACACTGGATAACGCCTCCGATGATCCTCTGCACCCCCGTCACCTACGAGGATCGAAATTATAGGCTAACTCCTCGACAAGCAGTGTCAGCTAAAACGGGGACATGACAGTCCGCCCTCCCTGAAATTGCTTGTCCTCAAGCAATCTCTGCAAATACAGCTGCACTGCACCACCTGGATCCCATGGAAAGTACCGGACAATGTTCCTGCTGGCCACAACGAACTCCTGTAACTCCCTCAACTGATCAGCAAGAATAGGAGACCATTCCCTATTAACCTCAGTGCGGTCCGGCATAGGATCAAGAAACTCAGTAGGAGGCAAGTCAAACGACAAGCAACACTTACCCCCTAACACTGCACAAGATATACTATCATCCATCATATCAAGCACGTGCATACCACTACTGTGCACCTGAAACAAATCGTGTACATGTGGATTAATCATGAAGCTATATGCACTCTGTACCATATACACACTGTGATACTCCTCCGTGAGCTGAGTCTGAAACCCTAGTGCACTAGTAGGATTCCACACGCTATCATCACTCTGCTCAAGACCAGGATCAGGTGGGTTACCCACATCAAACTCAAAGAGTGGATTGTCGTATGAAGATATAACATCTGTCTCAAACAATGGATTGGTCACAAACGGAACCAAACCACTGGGCTGATCCCAAACAACCGCCTCAGAACCCCCGGGGTACTGAGCATAACCATGCCTGGTCTGCACAAAATCCTCCTCTACCTTCTCGCTCTTCCCACTAACGAGAGAGATAGAACGAAGGCTGCCATCTGTAATACCCCTCAACACATATTTCTTGCCTTGTACCTCGAATCTCATCTCCATTTTAGGCAAGTTGAGGGTAAACACACTGATGTCCTGTAACCATCTCATACCCAGCACAAAATCCATCCCACCCAAGTTGACTACATAAAAGTCTGCCTGCAACTCATAATCAGTCAGCATGAGAGTGAGATTACAAATCCGTCGAGTGCAAGTGAGTGTATATCCATCTGCCACCCGAACTCTGAATCCAGCGAAATCCTCTGTCTGGAGTCTACATCTGCTGACGAAGCCCTCATCAATGAAATTGTGTGTGGCTCCAGTGTCGAGCATAGCAATACATCGCTGTCCTTCCACTAATCCCCTGAACTTGAATGAATCATCCCTTACACTCGCAGATAATACCAACGGGGATAAGTTGGCATCGGGCCCAAACTCCTTAGAGGCATTCCCGGCCTCTGCATGTTCTGAAACAACTTGCTGGTCTGAATCATCAGACTCGTCATCATCATAGTAAACCCACATGGCACGGTTGGCTCTGCCCTTCAGTCTCAAAGGACAATCGTGCTCCTTGCTGTAGGGTGCTTTGCACCAATAACAAAGTTGTTTCTTCCGGCATTCCTCTCGAGTTGCATCATCAATTCTTGCAACTGGTTTCCTTTTAGGCTCTGCAACTGGTGTATGACTCTCCTCAATAGGCAAGTTATTTGTTTTAGGCAGAAATTGTTTCTTCGGAGCAACAAGCTCCATACTCCTTACCTTCCGCATCGCCTCCTGAAGTCAAAGCATGAGTCAAAGCTGGGAGATAGAATGATTGAATTGCACACATGAGGAGAGTGTGTGAATGAGGAATCTAACTATTTTGGAGAAACATGTGCCATTTTGGAGGTTTTTTTATCACACCTTCAGTGTGATCTTGGACTTGGCTTGACTTTTCACCATTTTGGAGGCCTTTTGGAGTGAATTTAGAAGGTTATTTTTTGGCCTCATTGCTACATCCGACCAAAACCTTCTAGATGGACATGTGTGAGGGGATTTGGTGGGTTTTTTTTACTTAAGTAGCTTGTTTTTTCATTTTGGAGTTAGTTCTTTCTTTCCAGCAGTAGGATAGCTTTGTTTCTTGGAGCTATTTTTCATGGAGCAGTATTGTAAGCCATATGGACTTGTAATACAGTAAGCACTTTGAATCAATAGAATAGAGAATTTTATCTTCTCTCTTCATGTTTCATGGTATGCCATTAATGATTGATCAATTTGTCTTGTGAAAATTCATCTTTCCTTGCAAATTTGTCTCATGTTCATGCATCTATTTAGTAGAAAATGTATGTTAATAGGTTATAAGCTATGTTGTTTAGTAGTGTTATTAGTTGTGAAACCTTTGTTTTCCTTCTAAAAGTATTGTTTATAGACCTCCTTATAAATTACTTATGTAAACTACATTGGAAAGTGAGTTGTGTAAATCAAATTTTATGATATTGATTTGAATGTGATAGATTGTCATCAGTTCCAGGTTGTTTTGGTGCATCACCTTAGTTATTTTCAGTATTAGGTTCATTTTCATGCAAATGCTTACCCTTTACCTTAGAAATTAGTAGTTAGGTGGCATAAAAAGGGGAATCCATCCCCTTAGCACTGGAGATTTGCTTTCGAATAGGATACCCACAACCTAAAAGCAGTCCCATGTTACATCCAAATCTGCTAAGTTCATTCAAAGCTTGGCATTTAGGGTGCAAATTTGGATCCCTAACACTTAGAATTAGCTTAGATTAGCTTAGCAATTGCATATTTAGATCATTTTTAGCATAAAATCATGTTAATTTTGTTTGCATCATGTTTAATTTAGCATAAATCATGTTTTCATTAATTTATCACAATGGTTTCATTGATTCTCTTCAATAGAATCGATTGAAACATGCTCACTAATCACAGGATTGGGAAAGGGTCGTTGTTCCACATCAACATGACACCAATTCCAAAACAGGATAAGTTTCAAATGGGTTAGAGTAGGAATTTAACTATTTTTGTAGTTTGTAATTTTCAATTTCAATAAATGCTTAGTTTAACTTTCAATTTGAATGATCTTGTTTGAGATTGAGGTTTATTGGCTAAATTATGCTTTGATTCATCATGGATCAAGTGTAATCAACCCACATTGATAATCTTCAGTCACATTCTGGCACTAGGAGGGCAAACTGATAATTAAACCAGTTTCTATCTCGAATTTTGTTTGTTTTCCTTTTTGCATGATACAGTGATGCCCAAATCAAATACAAGTGTGTCACCATATAGCAATGCTATATCCATCTGAAACCATGACATTAAATGCATTGATGCTGATTTAAAAAATGGTACTTAATTAATATAGAGGTAGCAAAGGTTTTAAATGATGATGCCCCAAATTCACCAAAGCGACGCCCGACCAAATTGTGACGTTATCATGATCTCTTTTTTTGTGGCAGAGCGATGCCCAAATTCACAAGAATGACACCCAGATGACAAATTGAGACACTATCACGTGCAGTGACGCCCAACTCTAGTAAGCAATTTTATGATCATTTTTTTGACATGTGATTTAATTTTCTCGATTCGTCAGGTCACTAATGCACTTCTAACATTGTTCTAGTTGTTAGAATAACAGGGTTTTGTAGGTTGGACGACATGGAGCTAAAGTAAAGAAAGCATTCTTGTCTTGAAATTCTATGATTGTAACAAGCGTTTGACACTTTTGGGGAAATTATAACCCAAATTTTTATGCTTTCTACTTTCTACTCTAGGACCTCACTAAATTTCAGTTGTGTTTAAAATGAATGCTCAAACAGGACTAAAATTGAACCCTCGTCTCATCATTGTCTTTTGGGTTTAAAATTGAACAAGGCAACTTCATATTTTGTTTGGTGCATAAAGTCATCTTAGCTTAGGGGTTAAAATTTACAATTGTTTGCTATGTTTTGTGATTTACAATTTTTATATTGAATGTGCATGTAATTCTCTCATTCCATTTGGTGACCTTGAGAAATAGAAACATTCCTTAACACTTTGTATAATCACCTATATCTTTCAATTTGGATTAAAATTGAACCCCTTGCGAGTGTGAGAAAAAGGCATGCGTGGGTTCTCTCTTTGTTCATACAAATGGAGATGATTGAACTATGGATGTACTTCCTTGCTATTGTTTATCCTTAGAGGGCCTACCTCCCCGCTTCGAAAGGAGGGAACAACCCAACCGGTAATGAGCTAAAGCCAAGCTCTTCAAAACTGCTATATAAATGTGTGGTTGCAATGAAAATTGTGATCAATGGGATGTGGTACATGATAGCTCTCCCCCAGTATCTTTATCATGCGTAAAGCCCTTGTTCTAAGGGTTGGGAGACCTCTTGATGGATTTTATCATAGTATCCCCTAAACTAGAAGCCCTTACTATGAACCAATGTTTAGAATCCAAAATCCTTAATACTTGGTGCAAGAATGGTCATTCTGAAGCCACACCACATTTGTACTATTCATTGTTGAAACAAAAAAATCCTTTTGATATCCATATTTTAAGGATTTTGAGATTTGATGGTCCCGAGAAGTGTGTGTCATGGAGGGGAGCTAGTGTCGCCAAATCTCTAACTGTTCGCAATGTATTAGTGTTTGGAGAAATCCGAGTGGGGACTCAACAAGTATAGCCATTTCAAACCTAGGGTTGTAAATAATTGTGAGTTAGTTTAATACATTCCTTGGTTCCAAAATGATACCAAAAACAAACATTCACTATCTTCCTCAAAAATTTAAACACTTTGGCTTAAATATGGATACCTCTTAAAAAATCCTTGATATTACTACTTGTCCTAAGGATTCTATCCTTAGATATTTCTAAATATATTGAATTATATCTCAATCCATATTTTCCAAAGACAACATAGGCAATTGCGGCTTCAACCTCATATTCTCACAAAATGGACATTGTGAAAGTTATGATGTTTTGGACATAAAACATTTAGTTTGGAAACTTAATCAAGACAAGTGATTGTGGTAAAATAAATTCACTTAAGCAAGATAAATTGACAAATGAACCCCACATGACTATTTGGAGACCAATTTCTCCTGTGGAACAACATGATCTTCCAGGTGCTATCATTCAACCAAAATTTGAACTCATTAACGGAGAACAAACCGATCTCATTAGAAGTTTGAGAAGCTTCACTTTTGAAAAAAAGAAACACCTACCCAGTGGAGAAACACAACAACAATTTTAGAAGAATAAGAGGAACAAGTTGATATTGAAGTTGGAAGGCCCACACTACCACCACCTGCGTGGAAATAAATATCTTCCTTTCTTCCATAAACTTGAACTATTTCTAAATGATCTCATGCAAAGTTAGGATCCCTAAAGTAAGGTCTATAGGTCGCCATTTTAGATTTAGACATCTTAGTCCAAAAGCTCTCAAGAAACACCTTTGGGCACTTCATGAAACCATAACTAGGTTGGTATACAACTTTTACAAATGTGCTTCATAACTCAATCCAAACTTGTATTCCTTCTATTACTATCAGAATCCTGGTCTTTTCCAACGTTTCCAATTTCTCACATAATCATGATCTTGAACTCCCCTAAATGATCTATCATAAAATCAAAATCTGTAGGGGAAGATCTACATCTCACCATTATATATGTAGGTATTGTAATTCCAAGTTTAGTAGGAAGTGGGCCTTAATACTTTTATCGCAATCACAACCTCTTGTTAAGAAACCATTATGCTCGAGCTAGGAGGAACCGAACAAATTTACATGCCCACATTTATCCTCTCATTTAGACCAACATTAGTCTTTGGGATTGAAAAAATTTAGAGGTCTAGCATCATTCTCACTATCTTGGTATTTTCAAAACAAAGGTTCACTTTAAGTGAACATTGGGTCAAACATCTCATCCACCCCTTCATCACAATTTCATCCTCCACTTCACCTATCTTTGCAAAAAATTTAAATACACCAACACTTTATGACTTAAACATCTATTAAACCAACCCCTAGCTAGGCTATTTTGTATGTGAATTGTATCCTTTTCCATGCATTTAGACAAGTTAGTTATCATCCTTGAACTAGTTCATCTTGAAGGTCACGAGTCTACCCTAAATATTTACAAGTTCGTCAACATCCTTTATCCCAACATCAAAACATCAAACTTAAGTCAAAAGTGTTGTCCCAAAATGTGTGCAAAGATAACTCTCCACACCATCCATCTTTTCATCCCCCATTATCATCATTGCTCCCAAAATACTTAGAGCATCCCTTTTACCTAGATTTGAGTCAACTAGAGAGTTCAAACATCACAAATCACAACACAACTCTCCCAAAGGTGACACAAAATTTATGGTAAAGACTAGATCACAACACAAGAGAATCATGGAGATAACCAAAGTTACATTTACCTCAAGTGATCCAAATCCTTTATAATTTTATCTGAGAATTCAAGTTACACCATCACAACAGCCTTCGTCACCATCAAGACCATATGAGATGGAAGATATCACAAAAAATCCATGTGAACTCACTAGGGAGGAAACCATGGAACATCAAGCCTTTGAAAATGTAGCTCCTATCTCCCCAACATTTGCGGCATAGAATTTAACACAAGGTTTCACAACCCCATCGCTAGGGATAAATCAAACATACATTCTCGATATTGCAACAAACCTTTCCAAAGAATTTGGTCATGCTCTTTCATTTGAAAACAGAACACTTGTGGGAACACTTGAAACCATTTCCCCATCTCACATGATCACTTAGACACCTATCTTTGGTGCTCATCCCATTCCTGAAGATCCTAAACAACCATACACACCCCTCAACCTTCATTATTCCACCATTACTTCCACATATTGAGGACATCCCTCTTCATCCATACCCATGAGTACCACAAGTGTGCCTACCATCACACAAAGCAGTGTGGATCAAGTATCTCAAAACAACGCACAAGGGTATATTGGTACCATACCACAGAGTCAACCCTTAAAGCAAATAGGGACATCCTTACCCAATCCTCCAATTGGTTCATCCATACCATTGGTTTTGTAAAACACATCCATCCCATCCATTATCAACCCATCTCAAAGCAATCCCTTGGTAAAAACTCTTGTCAACACAAGTAATACATTATCTACATCCCTAACACAAGGGAATCCTCTAGACATGGGACAAGGAAACCTTTTTAATCAATGGACTCAAGGTCTTAGTGTGTCATTTCCATCACATAATCTAATGGCACCATCCTCATCTTTTCCCACAGTCCCCTTTACTATGCCAAATCAAACATACATTCCTCCACCCCAATCTACTATCTTACAAGGAATGCTGAACCAAGGGAAACCCCAACATCTCATAACCAATCCATTACCCACTCAAAACATCAATATCCATAATCCTCTATCGATGTCCCAACAACCACCTGATCCCTCATTGCAAGTGCACACCTTAGCCTTGCAACAAGCACAACAAGCCTATCAACAAGCCCTAGCGAAACAACAACAACAAGTAGCCTTAGCACAACAACAACAAGAATTAGCCTTAGCAACACAACAAGTAGCCTTAGCACAACAACAACAACAAGTAGCCTTAGTAGCACAACAATAACATCAAGCCCATCAAGTAGCTTTAGCAGCACAACAACAATAGCAATCCCAACAACAAGCCCTAGTGGGGCAACAACAACAAGCTCAACAACAAGCCTTAATAGCTCAATAGTATGCCCAACAACAACAACAAGGTTTCTATTATAATCCTCAATCAAACATCATCAATCCAAACGCATTAGGACATATACATCAATACCCCAGTCACCTTCACCGAATCTTACACCACCATACACTTCATACAATTTATCCATCATCCCACCATATGTTCCTCCACCCAACCCGCAAGACAATCTAGCATCACAATTTAAGGTGCTCTCACAAGAAATGTGGGACCTTCGCATGGGCAAGGCAAAGAAGCCCCATAAACAAAACTTGTGTCCATATCCATTTGACCAAAACATTGCAATGGTACCGCTCCCTCTCGGCTTTGAAATCCCCAAATTCGATAAATAAAAAGGGAGAGGAAGTCATGTGGACCATATCAAATAATTCAACGTCATGTGCATGGAGGTAGCTTACAATGATTCATATTTGATGTGCCTCTTCCCTCAAAGTTTAACAGGTCCCGCTATGGATTGGTTTTCTCATCTACCTCCTAGTATCAAAACTTTCCAAGAAATTACTGATAAATTTACCGATCATTTCTCCTTCAATCTTGACATGGATGTCAGTCTAGAGAAATTGTATACTCTTACACAAAACAAAGGAGAAACATTCGCTAATTTCTTACAAATGTGGAGACAGAGAGCTAGTAAGAGCAAGTGACCTCTTCCCAATGAACAACAAGTGGGAATCATCATCACCAATCTAGATCTAGATCTCTTTTTCCACTTGAAAATACATTGCATCACATCATATGAAGAGCTTGTTCCTAGAGCCCTTAACATCGAGAGAGCTCTAATCTCACAAGGAAATACTCAAACTTACAAAGATAATTTCCCATCAACTAGTTCAAATGACAAGCCTCGTGTCTAGGATAAGAACAAGAACATAACAAACAATGGTGTGGTAAATGTTAAGGTATTCCTAAGTTCTCCTAGACCAAACAACAATCAAGTTGCTAACATCCAACCAACTGTGCAACAAATAACACCTCCTCAGAACAATCAAATCAACAACACCGAAATGCAAAGGCGAACCAATAACAAGAATAACTATCCTAAACACAAGTACACATAGTTATCCAAACCCATTGAAACTATCATGAAAAAGTTGGTAGAGTCAAAATTGATCACACTTCCTAACTTTGAAAACTACCAAGAACCACAAGAGAAACCATCTTATTACAACGAGAAGGACCTTTGTGATTTTCACAAGATCATGTTGATGGTGTTTTCTGCACAGCAACAACTCAGACAGAAAATGATATTCTATCTCTCTTGAAAGATAATCTTCAACAATAGATTGCTGAAAATCACCCCAAGGTCTCTCGGGTGTCAGGTCATGACAATGCATAAACAACTCAGAAAATATGTGAAAATGTTGGTAATCACAATCGGACCTTACTACAAGCAGACTGTATCTTTCCAATTTATCATATCTTACAATATGATAATCTCAAGTCCTAAACCTAATCAAATGATAAAGAAATAGCAAAAGATAAGGGTGCAAGAGAAGTGATGAAACCTAAATTATTTCTAAGATGAGCAATGCAAATGACAAATATCTAGAATGGACCAATCTCAAATAACCAATTCTTGCTCAACCCACAATGCAATATCACAAGAACGGTGCAATCTTCTAAGGCATATAGATTTTCAAATCATAGATATTCATCCACAATCGAACTAAGCTCAAATAAATGTATGGTCCAGGTTGACTTTACCAGCCTACTACAATCAGATAGTTACTGGGAGTATAGACCAGAGATTGCTGCTAACATTCCAAATATGAAATCATGAACATCATTCACCAAACTAATCCAACTTTAAAACACTAATCCTAAATCTTCAAGCAATTTGAAAGATGAAACAACAGGAACCATGCAAGATAACTAACGCAAAAGATTTCACCAGGAAAACCACAATGCCTTCAATTGTATTAGATCACCACAATGCTGCAACAATTCCACTGTTCTGTTACAATATTTGCTTCAAGAAAATGACTACTATCTCTACTACAAAATGCTCTAACTCTTTTCTGATCTAACTTGTCTCTATTTTTCTTCTAGCTCCCTTACAATGAGGAAAGAATGCCCTTTATAGCGAATTCTCAAGACATGTCGGCCCAGCCAAACATTTACAAAATATATTTAGCCCAAAACAAGTCAGCCTTAGGAATTTCAAAATTAGGCACACATTAAATACCGATACATCATCAAGGTCATCCTAGACACACTCCCCAATGTAGCCCGGATCAATACATGCCCTATAATAATAGGGAAGCACAAATCTTCAAAATGGGCATTAACTACCACCTCCCTTGTCCTTGTTCTGATCCTGAACTTTCAAAAATAGTTTGTCCAGCTCGGCGACAGGTGGAAAAGGCAAAATCTTAAGCCGACATTCAATGGTGCCAATCTCCTCTTTTGACTGTTTAACAATTTTGTCCCAGTCACCTCTATGTGCCTGGTACTTATCCATCACCGCCAAGTAGGTTGCTGCATCATCTAGCTGGTGTCCTGTGATGACATTTTCAAAATCCGGGGCATAAACATCATGCCACCATTCTCTTAACTATTCTAGGCTCAGGTATTTAGGAGCAATTTTCCTCCTGCCAGTCATAATCTCAAAAAATGCAATGCATCCCTCATAAACCCTAGTCAAGTCACCATCTATCAGCTTCTTTCGTTTATGAATCTTCCTCATGGCCTTTTGTCGAATTTGCAAAGCTTCGAACCATTCCCAAGGCTCACTAAGTCTCGAGGAAGGAAGAATCCCATCTGCAACCAACTGATCCTTTCCATGTTCCATGATCACTTTGGATTTCTGCAACAAGAGATCGATATCCTCCTTGTCTTGAGATAGCACATGCTCCAACAGGTCTTTGGCTCTGACTACATCCTTTCCAACCGAAAGGACATCCTTTATTGCATTATCTCCTTTCACCTGCACATCTTTCAACCAGTCCATTGCATTTTGGGTAGAAGCCTTCATCTTTTCAATCTCAGAAATAGTTTCCTTGGGCAAGAAACCAGGAGTAGCAGAGGAAGATGGGTGGAGAGATTGCAGAGGATTCATTACATCTTCTAAGCACTTCTTAAGCCTCTCATTTTCCTTCCTAAGCTCATTTTTAGACTGATTTTCCTTCCTTAACCTGTCGATTATTACTGCACTGGACCCTTCATATTCTTCAATATCATGTTCCATAGAGGCTGGTCCAAGATTAATGGTATGCACATTGTAGTCTTTTCCAGTGATCTCTTCTTTGCTCTTATCAGCAGCAGGGGTGGCAATATGGATAACTTTGTTATTTACTTCATCCCTTTCTATCCTTGAGACTACTTTGGCCATCTTCTTCTTCTTACCTTTGCCGATCTTGGACAGCATCTCATCCCAATCCAGAGGGGTGTCCTCAACAACAACTTATTTCTTTCTTGTAATCTCTTTTTCCAGCCAATCCAGGACAATAGGCTCCACCCGGATTTCCTTTGTCCTCGCCTCTTCATGTTGTTTTGTTGTTTTATCCTTTTCCTTTTCAGGGGACTGCTCACCATGATCACCTAATTCAGGTTCCTCCTATTGCACGGGCGATGGGGTTCTAACAGGGATATCCTCCTTTTCAGGTGATCCATTACCTTTGCTGCTCTCCGGAGAATCCTCATATTGTACTAGTGGAGAAGGGTGCTTTTCTATCTCTTCAACTTTAAGCTCGGCTGCCGCACCAAAGAGTTCTCCTTGAAAGGTTTTTCCTCTCCACTAGTCTCATGCTCCTCAGGAGTCTCTTGCTCAAGTACGCTTGGCGAAGGAGAAGTAGCCTTAGATTGCTCCACAACTGGTGCCTTCGGAGAAGGGTCCATCTTTTGCATAGTCTCCTTAGGAGATGGAGTCCTTGATCTCCTTGAATAAACTTTGGTTTTTTCTCCTGAACTTTCCACATCACCAACCGGAGTCTCATTCTTGGAAGTATCCTGACCCTTTCTCTTCGAAACCCTAATTGTCCTTGTCTTCTTAGGTTGCGGAGGAGCATCTTCTTCTTCTGCTTTTTCAAATTCCTCTTCTTCAGAAGACTTGCCTATTTTCAAGGCTCGGCTTCTTTTCTTTCCCTTTGGTTTTCTTTTCTGTTCTAGCTCACTTTCTTGAGGACCCCTGATTTTAATTTTGAAGGGTGAGCTCCCTTTAGTTTTCCCTTTGGGGTCATCTTCCCCGGATTCTTCTGAAGTGGACATAGGATTGAGATTTCCCATCAAATTAAAGGTACAGGGTACCTTCTCACTTTCTAACTCCCAAACCTTATGCTTCAACCATGAAGTAGTAAATCTCATGACAGGGGCCATTAGGTCCTCTAATTCAGTTACCTCATCATTGTTCTAGTTTATCTCCCCAATTGATATGTCCTTAACGGACTCATATGCATGGTCCTGCACCAGATTCTCGTCATCCTCTAACTAGTTGGGGATCAACTTGACATTGTATTGCCTAATCACATCAACCGGAAGCCTAGAGTACCTTTTCTTCCTCGCCTCAAAATCATCTTTGATATTTTCCCAGTAATCCTCTAGGTCATCCTTGTGGCGGTATTCTTTGGTGGCATTTTTCTGCGCTTCCCCGGTGATATCAAAGTTTGTCCTCTTGGAATGGAAGGAGAAACCATGAGCTGCCAATTCATCCCCTGCTACATGCGCCAATTGGATGGAAGGGCATACCTCAGCTATACCAATTTTGAGAGGGAAATCCCCACCAAAACCCGTTTTATGCTTTGCTTTCTTGACAATTGCATCAAAGTCACATATCTGTCTTACAACCTCCAATAGCACAATATGATTAGTCGGATACCTAGGCAACCTGTATGGAGCAGCCTGACATCCGTCAATTATGATGTATGAGAAGGTGGGAAACTAGATGAACCAAGCTTCATACTTCTTTATCAACTCCTTTGCTCCATCAGACAATCTCACATGCTCCGCATTTTGAAGCAACCTAGTGATATGCATTTTGAATGCATCGTTGGCTCTTCTGTAATCCCAGTGTCCTAAGTGCAATTTCGGGTATATGTCATAAATTATATCTTGTCCAAATGTCCCCTTTGGATTCAAACCCCTGTATGGGTAGAATCTAGCTAACACATACATCACATAGGAAAACATGGTGAACCTCTGTTTCCAAAACATCCCTTAGTTGTCTATAAATCACAGCACTAATGAGTCCTGCCCAATGGTAATTAGTACCCTGTTCAATTTTGTTGATCACATGGACCATCCAATTTTCCAACACTCCAACACTCTTCAAACCTGCCACTCTACTCAAAAATGTGATCGCATCATATATGTCCAATATGAATTTGACCCTGTGTAATTGCTTGGGCAGTTTGGAAAAGTGAGACTTTGGTTTCTCCAACCAGGAATTAATCATTTGTTGGGCTTTAGTGGGCTTGTTCTCATAATAGGTTTTGGCCAAATCCATGTTTAAGGCACACAAAGAAGGCAAATTCGGCATGTCAAAGGCTTGAGCAATAGAAACAGGATTGAAATTCGCCAAGACTCTCCCTTCGGTACTGACAACCCTTTGTGTGTCGAAGTCATACTGTCGGGCACACTCCAGTATTAACTCATAGCACTGGATTGCAAGAGGGAACCCTGCCACATGAACTAGTCCAGACTTCATCATTCCTTGTCTCAAGACCGACAGATCCTTCTGAGTTGTTCTTTCTTTGAATTCCTCGTATCTCCACGCTCCAACATTGGTGTCAGAGACCTCAAACCACACAAAAGATACTTTGCTGTCAGGCAGTTGGCTCTTGGTATCTAACCTTAATATTTCTGCCTCTGTGATGGAATATCCTTCCGTATCACCTTTAGACTTTCCTGCAGTAGCCCTACTTGATTCAGCCTGCATTCACAAAAGAGCGTCATGAGCATCCAATTATCACACATATTCCAATCAAAGGGTTAGCATAAAACCACATAAAGCAATTAAGATCCATCACAAATCATCAATCCTTGAAAATCCATAAAAAAGAAGAAATCCGAGAAAATAAGGTAAACCGGGAAAATCCAGTCGAGGCAGAATTTCGGAGAAATCTGACCCAGACGGATTGCTGCTGCCAAGACATCACTCGTCAAATTGATCGTTAGTACGAACAAAAAACTATGTAATTATTATGAAATCCACCCATTAGCAACAAGAAATCATCATTTAGCACTTTACCCCATTAGTCCTAGCCTCGAGAATCGAAAAGAATGAAATCAGGCAGGAAAACCAGAAAAATCCGGGTAGGACAGATTTTCACGGACGGTTCAAACACTCCAGAATTTGCTATACTCCGCGGACTCGATAGATATCGGGAAAATTCGGGCGCGCGGAAATTCCACGAACACTTTGGAAACCTGACGAATGTTAACATGCGAACCATAGACTGTATGACCATGTAAAACCCCGCTATTTGGATTCCAATGGTCCTAAAATTGATCCTAATAAGCAAACTCGGAATGCACATGAATCTAAATTTCAAAATACTTTCGAATGACTAACCCTCAAGTCAAAACAATGATGCCCTAAATCCAATAACCAGACCCCCACCATGAAAGCCCGGGTAAGCTTAGAATTTCAAGAAAAACCATCATTGAGGTGATCAATCAAAGCGCACAGGGATTTCATAAGGTAAGAGCAAATTGGGCTAAACATAAAACATGAAATCGCAATAACCCTCCTAAACCTGGTAAATTCAGGCAAACAAACCAAAACCCTAATCTTCACAAAATATAGCGAATTGCATGCCTAGAAGGAAAAATCCTACCCAAACGTATCTACAAGGATACATCCGACACTCAACTGATAGAAAAAAATGCGCATAGTGTGGGTGATAAAATTTGGTAGAGAAGTAAGTCGAACCCTAGCTCGATAAATACAAAATGACAAAACAAGCAAAAGCCGACCCAGAATGACTATCAATCGACTCAAAAGATTGTATCTAAGCGCAAACAAAAGGAAGGGGCCAGCACCGACTTACCATGGATGGGTCCAGATGAAGCTCGAACTCGAAGGAGTGACTGTAAAACCGTGTGCCCTAGTGACGAAAAAAACCCACCAGCGCTCAAGCAAATCACCCACAAGCAATCTCGAATTCAGCAATCAAAATCTCAAATGAAGAATCTCGAACTCCAAAGCAAGTAGCGAGTGAATAATGAGATAAAAAAGATGCCCCAAAAGACCTTAAATCCACCCATAATCGCGTTTGAGCAAAGGTACTTCGAGCATTAATGAGCGACATGACATGTCAGAAAAATCCAGAAACCCGAACCCAAGACGAAATTTCAGAAAAAACCAAGCCAGACGGAAAATCTGGATAAACACGAATTCCGCAGAAATCGGGATTTAAACAATGTTCAGGATTTTAACGCAGTTCGGGAAAATCCGCTCGGCCTAGAAAATCTCGGATTCAAGCAGAAACCTAGATTTCAAAAAATTCAACAGTAAACGGACAACGAACCAGGGCCTGGGAGAATCCGCCAGAGCTGGAAAATCCCAGACTCAGGCCAAAACCCGGATTTTGACTGAAACCCAAGTTTAATCAATTCAAGCCCCAAGGCAAGACCAAAGCTAGTAAGACTAACAGCTCAAGACCTCAAAAGGATGAATCTCATAAAAACTGAAGGTCAAAAGACATCATCAAAAGAGGGTCCCTACTCCAAGTGGGGCGTGTGTGCAAAACTGCACAACAGATCAAAGGACACAAAATGACAAACTACATGAGGCTCAAAAATATTATCCAAGACCTCATAGAGAATGATACCATATCTGTTGAGGTACCATCTAGGAACCAGTATCTTAAGATATACAAGAACCCTATGCCAGATCATAACAAAGCAAACAACATTGGAAAAGTTAAGGATTACACAAACGTACAACATACCTATTCTAATGTAGGTGCTTCCTATGATAGCATCATCATTTTTGTCACCATGAAAGGACATAGTACAAAGTTTGGAGTCACCACACGACATGGTAAAGTCACCATCTAAGGAGTCCCATCTCAATCTAGGGCACAACCTTTTCTGCCAGCACAATGTACCAATAAGTACAATCTCTTAGAATAGCTTAAAAAGACCCCCACATAGATATCAATCCTAGAACTATTGAGGCTATCACCTGCACATAGGGAAATCCTTGAGAAAGCTTTATCAGAGTCATTCGTTCCCAAGGATATTGATACTTATCAGTTTCAAGCTATGGTGGGCCATATCTTTAATCATCTTCTCACCTTCTTTGAGAAAGACCTGCCATCGCAGCCATCTCATAACTGTGCTTTACACCTTGAGGTTATCATTCATAAGAACAAGGCCAAAAGAGTCTTAGTAGATGGAGGTGCTAGATTGAATACTTGCTCCCTTCAGCTGATAAAAAATCTAGGATATTCAGAGGATACTATTGAGAGGACAAAGAGTACCACCATCAAGGAATTCGATGACCAAGAATGGGTATCAAAAGGTATCATTGCACTTCCCATCCAAGTAGGCCCGCTCATTGTAGAAACTACATGTCAAGTGTTGGACCTTGATCTTCCTTACAACATACTACTTGGTCAACCTTGGATCCACGCTTTAAAATTTGTAGCCTCGACTTATCGTCATTGTGTGAAGTTTCCTTTCGAGGGTAGAGAGATTACTATCCATGGAGATCTTGAGCCTTTTTACTACTGCAAAATTCTTGAAGCCAAGTTCTATAAATTACCCCAAATACCTAAGAATGACGAAGGGCCTACACATTCCACCTCATTTGTTGACCAATCATCCCTTGCATCTACTTTTGAAACAAAAGCACCCATTGTACATAGCATACCTGATATCAAAGTAGTGATTCAAGATGATGGTTGTGGGAACTACAAGATAATGAAGAACACCTTTGTCTTAGGAGAGTTACCTACTTCTCAATCACATGGGAAACCTACAGCTAACAACAAAGAGCTAGAAACTATCAAAATGGCAACTACTACCTTCACCAAGTAGGGGGTTTGAATCAAGAATATGTCAACGAGGAGGATGTCTCTAAACTCCTCTATCAAGATGAACAACCTATCCCCACTCTTCCTATGAAAGATGATAACAAAGGATTTCAACTCATGAAGGGAATGGGATATAACAAGAACGAGAAGCTAGGATAGAATGATAATGGTTCACTAGAACCCATCATTCCTAAGAAATGGCTAAAGAATCTTGGTCTAGGTTGTACTACTAGCAAGGTCACCCATATTAGCAAAGGTATTTCTGCTAAACGAGCAGAGACTTCCTCTTGGTTACCTACATCATGCGATACGACCTTAGCTGACTTCCCCTTGGATGTTGGCGACTTGTTTGAAAAAAACACCCTCTTCATGATATCTATAAAATCCTTTATTCCAAGCAATCAACCAACTGAAATATGCCTAGTCTACCCACAACTCATTGACATGGACCAACAAGGACCACTGATTCTTGATTTATTCAAAAATGAAGAAGCGATCTCAAAATTCATGGGACTCCATGACAACTTACCATGGGAAGATCACAAAGTAGGTTTTGACATAGAGCTAGATATAGGGGCATACTATGGGGAGACGATTGAATCCTTCAATCACAAAATAAATGAAATGCAATTAACATGCAGATCTTCAAGTGAAAATCACACTATGGCATTTTTTGATCCTAAAAAGGTAAAAAAAAAAGGATGCATTTCATGGTGAAAACCTCTTTGAGGCACCCAAGGATGAGGGATTCAATCTCCCCCTTAGTGAAATGCATCCAAAGAAGTTAGCAGTACTAGCAGAAAAGGCTACACTAGTCAATGTGGGTACCAAAGAAGCACCTAAGATCACTTTCTATGCTAAATCCATATTAGATGAAGAGCAAACAAACCTGGCAGCATTCCTAAAAGAGCACAGATCTAACTTTACATGGTCGTACATAGATATGTTAGGGCTTGATCCAAAAATATTTGTGCATCACTTAGCAGTTTATCTTGAAGCTAAGCCAGACAAGCAGAAATTAAGAAAGATGCACCCTTAGATAGCACTCTTGGTCAAACTTGAGTTACAAAAGCTTCTTGATGTTGGATTCATCTAATTGATAGATTAACCTAAGTGGGTTTAAAACCTGGTACCAATCTCAAAACCCACTGGGGGCATCAGAATATGCACTGATTTCAGAGACTTAAACAAGGAATGCCTGAAGGATGATTTCCCTATTCTTAATATCGACCTCATTGTAGACTTAACAGTTGGGCATGAAATGTTGTCACTCATGGATGGTTTTTTAGGCTACAATCAAATCATAATTTCCAAGGAAGATCAACACAAAACTATTTTCACTTGTCCATGGGGAACCTATTGTTGGAATGTGATGCCATTTTGGCTAAAGAATGCAGGAGCAAGCTATCAAAGGGCAATGACCCTCATCTTCAATGACATGATCCACAAAATAGTTGAAGATTATGTGGATGATATTTTAGAAAAATCAAAGAAAATAAGTGAGCACATACAAGTCTTAGGACCCATCTTTGACAAGCTATAAGAATACAAAGTAAGGCTAAATCCAAAAAAGTGTGTCTTTGGGGTCATATCAGGGAAAATTTTGGGCTTCATCATCCATAAAGAGGGATAGAAATTGATCCAACAAAGGTAAAAGCCACCCTAGATATGGAACCACCATAAACACTAAAGTAGATGAGAGGGTTACAAGGAAGATTGCAGTCCATCAGAAGGTTCATAGCACAACTATCAGATAAAATCTGCCCCTTTTTGCATCTTCTCCATAAAGCTCGGATAACCTACAAGTGGGATGAGAAGTGTGATAAAGCTTTCCAACATATCAAAGACTATCTACTAACACCTCCAGCGCTCATGCCACCAATACCGAACAAACCACTAATCTTGTATATCTCAGCAACACCAACAGCACTAGGAGCTCTTTTGGCACAACATGATGAAAATGAAAAGGAGAGAGTTATTTACTACATCAGCAAAACCTTGGTGGGCTATGAAATGAACTATTCACCTATTGAGAAAGTATGCCTAGCAATATTTTTTGCTTCAAAAAGGTTCAGGCACTACATGTCACATCAAATCGAACTTATTGCTAAAATTGGCCCATTGAAATACCTATTATCCAAAGCAACTCTCACAAGACGAATGGCCAAATGGGTGATGATCCTAATGGAGTTTGCCATAGAGTATGTAGAGTGTAATGCAATCAAAGGACAAGTGATCGCAAACCAAATAGCATAAGCACCTATCTATGTTGAGAACCCTCTGATATCCGAGTTCCCTAATGAATCAGTATTCCTTATCAATCTCATAGCTCATTGGAAGATGTACTTTGATGTATTTTTCACTCAACATGGATCAGGAGCAGGCATTCTTTTCATCACCCCTCAAGGTGATTGTATCCCAAAGTCCTACTGACTATTGTTCCCTTGTACTAACAACATTGTTGAGTACAAAGCCCTAATCATAGGTCTAAGGATAGTGGTTCAGTGGCAGATACAAGAAATGAAAGTCTATGGAGACTCAAAGTTGGTTATCAACCAAGTCAATGATGACTATCAAACTAAGGATGACAAGCTCACTCCTTACAAAAATATGGTGGAAAGTCTTAAGGACCTTTTTATAGACATAACTTTTGAGCAGATTCCTCGCATGAATAACAGAGCAACAGATGTCATGGCAATGATTAGATCACTACTAGACATGTTGAACAACATCCTCCAATGTGAATTCTTGGTTGAAAAACTTCTCATACCAACTTTCAAGATCCCTAAATCAAAATTCGTGTGTGTCATTTTTGGTCCCAGATCCCTATGGTACCATGAAATCTTTACCTACTTAAGCAGAGGAGCCCTCCCATCCGATAGCACCTTGAACCTTAAAAAGAACTTTATTAAAAAGGTATCCTGATTCATGATCTTAGGTGATACCCTTTACTGTCAAAGCATCAAGGGGTCATTGCTACGATGTCTTAACCAAGAGGAAGCCTTGACTGCTTTAACAGAAGTACATGATGGCATATGTGGGTCCCATTCTAGCGGTATGATGTTAGCTAAGAAAATGTTAAGGATGGGGTACTATTGGCCAACCATGGAAAAGGAATCTCATCAGTACATGCAAAAGTGTGTCCAATTTCAATAGCATGGAGATATGATTCATGCTTTGGCTCAAGAGTTGCAACCCACGATCACACCCTAGCCTTTCTCGCAGTGGGGACTTGACCTCATAGGAAAAATCACCCCAACCTCATCCAATGGCCATAAATTTATCATAACAGCCACTGAGTACTTTACTAAGTGGGTTGAAGTCATTCCCATGACCTACATAACGGGGAATCAGATTGCTAAATTTATACCGAACTATCTAATTTTCCATTATGGTGTTCCACAAACCCTCATCTTAGACAACGAAAGACCCTTTAAGAATTAGGATGTGAAAGAGTTGTGCCAAAGATTCAATATCCAACACCAATTCTCTACCCCATATTATCCCCAAGGCAATGGCCAACCTGAGGCTATGAACAAAACTATCTTGAAAATCTTGAGGAAAACAGTCAATGAAGTTGGTCATGATTGTCATCTACAACTAAATCCCGCTCTCTGGGCCTATCAAACCAGTATCTGCACGCCTGCAGGTGCAACCTTGTTCTCCTTGTTCTATGGATCAGAAGCCATCTTGCCTATTAAGGTTGGGCTCCCATCATTGTGAGTGTCACTATAGAAACTGATTACCAATGAAGAATACAGAGTGTCTCAGTTGAATGAGCTAGAATTCCTGGATGAGAGTCGTCTTGACGCCCTCAATCACTTGCAAGTATATCAAAACTGACTAAAATGGAGCTATAACAAGAGGATAAAATATCGGTCTTTCCAGGTAGGGGATCTTGTCTTAAATTAGAATTAGAAAATCCTTCCAGATCAAGATAGCAAAGGGAAGTTTAAGCCTAATTGGTTGGGTCCTTTCATCATCACAACAAGCTATGGATCAGGATCATACCAATTGGAAATGCCTAAAGGTGAACCCTTGCAGGAACCCACCAACAACTTGCATCTTAAAAAGTTTTATTCCTAGTCTTGAAGGGTGTAAATCTGAAAATACAAAAAATCAAAAAATGAGAAAAAGGATTAAAAAAGTAAAGAAAAAAATCATCCTCTAGTGAAAACCACTTATGTGACGCTTTGGGCAAGTACCTTGGTGAAAACCTGGCAAACAAGAACCTTGCATAAATAAATCACCTCTATCTATTCTTTGGCTCATTACCCTATCATTCTTTGCATCACCATCCATCACATCCTTCATCCATCAGTCTACGTCCCTATCATAGCTTGATGTTGTGAAGTATTGCAGTCCCTTTAATACTACTTGGCATATTCCAAAGGTTAGTTTGTCTTGCCTATATCGAGGTAGTATATCACATGTCACGTTGGGGACAATTCATTATGGATCATATCGGGTTCTTGCATATCTTGAGGTTATTAGAAATTTCCTCAAAAATACCAAAAACATTCATAAAATCTTATCAAAAATCCCAAAAACATTCTTAAAATTTCATCAAAAAATCCAAAAACATTTGCAAAATTCATGTATAGTTAAAATCCAAAAACATTTAGAAAATTGTAAAGTCAAAATCCAAAAAATCTAAAACACATCAAAAACCCTAAAAAGGTCGAACATCAAAAATCCAAAAAATAGTACCCCTTGTCGAACTGCATATCTCTGAGCTTGAACGTAGGCAAGGCCATCATTGATGTGCCCTCGAGACACCCTAGGTTAGTCCTTTAGGAGTTCATCATAATAATCTGGCATTCCATCACATGTGCATTTCTCATCTTGTAAATAAGTTGAGTTAGTCGAACTACATGATCTCTACATGTTTAACATAGGCAAGGCTTATCTTTGATCAGCCCCCAAGGCCCCTAGGATAGGTATTTAGGTTAGATTATTGGTTGAAACTTAGAAAATCTCTAAACATTTGTAAAGCTTTGAAAACCCCTAAACATCCAAATAACTCTGAAATCCCCCAAAACATTCAAATATCAGAAAACACAAAAACATTTGAAAATTGAAAAAACCAAAAACAATAGAAAACATTAAAAAAAACCTAAATAGCCTCAAATATCTTAGAGAAAACCCTAAAAATAACCTCAAATATTTGAAAACCTAAATATTTGCATGTAAAACTTTCAAAAAGACCAAAAACAACCTCAAAATATTTCAAAGTACCAAAAACATTGAAATATTCTAGAAAATCCAAAACCCATCCATCCCATTTCGCTTTCACCCATAATAAATCGATCATCACCTTCACCCTTTGACAAAACAAATAGAAAAAAAGTGTAGCAAATCATAAAGTAAGAACCTAATTGTCAAAATATAAAGTCTAGATCATAGGTAAATGCGTCAATGGAGTTTATATCAACGACTTATCATTAGCATCATCATCTTAACATCAAACAACCTCTGATCAACATGTCTTAGGATGTATCCTTCCTGTGATGGACATCAATATCATACATCACCTTAGCTAAATTAAATGGGCAAGAGATATAGATAACGTTGACTGTTTATCTTTGATCTTTTCTTATGATTTATCTTACTGACCCATTCCAAGGACCTCTCAATGATGTCTATCAAAATGATTTAGAGAGAAAGGAATGGGGCATCAATCATTATCTTTCATTTGTTGTGCTTGTGGGTACTCTTGTAAAATAATCTTGGCGCATGCTTTCTTAGTTGTGTGTAGGTAAGTTGTTTGGAGTATTGATAATGTTGAATCCTGATAGCAATATCATAATTTTTGGAGTATGTTGTTGACTATTGTGTATGCTTTGGTCCAATATATTATAAGCTTCTAACTTACATTTCAACAAGGTTTTCGTATGTCAAGGTGTGAACAAAAACTATCCTATTTGTTTGTCGAGTCAAAGTCCATTACACTAGATAAAACGTCATCCTAGTTATTAATACCTCGATGTATCATGTCTATGTGTTATATCAAACAATAAGGAATGACGGAGAATCCCAATAACAAGATTTGAGTGAATCATCATCCTACATTCACCCTCATCATGCATTTCTCATCACCATCTCTAATAAAGTCTTGATGGATCATAGACTTGTTGGATCTTTTTGAATCAATTTCAAAATCAATGGTCAATTCATCCATCTTATTCTTCTTATTCTTCTATCTTTACTAACATTTCTATCCAAGCATCAAATCTATGTGATCTACATCGAAATATACATGAGGCTACCTATGGTTGATGACTATCTATACATCATGAAATCTGTCTACATCAACATTTGAGCTTTATAGGAACTACTTTTCATCCTCTTTACTAGCAATCCCTCTTCTGCTAGGGCACAATGGGGCATCTATATCATCTTCAACTCAACAATCTGGAAATTTTCAACTCTTTGATTCCAAAGCAACCTGAAATCTCAAGAATCTCAAGCATAAGTTTAATTTTCACCTATCGTGAACCCGATCGGAACACTTTATTCCTCGATCGATCTCTCGAGGGGGCAACCAACCATCTTTCAATCATATCGATATCAAATCACCTAACGAACTTTGTTCCTATCCTTGCTAGCAAATCTTGATCAAATTATCAAACCAACCATCATTGGGATATATTATTCCCTATCAATCCTCGTGTTATTCAACATAATCCTTGCATTGTTCTGAATCCTCGACAATGTTATTAATCAATCAATCAAATCAATCAACTTTAGCTTGGCTATCAACGTCTCAAAGAGATCATCAATATTCATTTCTGCATTGTCATCAACAACAAAATCAGCATCAAAATCATCATCAGTCTTTGAACCAATGCAACAAGTACATTGCTTCAAAGAGGGGAAAAATGTAGACACTTAAAAATTTCTCGATGGATCACATTGGCTAACTAACATCATTTCATCTTGCAACCCATCCTCTTTTTGCTTAATTAATTAAATTAGCCTAGCTATTTAATTAATTCCATCATTTGCATCCATTATACTCATTAATTCAATCGGGTTAATTCACCCCCTTTCATGCTAATATTTCATCCTATTAAATTAAATAAATCAAACTATTTAATTTAATTCCCTAAGTCATCTTATTTAATTAAATAACCCTAAGTTATTTAATTAAATGTCATGTCACCTCTCCCCCTTTCATTAAATCATTTAATTTAATGAAAATCACTTTATTCCTCTAAAATCCCCTAATTGTATGATAAAACCTTGTTTAATTAACAATTAAACTAATCTTCCTCCAAAAAGGGAATATTCCCATGGAATATTCCTTATCCTTTTTTTGCACAATTAAACTTTGTTTTAATTAGCAAAATATCTTTATCTTCACCCATGAGAATATTCCAAAGAATATTCTCTCTCCTCCAATCATCTCACTTGGCTTCTTGAACAAGCTAAACTTGTGACCTCTTGAGCAAGTCACCTAGTGACCTATGTGTGTAGGTCAAAAGTGTGTTTGTTTGGAACAAATGTGAGCCCTTGATTAGATCTCATCTTGCATTCTCACCCATTAATGAGAATCCATGATCCATGCCTCCTATTTCCTCCATCTTGGACCGTTTATTAGCTTTTTCAATCTCAACCCTTCATTTCTCATTTGCTCCCCTATAAATAGAACACTATTTGGAGACAAATGGATCCATCTTTCAATTGCAAACTTATGTTGTTGAATTCACTCTCACTCACTCATATTTTACTCACTTTTAGCATATTTTAGTTCATTTTTAGTTGCATAATAGCTTCAAGCTTCCATTAATGGCTTCCATGCATCCATCTTAGCTTGTTTATAAATTAGGGTTTGAATATTTTAGCTTAGAATTAGCTTATATTATCTTAGCAATTACATATTTAGATCTTTTTTAGCATAAAATCATGTTAATTTATCTTGCATCATGTTCAATTTAGCAGAAATCGTATTTTCATCAATTTATCACAATGGTTTCATCGATTCTCTTCAATAGATTTGATTGAAACAGGCTCACTAATCATGAGATTGGGAATGGGTCATTGTTCCACATCAACATGACACCAATTCCAATATAGGATAAGTTTCAAATGGGTTAGAGTAGGAATTTAACTATTTTTGTAATTTGTAATTTTTCAATTTCAATAAATGCATAGTTTAAATTTCAATTTGAATGATCTTGTTTGAGATTGAGGTTTAGTGGCTAAATTATGCTTCGATTCATCATGGATCAAGTGTAATCAACCTACACTGATAATCCTCGATCGTAGCTGGAGCTATGTGCAATCCCAAAATCTTTTTTAGACATGACACATGGAAAACAATGTGGATTTTTCTACCCTTTGAAAGTTCAACCTCATAAGCAACTTCTCCAACCCTCTAGATCACCCTGTATGGCCCATAAAATATTGGTTTGAGTTTCTCTACTCCACTTTTTTTGAGGCAATATTGTCTATAAGATTGTAGTCTAATGATGACCATATCCCCTACTTCTAATGATCTTTCAGTATGCTTCTTGTCTACATATATATTTTGTTGGTCTTGAGCTTGTTGTAGATTTTCTTTGAGTGTCCTCAATACCTCTTGGCTCTGATTGATCAGGTCACTGGTTGTCAGAACTCTACTATTAATAAGAACCAATTATGGGAATGGCATAACTTCATACCCATAAAGTGCCTTGAAAGGAGACATGCCAATTGACATGTGGTGAGTGGTATTGTAGCAGTACTCTCCCAAATGGAGCCACTTGATCCATGTTGATTGTTGACCTGAGACATAATTCCACAAGTATCCCTCTACCCATTTATTCCCAAGTTCAGTTTTTCCATTAGTTTGTGGATGATAGTTAGTGCTAGGAGTGAGCTTAGTAATGGTCAATTGAAATAAATCTTTCTAGAATGCTCTAAGAAACTGATTGTCTCTATCACTTATAATATTTTGGGGTAGGCTATGTAACCTGGAAAACCTTTTTTGAAGAACAGTCCTACAACTTCTAGAGCTTTGAAGTCACTAGTGATTGTAAAGAAATGAGAATACTTAGCCAATCTATTAACTACAAAATAGATACAATATTTTCCTTGCACTCTAGACATTCAAATAATGAAGTCCATGGATATACTCTCCCACGTGTGCTTCGAAATGGGAAGAAGTTGCAGTATTCCTACAAGGAATTCATGTCCCCCCTTATTTTTTTGGCATGTGATACATTCCCTAATGTGTGAGAGAACATCATCTTTGAGGTCCTTCCAGACAAACCTTTCTCTGATCTGTTGGTAGGTCTTATAGTATTCAGGATGCCCTTTTGTTGGTTCATTGTGGTAAGCCTCCAAAACCTTTGCTTTCACCTAGGATCCAGAGGTCAGGAACACTCTATTTTTAAAGAGAATCAAACCTTCCACCACTGCATACCTTTCATCCTTCTCTGCACCTTCTAGGATTCTGGTAGCAAATGGGTCTTCAACATACTCCTTCATGATGGATTCCTTCCAATTAGCTAATGTAATGGTCACATGACATAGTGTGGGTCTCCTTGAGAGTGCATCTACCACTACATTCTTCTTCCCCTTGACATATTCAATGTCAAAATCATATGCTTGAAGTTTTCTCACCCACTTTTGTTGTCTATCATTTAGGTTATGTTGACTCAAAAATAACTTCAGACTGTTATGATCTAACTTGACCATAAATCTTCCACATACCAAGTATTGCTAGAACTTCTCCAAGGAATGCATTATTTCCAGCATCTCTTTATCACATATGGAATAACCCCTTTTGGTATCTCTCAAACTTCCTACTCTCAAAAGCTATAGGATGTCCCTTCTGAGAGAGGAGAGCTCATATTCCTTCATTGGATGCATCACATTCAACCACAAATGGAAGTGAGAAATCAAGAATTACAAGTATCAAATAAGAACTCATTACCTCCTTCATCTTTTCAAATGTTTCTTGTGCTCCTTCTTTCCACTCAAAGGCCCCTACCTTAGTTAGATTGGTGAGAGTTGTTGTTTGAGAAAAACCTCTAGCAAACCTCCGATAGTAACTACAAAGTCCAAATAAACCTCTCAACTATGATAGATTTGTAGGAGGCGACCAATCTAGGGTGGCTTGGATCTTATACTAGTCAACCTAAACTCCCTTATCGCTGATGACATGACCCAAATATAGTATCTCCTTCAATGTAAATTCACACTTGGAAAGCTTTACAAAAAGATGATGTCGCTCTAGGATTCCTAGAACCTTGTCTAGGTAATGCAAGTGCCCCTCCCAGGTTTTGATGTAGATCAAAATTTCATGAAAGAAAACCAAGAATTTTTTTCTCAATTTCTTACCAAAGACATGGTTCATGCATGACTAGAAGGTTATCGGAGCATTGGTCAAACCAAAAGGCATAACCAAGAACTCAAAATTCCCATATTGACATTGAAAACCAATATTTTGCACACCTTCTCTCATGTGGATCTGATGGTATCTAGATCTCAAATCAATCTTTGAAAAATACACTGCTCCATGAATTTCATTGATCAACTCATCTATCTGGGGTATGGGTTACTGATTTTTTATGGTCTTCTTGTTTAATTCCCTGCAGTCTATACACATCCTCAAAGTTCCATCCTTCTTCTTCACCAACACTACAGAAGATGCAAATGGGTTGGAGCTTGGCCTAATGTATCCTTTATCCAAAATTTCCTTGATTTCCTTCTCTATCTCCTCTTTGTACATCCAGAGATGGTGGTAAGGAGTGGTCATGACTAGATTGGATCCAGGTTCAAGCTCTATGATGTGTTGTAATCCTCTATCTGATGGAAATCTGGGAGGCATATCACAAAAAACAAAACTACACGTATCCAAAAAAAATGTATATCAACATGAACTTTCTCATTCTTACCAGTGGCAGATCCTTTTGAGATTAGTAAATCCCGGCAGCCCAAGCAACTTGGCTTCTCTGGAACAGTCTCTCCATTCTCCTAGCTAATACTATTTGCGGACCTTCATTTACCATTCCTTTTAGGATTACATCCTTCCCATTGGATTTGAACTTGAGTTGCATGGTCTAATAGTTTTTAGTGTAATCTCCCAAGGAGTGTAACCACTGCACACCCAAGATTGCATCAATAGCACCCAAGCCAATAACATGAAATTCAAACATACCTCATGATCTCCAAAAGTTATTTCCAACTTTTGGATCTTCTTCTTGCAAGGTAGGTTATATCCATCAACCACAATGATAGTGAAGCCTTCAAATTCCTTTGTATCCAATCTCTTTCTTCTCACCAGCCCTTCGTCAATGAAGTTCTGAGTAGCTTTTCCATCAATCAGAATTGTAACTCTTTGTCTAGCAAGAACCCCTCAACTTTGAACTTGAGTGATATCTATGTGCACTAGATAGAGATGCCAAAAAACCTCCATCTTATTTCTTCTTGTCTTCTTCACCCGGAGTAGAGTCTTTTGGATCATGAAATTCATTAGATTCTTCTGACTCAGACTCTTTGTTAGAGGTGACCTCTATGTAGTGAACTTTTCCCTTTCCAAGAAATCTAAGTCTTGGAACCCATGGCTCTCTGTAGGAGAAGCAAAGCTTCTTCCTTCGAAGCTCATTTTGTGTCTCTTAATTTACCTTCTTTTCCATGCTAGGAGCTACATTCCTGGGTGCAGGTTGTGATCTCTTCTTAAATCCCTTCTAATTCCATGTGTTAGTTTTTGTTTATTGAGGAAAAAAATTCTTAGGAATTAATGATTCAAGGGTTAAATCCATTTTTATAGCCTCTTGAAGAGAGATAGGTGCAAAGGATTTCACAAAACCCCTAAGAGGTTTAGTGAGTTCCAATATGAAAAGATGTGCTATCCTCTTCTCTGACAATTCTATAATGTAATCATCAGCCAAATTGTTTTGTTTGATCATGGCCAACTTGTTGAAATACTCTTCTTCATCCTTTAGTTCAAATCTATCAAGTGTCCTCTTCCTGAATTCATCAAATCTTTATATCTAATCATGGCCTAGAGTAGTGTGACCATGAAACCACCATTCATATGCTTCTCCTTCCAAATGTAGGGAGGAAAATTGAATTGCATCTTTCTCAATCATAGGGTTGAGCATGAAATAGGTTTCCATATTTTGTAACCAAGCTCTTGTTGAGATCTTATTACTCCCATGAAAACAAGTCATTGCAAGCTTCCCCAACTTGTGCTTTAGGTCCTTTCTCTTATATAGTCCTTTCTTCTATGGTTCACTCTTCTTTGCAGCTTCCATGTATTTCACCCAAGACAAATATGATTTCATTTCATTTGGTAGAGATTGATTATGAATCTTTTATGGATTGAAAGCACTAGTGTCTACTAGTTTGCCCCTATCTTATTCAATTTCCAAAAGGAATATATTCTTTGGGGCCTTATGGAGAACTATTGGTTCTACCATCACCTCCACCATTGTCAGATGATTCTTCACCTCTGTAACCATTTGGATTCACATTTCCTCCTAATATTTTTTCTGCCAAGATCTTCAAAACATCCCTTGTTTCTTCTAGTGTTGTGGGGATATCCTTTAACCCTTTAGTGTTCTCATGAATTTCAATGATTGTTGCTTTGATTCTTTCTTCTTCCTTCGCCATTTCTCCTTCCTTAGGATTTGGATCTTAATCTTGATTTGAATTTTACAACCTCTTCTAATATCTAATTTTGCTCAACATCAAAACATTAATAAAACCCTAAACCCTACAAGTTGGTAGGATCATGCTCTGATACCATTGTAATGTACTAGACATTTAATTTAACACAAATACTTATTTGCATATTGGAATTCAATGAACATTAATGTACGAAATATTAACACTTGAAATCACAAATTTATAAGTCAATTATATCAACCCGTTGATGCAAATATATTTAGATCAAACAACAAATTCTTACAAAACTTCTTTGAAGTACAATGCAATCTCTAAGGTGAGAAATCTCTCAAGAACTAGAGGGGTTTCATCCTCTAATCTAGGTAATCATTGGGGCTTCATCCAATGACTACAACTCCTATGGTTTTTCGTCCACAAAAGGGTTTAGAACATAATGTTCAAATTGTATAAAAAGAGGGAACATAATAATAAAATGCCTAGTAAAGAATTCAGCTACTTATACATATATGTTGCTAACTCCCTCAAGTAATAGGTCGGCTTGAGCCAAAGTGGTGCCAAAGCCCAAAATTCAAATATCTACACTCTACACTTAGGTTGGCCTTAAGACCCAAAGGGAATTCCAACTTAGGACCAACATATCCTACTGCAGATAGGTATATCCATGCACTCCCTGGATCTCCTCCCTTATCCTCCCACGAGCTACAATTATCTTTGTATGCTCTAGAGAACACTCATCTCATTTTCCTATGGAGTTTACTATTGGGAATCCAATGCAGGTATATTCTGACAAAGAGTTCTCACTGGGAATTGCTTTATCCTTATAGCTTTCTAAATATGTGGTAGACATGGCTCTATAGATTGTGTTTTTTGAACTGCATCCTGAAATTTCCTCTTGTGGTAAGATGTGGTATGATCTCCCAATCAAGCCACATAAGGTGAAGCTGGACTATGATACATATCTATCTTCTAACAGTGATAACTCTCTGAATATGGATCCTCTTTGCCTAAATTATGGATATGAGGTGCATTGGACACTGAAGAGATTATGTTCCAAACAACACATGCCTAAATTTTTTTGTTGTAAAATATAGCAAGATGACTAGGTTTCACTTTGTAATTTCCTATCCAAAAAAGGGGACATGATAGATAGATATGGGGATAAGGAGGAAAGGCAAGGTAGAGAGGGAGAGAGGGTAGGAGAGACCTAGAGAGGGGAGAGAGGTGAAAGAGAGAAGAGAGGGAGAGAGAAATGAAAGTATTGGTAGATAGGGAGTGAAAGGTAAAACCTCAACTATCCATTATCAATCGTAAAACCTAAACTCTAAGCTTTAATCAAAGTGGGGGAGAGAGAAATAAAAAGAGAATTTGGCTCTAGTATCCTAAAAATGCATTTTCATTTGGCTAGCACCAAATTTGGTGCTTTCCAAATGATTTGCACTGGGAAATACCAACCCTTTGGGTTGGATTTTCCCTGGGCATCCAACCCAAAGGGTTGGACGACCATATCATGCCAAAGACGTGTTTTTTAAAAAAGGTAAAAAAATCACATTTTTAGTCGTGCTCTCCATCAAGTTTGCACATGTTTTAATACAAATTTATAAAAATACCACAATGACATCAAGCTCTCTCTTAGCTATCTAACCATATAATTTTTTTCACACTTTGATTATGTTAAGGTTTTCATCTTTAATTTCTTTTGTAAGTGTGTCTATTTTTTGTCAAAAACCAACATGTGGTATTTTGTGTATAGTTTTTTACTCGTTCATTGAATTTTGAAACAAATTACATTTTTAGAGACTAGACTCCATTCTACATGCATGGAAAAAAATATTTTTGATAAGTTTTCAAAAAAAATATGGGCGAGCATGCTCAAATTTCTATTTTTCAAGATGTTTCCACTTCAAAAATTAGTAAAAAATCATATATTCATTAAAAAATTAGTTGCAAAATCTGGCATAAACTACATGGTCTTAGCTATTTAACATTTTAGGGGGAGCACACCAGACACTATGTTCTATTTTTTGAAAAAATAGGACCACTTTGTGTGCTCCCTTTTTTGAAACTCTTAATCTTCACCATTTTCAAAGAAAAAACTAGTTTACAAAGTAGATTTGGAGCACTACAACTCTTGTTTTTGTTGCATCTTAAAATTTTGAGCGTAACTATCTTCATTTTCTTGTCAAATATCAGGTTTTGTTTATTTCATAAATAAAGTAGCATCTTAAGACCCCCTTTTTATATCACATCTTGGTGCACTTACCCTATTGCATCTCATCCATTCATCCATGGAGGGTGCCATGAACATTACTAATAAAACATTTTTTTCAATTTTCATTAGTTAGTTATATTCAAGAGAAAATAAGTGTTACTTATTTTATGATAGCTATTATCAAATCCTAGATGAACCATGTTGCATAAGTATCTCGAGATATATAGATGATAAAAATATAGGTTTTTACAAGATGATTTAATCTTGACATTTATATTTTCTCATTCATTATTATTATTTTTGTTGTAAACAACAAATTATACATGTGATAAAATTAAGATGATTTTGAACATTATGTTGGTAATAAAGATGGTTTTGAAACATTCTATCTTGAGAATCAAGAATGTTTGAGATATGTTTAGTATAATTGGTCTAGTTTGGAGTCAAAATTTTAACTTCCTATTACAATTGACTTCTCTTCATTTGCAAATTTAAATTTTAAATTAGAAAAAAATATTTAATATTACCTATATACCATGAGTAGGATATTATTTGGCTTGTGCTTAAAAGAACAACGTAAACTATACATTGAATAGATTTAAGTATACTACATATGAACTAAAAGTTACTCAATCGAGATATTCATCTTTTCTATTAACTTAAATTAAAAACTATCGATTTTCATAAATACTTGGATGACGAGAGACTAAAAATTGCTTCTTCCTAAAGTTTACAAAAATATCACAAAAAAGATTCAATCTAAACATGGTGTACCTTTAAAAATATTCCTAAGAGATTAGAATTTTTTTAGTCTATTTCTTAACAAGTATAATATTGAGTAAACCATAAGCCATGGCATACAATCAACAAGTCCAATAATCAATATATTATAATTCATATTCTTTATGCCCCTTAGTTTAATGTTGTGTAGCCTTCAATTTTATGGAGAGACGTTAAAGTACAATATAGAATGTATTACAATTAAAGAACTTCTTATAGAGTCGGTATATTATGATCAAAATATAATGATTCAAAAGGAAGCCAATATATTAACTATAACATACTACCAATTTACACTTAAAATAACATAAGTTACTTGAAATCAATATATTAACTACAACATAGTAACAATTTACACTTAAAGAAGTTCTTAAAGAATCAATATATTGTGTTCAACCTCCAAAATAACAGTCAACATGTTGATGACGACATACTAATAATTTATATTAAAAAACTATAAACTATCCTGCATAAAAAGATTATTATTAAGACATGGTAAATACAATAGTAGTGTGGTCAATAGTGGCATAGTGTGATGGTTAAATTGCGGTGTTGTTTTTCTTGCCATCAAGGTTCAAACCCTATTGGAGTGTTCCTGTTAAATGTTTATATTGGGGATGAGACCTCAAGGATTCATATGGAGTGTTATTGTTGAATGTTTATATTGAGAATGAAGCCCCCATTTATGAACTCAATATGAAATGTTATTGTTAAATGTTTACATTGAGAATGAAGCCCCATTTATGAACTCAACGATCCATGGATCACAGACATTTGCCCTTAAAAAAAAACCATGATAGTATACAATTCAAGAATTTTTAATTTACAACTACACTAATTTGAATATCACTAAGTTGTTCCAGTAACTAACTCTCTCTGGGGAGAATTTCTGCAAATGGGACAGCTTGAGTGCCGTGTGAGCCATGTGTCTATGCAATCGACATGATACACATGCCTACAGTCCATTATCATACGCAGTTGTTCATTGCATTTGTAGTCCTCCAGACATATTGAACAACTCCTCTCCTGCTGCTGAGCCAGGGCTTCATGTTTTTCAGTAAATACAATAATTGGGTACGAACGTATCACTGCCTCCTCCACCCCTCTCTCCCTCCATGGCGGTGGTTCAGAAATGATCTCCACTGTTGGAGGGTGTGGTGGAGTGTGCTGATCAGAGGCAGACCTTACGCATTTGAAATAAAATAAGAGTATGGCCAAGATCAACATCATACCTCCCACTGCTATACCCACGTCTGTGTTAGAAGAATCGTTATTGTTGATCCTCATACCAGATCTCAATAACTCTCAACTCTGAATGCTCTTCCATATGAGCAGGTCCAGATGTGTCGTTCTAGTTATGGGATTCGGGATTCATGGACATTCCACGAAGGTACAAAAGCGAGAATTTCTAAGCGGCGAAGGTCTGTAGTGGAAACCGATGTCCCCGCTTCAACACGGCATCGTGTCGACATTGTAAAACGATGTGCTCTGCTGTTGAACGCGGCATCAAAGCTTCAAAATAATATATATTAGAAAGGATGGTGTTATAATAGCATTGTTTCATTATCAGGTAGAGGTGTTCGCTGTTTTATTAGGATTCAAGTCAATTTTATTGATTATTTTATAAGAAATATTTTTTGGGTAAGGTAGGGGAGAGGGGCCTATAATGGAGTAGGGTCCAATAGTGGGGATTGAAGTAGTCCTCAGTGGGCTCCATAGTGGAGCACTTTAATATCCAATTGTAGAACACTTTTTATCCATAAAGTATGGAAAGTGACAAATCATGTGATGCCTCATCAGCGCACTAATAAAACATGACTAGTGCACCACTATCGGTCTCACTTTTTTTTTGGGCCTTTTTGGATACCTCAACAAAAAGCATGTTGATGTGGCATCATATTTGATGATGTGGCCCTAAAACAAAATATAGAAGCACATGAGTTGCCAAATAAACTATTGTACAGAATTGGGAGTGATTTGAAATTTCCACGTAGGATTTTGAGAAAGGCGAAGTTAGGGTGCTCCACTATAGGCCCCTCTCCCCTAGTAAGATTACAATTGTGGTGCTATCACTTTTAAGGGATTAGTTTCATCTCAACTCGTTCTTTCGTACTTCAATCCGATATAAAAGTAAGTTTGAGCCAAGGTGTGGTTGGAATCGTTGGGTTGAATCACAATTGTACTAAGTGCAATGGGGATACCTCTGGATTATCAAAAAAAAAAAAATTACAATTGTGGTGTGTTGTAAAAAAATTAATTATAAACAAAAATTTAGAGGTGATTATTGTTAGTATGGTTAAATAAGCAATTAACAATTGAAAACTAAAGAATTGTTTGTTATGGACTCCTCAATTATGGTATCATTTTGATAAAGTCATGTTTTCTTTTATTGTTTTAAGGAAAGTAATAAGGTTGAAATCATTTACCCAACATTGGTATTAATTAGCTCTCCTTCTGAACTTTGGTAAGTGATAATTTGAAGGAGTGTGTGGACCTCCTCCATTGTATCAATTGATTCTTCTATTCCTTAAGGAAATTGTTTGTCAAAAATTTATCCCCTTCCTAGGTAGACATTTAGACTTGATTTTGGATGCATGGATAGTAGCTTAGGTTCCTTTCATATTAACAACTTCTTCTAATCATAAAGAGACTTTGCTATCTCAAAAGAAAAACCTTTCTTAATTTTTTTGTCATGGCAACAAATGTTTGTATTATATTTTGATCTACTCATGTATTTTCCTAGGTTAGTACCATATGTTGGTTTTGTTGTGTCTAGACTAATGGCTCATTGTAGGTTCTTTTCATGGTGGTGATGGTAGCCAATTTTGTTAGTGTGGGTATCACTTTTTTGATGTCCAAAATTTTTTTGGATATAAGTGACAAATAGATGTTTACATTCACCTCTAATTCCTTTATTTAGGTTGTTGATTATATCCTTCACTCAATCAATTGATTATGTTGTGTTTTGATGCTTTTCACCTATTGACATTTTGACCCATCTAAATCAATCATAAAGTAGTAACTCCCTAATATTTATAGAATTTGACTCCTTTTGGTCTATCTACGTCTTTTGTTGTATTATAAGTTGTGGCTAGTTAATATAATTTTAATAGAATATGGCAACATTGTTACAAGATTCCTCCAGATTCTTAACCTATCCCTCTAAATCTTTGCAATCATTTCTCCATTTTTGTTGTATGTGGCTTAAATTTTCCTTTTTATACTCTAAGAGTATGTTTATTTTAAGGTTTTATTTCTCTTGCTCCCAAATGCTTATTTGATCCAATAAATCATTTTTTCTCTTTGCAATTGAGTTGTCATATCTAAAAAAATCTAAATGAACTTGCAATTGATGTTATTATATCATTTTCACCATCTAGTTCATATGTTCTTCTAATATGATGTTTTTATTCATCGTCTTTATTTACACTACTACTAAATGTATCCCCTAACTCTATTTTCTAGATAGGTGATATTTGAGTGAAATCAATTTGTGGCCTTATTGGAGTAGTCATAAATATGTTGGTAGTTACTATAAATGTCAAGTAGTTGCTCAATTTTGTCGATTTATACTCTTTTATGTTTCTTATGGGGTTGATAACTGACTATTTTGGCATAGTGGTTATCTATGTGGATGTTTCCCCTATTATTTTCATATTTCCTCATATTTTTCTATTTCTTCTTGTAGTTATTTTTCTTCTTTCTTTTCTTATCTAGTTTATTTTTGGTTATTGTCCCTAATCTCTATTTTGACTACGTCTCATACTTTATCTATTTGTTCTTCTTTCATTTCCTCTACCCATGTCACCAACTCTTAGGTTACCACTATTTGTAATGATTGTTAAGGTGAATCTTCTTTAGCTCCATATTGTTACATACAGTCAAGATGGTGGTAAATTAGTGCCCTTTAACTAATCATGTAACTGTTGTTTACTTTAGACTGATACACTGTAATCATTTTATGCTTAAACCCAACATTATTTTGATTATAACTTATTTGTTATTTGTAGTGGAAATAATATAAGACTTGGCCACTTCTAACAATTTATTTGCTCTAGATAACTTGATTTAAGAACATTATCCTCATCCAACCATGGTTTGTATTCTTCTTATTGTGCTACTAATTATTTTTATTTTGTGGTCCTATTAATGAAAGTTTCTCTTCCTCTTATGAACTATCATCATATTATACTAATTTCTTATGTGTCTTAAATGCTTCTAACACTTGATCTTTGTTTGTTGCACACTTGTAGCTCTTTCTTCTTTTTTGAACTCGTTAAGAGAAGTGCTTCTATGATTTTTTCTACTAGAATTTTCATTAGGGGAAGAGATTCTTCAATAGTAATGGCACTTCCTACTTTCTCTTCTTACCCTTTATGTCCTTTGGAAGTTTATCTAGTATAACTATTTTTCCTTTTGGAAATGGATTACTTCCATTAATAGAGCTTAGACACTTAGATATCCTTTTGGTTTATTCTCTTATTAGTTCAATTGTGCTTTGAGTAGCTTGTTTTTTTTGTAATATCTTCTACTTTTGGAGTAATGTGGTCTTATTTTTCTTGGGCTTCTTTTCCATTCTTTTCTTTCTTTTTAGTGATTTTATCTTTGGCATCATTCATAGCCTTTTTATCTATGTATTCTTGTCATGTACAAAATATTTTTGTAGTTGGATTAGTAGGGTGGGAGAGGAGAAGTTGATTTGTACCTTTTAATAATTCATTAAAATCCTCATATGGTTGTGGTGGTACAAGGAAAGTGTGTGGTTTGATAACTTCCAAATGGATATCATCTTTGGGTAAGTGCACCAATCTGTGACATACTTTTGATGCTAAATTGGAAAAATCGTAAAAAAGGTCCAAATTGAGCATAAGTCATTTGGCGTGTGCCAAATGCAAAAGTTAATTAAAATCAAGAAACGTGTTTCAAACCTCATTTTCATTTCAACCCGCGGCTTGGCTTGGAGGATTTCAACTCTGCAACTCGCGCTCGCCAAATCTCTTCCATTTTTTGCACTCTTAGCTTGCAATTCTTCATGAGGATGCCACCAACACGTCAAAGAGGTTGAAGATTGCGAAGAGGTATGTATTTTTATTCTATTTATTTTGAATTTGATTTAGAATGTAGATTGAAATAGGTTTTTTTAATAAAACTTTGTTCTAATTCTCAGGGAATGAATCTCCACCTTGAAACCTTGAGAATTCACAATCACCCCCTCACGAAGAGGGGTATATGTAGGATCATCATGGAAAAAATAGGCCCTTAAGTGACAAAAAATTCAAAAAAAATTGAGTTAGGCAACTTGACGTAAAACTTTGAATAATTTATCTATATTATTTCAAAAATATGTAAGAATAGAATCTGTAGCAAATTGAATGTAGTTTCTAAACTACTAGGTTTTTTTTAAATATATTTGGTGAAAATTTGAAATTTCAATGCAAGAGTACTTAAATTTTGAGGAAAAAATAAGAAGTAGGTGTCTCAATCACCCTAACCACAATAAAATGATAATTATTTTTTATAAGATTTTAGATATAAGTAGAGGACTCATGTCTGATGTGATGCATACTTTTTGTAATTTTTTCCAAGTAAATAATTAATTATGAATTTTTTTATTACAACTTTTAAAAAGTATAAAAACTCGTATGTCTAACCACCTTAACTTGGTCAAAACTTCATGAAATTCAATTTTTTTTAATCCTATAGTATGTGAAGCATAGAATGTGACGCATGTTTCTAATTCAAAGAATGTGACGCATGTTTCTAGTTCAAAAAATGTGATATTGTTTGAAAGCTATAGATGTTTTTCAATCAGCCTATCAATCAGGACTTTAGTCGTAATTCAAATAGACAATGAATAATAATTATTTATTAAATTCAAAGTAAAGCATAATTTATATTGGTGGAAAGTTGGGAATCTCCTTTAAAAACCCTTTTCATTTCATCAATTTTGGGTAAAAAAAAGTCATCAGCCACATACCCTACACATACCCATCATATCACCACTTTTTGGCCCATCATGATCCTGCACATACCCAGAGCCTCTTATACAAGAACAACCTAAAACCCCTCCATCAATTCATAGGAATCCTCAAGGAACACAAAAAAATATCCTAAATCAAATTGAAAACAATAAAAGAGACATTGAATAATTAATTGGAAGATTAACCGAGCATGCCAAACCCACCCTTATAGGAGAGGGATTGTCGAATCATTAAAGTCAATTGTATCTCATGTAGGAGAAATGAGCGAAAAAAAATAAAATTGGTCAAATAAGAGGCATGAGATGAGACAATTTTATGCTAGTGGTTTGTCATATGCAGATGTTAAAAAATAAAAAATTAGCAAATCCGACCTGTGCGCCCTATTTATAGACCTGAGAACAAACACACCTTTGTCTCATGCATGCAGGAGACCTTCCCCATCCATTGGTGCCACCATGAGCTAATTAAAAATAAATTTTGGGAGTGGTGGTGGATGGTATTTGACCAACCTCCATGCAATCACCATTAGGTACCACAATACTTTTTAAGGAAACTCTATTGTGAGTTTTTCCTTGATAAGATGCCAAATTATTTTGACATCTTAGACTTTCAAGGTAGAGGTGGGGGCTCCACACATGATAGACTTGTTGCATGACGTAATCCACAGTTGGCATCGAGACCCTTGGCCAAACCCATGGTGGATTAGGTTGTCATTCCTTCCATTGTTAAGGACAATGTAGAGGTGGACACGTTGGAGTTGATTAGCTCACTCACCCAGACCATTATACAGTGTGTGAGGCCTCTAGTAGAGCCTGATGTGGAGGAGATGTGTAGGCCCTGAGCTCCACCCCACCATTGTGTCACTTGTGGCCTTGTTTGCATGTATGATTATCAAGGTGCTTGATATGTAGCTACATAGCCTACATCAGTTGCAGAGGCGATGGCTTTCACAAATGATTTGCTGAATAATACATTTAGCATTGACACTCAGGTAAAATTCAGCAAGTTCATTTAATTTGTTTATTAAATTATATTTTAAAATTTAAGAATAACTAAATTAGTAGAATATTGATATGATGAAATTTCAAGGTCAGAGTGTTCATGAGACGTGCTCCATTCCTGTAGACCTTTTTTCATTCTTGACATTGAGTCCACAGGTATGCAACTAGTATTAAAGATATTATTAATGCATTTGAACAGTTGAATGTTATATTTGAATGTTTGTCTCATACTATGCTTTGGATGTCAAACAGTTTCTTGGTGGACCTTTGACCTCCACACCTCGCAATTCATGTCCTCAAACAACTTTCACTTAATTAACCTTTATTCATTAATGGTGTTGTAAAACTATGTTAGCTAGTTTTTGTAATTTTGCGTATACCAATCTAAAAAATTGATGAGAAACACAAACATCGGTTGGTCTTATGAGATCCTAATTATATTTACCATTCAATGTCCATCCCATTCTTCCATTCCTTTCATCATGCATATTTTAACCATTTTATATCACATATCCCAATCTTTAACACCTTATATATTATACCACCTTCCTCCATATTTCATCTTATACACATATCATTATAAGAAACCTTTCCTTATACTCATTATTGAAAAAATATCTAATAAATTATTACTACACACCTCAAGTTCCCACTTCATGTCCTATATTCAAACAATAGACACCGCCTAATTCACTTTATGGTCTAAAATTCCCTCCTAATTACTTCCCATTAACCTCTAGTATAGTTCACCATAAATTTAATATTTTACTATCCCATCCTAGCTTATCCAATTAATCTCTACTAGTCCATTCTATGTTCCATCATCCGCTCTTGATCGTGTCACATTATCTTCTCCTAATTCACTTTTTTCTCCTTTATTCCTTCCTAATCGCATCCCATTAACATTTAATAGTTCACCATATTTTCCATGATCCCCTCCTAGCCCATCCCACTAATATCTTCTAGTCCATCTTATGTTTCATTATGCCCTTCTACTCCCATCTTATTGTACCCATTATTATTTCACCCTAGATGTTCCATGATCCCCTATGTTCCACCCTATGTTCCTTAATCCATTCTATATTATACCATCTTTATCCATGTTTCATCCTAGATAACTCTTCTCTATTATTACTACACACAAGTCAAGTTTGCACTTCATGTACTATATTTAAACCCTAGACACCTCATAATTCACCCTATGTTGCATTATTCCCTACTAATCACATCCCATTAACCTCTAATTTTCCACCCTATATTTTGTTATCCCATCCTAGCCCATCCCATCAATTTATACTAGTCCATCCTATGTTCCATTAACCCCTTTTATTCCCATCCCATTACCCTCTCTTATTTCACCTTATGTTCCATTATCCCCTCTTGGTCTTGTCCCACTATCTTTCCCTAATTCACCCTATATTCTTGTATTCCCTCCTAATCCCATCCCATTAACCTCTAATAGTTCACGCTATATTTTGTTATCCAATCCTAGCCCATCCCATTAATATATTCTAGTTCATCCCATGTTCCATTATCACATTCGACTCCCATCCCATTGGACCCTCTATTATTTCACCATATGTTTCATTATCTCCTATTGGTCTTGTATCTTTATCTCCCATTGGACCCTCTATTATTTCACCATATGTTTCATTATCTCCTATTGGTCTTGTCTCTTTATCCCTTCTATGTTATAGCACCTCCATCCAAATTTTATCCTATACACTATTAGAAGAGATCTTTCCTTCCACTCATTATTGACCAAAGTTGTCTTCTCCATTACTGTTGCACACCTCAACAACCAACTTCATGTGCTATAGTAAAAGCCTAGACACATCCTAATTCATTATATGTTCCATTATCCCTTTGAAAGCTGCTAGTAGCATAGTAATCCTCACTTCATTCATGTAACCCTTAAACCCTAAAACCCTCAACCCTCTACCTTCTACCCTTAAACCTTAAACCCTAAACCCTATACCCTCAACCCTTAAACTATAAACCCTCAACCCTTAAACCCTAAACCCTCAACTCTCTACCCTAATCCCTCAACCCTCAACCCTTAATCCCTCAACCCTTAAATCATCAACCCGCTACCCTCTACCCTAAACCCTAAACACTAAAACCTAAACCTTCTACCCTCTACCCTTAATCGTTAAACCCTAATCCCTCTACCCTCTACCCTCTACCCTCAACCCTAAACCCTAAACCCTCAACCCTCTCTCTCTCCAGTCTCTCCCTCCTACCCCTTCTCCCACTCTCAAGTATCTCTCTCTCACTCACTCCCTCTATTTCTCTCTCCTCTACCCTTAACCCTTAAACCCTCTACCCTCTACCCTCTACCCTTAACCCTCTACCCTTTATCCTCTACCCTTTATCCTCTCCCTCTCTCTCTCCACCCTAAACCATCAACCCTATAGGTCCTCAACCCTATGCCCTCAATTACCAACCCTCTAACCTAAACATTGGATCCTCAACCCTCATCTATCTCTTTCCCTCCCTCCTCTTCTCTCCTCTCTATCTCACTTCTCCCTCCATCCATTCCTCCCTCTCTACCCTAATCCCTCAACCCTTAAACCCTTAAACACTAAACCCTCAACCCTCAACCCTCTTCTCTCTCTCCACTCCCTCTCACTCTCTCTCAAGTCTCTCCCTCCTACCTAAGAGAGGGGGAGAGAGAGAGGGAGAGAGAGAGGGAGAGAGATATACCTAAGATAGAGGGAGAGATAGAGAGAGAGAGATAGAGGGAGTGAAGGAGAGAGGGAGGGGAGAGAGAGAGAGTGGGGGGTAGGAGGGAGAGACTTGAGAGAGAGAGAGGGAGGGAGAGGGGGTGGGAGGGAGAAACCTAAGATAGGGAGAGGGAGAGAGGGTGGGAGGGAGAGACCTAAGATAGAGGGAGATGGAGATAAAGTGGGAGAGAGGGGATGGGAGGGAGATACCTAAGAGAGTAGGAGAGAGAGAGAGTGAGAGATAGAAGGATGGGAGAGATATAAAGAGTGAGAGAGAGAGAGAGATACTTGAGAGAGTGAGAGGGGGTGGGAAGGAGAGGGAGTGCCCGAGATAGAGGGATGGGAGAGAGATGGAGGGAGTGAGAGAGAGATAGAGAGAGAGGGGTGGGGGGAGATACCTAAGAGAGAGGGAGAGAGAGAGATAGGGAGGGGGTGGGAGGGAGATACCTGAGAGAGAGATAAAGGGAGTAGGTGAGAGAGATAGAGAGATACATGAGAGAGGGAGAGGGGGTAGGAGGGAGAGACTTGAGAGAGAGAGAGGGAGGGAGAGGGGGTTAGAGGGAGAGACCTAAGAGCGAGTGGGAGAGAGATAGAGGGCATGAGAGAGAGGGACCTAAGAGAGAGAGGGAGAGGTGGTGGGAGGGAGATACTTGAGAGAGAGGGAGAGGGAGAGGGAGAGGGAGAGGGAGAGAGATACAGGGAATGAGAGAGGGAGGGAGTGGGAGAGAGATAGAGGGAGTGACTGTGAGAGGGAGAAGGGGTAGGTGGGGGAGACTTGACAGAGAGAGAGAGTGGGTAGGAGGGAGATACTTGAGAGAGAGAGAGATGGAGCAAGGGTGGAAGGGAGAGAGAGAGAGAGAGGGAGGGAGGGTAGAGGGAGAGACTTGAGAGATGGGGTGGGAGGGAGAGACCTGAGAGAGAGGGAGAGAGAGTGGGAGAGAGATAGAGGGAGTGGGAGAGAGGGAGTGGGAGAGATAGAGGGAGTGTGTGTGTGAGAGAGAGAGAAGGGAGGAGGGAGATACTTGAGAGAGAGTGAGAGAGAGAGAGGGAGGGAAAAAGATAGAGGGAGAGAGAGGGAGTGGGAGAGAGATAGAGGGAGTGAGTGAGAGACCTAAGAGAGGGAGAGAGGGTAGGAGGGAGAGACTTGAGAGAGAGACAGAGACAGAGACAGAGAGAAAGAAAACAACCTAAGAGAGGGAGATGGAGTGAGAGAGTAGTCTAGGTAGCATAGGAGGGAGTGAGACCTTAGAGAGAGAGATACTTCAAAGGGATAGAGAGTTATCTAGTTAGGGTAACGAGGCAGAGAGCGTATGAAAGGTAAAACCTCAACTATCCATCTACGATCATAAATCGTGCACTCTCAACATTATTAGAGTGGTCGACCAAAGAGAGGGGAAAGTTACATTTTGTTCAAAGCAGGTCATTTAGCAAGTGCCAAATTTGGCACTCGCCAAATGGCCTAATTTAGATGAGTGAATTGACAGAATTTTCCAAATTTCCTCATATTTTTGTCTGTGCTCCCCGTCACGTGTGCACGTCTTTTAATGCAAGTTTATAAAAAAATCATGATACCATTAACCTCTCTCTTAGCTATCTAAATATATAATTCTTTTTTCATTTTGATTAGTTAAGGTTTTGATCCATAGCTTCTATTGTAAATGTCTCTATTTTTGGTCAAAAACCAACATGTGCTAGTTTCAGGAAAGATTTTTACTCATTCATCGAAACACGAAACAAATTACATTTTTTGAAAATAGACTCCATTCTACACATGATGAAAAAAATTCAATTTTTGATTAGTTTTCAGGATGTGTCCACTTTTAAAATTCATAAAATATTATATATTCATTAAAAATTATCCGAAAGAACGAGGATAAACTACATGGTGTTAGCTAATTTCTCACTGTTCGGATCTTTGAAATTCTAAAAAAAAGTTAATCAAAAAGGGGGGAGCCCTTAGGCGCTATGTTTTTTTTTATATATATATAAAAATAGGACCTGTTTTGGGCCCCCCCTTTTTGAGACCCTTAATCTTCATTAATTTCAAAAAGAATTAGTAGCTTAGAAAATAGAATCAGAGCACTTCAACTTTTGTACTTGCTGCATCTTGAAATTTTGAGCATAACTATCTTCATTTTCTTGTGCAAATTAGATTTTACTCATTTCAGGAAAAAAAAAAAGTGGCATCTTAAGAGCCAAAATTGTGTCACAGATCCATGCACTTACCCCTTTTTCAACCATAAAAACTACATCATTCTCTAATTTCCTTAAAATATTATGGCTCAATCATTATCTCTCTTGATTTATTTTTTTGAATTTGTCAAAGAGTGACTCATACTCATATTGACAAATAGTAGTGTCAAAGAAAATGTTCATATTCTCTCTTATTTTGTCTATGACCAAAGTATTGGATCTTCATACACCTGGTTTAATTCCTAGTAATTATCTTGATAAATAGAAGGATAAGAATATTGGTAATGAGCCATACCTAAATTCATGGTGGCTCTTCTTTATTTTCCCTAGACTTCCCAATAGTTATTCTCTTAGGGTTTCATAGAGGTCATATTATTTACCATTGGTAGCTACTTCATATGTCACATGAATACAAGTTATGCATTGAATCCTATTTGATAATATAAAAAAATTATAGGTGATTTATTTGGAAATGTACCTTACTCTTGAATCTCTAACTTTACTAATGGTGAGGAATCATTTGCCAAATGTAGTACTTCTGAGTGTGGTGACAGATTTGTTATCAACCTTCTTAGGTTTCTCTCCTTTATTCCATAGTCTCATCACTATATGGTTTTCTCCCTTGGTAATAAGGAAGGGCTTTGTTGTGTATGTAAATTCACCATATATCTAGCTCAATACCAACCAAATGCATTTGTGATTGTTGCAAAAATTTAAGAAAATTTCTCAAATATCTAATTTTAGCTTGCCAATTGATATTAGTATATTATGCCAAAAAATTTCCTCTTGCTAGATTTCTTAGGGTTTTTCTTTATTTTATGAATTTAATGTGATCTACCTCCATAATTTTAGCATGAATGTACTTTTAACATCTTCTACATAAAAAAACCCACTAGGAATGTTTAAGAAGGCTCGTTCTAGGTGATTTTCCATAGCCTTCCATGGAAATGACTTTTCTACTAGCCTTTTGATGTATGTGGCTTTGATCAACTAAGGAGCATATGTGCTTTCCATAGCTTTGATTATTTATTCTCTTATTCCACTCTTCTATTAACTACATTTTTTCCTAGCCTTTATATAATGATATTTTGTAATTTGATTTGTGTAATTTTCCTCACCCTTTATTTCCTTTTATAGCTTTTTTGGTCTTCCAAGCTAACATCATATCTCATGTCATTTTCGTTTAATCGTTTGGTCCTTCATGCTTTCTTTTGACTCATTGACTTGATGATCATATAAGTACTTTTTTATATACTTTATGTTAAATAATAAACATAAGTATTATATGGTTTTGATTTGAATATGCTTCATAATATGGCTTTAATTTAGCTCCATTAACACATCCATCAAAACTTTCATTTGTTAAAGTATTAATTTTAATCAAGCACCAACTATCTAGATGTGATCTAGATGTAATAGGATCTTAGCCATCTTAATTTTAATTTACCTAATTTTATAAATTTACTACCATAGAGTAATACCATATCTTCTAACTGTAATTAGTTGGTTTCAATGTTGTGGTCATACCAAGCCTTCTATTTCAACTTTCCTAAAGTTTGATTATATGATCCAAGCAACTAATTCTCATTTTATTTTTCTTATTATATCAACCTCTCCTAAGGAGATTATTCTTCTTTCAACCACATAGTGATTTCTACTCTTAGATTAGGAATACTATTTAATATATCAATAGTGTTACATTTAGTCCATGTACCAATTAGAATGGATGGTATTTTTTTAATTCTTTGAAAATTGTGTAGTATACCCAGAGTAATGCATGTATCTTTTGGTATGAATTTTATGTATCCTCATTGCAAACCTTTTCTAGTACTTTAAAAATGTCTTGTTAAATGACTTTCTTAAAAAAAATTGGGGATTGTATGGTGTTCTCTTGTTATGGACTATCACAAATGTTTTGAGTAGTTCCTTACTTATTTGATTTATAAAGTGTTTGGCCTATTTTCTTTTAATACTCAATGGACATCCAAATATTGTAATAGTTTTGTAGATACAACTTATTTTTGTTTGTGTGCTATATTCTTTTTTCAATTCTACCTTTACCCATATTGTTAAGTATTCAATATTAGTTATGATAAAACATGCATGAGTCTTCTAGGTAGGGGGATTGATTAGTTCTATAAATTCAATGACCCATTTTTTAAATGGTGTCATAACCAATACTAATTCTAGGGTAATCACATATCTTGTAGTTGGTTTACCAATTCTTTGAAAAATGTCCCATTTGGAGGAGTATTTATTGGCATCTTTTTCATCACCATAGTGTAGCCAAGAAACCTTGCTTGTGAATTGTGTCCTCCAAAAATACCTTGATGTGCTTCCTCCAAGATTTTTTTTATTTCATTATTTATCACTACTCTTCACAAGACTTCATCTTTTCCCAAAATGTACAATTCTTCATTGATAATAGTGTATGGAAGATCTCTTATGGTAAGTTTCATCTTATCTTATTTGTTATAGTTTTATGGGAAGTTACTAATAGTTAGTAATATAGGAATACTATAGTTCATCAAGTATTGTGATTATTCAAAATATATGGGCACCTAAAAAATAATATTCTATTAATCCTTATTCCTCTATTCTAGTCCTTGATTAGATTTTCTTAGTTTGACCATGATATTGAAATTAAATTCTTGAAATAACATAATCCATCAGCATATACAATCAGTATTACTATTATATTCATTAAGTACTTTAGTGGTTCATGATTAATAACAAAAATGGATGATGTTTCTAAAAGAATGTCTATGGCTAGAGCCTCTCTTTGTTATAGTGTCATTCTTCTTTGGAAATTTGTAATTATCCTACCAATAAATACAACTAGGTGGGATTTCCTACCTCTTGAGTTAATACCATAGCTATTTTTGTTCCAAATGCATCTATATAGACATGGAAATATTATGTCCAATTTTGGAATAGCATAATTTATGCTTTTATCGCTTGTGCTTCAATATGTCAAATGATTTCTAACATTAATTTTTCCATGTAAATATATTTTTATTCTTATTTTTCATTAAATATTTAATATGCTAGTGATATAACTTCTAAAAAAAATTGTGAGTTTGATATTTCACTTCAAAATCCTAAGCATTTCAATGGTTTTTTGGGCTATGGTTTGTCATTTCTTGCGTCTAGGGTTCACCTTAAGTGCTAAAACCCTCTTTAAACCCTAATAGTTTTATGCCTTAGTTATTTGTCTATTTTCTTATTAACTTATTATTAGTCATTCATGGTTCCCTTAGTTACAACTTATGTCATTGAAGTCATGTATCCATCGGCCCCAATGTCCTAGTCTTGCTAGTTACTGCCCCTTTTTTAATATTTGATAAAGTCTTAAGTCTTGTGGGTCATAAAATATTTCGCATAAAAGTCTAAAGTTTTGACCCTAGGTCTGAAATAAATTTAAGTCTTAAAGTCATGTGTTGACCTAGTGAATGGCCCCAACTTAAGTCTTAACTTAAAGCACGTACTCAAAAAATTCTTATAAGTTAAATGCGGCTTGATCCCATCTTGCCATGTGTTTACTCTTTATTGGCCCCCACTACCCTACAATGAATAAAATACACAAAAAATTATGTGTGGTGGTATGAGAGGGTGCCACATGTCCAACTCAAATAGTGGGCAGGTCGCGAGGTCTCTTCATAGATTTTGGCGGGTCCCGTGATTTGAAGGTTCTTACATATGGTGTCATGTGGCACTATCCTAGCCCTTCCCTACCATTCCACAAGGGCACATCTTTGAATACCTTGGTTGATCGTGGGGTGCAGTAGGATGCCAAGTGGCAAGATTTGAACCGTTAGATGAAGGACGAAGGCAAGCTTAAATATTTCACTAAATATTGAGGCATGAGAGGGAAAATAAAGGGCATGTATCTTAGGGAATGTGGCATTTTTTTGGCAAAGCAAAAATACAAATGGTATAATCTTGGTCATGCAAATTGCAAAAGAATAAACATGTGATGAAAATTTTGCCTAAGTATAAGCGATAAATGGAGGATTAACTAGTGCACATCAAGGAGTTGACACGTTGGTTCTTTTGACATTCACGAAGGCTGTGGGACCCATGATGACATGTAATGGGATTTTTCATATGTGAAAATCTCATTGGTTTGATGCTAAAGTCAATGACATTCAAGTGTTTCAAACTTGATTAACTCAATATGAACCATCCAAAGGTACAATTCATCTCAAGATCAATGACTCAAATTCAAAATTGAAGAAAATAGGTAGATGGAGTCGTTCTAGTTCACGCGAGTGAGAAATAATGGCAGACAAGATGCCAAAAGGCTTGAATTTAATGCTTTTTTCCATAAAAGTTGGTTTTTACACTCATTCCCAAATTACCAAAGCATTTGAAAGCATCTAAAGATCAATTTTTGTGAAGAATGAGCTCTTTGCAAACAAGAACTAGGGTTTCCAATATTCAAACACCTGTAAGTCACAATTTGCTTCTAACTTGCTTAAATTATGTGTCGTTGCTAGTTATGAAGCTAAATTAGTATTCTAGGGTTGTATATTTTAAATTGCTTAAATTTGAGTTGCTTGCATGCGTTGAGATCGTAATTTTCCCTAGTTTCATTTGTGACTATGTTTAAACCTTAATAACCCGTAGGAAATCCTATTTTTATCAATTACTGCTAAGATGTTGCCCCCAAAAGCTCAAGCCTCTAGTTCCACCCTTGACAAAAAGAGAGCCCTCCATGATAACCTGCTAGCCCAATTTCAACCAATAATAGGGTCAAAGTTAAACTACAATTACAAGGCCTAGGGGCATATAAGGGTATAATAGATAAAAATTATGCAATCAAAGATGCAGAGATGAAGGTTTTTGGGTGGGATTTATTTAAATTTTGGTATAAAAGAAATGTTGTAGTTCCTAGTTGCAATTGTCAAAACCTAGACCTAGGAAAATTGGTAGTCCCCAATGTTTATCTCGATGTGGATTTGGTTAAGGCCATTGTTGTAAATTATGATCCCAATGTTAGGGTCATAAGGACACATGTTGGGGTTGAAATGGTGAGATTGACCAGAGAAGCAATTATTGGTGTCTTTGGCCTGAACCCTAATGCAAACAAACCTATCAACCTGGAATCATCGAGAAAGGATTATGAACAGAACAAGAGCACTTATAGGGTGACAATATTTCCAAGGTTTTGGGTGAAAGGAAAAGGTAGAAGTACAATCAGGATCACACTTGTGAAGCAGGATCCATTCAAAATTGATACCTTTGAGGGTTACTTTGTTAAAACATACTACACTTTGTATCAGGTCCTAGGGCTTAATCCTCCACAAAGGATGCCTATATCCCTCATGTTCAAAAAAGAAAATATATAGAACATGTTGGTAAATTAGGAATATGATTTTACTACATATCTTTCAAATTTCATTCATAAGGCATTGGTGGCCATCAAGGTAGGAGAGGGTGGTGTGATTTTTCGGTGGTACTCCCTATTGTTCCACATATCCTTGGCTTTTGGATATAAGGAGTTGGACCTAGGGATACAAATCATAATGAAGGATAATAGTGTTGAATATCTTATCCAAATGTGGACACATTTATTGGACAGACATTGCAGAGTTAAGTTTTGTGACATTCACAAACTTGTTATTTGCCAAGGTAAAATGTTATTTGAGAGGAGATGTGCCAAGAGTTCCAATCTAATTGCATGACTTGTTGAGGCCAAAGGAGAGAAGGCCTAATTTGGGGATTGATCATAACTGGGGTAATGTCATTGTACATGCAGATTATATAGTTTTCAAAGTATTTGGGACCAATCCAGCCCCACATATTTTGCCACAATCTGTACCATTTAGAATTGGCTTTATTGAGGTTATGTGGCAATTGGGAAGGACTGAGGATATGCATTTGGCCAACCAGAAGAAGGAATCCTTCTTCCCTCGAGTCATTTTATTTGTTGATTTTATTATGGGAAAGGATGGATGGAAGGATATTATTCACTTCTCTTAAGATGAAAAATTGCAAGGCCAAAAATTTTGACCCTGAAGGATTTATTTGTGTAGTAAGATTGAGAATCAATAGGACAACATTCTGGCATGAATTGGATTACTCTAAGGATGTGATAAGAAATATATTTGGTTTAAAGGAGATTGAGAATAAGAAAATAAAATGACTTTCCTTTGAAAAATTGAAAAGAAAAAGTAGAATGATCCAAATTTCAAAATTTATGCTAACATTGAGGACCAAATTTTGAGAATTGAGGCAATTTTATGAAATTTTGACAAGGTGGTTGTACAGCTCAAAGAGGAAAAGTAGGAGTAGGATAAGGGGAAATCCCTTATGGTTGAGGAGAGACCCACATACCAGCCACCCAAGAAGCAATATGTCTTCATAAGAAGACCAAAGGGGATAGTTATGAAGGAAAAAATAAAGGCTACTCCTACTCAATCTGAGGAGTCAAGAACTCAATCTGAGGGATCAAGAGTCTCATCCTTTGTGCCTCAAGTGCCACTATCCCCACATAAAATATTATTGATATTGATTCACCCCCAAGGGAGTCTTCTCCAAAGAGGAGGATGATTGAACGAGCAGGACTTGTGGATTATCCAATGGACTCTAATGATGAGGTTGTTGTAACCTTAGATGATATCTTACAAAGCATGTCATCTCCACAAAGGGAGAATGATATGCCAACCCCTGACAATAGGATTACAAAGACAGTTTTGATAGGTGTTGATAATGTTGATGATGTGAGGGACACAACTTGTAAGGATTTCATGAAAGATGATGCATTTTTCAAGAGTGATGTGTTCAAGGAATTTGTATGGAGAACACAAAAAGATGAATATGAAAGGAGGTTGAGAGAAGAGATGAGAAAATCTCTTGAACAACCTAGAGAGGTAATATCTACAAGGTTGATTGCAAAAATGAAATCAAAGCAAAGGGAAATGACCCCCAAAGAAGGTAGGAAGCTAGTACAAGAAAGTGGCATACTTCTTTTGTCAAAATGGGATATGGCTTCTACCATTGCTTTTGATAATATGAGAAAGCATGATTCACAGACCTTCTTGCTACAAATGAAGAAGCATTATGTGCTCTATCAGGATAAGCTTTCAGTCCCAAGTGGGACACTCTTGCTATTTAGGATTTAGAAAAACCTGTAGGAGACCTAAGGGGAGGTCTTATTATAAAAAAAGTCTCTAATACATCAGCAATGGAAGTAGCCACATTAGCTATCAATGTTGTAAAGTTTACAAAAGCAACTGCTAATCAATTACAAGAAAAATATGATGCAGAGACTAAAAAGTATGATGATTTATTGATTGAATATAATAAAGACAGGAAAGGATTAAACAAAACTAGAGTTAATGGTTGAAATGTTGCAGAATCAACAACCATAGGTGCAACCAGTGCAACCTACTGCTCCATCCCCTTCTTCTCAACCACCTCCTCCAATTCAGTCTACTGAGATAGTTGTTTATGAAGATAGACCACTAGCAAAGCTCATTCATGTTGCCCCACCATCCAGAGCAAGAATTAGTATAAAATATTTAATTAAGCAGCTAAAAGTATATGGGGAAATACTATATCTTTGTCAAGAAAATAATGTGCCTATAAATTCTAATGTACTTGAATATTGTATGGGAAAGGGAATAAAAAGGGTGAACAGTGTTCTTTCAAATTATTCTTTGATGTTCAATGCAATTGGAATGTTTGAGAAGGATAGATTAGAGGCAATCCCATTAATGCAATTGTGGGTTCCTAAACTTAATGAATTAGCTTTCATGATCAAAGGGTCAACTCATGAATTAAATAAGCTAGAACAGATAGCCCCCACATACAAAATGGTAAAGGAAATTCTAGATTATAATGGATTGGTAGACCTCGTGGAGAAAATAATAAGAGAGTTACTCCCAAAATTTGATGAGAGTGATCTTGGCCTTCTGCCAAACATTCTAGACAGTAATGGAGTAGTGAAGACATATGAACACTGGAGCTATCAGATGGACAGTGTTGTTGCTACATATTCCCTTTTAGTTTGTAAGGGTGGTGATGTTAATATTGATTTTTTGAAAAATAGCATGGATAAACTGTTGTTCACCAATAAATTTTTGGAAGATTTTCACAAGGAAACAAATCAGATGATAAAAAGGTATGGCTCATATAGGAATAAACTAGATGAATTCATGGCATTCAATTGGCCATTAGAGGAAGATTATGACACCTAAGATAGGAAGTATAATGAGTTGCCTAACTTGTAGAGTCTCTCCTAGTGATATGGATATAATTTTGTCTTTTATGCATATTCAACACTCTCTAACTACTTCAACAACATCAACAAAAGGAAATTTTGTCTTTTGTACACCGGGGTTCTGTCTTCATTTGTCAGCTCACTATTCTTAGTTTTGCATCAAAAAGAGTAAAGAAAAGGAGCGATAAAGGATCAACTATCAATATAGGACACTTTTTGGAGGGACAAAGATTATTACAAGCAAATATAACTGCATTTGTCCTAAGAATATTCCATCCATGAGCAGTTGAGCTCACTTTTTGAAATGTGATATTGTATGTCAAATAAAAATGTGACATGTGTACTTGGCCTGAAGCTTGTTGCTCCCTTGTCTTATAAAATGGAATTCAAGGCCATTTGCATGGATCTTTTGGAGAGTTTTGTAATTTGAAAACATAGAGGAATATAATTTGAGTCTACTTTTAGGTTTTTGAGTCTTATTTTTTTGTAACTGCATATGTTGCATAATAGTACTAGCATAAATGAGGAATACAATGGTATAATTCTAAATCCAATTTTCTCCTATTGTATACTTTACACAAATTGTGAATGAAATTGATCAGAGATCATTCAATTTTCCTCCATTTTTCTTTCTTATGGATGTATGTTTCTATTAATTCTCTTATTCAAAGAATGAGTTAAATGCTTTAATGGAAGTATAAGTTTGTGTAAGTGTTTGTAGGGATTTGATAAGTATTGTTGTTTAAGAGTTTTGAGCATCATTATGTAATGCATTATCATGAAGCTCTGTAATGTTTGGGTGAAAATGTTGTGTTACAAATTTCAATTATATTGGTTTTGACTTCCTACCCTAGGTTAAGGCATTGATCCCTTGAATTTGTGTCTAAGTTGCATCTCCAAGGTCATCCATATAAAATACCTTCAATCTTTGCTTTTATTTGAATTTATTTGTTGAATTGAAGTATTATCATGTTCTATTGTTTTGAAAATTTTGAATGCTTGAAAGATAATGTCGGATCTTCTCATTTTTCATAATCCTCAAGCAAATTTGCATAGAATTGTAGACATCCAAATTTGACTACTCCCATATGGTCAAATCCATCTTTGTTATTTATCTATTTCATCGGTATTAATTAAATGATTTATTTAATTAATATTTCCCCTTTTCCTAAGGTTCCTAAAGTATTTAATTTAATAATACTTTACCTTTCATCATTTCCTCTCTAAATTAAATAAATATATCAATTTATTTAATTTAGTCATTTAGCCCTTTTGAATTTAAATTAATTTTAAATTCCCTCTTTTCTCTCTCCTTGTCACATCCTCCATAATCCTCTTCCAATTTGGATTAGTTTAATTAATCCATGATTAGGATGTGCACACCCTTAATCAGGATTAGTGTCACATCCTCCATATTTTGCCACTTGTCTCTAATCCTTCATTAGTCTTCTTAATCACCTATTTGTTCAACCTTAATCTAATCCTCTTGCCATATTTGGTATGTCCTCCAAGTCAACCTTTCATAAGTGCTTTCTTTATTAAGCCATGACCTCTTCCCCATGTGAATTAAAAATTCACATTTATTCATTCAATGCTCCCCTCTTCCCCATGAAGGTTGCTGGAAAATTCTAAATCTTCTCATAAGTCACATCACTCACATGGGACAAGGACCTCCTTTATGAGGACCTTGTCTTATCCTCAAGGTACTTCCAATCATGTGAATTTAAAATTCATATTTATTCCCCCAACCACTTCTCTCTTCCTTGTGTTGATTAGTGAGGGATTCTAAAATTCTTCACTTGTCACCATCCTTCCCATATGGGGACAAGAACTTCCTTTTGAGGAAATCTTCCCCTAATCCCAAGGTACTTGCAAGTACCTCCACCTCACATGTCATTTTTCCACCTCCTTTTCCACATGGAAAGATGTGAGGGCTTGTGAGTCCTCAACTCACCATAGCCCTCCATCTTGCCCATGTTGGCTAAATCCTAGCCGTTCATTTCTCTAGAGACTTTTCCCCTAAAATAGAGGATTTGGTCTCATTTTCTCATTCATTCAATCATTCACAACTTCAACTCTCAAGCTTAAGCACTCAACACTTGCATACAAGAATTCTCATCCTCCATTCTTGCATTTTGAAGCTCTCTTTGCATTCATCTCACACATTTATCCAAACACCCACTTCCATCTTTGCATTCATCATCCAATTTAGAGCATTTTGCAGATCATTGTACCTCATTTTGCCATCAAGAAGCACACAACCAATCTTCATCAAAGGGCCAATCTAAGGATCAACTTGAACAAAGGTATAATCTTTCGTTTATATTTATTTTGTTTAAGTTCAACCAGGCTTATCTTGAGGTGGTGTTGTGTGTGTTTCCCCTTTTGCATTTCTTTGTGTTTTGCATCTTTTAGGGTAGGAAATCACGCTGCACACATTTCTGGTACGCCCAGTGGGACCCACAAACAGGTCTATTATTTTCACATGCTTTGTTGTTTGAAGTTTTGTAGGTTTAGGTTACATAGAGGCGATTATGCCACTAACAAGGGCGATCCTACAGTAACAGGGGCAAATTTGCATCAGAACATGCGAGCTTGCCTTCAACAAAGGCGATTCTACACTTGCAAAATTGCCCATCTGTCAAACAGGGGCAAATTTGCTCCCTATTTTTTAAATAGGCGACCCTGCTTCTGACTTGGGCGAGCCTGCTTTCTATAAATAGGCAAGCCTGCCCCTAAACAGACGATTTTGCACCCTAAACAGGCGATTTTGTACCCTAAATAGGCAATTTTGCACCCTGAACAGGTGATTCTGACACTAATAGGGGTGATTTTGCTATCAACAAGGGCGATTATGCTTCAAACAGAGGTGATTCTGCTTCAGATAGAGGCAATCCTGAGGTAAACAGTAACTTAAAGTTCATTTTTCAAAGTTCGTTTCTTATCATTTTTAGGTATTGACCACCTAACCTGGTTTGTCAGTAAATGTGCTTGGTTTTACTAACGTTTGTGCAGTTGTTTCACATTTTTCTAAGGCCGAAGGTTCAAACTACTAATATTTTCTTGCAAAGTGGTCGATCACAGTGCAGTTAGTTTTATTTGTTTGTTATTTTTCATAATAGTTGGGCACATTGAACTAATTAGGGGGAGTCAAATATATTTATTTATTGTGTTTGTTAGGTGGACACTTACATATCCAATCCCATTGTGCCATTTGGCGATCCTGGGTGAAGATAAATCGTAGTCCACTTTAGTCCTTTGTGTTACCCAAGGGATACTAGACTGTTCAAGCTCTCCCCTTGCGCTTCGTGCAAACCTAGGGACCAACCGAAAACATCTAGTGTCTTCTTTTAGTGGGACCTATTTGGGGATTTCATCACCCTAAGGGACGATCCCAACCACGTGTACTGGTGGGGTATATAAACGGGGGGAGAGCCAAAGTTGTACCCCAATCTAGTCATTGTGTCTGGAAAAGTGTCAAAGCTAGGGTGATACCTAGATAAGACATGAAGAGTTGGTCTAAGTTTCTAGTACCTCGTTGGGGCTTCCGACTCACGCCTGTGATGGGTTAGTGTTCATGGTTGTACCTCACATAGCGTGCGTATATCAAGGACTCCCTAGTTTGTCTTTTTCAACCTAGATAGAGGATCGTGTTGGCCATACCCTTCTTACTAATCTTAGGATTGTGTTGGTTGAATTGTCTTCTTTGTGCGAAACCAGTGCATTTCTATTTAGTCAGGTTAGCCTTACCTTTTGTTTGTTGTTTGTTGTGTTTTTTTCCTTTGCCATAGTTGTTTTTCATCCAAGTCAATTCCAAGTCTTTTGTTTGGGTGAGCTTATATTTTTCAGGGGTGAACTTGCTATTGTTTGGGGCGAACCTATTGTCCACAGGGGCGACCCTGCCTTTTATTTGAGTTATTTCTCAGTTAGACCCTGTCAAAATTACCCATTCTTCATATTATAGGTGAGTCTGCACCTTAGTTGGGTGACCTTGCACCTATTTGGGTAACCTTGCACCTATTTGGGCGACCTTGCACCTAGTTGGGTGGCCTTGCACCCTGGTTGGGAGACCTTGCACCCTAGTTGGGTGATCCTACACCTTGATTGTGCGACCTTGCACCTTGGTTGGGTGATCCTACACCCTGGTTGGGAAACCTTGCACCTTGGTTGGGCGATCATGCACCCTACTTGGGTGACCCTACACCCAGCTTGGGTGACCTTACACCCTGCTTGGGCAACCTTACACCCTGGTTGAGTGAGCTTGCCACCTAGATAGGCGAATTTTCCCAAAAGCAAACCTTCATCTGTCTTCCCGTCATCATTATTCTCGTTCATCAACATTTTCTGAAAGTCATCGTTTCCTCGACCAAATCACATGTGTACTTCTTAGAACATCATTAGAGTCCATATCCATCATCAAATCATTCATCCCAATCACCCAGACTTCGTTTCAAGGGTTTTGATTTTGATGCAGCTTCCAAAGGCCATAACTTTTGACTTGGGTGTCATTTTGGGCTAAAATTTTATGGGTGGTTGCGTTATGAGGTGTCATGTGGATTCCCAACAATCCTCAGTTGATTAGCCCCTATATCGGCACATTTTTGGGGCTTGAAACTTTCATCTTGACCCTCAAAATGATAATTTAGTGTTTTTTCCTAGTTTTTAAAAAGTCATTTTCGTTAATAACTCGGAACTCATGTCTTGGATTTAGGATGTTAGTTGTAAATTCATCCTACCTTAGCTTTAGGAATTTTTTGGGAAAAAATTGGACTCTCAAAGATATGCCTGTGTAATTACCTAAAATGGCAAAATTTGACAATTTTTGAAAACTGCCAAATCTGGAAAAATCTGATTGTCAGCACCTTACGTCATCTAGTTTAAACCCTGAACTTGGTTTAAAATAAATCCCATCACATCCTCCAATCATCCTAATCTGAGCTTCAATCTAATCCTAATCTGAGCTTTAATCCAATCCCAATATGAGCTTTGGTCCATCTACATCCAAGATCTTTTGATATCGAAACAAATCTTAAGATCCCTTCTTCCATCTTCTTCCAATCCACCCTATTTATCTTTTCATCATATTTTCTTTCCTTCTAATCATCTATTCCCATAATTTCAATCCATATTCATCATATCCAACATCATGAATCCTTATCCTTCACCAATGCAACCAAAAATAGTAGTCAAGGGGAATCCTAATTACGTTGACGACAATAACGAAAGTCTTGTTGATCAAGAGGTATATGACATAGATCCCCTTGATGCTATCATTTCTAGTAAGCTTTCCCCAACCGCTTTCCAAACTCCAATCACTCATCCAAGCTATCCCATTATGCCTTCATCCACACCCAATAATGATCCTTATGCTACCTCTGATAAAGGATATCCAGTATCTTCCCCATCCGCATACTCATCATATCCTTCATCTACATCTTTCTCTTATCCACCATCCACGTCCTCCTATCCTAATCCACCATCCCAATCTTCCCATCCTAATCTACCATCCCAATACTCCTACTACAATCCCCTATCCATGTCCCATTATCCTAATCCTCCATACCAATCTACCCATCCTAATTCAACATCCACACCTTCTTATCTTAATCCTACATCCCCATCAACCTATCCTAATCCTACATCCTCACCTTCCTATCCTAATCCACCATTCACGTCTTCCTATCCTAATCCACCACCCCAATCTTCTCATCCTCCTCTATTAACCCAATACCTCTACTACGATCCACCACCCACGTCCTCCTATCCTAATCCACCATCCCAATCTTCCCATCCAAATCCTCTATCCCAATGCCTTTACTACAATCCACCACCCACATCCTCTTGTCCTAATCCACCATCCATATCCTCCTATGTCACTCCATCTTCCACTCCACCATGTCCTAACCCTCCATCTAATCTTGATCCCCCCACAAATCCTAATGCTCCATCTACTCTTAGTCCTCCATCCAATCTCATTCCTCAATCTAATCCTAGTCCACCAATCCATAATCCTAATCCTCCACCAATCCATAATCCTTCATCCACTCATACCATGCCATCTAAGCCTATAATATGCACGATTCTCACTCCAGAAGTCCTCCAAGGACTCATGACAAATAATACATCCCCAACTCCACACCTTGGTGTCGTGGAACCATGCAGCCCTACTCCCCCAGGTACGGTCACTAGTGATGAGACCCTTCTCCATCCCATACCTATCATTGCTCTTACAACCACCAGCACTGCTCAAACTATTGAAACCATCCAACCCACTAAATCCATTGAGCCCCCATCTCCTACTCCGAGAGTTGTCGAACCCATTGAAGACACCCAAATCCAATCCACTCCTTCTACTCCTAGATCCACCCAATCCATCGAAGACACCCAAATCCAATCCACTCCTCCCACTCCTAGTATCACCAAAATCCATTCCTATGAACTTCATGAATCCTCCATCCTCCCATCTCCCCCACTTGAGGAGTCCCCCCAACACTCTATCATCATGTTGCCCACATAAGATGAGTCATGCCAAGAGCTTGATCCAAAGCATACTAGCATATCCCCTTCTCCACATCAAGATCCTGCCATCCTATCCACCCCAATTCAAGATCATAGTCCCCCATCCATTCCATCCCATGATCCCCTTGTCACTCAAGATCCAATCACTCCATTGCATGAGCCTTTATCACCCACTGCCACAAATCTAGATCCTATCATATCACCTAATCCCTCTCTTGATCCCTTACCACTCAATCCTCTCGATCAAGATGTTGTTACCCCATCATCTCCATCTTATGATCCTCCATTATTGTCTAACCTCACTATCCCCACACCGCTTTTATATTCCCTTGGTACCCTCACATTCATCCATGGTGGTTTCCTTGTAGAAGAGGAACCAAACCTATACACCACCCATCCTCCTCCACCTAATAATGAATTCACATCATTCTTCCAAAATAACAAAAATCCTACCATAGATTGAATTCTCAAAAGCATGAACTATCAGGGAAAAGGTTTAGGCCTTCATGAGCAAGGTATTTTAGAGCCTATCCATATCAAAGAAAATTCACATACATAAGGTCTTAGATATATCTCTCAAGACTCGCAATCCAAAAATGTTGGTAAAACCTCTATACATCCTCAACGAGCCTCCTCCAAAAGAATAATAGGCTCTTCCCATCACTCCACAAAACCATTTGTCGCCATCCCCCCTCCATCATATAGCCTCAAAAAAATCGTCCATATTCCGCCTTCATCTTCCGAATCCATTTTGGGTCCTTACATCCCTCCATCCACCATCTCCCATCTTTCATCTATCCCATCTATTTTGGGTCCTTATGTCCCTCCATCCACCATCACACATCCTCCAGCCACTAAGTCCATTTTGGGCCCTTATACCCCACAATCACCTCCTCCATCCAATCTTATTCATCCTTTTATCCACCAATCACCTATCCATGTCACCCATTATAAACATCCCACTCTCATATTCCCTAATTAGGATCAACGAAGGCACGTACTACACATCCATCGTCCACATATCATCCCTAAAATCCAACCTCCATCACTCCATCCATGTTTCCTCCATACCATCTGGATCTCCTCGCACCCATCCCATTGATGTAAAAGCACTATAGATTCCAAAGTAAAAATGCATAAATATAAACATCCACATGAATCTAAAGGCCCTCAAGTATCCTTAAAAAGGCATGTTGAAGAAAAGAAAAATCAAATCCAAAATCTAAATCAAACCCATAGGCCACAAAGGCCCACCAAAGCAAAAATCAGAACCATGTTGATCCCAAAGAAAAAAGATGCAATGCCTTCAAATGAAAAATCTGTAACAACATCCAAAGTTGCTAATCCAAAATCTAATCATACGCCCCTCCATCTCCTAAATCTATTTTGGGTCCTTATGTCCCAAAATTCACTATCTCATCTCCTCCATTATCCCCACATCATCCATCCATTAATCCTCCTACCATTTCACATCCACCACCATATGTGCCAATGTTGGTCCTGAACTTATTACCCCATCACATACCTACCCCATCATTCCATCCACACACTTTCCAACATCCCATCCATTATCCCACATATCTCCCACAACAAATCCCTTTAATCCATTCTCTTGCATAATCCATTTATCCTAATAAGGTTGTACCAACATCCAACAATCATTTCGCACATGGGCTCTTATTACCGCATATGGAGCTTGATGCTTGAGTCCATCTATCCTCTTATCACATATCTTCTAAATCCACTTATCCACATCCCTATCTTTATCCATCTCCATCCGTATACTATCCAAAAATTAAAAAATTAAAAAAAAAAAAAGTAAAGAGAAATAATTTGTCCAATGGTGAAAACTTGGCAAACAAGCACCTTGGATAAGTACCATGATGAAAATATAAAAAAAAAGTGTCATGTGTAACTCCCCCATCCAACTTACTTCCGCATTTGGGGGAAATTGCATCCCCTTCATCCATCTCCTCTATCCCACCTGTCTTACGCATCCTGCCTATCATATCCCATTTATCCCAATCCCTCCATCCTCCTTGTGATCTTGATATAGATAGGGAAAAACATATATACATGCTTTGTACACCTCTCTGCATACATTCCCCTCACCAATACACTATCCTAATCCTTATCCACATCCATCTACCTTCCCTATCCACCCGTCTGCTACCATCAACCTCCCTTCCTTATCCATGCATCCTATCCATATCCATCTCACTCCCTTATTTTCCTATCCTTCTATCTACCATCCCTCCGGCCTCATCATACATGGCATATATAGAGTGGGGGCATCTACCTCCTTTGTGACATAAGTCCTTGGAGACATCATTCATTGATTCTATCATCCCTTCCATCTCCCCATCCTTATCTTCCATCCATCCAAACAATCCTTACTATCTCCCCATCCATCCATCTAAGCAATCCCTTTCATATCCCCATCCTTATCTTCCTATCCTTCACAAGAATCCCTTCCATCCCTCATCCTTATCCCTCTATCCATCCATCATAGAAATCCCTTCCATCTTCCAAATCCTTACCTTCCCATCTATCCATCCAATAACCTTTTCCATATCCAAATCATTATCCCTCTATCCATCCATTACAACATCCCTTTTATCTCCCCATCCTTATCTTCCTATCCATTCAAACCATCCCTTTCATCTCCCCATCCTTATCCCTCTATCCATCCATCATAGAAATCCCTTCCATCTTCCAAATCCTTACATTCCCATCTATCCATCTAGTAACCTTTTCCACATCCAAATCCTTATCCCTCTATCCATCCATCCTAGCACCTTTCCATCTCCTTATATTTATTTATCCATCCCTTCATCTTTATCCTCATCTCATCTCATAATCCCTTGTCATTGGTATCTAGAACTCTCACTATCATCAATCCCACCTCTTTCATACATCTTTCCACTCTCCTCTCACTTCTCATCACTCATCTCTCCATCGTATCATCCTCCCAATTCATCTTTTGATGATTTGGATAACTATCCCATCCCTAAGCTACACGTGATCACTACCATCTTATCCATCAATTCAATCTTGTCTCATCATATCAGTTCCATATTTTTATCCACTTATCATGGCCATCTCATCATCCTTTATTAATCATTTGTCTTTGGTCTTTTGTCGAACTATGTTGCCCCTATGCTTTCATGTAGGCAAAGTCAATCTTTTGATCCGCCCCCAAGGCTTTTATCCATCCTATCTTTGTCATCTATCATCAGTCTTCATTGTCCTCTTTCCACTTTTTGTAATGTCCCCATTTTTGGAGGTAATTTGATTTAATTAATTTAATTAATTAAGTTGTCCAAAATAATGATTTTCAAGAGGATGACTAATTAGTTACTTTAATTAAATCATTAAGTGGTATTAAGTTAATTAATTATAAGGTTATCAAATAAAATTAAAATTAAAAGGTGACCTTATATTTAATTAATTTAATAAAGTGGCTTGATTTTAAAATATATTATAAAGTCACTTAAATAAAATAAAAGAATATTCTAGAAGCTTCTGGAGAAATTGGGGAAAAAGAATAAATAGACATCTTGGGCTTCATTCTCAGCAAGGCAAATTTGGATGTTGTTGTTGTTGTTCATCCTGTGGAGCCTAGGGTTTCTGCAGATTGCTTCTTTGTCATAGGAAACGAAAACTTCCTATTGATAGCAATTTTGAGGGTGTGAAATATCACCTGAATTATTGCAGCTGAGGGAGAGGTTACTTCAGACTTCTTATTTGCACAAATTTTGTGGCCTTTGGCCAAATTTGGGAATCAAAATTATATATCAGCTTGTTGAAGCAAATGTTGGAGATTTAATAAGTTGCAGATCAAATTGTTGAGGAGAATTGATTTGTTGAGTTGATGGTCTAGATTTGCTTAGTGTTAATTTGAAGACATTTTGTGAAGGAGGTCTTCATCTACTACGGTCAACTTGCAGATTTAACATTTAGATGTTACAATATGATTTTATCAGATACGCTGGCAGCTTCCTAGAGACCACGAACTTGATCAAGGAGATCCTTTGTGCATTGAATTGACTTCCCAGCTGTAGCGTCCAATATTGGATGGACATGGCAATGACTTTAATAACTTGAAGGGTGACTTAAAGGCAACACATAAATTTTGATTTGCAGTAACAGGGGTGGCTAAGAAGGCACGATTTTCAGTTTGGAGCACAAATAATTTCCAATAAGATTTAAGGAGCATTGTTGGGTAATGGAGATGTTGGGCGCCACTTGTTTGATGTCAAATATATTAAGGCAAGAAGAAGAATCGAATTATTTTGTCAAGCAGCCGTACTATTACCAGATTGGAGAAGCAAACAAGGACGCCATTGGAGATTCATTTAAATTCATTGGAGCTCATGTATGCATCGATTTCTCTTGGAGATGGGATCGCTCCATTCCTAGATGTTGCTGATTGCGTTTGGAGGTATTGACGGCTTGAATTCATTGCAAATTATTTTATTTTGAAGATCATATTTAAACAAGGGCAGCTGCTTCAGAAAATTATTTTGAAGTCCTATGAACTTCATCTCCCAAGTATATTGCTTGCTTCATCATCAGGGATTCAAGGCGCCATCAAGCTACAGGTTCCTTTGTTTATTTTGAGCTATTTCATGACATTTAGTTGCATTGTAATAGGCACTGTTGTAGGTGAAAGTGTATATCAGATTCAAACATTTTAATCATATGTATGTAAGCCAAGAGTCTTGGCCATTTCATCTCCATTGTAGAAGGTTGCATTGGCAATTAATAAATCTGAAGTTGGGAGCTCTCTATTGATTTACTATCTATTTGAAAGTTTAAAAGGGATGCATGCCAACTGTTTGACATAATGTCTATAGGCTGTAGCTGCATATTTAGCTCATGAAACTTCATCTATTGCATTTGAAAATACAAAAATAAATCTGCATTGCATCTAGGACTTTGTCTAAACATCATAGAAGTCTTTTGTAAGTAGCATATACATTGGAGATCATTGGAAAAATGTTTATGCACTCAGACCAGCAAGTTACAAGGTTGCACATGAATTGTTTGACAAAATTACAAGCAGCAAATTAGGGAAAATTTTGATTAGTTTGAGCAAGGCTCATTACACTTTTGTCCATGGTCTTTTATCAAACTACGAGGGCTATGTGCTTTCACGTAGGCAAGGCTAATCTTTGATCAGCCCCCGAGCCCCTAGGTCTTTAGGGTGCATCAGTCTTATGTCTTGTGTCATGTCGTCGTGTTGTGTCATCAATTATGTCCCCATCTAGCTAGTTCTTCACAAACGAGATCCACTAGTATCATAAGGTTCAATCAGTTTTGAGTGTCCTACGTCATGTCGATCCCCTAGTTTAGTCTCCATCTTTGGTCTTAACAGGATGCATCCTTCCTCATCAGACCACATCAACCCCATCCACATTTTCATCCTATGAAAAAGGATATTTGAAATTTATTGTGATCTTTTGATGATTTTGGCTTTTTTTTATCATTTGAGCTTCCTATCATACCTCATCGGGGTAGCCTTGATTGATCATATCATGGTGTGCTTTGACTGGTAAACATAGGGGCATTTCTTGATCTTTTGTTTGTTTTTGTATTCTTGGTTGTCCCGCGTAGTACCCACCAAGATCCCTATGGTCTTGTGTTATGCTAGGGCATCCTTTGTGCTTGTGGTTATCCCAATGTCTAGCCTAACCAAAGTCATTGTGACTTTGGGGTGTTGGGATAGCCTCCTTGTTTGTTGTGTCAGTCCCATGCATGTGATACGAAGTCACCTTGGTTCCTCATACCTTGGTGCATAGTATCTCATGCTATATCAAACTCAGTGCTCATTACATGGCAACATAATGCATAATAATTAACCTACTTGATTTGGTTATTATTCATTCATCCTTCATCACTTTCCTCATCTCTTTATCCTATCCATTTTCATCCCTTCACTTTCTTCATCCTCGTCATTTCATCATATCTTAAATCTTAGAATAATATAGATTGGTTATTCTAAGCATCTTTTCATCAATCCTCATCATTTCATCATCTTTCCAATCTTCTTAGAATAATATAGATTGGTTATTCTAAGCTCCCTCGTCATATCATCATCTCTTCAATCTTCTTCGAATAATATAGATTGGTTATTCTAAGCATCTTTTCCTCCATCATTTTCATTCTTTTCATTCATCTCACATCTCAATCCAATCCTCATCCATTCAATCTAACACAAATCATCTAACCCCATCCTTGGTCTTGTTCCCAGCCTTGCTACAAGCCTTGATCCAATCATCATCATCATCATCATTGGAATGTATATTTCCCTATCCTTTTGAGTTTTTTTGGGATGCATGCTTCCCTCGTCAACAACACTCTCATCATCATCCTCAGGATGTATCCTTCCCTATCCTTTGTTTTTGTCTTGGGATGTATCCTTCCCTCATCAACAACACTTTCCTCATCACTTTCATCATCATCATCGGGTTGTATCCTTCCCTATCCTTTTTTGTTGTTTCTTCCTCAACAACACTCCATCCATCATCAATCCATTTTGGTTTGTAGCTTGATTGGGGCAACATCACATTTGTCCTTGAATCCATGTGTGCTCATCTTCTCTTCCCAATCTCCTATCACTTATCATCCTCTCTTATCCATAATTTTGCACCATCTTCCTCGTATACCCTCACATCACCTCATCCATTTCAAGAGCACACCCGTGTTCTCTTGACCCACATGTCCTCTCGAGGGGGCATCCTCAATCCCTAATCTTCATCTTCACCCTCACCATCTTTCTTCCTAGTCACTTCTTTAAATGACCGGCTTTCCCAATCTAACCATCTTCTTCTTGGTGCTATCTTTTAATCTTCTTTGAAATGATGCTACTTCATAGCATCATCTCAAAGAGGGGAAAAATGTAGACACCTAAATTTGGACACTTACATTTGTCCAAATTTATCCCTTTTCGTCTAAATATCCCCTTATTTACATTAATTAAGTAATATTACTATTATTTAATTAATACCCCTAAAGTCCTCTAAATCCCTAAGGTATTTAGTTAAATAATTAAATACCTTACCTTTTATTCCCCTTTTCCTCAAAGAATTAAATAAATAATACATTTATTTAATTTCTCACATGTCACATCCTCCATCACTTTTTTTTAATCCTAATCCACCTCCTAATCCCATCATTATGGGTGTGCACATGTCTAATCCATGATTAGGATGTGTCACATCCTCCAAATTTTGAAAGTTGGCTCCTAATCTTCATTAGCCACTAACTGTCCTCTAATCATTGATTAACTATTTTAATCAACCCCCTTAAGTCAACTCTCCCCATCCCCCAAGGAATTTTTAATTCTTTTTTGTCTTCCCAAGGTCCTCTCATGTGTCACATCCTCCAACTTTTGCAAGTTGGTTCCTAATCTTCATTAGCCACCTAACTATCTTCTAATCATTGATTAGCTAGTCTAATCAACCCCCTTTAGTCAACTCTCCCTATCCCCCAAAGAATATTTAATTCATTTTTGTCTTCCCAAGGCCCTCTCATGGAATTTTAATTCCATTTACAATCCCCATGTTCTTCCCAATGGAATTTTAAATTCCATTTTATTCATCCAAGGTTTCTAAGGAATTTTAAATTCCTTTTACCATCCCCATGCACATTAAAAAGGAATTTTTAATTCCTTTGGTCAACTTTTCATCTTAGCCCTTGATCTTTTTCCCTCTTTCAATCTCCATCGTCCATTTGATCTTCCTAGGTTAAATGGCTAACACTTAGCCATTTTGTCTCCCTCCTTCTGGCATTCTACACACACACACACTCTACCAAGCTCTCATTGATCCAACCCTAATCATCTCTCAAGCACTCATCATCTCCATCTTTCAAGCTACCCATCTTGCATCCATATCCAAAACCCACCATCTTTGCATCCAAATAAGGCTACAACAAGCCATTATGTTGCCGAAATCAATCTAGGAGCACACAAATCAAGCTATCAACAAGGCCAACCAACCGATCCACTTGGGCAAGGTAAATAACTTGTTTTTATCTTTTCTTTGTTCAAGTTCAACTAGGCTAATCTTGACGTGTTGCTTTGTGTTGTTCTTCCTTTTGCATTTCTTTTGTTTTGCATCATTTAGGGTAAGAAAATCACGCTGCACACAAGAACATATCTACTCTTTACTGTATTTGTAATAATTGGCAAGGGATATTAATAAATTATGTCAAGGATCACCCTCCTAGGTTCTGCAGAGCCCAAAGTGTAGAGGGAAAGTTATTTTAACTTTCACCTATTTGTTGGCCAATCGCTCCAAGTAACTAACCATTGAAAATGGAAAATTCATAGGTTATTTGTGAGATCTTATTAGGATTTGAAAACCACCAATAGATTATCGACTCTGCTAGGGACTAGTTGGTTTATATCTCTAGTTTGAGATCATTTTAGTCAGAGTCATAAAATTCAAAGTTCTACATTATGTTAAGAACAAATTTCTAAAGTTTTTCATCATCTATTAAGTCTAAAGTCAATTATTCAATTTTTTTTGTTCATTTTCACATATTTGTGTGAGTTGATTTATCAATTATTATTGGTTTAGTCTAGTCCTTCTCTGTATTTGTAAAAATCTCTCAAAGAATTACAAAATATTTTCAAATTCCCATCAATTTGGGTGGCAACTCTAAGTCTCCTATGTTAGTGCACTAAAATTTAAAGCAAAAAGAAGAGAAGAGAGGTGAGAGGTTGAAGAAGCCACGAGAGGAACAAGGAATCATCTCAAGAAGCATCCTTAGGAGAGGCTGGAAGGAGAATTACAACGAAACACCAGGCCGTCCTAGAAGCAAAAGATTGTAGACACAAGTAAGTTTGTTGCTCCTCCTATTTTAGGATATGAACATTTACATCAATACTTAAATACAAATCCAAATCATTCAATAGAAAAAAAACACAAATGAAATCATATTCAAATAAATAATACATTTACCTTCACTCTGTTGTCATGGATTACTTGCATTGTCCTTTGCTTGCTTTGCTCTCAAAATTTAGTATGTATTTCTTTCGCCTTAAGCTTCAAGTGTGTGAGATGATCACAATGATGTAAATGCCAAAGTTTCATGGTTAGCCATAAAGGAGATATGAGGGCTACTTTTATAGAAATGGTTGATTCAAATGAACAATCCATATTAAGAGGTGCAAGATTAAAATCAATGGTTGAGGATTATTGAGAGGAATTGATTGCCCAGTTAACTAACTACAACTGGCTGCAAGATTCTAGTTAACTAGTTGCATGAAGAATTTATTGAAGAGTCAACTGATATTGACAATTAGTTGACTAAATTAATTGATTTGAAGCCTCAGAGTGAGTGGTAGTAAAGTGAATTGATTGATTAGTGAACTAGAATTGATTATCCAATCGACTTGAAGAGAGTGTTAGTTATGAAAGAGGGAATTATGCATGAGAGGATAATTAATTAATTATTGGATGAACGTGCAAGTGGGGATTAATTAATAAATAAATGTTTATTTATTAATGGATGGATAATGTTGAGATGAAATAGTGGATAATGTCTTCACTTTTCCCCATCTTCTTGAGCATCTTCCTTATCTTAGTTTGTGCTAAGACCGTACCCACCATGACACGGTGCATGAGACCATTGGTGACCTTCATCAAGGTGATGATTTCCTTCTCCATGTCACCCATCTGTACCTACATAAAATTTATCCTACTTTTCAGAAAATCAATGTTAGAATCCTCAGGAGAATTAGAGACAATGGCTTTATTCTTCGTTTTAGTGGCTTTCATCATAGCAACCCTAGGTTCCTCTTCCCTCCCATTGTCTTCCTCATTATCATATTTAGCCTCCTCCAAGTCTTCCTCTCCTATATCATAAGCACTCTCTTCAAATTCCAGGTATTCACTTTCATCATCAACTTGTGGCTCAAATTCTTTGACCTCCATTTGTTCCTCCTCATCTTGGACAATAGTCAAGTTTATTTGCCCTTTTTGTCTAATGAGGCAACCTTAGCTAAACACATCGATCTTCAGCCCCCACTAATCAAACTCGATTTCCCTTCCTCCATATCATCCCATTGATTCCCTCTTAGTCTTCATTTACACTAATGACCACACTCTGTTTTTCTAGTCTATTTTCAAATTCTTGGCCTTCGATGGTTCAAGGAACAGTTGCGAGTTTTTTCGCTTCTCTGGGGTGGCCTTGACCAAATAAAACTCAAAATATTTTTTCACAAAAGTTGACTTACTAGTAGGGGTAGAGGGTTTGGAACTATGAGCAACCAAGGGGGTGGCATTCATAGGGGAACTATCCCTATGAGCAATAATCTGAGGCACAGGCCTAAGGTTAGGCTTTGGTTTGATTAGGGATGTCCTACCTAGTAGCTAGAGGGTTTCCATGAGGGTTATTAGCTAGGGCATACTTGTAGAGGGAAAGCATAAGACCTTGGTGCAATGGAGGAGTTGCACCATTCTCAATATTTTGTTGCAAGGAAGATAATAGGTAAAAAGGTTACGTTAATGCATTCATTATGGCGAATGTGGTTAAGAAGGGGAAAATGATAAGCATGGACTATCATGTATCTTCCCTCTAATTTAAAATATCTCATAAAAAACATACTAACCAACACAAAACGTGGAAGAAGTTCAAGTTGAGCATACCCATTTTGGAACCGCGTGAGTTTCTCTCCTTCATGACGAAAGTTGTCCACAAATGCATAATAGTCGATTCCACTTTTCTTAGCAACCTTTCTTCCCTCATTCTCCAGAACCATTTCCTCCACTATGAATTGAGAAGTAACATCAAATTTCATCACCCCTATATTCACCTGCCCTTTTCTCCAAAAATTTATGAATTTTCCTGTCAGGATTTTGTTATAACCTTTCATCCCTCAAAGAATGAGAGCACTCCCACCCTTCTAAAAAGACTCCAAAGGTCAAAATTTTCCTTGAGAGCTGAGCAATTGGGAGGTTCGATATGTTTTCTTGGCCCTCCCATCTTGGAACTTTGTAAACTTTTAGGATTTTTCTTTTGCAACCCTTTCTTCATACCACCACAACACCTAGACACCCAACTCGCCTTGCAAAGCACACACCATAAATTATTTTGATGGTGAACACTTATTAAAATGTATATCAAGAAGTGGCTAATAGAAGAGATCTTTGACATGATTCCTAGGACAAAATTAGCATGATTACCTTTTTTATGATAAATGTATCCATATTTTCCATTAGAAGTTGATCCTCAATTAAGAGGTGGGAAAATACCTTTAGCACATCGTGGAATTTTGATTTGACACAAGCCTTAGCAATGTAATTTACCATGTGATCCTGGGTGTTCTTGGGAATGATAGAGGAATTAAATGTCATACCTGAGGATATCTTCTTAATACCTTTCATAACAAGATTGCCATCATTAATATTTGAGCCCCTTTCATCATCAAATCTAAATGTCCCCCTATATTGATCTCTTATCACAACCTTATAAGTTATATACATTTTCATATGTATCTTTTAGCACTTTATCTTTCATTGTCGTAGGAAACTAACTAAACACCCATTGGGTCCACATATTGCACATGAGGGCCACGTTGGGTACACTATTAACAAAGTGATTACCTTCCCTAAACACGTGTTGGATAAGACAATAAGTGAAGAATTTCATAAGTTCCTTACAATTGTCAATTATATCCTTTAGTTCCCATGGAACCACAACACCACCTTTCAGTATGTCAACTATTAGTTTCAAGTCTCCTTCCAAGATGACCTTCTAAACACCCATTGGGTCCACGTATTGCACATGAGGGCCACGTTGGGTACACTATTAACAAAGTGATTACCTTCCCTAAACACGTGTTGGATAAGACAATAAGTGAATAATTTCATAAGTTCCTTACAATTGTCAATTATATCCTTTAGTTCCCATGGAACCACAACACCACCTTTCAGTATGTCAACTATTAGTTTCAAGTCTCCTTCCAAGATGACCTTCTAAAAACCAAAATCTCTTAGCATCTTAATTCCTCCCCACACTACCATTGCCTCAACTTTGTTGTTGGTGTAGATACCCATTTTTTTCCCATATCCCACTATGCAATCTCCAAGATGATTTCTCAGCAAACCCCCTACCCCTACAATTCCAGGATTACCTTTTGAACACCCGTTAAAGTTGCATTTAATCCATTCCTTTTTAGGAGGAGTCCACACTATAGTTTTTCTAGAGAGAAGAGTAGTCCAATTGATATTGATAAGGTCCTTCTTTATACCCCATAGCTACTTGATTCTTATTTCTTTATAAGTGGGAAAAACTTGAATAGTTGTACCGACCTACATCCACATTTTCTTGTATCTAAGCCTTTATTGACATACATAGCTCCTATTTGTTTCTCTCAATTTCCCTAAAAATATTATTGTTCCTTTCCTTTCAAATTCCCCATGTTATGAAAGGAGGTGCTTGGTTCCAATTGTCCAGAATTATCTTGTGGGAGTAAGGACTAAAATACCAGCTTTCAACAAAAGACTTCATTGTAGGGAGGAAGACCCAATCTGTGAGTAGCAAAGGGAGGAAAAAGGACCAAACTTCTCTAGAATACAGACAGTGAAAGAAAAGATGCATAACGTCTCTTCTTCTAGCTTACATAGGATACATTTGTTAACTAATTGGAACCCCCTTCTTACAAGATTATCAATAGTTAAGATTCTGCCATGGGAGGTTGCCCACCAGAAACAGTTAACTTCAGGAGTTACATTTTTTATCCACACCTTGTCCCAATGAAGAGCTCTACAATCAATTAGAGGTTTTTCCAATTCCATATAGTCATTTTTGACTGAGAAACATCTAGAAGGGTTCTTAATCCATAGCCATTTGTCTTTCCTAACTTTAGAGAACCAAGTTGCCTCCCCAATGAGGTTGTTTAGCCTTTGCACCACAGGCTCCCAGTTATGTTGTCTTTGACCTCTCAAATTGGCACTCCTAAGCAATCTATTGAATTCAGTCTATTTTGGTTCATCCACCTCCTAATTAATGTAATCTACCACCCTTTTGCCACAAATTTTGGTCAAAATCTATTTCAAGGGATTGAGACCATCAAAAGAAGAGAGCGGGGGCTCAACAATCCATGGGTCCTTCTAGAAATTAGTATCCTTTCCATTAATACGCTTTCTCACCCCCAATTTTAGCAAACTTTGGGTTTTTATAAGGTGGTTCCGAAAGACAGATCCATAAGGAAAATCAGAGGAAGTGAGGAAACAACCAGGTTCTCTAGTCCTAAGGTATTTAGCTTGGGGATCTTAACCCAGTCTTTAGTTCCTTCCAAAAGGCTCCACCCCATCTTGGTAGTGAGAGCTTTTTTGAAGAGTTTAATTCTCCTTATCCTCAATCCACCATAATTTTTTGGGGTACATACTTTCTCCCAACCAACCAACACTAGTCTATTTTTTTTCTTCAGTGCTAGACCACATGAATCTTCTTTGGATTTGTTCATTTTTTTCTACAATAAAGGTCAAGATTTTAAACAAAGATAAATAGTAGACCGGGATGTTTTGGAGAGAGGCTTTTAGCAGTTGAATCTTCCCATCTTGACTTAGGAGTTTACCTTTCCATCCAACCAAATTTTTTTGGACTCTTTCAATTAACTGATTCTAATAGCTATTTTCCAGTTTTCTAGAGATCAGAGGAAGACCAAGGTAAGCAGCAAGCAAAACAACTTCCTGGCAGCCTAAGATTTGCACCACTCTCTCTTTCATAATGTGATTAGCATGGAAAAAGTATAACTTAATCTTATTATAATTGATATATTGGCCCAAGGCAGAAGCATAGTCATTTAATATAGATTTCTATTAACTGGCTTCTCCAAACAAAATGGTATCATCAACAAACTGTTGATGGGAGTCAAGCAGGAGGGACGAGTAGCTTTAACTCCTTTTAGCACTTTAGAATCAATGAGTTTTTGAATATTCCTTCCAAGGACCTCAACAACAATTATAAACAGATAGGGGAGAGAGGGTCTCCTTGTCTAAGACCTCGACCACATGAGAAGAAACCCTGGGGGACTCCATTCACTAAAACCAAGCACTTTGGGGTAGTAACACAGGCAATGAGCAACTTGAGGAATCTTCTATCAATCCCAAATTTCTTAAGAACAACAAAATTAATGATAATTATTTAATTAAATAGAAGAATAAGTGTATTTAGCAACGTAATTAAATAAATAAGGTTTATTTAATTAATCAGGAAGATTAATGATAATTAGGACATAATTAAATAAATAGGATTTATTAAATTAGTCGGAAAGGGTGAATTAGAAAGAATTAATTAAATAACATAAAGTCACTTAATTAATAGTAGAATATAATACTCGATAATAATTAATTAAACAATTAAATAGAATAATACGTGTATTTAGCGATGTAATTAAATAAATAAGGTTTATTTAATTAATCAGGAAGATTAATGATAATTAGGACATAATTAAATAAATAGGATTTATTAAATTAGTTAGAAAGGGTGAATTAGAATGAATTAATTAAACAACATAAAGTCACTTAATTAATAGTAGAATATAATATTCGATAATAATTAAATAATAAGATATTAATTAATCATTAGGGGAAAAGGTTGAAAATTGGTAAAAAGGTGTTACTCACAGACTAGGACAATTTCGGGTATCTACATTTTACCCCTCCTTGATAATATATTTTTATAGAGTTGTGTCAAAGAAGATTCAAAAATTCACGCTTAGGAGTTGCCCCGGTGATAACGGGATAGCATGGTGACCCCTTCGAAAAATTTGCAATTTTTTGAAAAAATTCCAAAAAGAATGGGAAATTATTCCAACAAGCTAATTTGATAGTGGTAAACACGTTGATAGCAAAATATTTTAACTTTAGGACGTTTGGGGTGCTCGTATTTGTGTTTGAAACTCAAAATTGATATGTCTAGTTATAAAGGGGGGCCCTCTTAGGTCAAAAATGTCTATAAATAGGCCTTAGGGGGGTCTAAATCCTCATTTGTGCATTTTGTTTTTAGAATTTTGAGTGCTTTGAGGTGAGAGTTTATTGCAGAGTAGCAGAGCTATGGCACCAATTCCAGTTGATTCACATCATAGATATCGAGTTCGAACCCTCCAATGGCCTGAGGGATCAGGGAATGCGGTATGTGACCCTTGATTCAAATTTTTTTAATTTTTGGTAATTTTTAGGGGTTGAAATAGACCGAACAGATGTGGTACAGTTTTTGCATCACAATTGTCATCACATTCGCTGTGTAAATGTGTAACACGAAAGTAGGAAACAATGTTGCAAGTGTGATTGTGTGATGCAAATGTGTGATAGTGTACCGTATCTATCAAAAATTTCCCATAATTAATTGTACATTGCATTGTTTAGTTGCATCAGTTGGTTGGTGCGATGCATTTGACTGTGAATAAAAAATACTTAGTTTTTGGCAAAATTTTCAATGTGTAAAAGGTCCAATAGGCTCATTTAGGCATCCTAATTTATGTAATGTGCTTTTTGCGAGTGTGGGTTAGATTTCCTCCCATTTATACACGTGAGAGATGACCCTCCTCCTTCAGATTACGAGATCATTTGGATGATTCAAAGAGGGATATCCTGCATGCGCTAGGATTATATCATGTTACATTCATGCCCGTGATTCAGGCTAACCGAGGACTGTTGACTTCTTTGGAGGAGAGATGGTACTCTGTGATGAGTTCATTTCACTTACCCACTAGAGAGGTGACCTTGACTCTAGAGGATGTATGATGTATTCTTTGGTTCTCGATCCATGGCGAGCACATCGTATATGATCTAGATCGTGGGCTAGCTGTCATTCATAGATGTTTTGATATAAAGGATGTAGCCCTCCTAGGTGTGGAGGATTATGAGATCTGTTGGGACACATTGGCAAATAGATATGATCAACTCATTGTTGTGATTCATAGTGTCATCAGAGGCATCATGATTCTAGATCATCGAGGTCATGGATTCCTTTGTTTGATGGGGTAAGATTTTAGCAGGTATGATGGAGCATACCATAGTATATGCTTGGGGTCCCCAAATGCTTTCTATGGTATATTTCCAGTTGCACGATGTTGCCTATTGAGGTGCTCAGTCGATCAGGTGTGGTACCACTTTGCTTATGGTTTGGGAATGGGAGCACATAGTCATGTCCAGACCATTGGTAGAGAGAGAGACTTTCCACTAGGGTTTCCATGTGTACTTGTATGGAGGCATCATTATGCAGACCCATGTAAGTGATGCGGGATATTGGAGACATGCTATCGACTTACTTGATTCTTTTTTTTGGAGGCCATACTGGTAGTGTGCATCATGGGAGGATAACGTCGACCATATTTCATACTATAGGTAGACGAGATGCCTGATTGGTCACACAATTCAAAGTCAACACATCATAGAGTGATAGTTTTTGGAGTGAGTTCTTAGACAGTTCAGAGAGAGACGGGGGGAGCTTGTTGGTGTTGCAGATTTTGCTTGATCGATGCAAGAGGTACCTCAGTGGGGACCCATGATCAACATGTAGATTTCCCTACAAGATTTTGATCAGTTACAACCAATGGAGTGGGGTGCCCCAGTAGAGTTGATAGATGTTGGGACGACACTTGATTATGATGCATGGTGGGCCTAGCATAGGCCCACACCATTCACAGATCCTAATTTGCATGCTCCTATAGAGAGGTTGGGGGAGGTCCTCGAGGTAGGTTACAGGGGAGAGGATGAGGGAGAGGAGATGGTGATGGTCGAGGCAGAGGATGGGGGGATGGTGATGATGATGGAGGGGTGGTGGAGGTAGGGATGATGGTCAAGGTGATAGGGGCAGAGGTAGAGGTGGGCATCCACCTAGGATTCCAAGACAATTATCACCCATTTGAGAGGAGTGGGAGGAGGAGATTAGGGTGGATCAAGAGGTGAAGGTGGATGTGGAGGAGGTTCCTCACTAGGAGGATGATTAGATGTATTTGGAGGTCGATATAGGTGTTGATGTGGATGTGGAGGAGATAGGGGTAGAGGCAGATATGAAGGATGTTTCCCAAGAGGTAGCCATCAATGAGGGGTTAGAGGATGTACCCATCAGGGAGGACATCTAAGATGTGATGGAGGAGGAGGTAGAGGAGAGGGCTCAAAATCCTTAGATGGAAGCTATGCAAACAACACTTCAGGTTGCATTAGTATAGATTTAGGGTCTTTAGTGATAGGTTGCTTAGCTAATTGTTGAGCGTGATATGGCAATGATTTGAGCACAGAGGGCCAACCAATGGTCACTTGATTTTATTGATTCTACTAGTGGTCCAATGTATACTTAGTCCAAATGCTATATCAATCCAACAAGGAGGCTCAATACTACAAGGATTTATATGAGGGTGCAATGCCAATAGCTAAGAGGGCATTGAGCTTCATGCAGAGTTGTATCCAAAGCAAATCCCACTCATACCAATCACATAACAGTGGGGGGGTTTTAGGATCAAGGAGGTCTCCATATGATCGACCATTGCCTATACCCCATAGGAACACTGCAGGACCATCCAAGTCTAGAAAAAGGCATGATATAACATCATCTAAGCATGAGGATAGGGGCATCTCAAGCTAGCCTAATTTTTGTATATATGGATATATGTATTTTTGATTGAGCCTATGAGCTCCACATTTTTGTACTATGACACATTTTTTAGATATATATATATATGAGCTACATGATTTTTGGAGGTGATTACATGATATGTTATATGTATGTATGTTTCTATGTGATGGATGATTATGGATCATGCATATGATGTTATGTTTATGCTCATGTATGGATGGATGTACATGATATTAATTTATGCTTATATGTATGTTATGATGTATGGATATTTAATATTTATGATATATGATGTGACTTATGATGCTATTATGATCTATATGCATGATGAAATTATATGTTTAGGACATGTTATGCCATATTTGATATGATGCTATATGGATGATGATTCTAAAATGCGATGCAATTCTATGTATCTTTTTGTATTTTCTTATGTAGTATGCATGACCTATTATGCATGTGATATATGATGTTCTAACATGATTATGGATGTAAGATGATGCAGTTCATACATTTGTTTTTGTGTGTCATAGCACGCCGCCAAGATGAGTACGGGACTGACAAAAGAAATGTTAGTGTGAAGAAGTAATTAGTAAGGAGTGAAGAATAATTAGATGGATCATTCATCAAACCAAACCAAGATTGATGTATTGATTGATATTACTTGAGCTTTCAACAGTGCATATTTTATCATCATGGAGCATTTTATTATAGAACAAGCGTATGCATGCACACCTAAGCATGAATTGTGAAGACAAATTTTATTTATGTTTGCTTAAAGATTATGATATATGGACAAGTGGATAGTGTACACCAAGTTGAGTCAAACCTTGGTGACATTAGTATCCGTTTATCAAATATTCAGACACATTAGATAAGGAGTGCCCTAATTCAGATTAGCGACAATAGAACCTTGTTGGAATATGTGAGGAAATAACTATAGAGCATGTTAATCCTGCTGCAAGAAAGCATTAGCTAAACTTTGACTTGCATAGGATTTTTTGATTATGCTAGAAAAAATCCCAATCATAGACAAGGACCTTAGTTGCCCCAATCATGTTACCAAGACAAACCACAAACAAAAATCAATAGAAAGAAACATCATGATCCATTATCGCTACTCTAATCACTCATGGAAATCATCAAGTAGCTTAGGAATATGACATAAGATAAATCAGATAAGATAAGACTTAACTAAGGCCAAATGAGTCAACAACTATTTAGACCTTTTTGTCCATTGATTTTGATATGTTTTCAAAAGATTGTGTTTGTTTTAAGGACTAAGACATTTCATGTATGATGCCTGGTCTAGATTTGATAATGTAATATCCTAGAAGATAAATGATTTTTGATAAGATAGGTAACATTTGTAGACAATTGATCAACCTAGTCGAAGGCTATTTTGGTAGTTTCATTTATTGTTTCATGATTGTTAAGCTTAGTTCTATGTAGGATATATTGTTTGTTTCCAACATGTTCATTCTCTATAAATGATAGTTTTATTATGAAATTTGGATTGTGATGAAAAGGTTATTATGATGGATCCTAAGAGGACTGAACTATGCGTCAAGGGCTCATCAATGATGGCCTTGCCTATGTGACACACGTAGAGACAACGTAGTTCGACTGACCATGACAAGTGATAGTTTATTCTAGAATGTGGAATATGATAAAGATTTGACTACGATGGACCCTAAGGGATTGACCTATGCCTTGTGGACTCATCAGTGATTCGCCTTGCCTACATACATATGTAGAGGTAATGTAGTTAGATATCATGGATTGATATTTTTTTATTTTTCTAACATTTTATGATTACTTTTTGGATTTTTCAAAGGATATTTGAATGTTTTGGAATTTTTCATGATAACATCCTTAGATACCATGTGTGATATCCTTATGAAGCCCTAGGTTGATAATTCTCCCCAGTTTGGAATAGGACTAGTTATTATGAAAGGGTGAATATGATAAGCGGTTGACACTAAATTTCAATCAATCTCAAGCCATAAGAAGGGGTGGGAAAGATTTTATTATGAAGGAGCATATGCTTGGGTTATTATGGACGAAATTATATAGAGTAGTGATAGATGGAAGAGTGGTAGCTTACTACACATGGCTTCTGTTTGTGAGGTTTTCACCACGGTACTTATCCAAAGTGCCACCGAAATGGTTTTCACTATAGGATGAATTATTTCTCTTTTTCTTTTTTTTTTTCTTTTTTTTTTTTATAAATTTTTTTTATGAGATCTCTATAAATCATATATAATACCTCTAAAGGTGCATGTTATTGATTAGATCGGGTAGCAGTTCACCCTCAGGAGTAGCCAGTTGATAAGCACTAGATCCATATGTTGTTGTAATGATATAAAGACTCAACTAGTTATGCTCAAACTTGCCTGGTTTTTCTCTTTCTTGTTGATTCTTAGGATTTTCCTTTAAGAATAGACCATCAATGTTGAAGTTTCAAACCTTGACTCTCTTGTTGTAACTATGTTTGAGGTGATTCTAATATGCCTACAAGTGGACCAAAGTAGTTTGTATTTTTTCATTTGACATTTCTAACTCATGTAACTTGGAGATCCAATAATCTTCATCATCGTTAAATTGTTGCATGGAAACTCTCAATGACGGGATCTCGACCTCAATCGGTAGAATAGCTTCAAAATTGAAGATAAGGGAATAAGATGTAGCACTTGTAGGAGTATGAATGCTCGTATGATAAGCCCTTAAGGTTGGATTTAGTTGTATGTGCCAATATCAACCAACACTATCGACAATATTTTTCAAGATCTTTACAATGGTTTTATTCGACACCTCCACTTGAACATTACCTTGGGGATAATATAGAGTGGAAAAGTGATGTTGGATGTGTTACTTTTCACATAATTCCCGAACATCCTAGTTTTCTAAGGGACGCCCATTATTTGTGACTATGCACAAGGGAACACCATACTGACATACCATGTAGTTCAATATGAACTTTGAGATTTGTTTACTAGTGATGTACATTATCGATATGGATTCAATCCATTTAGTAAAGTACTCTATTGCAGTAATTATGAACTTGTGCCTATTAGCAGATGTAGGGTGAATCTTTTCAATGAGGTTGAGTCCCCATTAAGAGAAGGGCCAAGGTGATCTAACCGGATGAAGTCCCTATGGTGATGCATGTACCAGATCGATGTAGATCTGACATTGTTTATATTTCTTCACAAAGTGATAGGAGTCACATTTCATTGTTGGTCAATAGTATCCTTCTCTCATAAGCTTCTTTGCTAGGGTAGGACCACTAGAGTGAGCTCTGCATATGCCTTCATGCACTTTGTATAAAGCCATTTTTTATTCTTCCATGTGGAGACATCTAAGAAGGGTATTATCTAGGATAGTGATAGAGGGTATTTGTGATGATAATATATTTAGCAACTCATTGAGTAAGGTTTTTCTTTGGTTATTCAACAAGTTAGGAGGGAGGATCTAATCGTGAAGTAGTCATATAGGTCATTATACCAAGGGAATCAGGTTCACTAGAATGTAACTTGGAAAATTGGATGTCAATCATAATGGAGATAGAGAATTAAAGCAAACAACCATAAATTTGTATGCACTTCTTTTGCCTTAAGCTTCAAGTGTGTGAGATGATCGCAATGATGCAAACACCAAAGTTTCGTGGTTAACCATCAAGGAGATATGAGGGCCACTTTTATAGAAATGGTTGATTCGAATGAACTATCTAGATTAAGAGTTGCAAAATCAAGATCAATGGTTGAGGATTGATGAGAGGAATTGATTGCCCAGTTAACTAACTACAAGATTCCAGTTAACTCGTTGTATGAAGAATTGATTGAAGAGTCAACTAATACTGACAATTTGTTAACTAAATTGATTGATTGGAAGACTCGTAGTGAGTGGGAGTAAAGTGAATTGATTAATAAGTTAACTAGAATTGATTATCCAATCGACTAGAAGAGAATGTTAGTTATGAAAGAGGGAATTATGCATGAGAGGATAATTAATTAAATAATTAATTAATTATTAGAGGAACGTGCAAGTGAGGATTAATTAATAAAAAAATGTTTTTTATTAATTGATGAATAATTTTGAGATAAATAGAGAAATTAAATAATTAATTTGATTATTTAATCTAAAAGTGTGAAAGTGGTTAATTAAATAATTAATAACAATTATTTCATTTAAGAAGGGTGTTGAATGTTAATTAAACAATTAATGATAATTATTTAATTAAAATAGAGGAATAAGTGTAGCTAACAACATAATTAAATAAATAAGGTTTATTTAATTAACCAGGAAGATTAATGATAATTAGGACATAATTAAATAAATAGGATCTATTAAATTAGTCAGAAAGGGTGAATTAGAATGAATTAATTAAATAGCATAAAGTCATTTAATTAATAGTAGAATATGGTATTTGATAATAATTAAATAATGAGGTGAAATTTCTTAATTTCTTATTATTCAAATTAAAATTTTAGAAGGAGAGGGATAGAAGCTGGGACTGAGATGGCGATGGCTGTGTGCTGGTGCGTGCGCACGGGCTAGGGTTTCTCTGCCCTAGCTGCGCCCTGTGCTGGCTTTCTTCAGTGCTGTGGGCGGATTGAAGGGGGGTTTTCTGGTGCACATATTTTGTGGCTTGGGTGGCCACGTTTTTTGCTTGTTTTTGGTGCTTTCTCAGACGTTTCTCTACTGCCTCCTGTGCGGTTTGTGCTCTGCATGCGGTGGCTGGGGGGTGTTCTAACTTCTGTGGGTGGGCTACAGCTCATTATGGTGTTTGAAACTTGGTGAAGGGAGGCTGGGTTTTATTTCCTGTGCTCTTCTCTGACTTTGGGTTATTGGGGTTTTTTTGGTTTCAAGCCTTGCATGGCTCCAAACGGGATTTCCCCTAGGGGTAAGGGGTTGTCTTTCAAGGATACGGTGGTGGGAAGCAATCCTTCGGTTCTTTTACATACGAATCCTTGTTTTGGTGAGTCTGGCTTAGGAATGGGTGAATCCTCATATCTGTCTGGAGGTTTCAGGCCCTCAAAGGTGAATGGATGCCTTGCTAAGAGTGATAATAGGCTGATTGTTGAGATCCAACCTGAAGCTATTGCAGACGATATCAACTATTTATCAAAGCATGCTTTGATTTGTAAGTTCCTAGGGATTCGGGTATCACTGTCTTTTTTGGAATCATGGGCTCGGCGTACCTGGTCTCCAGAGGGGGATATGGATGTATTGTTGGCAGCCAATGGCTATTTTCAAGTGGTTTTCTCTTGCATGTCAGACAGGAATAAAGTTTTCGAAGGAGGGCCCTATTTCTACAATCAAGTGGGTCTCTTCATTAAGCCGTGGCATGTGGGATTCAATCCTACAGAAGAGCTTCCTTCGCGGGTTCCGGTTTGGGTGAGATTACCATGGCTTCCTTTAGAATTCTAGAGGGAGGACATTTTTAGTTTAGTTGCAAGCTAGCTTGGAAAACCAGTTGGTCCTTCGAGACAGACTATGGAGAAAAAGGTAATTACCTATGCTCGGGTATGTGTCAAAATTGATTTGAATAAGCCCTTGCCTGATTCTATTGAAATTCGGTTGGGGTCAAGTTCATGGATTCAACAACTTGACTATGAAACGTTACCGTTTCGCTGTCGCCTTTGTCATGAATATGGGCATTTATAGAGGATGTGCCCCAAATCAAAACTTACAAAGAATCCAACAATAGGGTCGGCTAGTGCACCTCACACCCAAGATAAAGGGAAGGCCCCTATGAGGGAGGACAAGGAGGGATTTATCCCTATAAGAGGTTGTAATAAGGGTCGCGGCCAAAAGAGGACCTTTAAAGACAGACAGACAGATGAGGTTTTCAATAGGTTTGATGGGTTGGATGACTTGGAACAGTTTGATGGAACCATTGCTAACATGCCGGTTAGTCATGAGCTCTTGGAAGCAAAGGAAATAGGTGGGGAGGAGAACAATGTTGCTCTGGTCGATCCTCAGGAGGGAGAGCTTGGTGTACTAATGGACAAAACTACTTCTGTGAGACCTTTTGAGGAGTTGGAAACTAGTGGAGACAAGGAACTACAGGAGATTTCTGCTCATGCCCGAACCAAGGCTTGCACCGGTAATGTTCGGCAGGAGGAGAGCAAAAGCAAGGGTTCCCCTTCCTTTTTAGGTATTCATCAAAAAACCATTAGAAAGGACGCCCCAGAGAAGACTCTTAAGGTGGGAAGAAAGAAAGACCAGGAAAAGGTGAAATTAGTGGGAGACTTTAGTGGAGTCTGGTTCTGTGAAGACCATTGATTCCCACTTCCCTCTTCATCAGAAATGATTGTTCTTTCATGGAATGTAAGGGGGTTGAATAGCATCCCTAGACAAAAAGCTATTCGAGAATTGATTAAGTCTCATTCGCCTGAGGTGGTTTTTATTCAGGAAACTAAGTTATCCATTGATAGGATGCATGATACGGCTACTAAGATTTGGTCGAGATGTCTTTGCCAATGCATTGGCGCTCAAGGATGTTCTGGGGGTTTGGATCTTTTATGGGATCCTCACAAGCTGGTCCCGATTTGGTGGGTCTCTAGCAAATCTGCTATTTCCTTGGTGGCCACGTGTTGCGTAATTGGTGAGATTCTTCTCTTCACTAATGTTTATGCTCCGATTGATTTTATTGGAAAAACTTTGCTTTGGTCACATATAGGCTATGTTCGCTCTCTTGCCCCTCTATTCCCTTGGATTCTGGCAGGAGATTTCAATGCTGTTTTAAGTTTGGAAGAGAAGCGGGGAGGTAATCCCAAGCTCGATCCCTTGGCAGGCCTTTTAAGGAGTAACATTGAAAGCTTGAGGGTGGTGGACATCACACCTTCCAATGGGTTGTTCACATGGAATAATAGGAGATGTGGGGCGGAAGCGATAGCGAAAAGATTAGATAGGTTTCTGGTTTCTTGTTTTTGGATAGTAGACAGTTGGATTACTAGTTCAGAGATTTTGGACTGGAGGGGCTCTGATCACTGGCCAATTCTTTTGACTGCTTCTAAGTTTCAGAGGACAAAGAATCCATCCTTTAAGTTTCAGCTTATGTGGTTGAGGGATGCTTCTCTTCAGGATTATATCATTGCTTGGTGGAGGGAAGGGAAGCTTGCTTATGGCACCGCTATGTTTTCTTTTGTCAAGCAACTGCAGTATGTTAAGTTTAAGCTGAAAAGGTGGAACAGAGAATGCTTTGGAAATCTCTTTGGAGCTAAGAGAGAAGCGCAGTGGAGGGTGGACTATATTACTCGCCAAATCAGAGAACATGGCTTGTCTGATGGGCTATATAGAGAAGAAGCTGCAGCTGTAAAGAATCTAGAGGAATGGGAGCTCCGAGAAGAGATTTACTGGAAACAAAAATCTTGAATTGATTGGCTCCAAGAAGAGGATAGAAATACTAAGTTCTTCCACAACACTGTGAAGGACAGAAGACAGGGGAGCGTTCTCAATTCTCTCACGACGGCTGATGGGATTCTGCTTTCCTCTCATAGGGAGATTGCTTTGGAGGCTACTAGATTTTTTGGGAGTTTGTTTTCAGAAGACTCTGATCTGGCTAGGGTTGAGGAGGATTTGGTTCTGGCTTGCATTCCCTCCTTGGTCACTCCTGAAATGAATGAGGCTCTCATTAAGCCCATCACTCTATCTGAGATAGAACTTGTGGTGTTTGGAATGAAAAAGGGTAAAGCCCCGGGACCAGATGGTTTTCCTATAGAGTTTTTTCAAGCCTTTTGGGAGATTGTCAAGATGGACCTCTTTGAAGTGGTGCAGGAATCCTTTCACAACAAGCAGATGCTTAAGGCTTTGAATGCAACTTTCCTTGCTCTCATCCCAAAGAAGGAAGGAGCTAACTCCCTTAATTTCTTTAGACCTATTGCTTTGTGCAATGTGATGTACAAAATAATTACAAAAGTGATAGCTGAACGGTTAAAGCCATGGCTCAATAACCTAATCTCTGAGGAGCAAGGGGGCTTTGTTACAAGACAACAAATTTTGGATGGGGTTATCATAGCGGTTGAAGCTATGCACTCTATGGCTGCCTCTAAGGAAAAAGCTATGTTCATAAAGTTGGACATGGCCAAAGCTTATGATAGGGTCAGATGGAGTTTTTTGCAGAAAGTTTTACAGGCCTTTGGTTTTGGACAGGAGTGGATCAGCTGGGTTATGAGCTGCATAACTTCACCTTCTTATGTTGTCCTGATTAATGGTGAACCTTCTGACTTATTTGGTGCGGCCAGAGGCCTTAGGCAAGGGGATCCTCTCTCCCCTTACCTTTTCATCCTGATGGCGGAAGGATTGGGAAGACTTATCAAGTCTCAAGTTAGTCAGGGAGGGATTCAAGGTTGGAAGTGGGGGCATGGCATTCCTCCTCCTTCTCACCTACAATTTGTGGATGATACGTCTTTGATGGGTGCTGCAAGAATTCAGGAGGCAGCTAGTTTCCGAAGAGCTTTGGATATTTATGTGAAAGCCTCAGGACAGAAGATTAATGAAGAAAAGTCACAAATCTTCTTCTTCAATACCCCCGCTTCTATTCAAGCTCAGATTGCGCATATCTTGAGGTTTCAAATTGGTACGCTTCCTTTAGTGTATCTTGGCATCCCTCTTTCAGACCAAAAGTTATCGAGGGGTGTTTGGCAAGAGATTTTGGATAAGCTTCGAAGCAAGGTGAGTCATTGGACTCACCGATGGCTCTCAACTGCTGGTAGGATGACTCTTTTGAAGTCTGTGATCCAAGCTCTTCCTATCTACAGGTGTCTTGTGCAGTCAGCCCCTGCTGGTTTCATTAAGGACTTTGATGCCCTTTCCAGGAAATTTTTATGGATAGGTAATTTGCTTTCCTCAAAATGGAGTTTGGTCAAATGGGATTGTGTTTGTAGATCAAAGCAGGATGGTGGCCTTGGTTTGAGGAAAACAAGTTTGAACGGTTGGGCTCTTGCTACTAAGCTATTCTGGAGATGGTGCATAAGCCAAGATCAAGGCTGGGCTAAAATCCTTAATGTTAAGTATCTTGGTGGGGTGAATGGGAAAGAGGTCCCAAGGTACAACCTGACTGGAAGAGGGTCCATGATTTGGGAGACTTTGAAGAAAGGGGCACAGTTAGTTAAAAATGGTCTTTTCTAGATTTGCAATAGCGGTTCGGATGCCCTGTTTTGGGAGGATTCTTGGGATGGATTTCCTCCTATTCTATCTCAATACCCCCACCTTCAACCTTTATGTGACAGCTTCCTTGCTGCAGGATGGAGTAAGGTTGAGGATTTTAAGGTGTTTTTAAGAGTGGGGAGGGGCGAGGTTGCCAGATGGAAAGAACCCCAAGAATGGCCTCCTGGGGGTTCTGAGGGAGAGAGAGAGACTCTTGCTAGGATTCTTGCAGGCAGAGCGTGTAACTCTTTAAGAGGAGCTGATACCCTCGCCTGGGGTCCCAATCCAAAAGGGAAGTTTTCAGTTGCCTCAGGCTATCAAGAGTTGGAAAGACAAAATTTTGACAGGATTGACATATCATGGTGGAAACAAGTTTAGAATAAGTCGGCTTGGCCCAAGTGCAATTTCTTCTTATGGATTGTGGTTCATAATAGATGTCTTACCTGGGAGAATCTCCAGAAGAGGGGCTTTCATGGGCCTTCTATCTGTACTTTATGTAATCAAAGTGAAGAAAATAGTTCACACCTCTTTTTCCAATGTGCTTTCACTAGGGTTATTTGGCACTAGTGGTGGGAAGCTTGGGAGCATGCCTGTATTCATCCTCACTCTCTGGTTGAGTTTTGGAACAGTCTTGGTAGACCCCCTTCTAAGACTTCCTTTCTGGAGGTGGCTTGGGGTATTGGTCCAGGATTTATTATCTGGCAGGTGTGGTTGGAAAGGAATCGTAGGATCTTCCAGGATAAGCCAAAGAGGGTGCAGCAGGTGTGGCTGCAAGTAATAAATATGCTACAGGAGACTCTTGCTGCGAAGTGTGATCTCTCGGAGGATATTGCCCCTGGAGACGTGTGAGTGGTTCAAAAGTTGAATATTCTAGGTGCTGATCCTAGTGGTGCTCCTTGGAAGATACAACAGACCAGAAGCAGGAAAGCTAAAAAGAAGGTTTGTAGGGAAGGAAAGTGGTCCCCCCCCTAGTGGGACTCTCAAGATCAATACTGATGGGTCTTCTAGGGGAAATCCCGGGCATGCTGGGGTTGGAGGAATTGGTAGGGACAGCTCTAGTAAGGTTATTTTCTTTTTCTCTGATTATAAGGGAATTCAAACCAATAATTACATGGAGGCACTTGCTGTCCTCATGGCTCTTGAAAGAGGTTGTGCTCTCGGATGGAGCAAGATTATTTGCGAGTCTGACTCTCAGGTGGTGATGGATATGCTGAATTTGCAAGAGATGGAAGATGTGGATTGGCATCTGGCAGTGGTGGGTAGACAAATCCTTAGGTTGAGCACTCTTTGGATGCTGTCTCTTTTTGCTATGTTCCTCGTGAGTGGAATAAGACCGTTGATTGCCTGGCTAAGTGGGCTTCTGATCGTGAAGAGGGATGGAGGATGCGAGATTGGACTCACTTGCCTCCGGATTGTGCTTTGGATCTTAAGAGTCTAGTCAAGGAAGATATGGATAGTTAGTTGTGCCCCTTTTGGGGGTTTTTTCTGCTAGTGTTGTTTTCTCTTTCAAGCTCCTGGCCCCTGCTTTTTGTACTTTGCTGGTTGATTCAATAAATTTTTACCCCTTTTTATTTAAATAAAAAATAAAAAAAATTAAATAATGAGGTATTAATTAATCATTAGGGGAAAAGGGTGAAAATTAGTAAAAAGATGTTACTCGCAGACTAGGACAATTTTGAGTGTCTACATTTTGAACATGTGTAACATTTAAAAATTAAAAAAAACCTTCATTCAAACCCCCAACTTAATTCAAATCCTATTTACACGTGGTGGGTGTTTTACCTTCAAATGAAGGATATTCATTCAAAGGCGTTTAATTATTTTTTCCTTTCGAAACTCTTTTTTTTTTATCCCATTCCACAATTGGGACATTATTATGGGATCACCTGTGGGATTTAAAGTCTATTATGGAGCAACTTTGAGCTCTATAGAAGTAACATATATTGTAAGATTAATAGTGTAGTCACATGTCATGTATTGAGATTCTATTTAATCTATTGCTCCTACAGTGTTTAGAGATAATTTATCAAGGGCTCATAAGAGATTCTTCATAATGAGGCACATCATGGGACAAGCAATGTAGCCACATGACATGCATTGAGATTCCACATCCATACAATACTTCTTTAACATTATATTTTCTTCACTTGGTCTTGAATATTCATCCTCTTCAATTAGGCTTGTGACTCTTGATCTAATCTTGGCATCATTTGTCAACAACATAGGGCCCACTATATTGATTCTAAAATATTTTATGTTTTCTTCCCTTATTCTCCTTCCTGGATTAGGAAGATATATTTTATGCACTTATGGTATAATACTACCTTAGTGAATGAATGTTCTTCGCTCATAAATATTCATCAACTTTCACTTTCATCCTTCCATCATGACAACACACTTCTAGGGGGTTCTCTCATCCTCCATCTTTCCTCTCTTTGGGAAGGAATTTTGTTCTATGTTTTTTCCTTCTCTTCTTTTGGGGGAGGTGCACTCTCTTTGTACCTTAGTGTCTTTCAAATAGTATAGTTGTACTTCATATGATTTGTCTTGTTAAGATGTATTTCTTTTTTCTCTAAGTTGCACTTAAAGGGAGGTGTTGGTGTAATAATATAAATGTGTGCCTTATATATTTTTTTGGTATAGAATAATCAACACTTGTTAAGATTCCATTTGTGAGGTCCAAATTTTGTGGACCCTATAACCACTGGCCACATGAACTACCCTTACACAATAGTTGAAGCCAAAGACTCTAACCTTCATTTACTATTTGTGTCTTTTAGTAACTTAACTATTCGATCTATGCTTTGTGGGTATAATTGCATATTATATTGTGTTTACTCGATAATTCCTTTTATTTACTTAGGTAAATTGGGAAATAAGAGCACATGCCAACTCCCTTGATTGATAAAATTCCTTGGCACCTCTATCTCATTCATTTGTTTGATTGATGGTAAGTTAGGTGCTACCTCTTCCTCATCAATATGAGTTCACTTGACACCTTTGCTCTTATATATCAAGTTAGTCCACAAATCACTATGGTTAACTCAACTCTCCTAAGATACTTGCCACCTTGACTTAAATGCATCCTAGAGTGTATATATTATTGTCCATTTACTTTTTTTTACGCATTTACACCTTGAATACAAATATTAATTGTTGTTATTATCATCTTATTTGCATTTTAATTGGTGTCATGTTGTTTTTAGTTCCTAAAAAAATTAATCATTACAATTTTTTTATTAAATATGATAATCTCAACCCTACTTCCAAGAAAATGAAGACAATACCTTAGATAACTAAATTTCAACAACTTACTATTAAAACATATATCTAATAAAAGAAGATCAAATTACTCTATGAGATCTAATAGCCACCATTTTTTTAATAACAAAATGCCTATATATTTTTGACCTTTATCCACTACTTCTAAAATTAAAGACCATAGTCATTATACTTTTATCTAAGAAAGATAAAAAAATATCCTTTTCCATATACTATATTAAATAATAAGATAACTTAATTCATATATTTCAATTTAGTATTTTTTGAGACAAGGGGAAATGTACCAATTACTAACCATGTTCTAATAGCTGTTTACTCCATGCTTACTTGACCCCCCAATAACCATTTATATTTTAGTCATTACATTGTTTTAATTATGCCAATAAATATTTGCATCTTACACCTATATATGTCACTACTAAATGTGTAGTATTTGATTAGATAAGTAGGGAAGGGCCCTAATCCCATAGTTATAGTAACAAACCAAAAAGGAGCAGAGAGAGGTGGGAAACAACATCACCGTCTAACCAAAAAACAACATCAGATTTAGCACACAGGCCAAAATTTAAAAGTATAACCATTGTCCAACCATTATTAATCAAAAACATAAAGTTTTTACCAACATACTTCAATCTATGAAGACCATTAATTAAATCGATAGTATTTCAGGTGGTATTCCACCATAACCTATAGAAATTAATAGAACAGTCCAAGATATGATTAAAAGACAAAAAACCCATAAAAAAATAGTAGAGCAACAACACAAGCCATTAACTAGCTTTCTTTAATAGGTCCCCATACTCTCCCATGAGAGCAATGTATTCGTGCCAATTAGGGCCCTCTGTTTCATCCAACAGCTTCAAGGTATCAGTTTTCCCCTATTTCTTCAGTTTCCTGGTAAGCTTCGTTTCTCCAAAAGCCGCTCCAAGCATTGCTCTTCTCATCAACCTGTTAGTTACTCTCATGAGAGTAACTAACACCTTCTCCATGTCTTTGAACTGTACCTACAAGAAAGTTAGTTTTCTTTTTAAAAAATCATTACTAATATCCTTGTCTTTGTTCTCCATTCTAGAGAACCCAACATCCTGCTCATTCCCGAGCTCAATCTTATCCTTAGAAGGCTCCACTTACTCCTTTTCCTCCTCTTTTTCCTCCTCTGAACCATCCTCCCCCATCTCATAGGCAATGTCCTCAAAATCCAAGTCTTCAGACTCTTCTTCCTGAGCTTCGAAATCTTCATACCCTAGGTCCTCCTCATTCACAAACAATTTATGTTTTCCCTTTTTCTCTTTCAAGGCCACCTTTTCCAAACAAGTCAACCTTCTTCCTCCACTATCACCACTCCCTTGCCCTTGTAAAATTTCTTTGGCCTCCATTTGGTTCCCTTCTTCAGAGATATGAATTACATCTCTAGGATTAATGTCACGTCTGGGTTTCTTAGCTTTCAGGGTTCCAACAGCAGAGGAGAGTGCTTCCTCTTTTTCAGACATTGCTCTAATGAGCTGTAATTCAAAGCTTCTAAAATCCTCATTCTTTTGCGATAGAGGGGTAGAAGGATTAGACACATTAGCCACATGGGAGTTGCTTTTAGCAGGGATTAGCACACGCCTAGCAGCAATTGCAGGAGGGTGGCAGGGAATTTGTTCATCAACCAAGAATTCATCAGCATTAGGGTTTTCCTCCTCCGACTGTTCCACATTTTCCTCATCAGACTGGTCAAGGTTCTCATTCCTAGCATTTAAAGTATTTCCATGAGGATTCAAATCCAGGGCATATTTATACAAAGTGAGCATAAGACCTTGGTGGAGGGGAGGGCTATCTCCTTTTTCAATGTTAAGCTACAAGGAGGACAACAGGAAAAATGGCAAATTGATACACTCCCCATGCCTAATGTGGTTTAACAGAGGGAAGTGGTATGCATGAATTGACATGTACCTACCCTCAAGAGTAAAATAATGCATTACAAACAGACTCACAAGAGCAAAAGGAGGAGGGAGTTCAATTCTGGCATACCCATTCTGGAATCGCTTGATATTTTCACCTTCATGAAGAAATTTATCAACAAACCTTTGGTAGTCTTCCCCACTTCTTTTAGCGACTTTTAGCCCAAAATTCTGTAGACCCGTAGCTTTAGCAATGAAACGAGTGGTGACCTCAAACTTCACAACGCCTATAGTGACACTGCCTTTCCTCCAGGAGTTGGTGAATTCAATGTTAAACTCTCATTGTATCCTTTGAGAGATTGGAAGAACGAAACCATACCCACATTCTCAAACATCCTCCATAGGTCCACATTCTATTTGAGGGCTTGGCAATTTGGTGGCTCTGTTCTTTTCCTTGGTCCACCCATTTTACTCCTCTGCAAATTCTTATGCTACGTCGAGATTTTCTTCATACTCACCCCCATAATTTGCTTTCTTCCCTGAATGTAACCAGCACTCAAACACCAAACAATACTCATAACTGATATAGAATGACAATTCAAGAAGTTTCTTATTGAGAAAGCCAACTTCACATTTCCCATAACCCAAAAATCATCATTAAACACAAGATTAAACATCTATTGGTACATATATATTTTCAACACAAGACAAGTTGCGCAAAATGAAGTCATTTTTGCATTAATATAAGTACACAAATGTTTACAATTACCACTCTATGCAAGTGGCTCAAAGCTTCAAATACATTGTATTTACATGTAGATATGAACAGTTAATGGTGCATAATATGACATAATATAAAACATTTATCAACTTTATCGGCTATCAATTGCACTTTCACCCACACTTCCTATCACACCTCCATGCATTAACTCCATCTACTTCTAGTACCTACACACATAGTTAATGGTGTAAGGCTCCCCAATAAACCAAATAACATATTTTGATTCATATATATGACTGACTTTTGGTACCTACTCACACAATCAATGGTGTAAGGCTCCCCAATAAACTAAATAATAATTTTAATTAATATATATGACTGAATTATGCAAGCCACCGTAGATGTCAATTAAACCAAATATTTTAATTCAAAACTTATGAAGGCAACCTCTGCACATTCCTCTCAAAAGGGAGCATATTCAGGTCGATACACCAAGAATAACTAAATTCATGTTTTCATTTATCAATATACTGTTTTATATTTATGTACTCAATGTTTACATTATTCTGAGGCATACAAATTATTCTATTTTTAGTCAATTGTTCAAAATCAAAGAGTCCAAATTTACAAACAACAACATTATCCATAATTTCATCATATCACAATTACATTTTTATCACTTGCATATGGGTGATCCCACAATACTAGATTACAAATTTTGGCCAAACTGGACACTGAATTAATTTTTTCTAACTAAATTTTCACTTTCAGGCACCTATAGTGGCTAAACCATGAGGAATTTGAAGAAGATGCAAACTAGTGATTTGTGACATTTTGTTTGTAGATTCTAAATATATTTTTTTCAATTTTTTTGGAATCAGATTGCACTTCTTTTTCCATCTCCTTCAAAAACTAGTTTTTTTCAATAAATACCATTTTTAAGGAGTGATGCTCACCGTATACGACATAACATTTTTTCCATGAAGGATAAAATTCTAACTTTTTCAAATTTAGATTTGCAACTGTGATATCTAGCGCTTTCATATGGTTTCATAGTGTTTTATTGAATATTTTTTCTTTAATCAAGTTTTGAAGTCAAACCAATTATAATTTAGACATAGGTGGACCGTATACAACATAACTTTTTTTGTATGTATCGAAAATCATTTTTTTTATTGGATCAAAGACATAAATATCTAGTGCATTGATATTTTTCTTTTTCTTTTTTTGATAATCTGCTATTTTTCCACATGTGCGGAACATAGAGCTTTATTTTTGATGAAAAACCTATGTTTAATCAAACTAAAATTTAAATACATAATAAAACCAAAACATATTAAAATTATATTTTTTGGATAGCTCGTTTCGAGAACTACCACCATCCAGTTGGGTCTGTGAAGTCTCCTCCATTTTGATCCTCAACTCGAGCTTCAAAGGGAAAAAATCTGGAGAAATTTGGTGCCAGAGGGGGAGAAGGGGGGAAAAGGGGGGTTCGAATGAACCTAGGTTTGAGCGAACCTAGGTTCGAGTGAACCCCTTTTCCACAAAGTTTTCCTCTATTTTTCATTCTGAGAAATGTGGAATATGGTGGGACCTAGCATTTAATAGGTTCGCTCGAAGGGGGGTTTGAGCGAACCCCTTTTGGGTTCGCTCAAACCAAAAGCTCGTTTGAACCCCCAAAAATCAAAAATTTCTCCATGGGGGCACTTTTTGCAAATTTCCTTCCTCACTAGAATTGTAAACCAATTTTGTGGGTTTACCCATACATCATACATCAAAGATACTAACAATAACATTATCCTTAGTAAAGCTTTCCAACTACATACATCAAATATAATAACAACATTATCCATGTTTTAATCATATCTCAGTTATATCTTTATCTCCTGCATCTTATCATTATTGTTAAGCTTTCCAACTTGCATACATCAAATTTACATTCCTACTTGCAATTTGTTGTCTTTTATCATCGTTTATCTATATATCATAAAGGGTTTCATTGCAATGATTTTTTTTACTTCATACTATGAAATCATTAAATAAAATGTGAAATAAATAGAGCATTGTCGGATTTTATTCTGAATCCCTCATTAATAATCATGAAATTTAATGGTTATACAATTTTTTTCCCAAATTATTGAGCGGTTTCAGGATTACACATCATGCAAACTCTCCTGGTTTTAGGAAACCTCTACCCATCCTTTCCCTTACATTTTGCACACAATGATATGGGTTAATCTGTTTTCTTCCACTTATTTGGGTAGAGGTTTTCTCTGTTTCAATAATTATAATTTGTAGACAATGATATATTCTTATCAAATTATATATACATATACATATACATATATAAGATTTTATATATGTGTACATATATGTATATATATGTGTACATATATGTATATATATGTGTACATATATGTATATATATGTATACACACACACACACACATATATATAGCTATATATGTATATACATATATGCATAACAATATATATGTATGTACATATATACCTATATATATATACATACATATATATGATTAATCTAATATTAATTAATCTCATAATTAATGTATAGTATTACTCAATACATCTACGTTTCAGTCATATATATAAAAACACACGTTGTCTACTAAGTCATTGTCAAAGTAAAGTCAAATACTTTACCTGTGGTTAACACTTGATGTCTTCTGTTTAATGCCAAGAAGTCCTCACATGCCTGCCATTAAGAGTCCAATGTACATACATATATTCATCCAAATATGCATTTGTAAGAACAAAATATTTATGAACACAATATAACAAAAATAATAAACATATTAGAATGCATTCAGAGCAAAATGTCCCAGTATAGTTTTGATTGTTAACAAACACAGTTTCGTTGATATGTTGATAATCCACATACTTGGCTCAACTCTCGATGCTCTTGCTTGCTTGCAAAAAAATTATAATAAACGGGGGTAGTAACATTCCCACATCAAACAATCCTTACAATATTTCATGCACAACAATAAGAGTTTGATTGGAGCATTATAATCCACAATGTTTTGATCATTTACAACATTTCACATCATGCATATGATCCTTACATACATATATACATATTTTGTTATGAACAAGAGAACATTAAAATTGTGTTTGGATCCTTAGATACATTCATACATACATATGCACATGTGTAAATACATATATATATGTATATATATCCACATACATACATATGCATATGCATACGTACATATACATATCCACATACATACATACATATGCATATGCATATATAGACACACATACACACATTCTATTTAATGATTTCATTGTATGAAGTAAAAAAAACATTGCAATGAAACCCTCTATGCCATATAGATAAATGATGATAAACTAGCATATATATATTATTTTAATAATAATATATATAAAATACGCCGAGAGATATCCTTCTCAAGGCGCCTATTTTTTAATCAATTTTTTTTTATAAAAATTGAATAGGCGCCTCGAGAAGGATATCTCTATTTTATATATATATATATTATTATAATAATATACAAATAAAATAAATTATTTTTTTATATACTTATATTTTATTATAAAATTATTATAATAATTAAAATATTATAACATTAGGTTAGGATTAGGCCTAGTGTTGTGGGCCTTATTAGGGCAGGGATAGGGTTATTAGGTTGTTAGGGATTGAAGGGAGTTTTAGGTTTGGGTTAACTTAACAGGTTTGGGTTAGGTTTAATTAGGTTAGGGTTAGGATTAGGCTTAGGTTAACACACTATTAGGGTTAGTGATATGATTAGGGTTAGGGTTAGGTTTAGGCTGACTGGGCTTAGGGTTTAATTAGGTTAGGATTAGAATTGGGTTTAGGGTTAGGGTTTCATTAGGGTTACCAGGGTTAGGGTGACAGATTAGGGTTAGGCTAGGATTAGGATTAGGGTTAGGTTTATTAATTTTGTTTAGGGTTAGGGTTAGGGTTAGGATTAGGATTAAGGTTAGGGTTAGGGTTAGGATTAGGATTAGGATTAGGGTTAGGGTTTAATTAGGTTAGGATTAGGGTTAGGGTGAGGGTGAGGGTTATGGTTACAGTTACGATTAGGATTAGGATTAGGATTAGGGTTAGGGTTAGGGTTAGGGTGTAGGATTTAATAAGGGTTACAATTCAATTAGATTTCTAAGATGAAGTTTGGAGTTAGGGTTAGGGTGATTGTCGTTAAATAAAGGATACAATTACCATGATCTCTAATTGAATATTTTATTTGTTTAGGATATTACAATTATTAGGTTTATTATACCCTAACCCTAACCCTTTTTGAATCCCAACCCTAATTAAACCCTATCACTTACCCTTATCCTAAATGGGTGCTAACTCTAACCCTAACTAAGTCATAATAATTGTAATCTTACCCCTAATTAAACCCAAACTATAACTCTAACCCTAACCCTATCCCTAAGCATAATTCTAAAAACTCTAACCCTAACTATAATTGTAACCCTAATTGGACCCTAATGCTAATGCTTACCCCAACCCTAATTGAACCCTCACCCTAACCTTAATTGAATCTTAACCCTAACCTTAATCCTAACCCTAACCCTAACCCTAATCATAATTGCAATTGAACCTTAACGCCAATCCTAATTCAATATTTAGCCTTAACCCTAACCCTATATCTAATTAAACCATAATCTTAATCCTAATTGTAACCCTAATTGAACTCTAATCCTAACCCTAATTCTAATTGATTTCTAACCCTAATTAAATGCTAATGTGCCCTAATTATAAGTCTAGTAATTAAATCCTAATTAAGTGTTAAGCCTTATTATAATTATAGTTGTAGCACTAATCCTTGTTGATTTGTAACCCCAACCCTAACCCTAACCCCAAAATTTAAGTTCTAACCTTAACCCTAATTGAACATCAGTTTAACCCTAACAATAATTAAATCTTAACCCTAATTAAAGCTTAACCCTAACACTATTAAATCCCAACTCTAACACTAACCCTAATTGAATTCTAACCCTAAAATTTATCTTAATTCTAATCCTAACTCTAACTATAACCCTAATTCTAATTTGAATCGTGACCATAATTATCACTCTACTTATAATTCTAATTTTAACACTAACCCTAAATCTAATAGCTACCTTAATTTTAACTATATTATGAATTGATCCCTAACCTTATCTAAAACCTAACCCTAACTAACTCCTAACCATTATCCCAACCCTAACCCTAACCCTAACCTTTACTCCAAGCTTTATTGTATAACCCTACCTTAATTGAACCCTAACCCTAATTGGATAGTAATCTTAATTGATCCATATCCCTAACACTATCCCTAATTTAACCCTAACCCTAATTGTAGCCTTTATTTAACCAAAATCACCCTAACCCTAACTCCAAACTTCATTTTAGAACTCTAATTGAATTGTAACCCTTATTAAATCCTCATCATAATCATAACCTAATTCTAAATAACAATAAATACATCAATAATAATGATAAATTGATATAAATTATTTTTTATTTTTACCAAAAAGTTACATGTTAATGTAATTCTTAATTACATTGGTTTTTTAAAGATTTAGATAAGCTATTTTTTAATATATTAATTTAAAAACTATTTTTAAACTTATTTTTAAACCCTAACTATAACTCCAACCCTAACCCTAAACTTGACCCTAACCCAGATCCTAACCCTAACCCTAACCATCACCCTAACCGTCACCTTCACCCCAATTCTAACCCTAACCCTAACCCTAACCATCACCCTAATCCTAACCCTAACCCTAACCCTCACCATAATTCTAACCCCAACCCTAACCCTAACCTTAATTGTAACCCTAACTGTAACCCTAAACACTAAACCCTAAACCCTAACCCAATCCTAATGCTAACCGTAACCCTAGCCCTAACACTAATTAAACCTTAACTGTAATCCTAATCCTAATCCTAATCCTAACCTAATTAAACCCTAACCCTAACCCTAACCCTAACCCTAATCCTAATTCTAACCCTAATGTTAACCCTATCCCTAACCCTAACCCTAATTAAATCCTGACTGTAACCCTAAACTTAAGCCTAAGCCTAATTGTAATCCTAACCCTTACCCTAACCCTAATACTAACCTTAACCCTAAACAAAATTAATAAACCTAACCCTAACCTTAACCCTAATCCTAATCATAGCCCTAACCCTAATCCTAATCCTAACTCTAACCCTAATTATACCTTAACCCTAACACTAACTCTAATCCTAACCCTAATCCTAACCCTAACCCTCACCCTAACCCTAATCCTAACCCTAACACTAACCCTGACCCTAATCCTAACCCTAATCCTATTCATGATGATAACCCTAACCCTAACCATAACCATAATCGTAACACTAACTTGAACCTAACCCTAACCCTAACCCTAACCATAGCCCTAACCCTAACCCTAACACTAACCCTAACCCTAATCCCCATTCATGATGATAAACCTATTCATGATTATAACCCCAACCCTAATCCCAATTTTAATTATAACCCTAACCAAATTAGTATATTTTATCATTTATAAAGCTATTCCTAAGTTTAACCATAACCCTAACCCTAACCCTAATCATAATCCCATTTTGTGATGATAAACCTATTCATGATGATAACCCCAACCCTAACCCTAACCCTAACCATAATCCCTATTCATGATGATAAACCTATTCGTGATGATAACCCTAACCCTAACCGTAACCATAACCCTAACCCTAACCTTAATCTTAACCCTAACCGTAATCTTATTCATGATGATAAAGCTAACCCTAATCCTAACCCTAACACTAAGCCTAACCCTAATCCTATTCAAGATGATAACCCTAACCCTAACCATAACCATAACTCTAAGCCTAATCCTATTCGTGATGATAAGCCTAACCCTAATCCAAACCCTAACACTAACCCTAACCCTAATCCTATTCGTGATGATAAACCTAACCCTAATCCTAACCCTAACACTAACCCTAACCCTAATCCTATTCGTGATGATAAATCTAACCATAATCCTAACCGTAATCCTATTCGTGATGATAAACCTAACCCTAATCCTAACCCTAACACTAACCCTAACCCTAATCCTATTTGTGATGATAACCCTAACCCTAACCCTAACCATAACCATAGCCCTAACCCTAACCCTAACCCTAATCCTAACCCTAACCCTAACCCTAATCCCTATTCGTGATGATAACCTATTTGTGATGATAACCCCAAGCCTAATCCCAATTTTAACTCTAACCCTAACCAAATTACTATATTTTATCATTTATAAACCTATCCCTAACTAACCATAACCGTAACCGTAACCCTAACCCTAACACTAACCATAATCCTAACCCTAACCCTAACCCTAATCCCTATTCATGATGATAATCCCAACCCTAATCCCTAATTTAACTCTAACCCTAACTAAATTACTATATTTTATCATTTATAAACCTATCCCTAACCATAACCATAACCTTAACCCTAACCTTGATCCCTATTCATGATGATAAACCTATTTGTGATGATAAGTCCAACTCTAACCCTAACCCTAATGTAACCAAATATTTATTTTAGAATTGTAATTAAACCCAATTAAAAAGACAATTGCCTTTTCATCTTTTTATGATTTTATTTCTATTCTTTTTGTTTCATGAAATCTCTTTCATTTTGATTTTTTATATTAAACTATATATTTAAGTTGCTATAATTTTGTAAAATAAAATCTTTACTAAAGCTTGAAATTTACAATTTCTCTTTATACATACTTCTTAATTTTAATAAAATAAAATATGAATGAATTTATTCCTTTTAGAAATATTTTCATTTTAAAAAACCATTAATATTTTTTTTATGTTTTAAATATATTCACTCATAAACATATTTTTATGTGTAATAGTGACTTTAGGATATTTTCTTTTTATTTAATTTGTAAAATATATATATATTTAAAGATTTTCAATATTTTTTAATTTTAAATACATTAATTTAGAAACCGAATTTTCCATGAAATAGTAAATTTAGAAAAGTTCTTTAACTTAATTTTTTAAATTTTAGAAACGTCTATATAACAAACCTCAAGAGATATCTTGTTTTAATATGATATTGAATATTTAATTTTAAGTATATACTAATTTATTTATTTCTTTTATTTCAAAAAAATAGGTAGCTCTTCATAATGTCACAAGTTTTTCATCACAAGTTTAAATAGTTGTTTTAGTTAATCTCAACTTTGATTTTCAGATTAGAAATATTTTTGTTTTTTGTTCATGTTTTGTTATTGTTAACCTCAACTTTGATTTTCAAATTAGAAATATTTCTACCTCTTTTTCATGTTTTGTTATTGTCAACCTCAACTTTGAATTTCAAATTAGAAATATTTCTTCCTTTTACCATGTTTTGTTATTGTTAATCTCAACTTTAATTTTCAAATTAGAAATATTTCTGCCTTTTTACCATGTTTTGTTATGGTTAATCTCAACTTTAATTTTCAAATTAGAAATATTTATGCCTTTTTACCATGTTTTGTTATGGTTAATCTCAACTTTAATTTTCAAATTAGAAATATTTCTACCTTTTTATCATGTTGCAACACTTTTAAATTATAATAATAAATAGAAAATAAATAAGATTGTTCACCATTAATTGTTCAACAGAAATTGAAACTTTCTATTAAATTTCAATAATTTATGGTAACATAAATACAACCCATATGTAATCTAATTTGAAATTCAGAAATCAAACCACTCTTGATTGAACTTTAAAAAAAAAAGCATTTGGAATTTTCTAAACCAATATGTGAATCCTCCAACCAGTGGAATGGATGTAATTTTGAAAGCGGAAGCAATTTGGGAATTGACAATGAAGTCAATCGACATGGGTAATTGGTTTTAAAAAAACCTCATTTAAAAAAAATCAGTATCTTAGAAATTCAATATTTCAAATATAGCTCAATTCAACATTTCAAACATCGCTCAATTTACTTCTATGTACGAACTATGCAATGATTAAACAAACGATGCACAGGTGGCGAATCTTAGCCAAACTTCGTAAATGCCACAACACATAATTCACAAAGATTGTTCAAAATTTTGGGATAAACAAACCGAATTATTATATATGACACCATGCCACATAATACGGGATATTAATATTCAAAATACACAATAGATAAAATATGAATGGTCTCCATTAAATTCGAATGTCATTGACAGTCAAATAAAACCCATGCATCCTCCAAGTACTCTATAAAGCATAAAACCTACTAAAAATAATTTCGCCCCTTTCTTTGCAAATGCCTCGTGCACTTCTTCTCTTAAGTATTACTATAGAAGAAAGAGAATATATAAAATGCTTCATTAATAAAATCCTCTTCCGCTTAAATCAAGTAATTATTTGATCAAGTTCGAACCAAATGCTTCTACATCCCTGCATGCAACAACTTCAAAAGCAATACCAAATTTTACACATTCTAAAAAAATTACTCACTGCAAAAGTTCCATACTCGATAAATACATAGCCATTTAGAAGAAGGAACTGTGCATGGCATGGTATAAAATCATTTAATGTAAATAGCACAATAAATTTGTCAAGTTAGGGAAATTCTCTCTAGACTGAGCTACTTAGAAGAAAACCAGTAGATCTGTTATGCAGTATAATTAATCCACCATGATAATAAATAGTGCACCAGTTGGTCCACCAACAGTGTAGCATTGTAGGGCTCCGCAATTGTGTCCGACACTTTCAGAGAAGTAAACACAGAGAAATTGAGCATCACACAGTCGAGATACTCCTCTCTGATCTTCGATATAAACAACGTTCGATCCTGTGCCTCTGTCGAGCGAATGGCACACCTGAAACCGCAAAAAAACACAAAACAAAAATTGAAAAATAGAGCTACAAATCTAGAGTTTCTAGGATTTGAACCTTCAGAGCAAGACTGGAAACCTGAAAATGGCTACTTTGCAAGTGTTACATGAGTCGGTCTGTAGTGGATGGGTAGAGTGGAGTAGAGAAAGCATAGACCAAACAATTTTTTTTCAAGAAAATACAATCCAGGAAGATAACAAGGAGGGTAATGAAGAAATCAAAAGCAATACAATACAAATCATATTCTAATAGTTTGATAGTAGTGAAACATACCTCTACCGCTGATTCCACAATTTGCACTTCTCTATCCCAATCCCTTTGTGCCAACCTTGCTAGCAGCAATAGAAATCAATATTCTCCCAGTCCGAATCACAATCTAAAAATGCACAGCAACATATAAGCATGCAGCAATAAACTAAGAGATCTCAAATGTGAAGCTCCGAGAAAAAATAACATACCTCTGCAATCTGAAATTCTCTCAACCAAGTTTCGTACCTGCACAATCTGCAATTCTCTCTTCTTTATAATTTCTTCCATCGTATGTTTTCCACTCCCATCGACGGACCCTTCCACTTCCATCGGTTACTCTTCCGCTCCTCCACTACCGTTTGTTTGGTATGGCCACTCTTCGACTGCCCACTACTGCCACCGTTTTTGTAACTGATCAGCTTTCTTTTTTATGTACACGGGTTCTTAAACTCTTATGTGACTGTAGAACGCCTCTCGGCGTAAATACAACAAACTACAAGTAGGAATGTAAATTTGATGTATGCAAGTTGGAAAGCTTAACATTAATGATAAGATGTAGGAGGTAAGGATATAACTGTGATATGATTAAAAAATGGATAATGTTGTTGTTATTATATTTGATGTATGCAGTTGGAAAGTTTTAGTAAGGATATAATTATCTCTTGCAGTTTTGAAGAGTCATGGCAGTATGAAGCTGAAAGATATAGTCTATATTGCATATCAGGGCACCCTACATGGTAGTGCAATAGAAATGACATATTTTTAGATTTATGAGTCCTCAGGAAAGCTAATCAAACATGCCATATACATGGTAGAGGTTTCCTAAAACCATGAGACTTTGCATGATGTGTTTTTATATTTGATGTATGCAGTTGGAAAGCTTTACTAAGGATAAAGTTGCTATTATTATATTTGATGTATGGTGTATGTAGGTGATAAAAATGTAATTGTGATATGATTAAACAATGGATAATGTTATTGTTTGTAAATTTGGACTCTTTGATTTTGAACAATTGAATGAAAACTGAATAATTTGTATGCCTCAAAATAATGTAACCATTGAGTCCATAAATATAAAATAGTTTATTGATAAATGAAAACATGAATTTAGTTATTTTGGGTGTACGAACCTGAATTTTATAGAGGATATTTAGTGAAAACAGAGGATAATTCGTAATAAAAATGGCTTATGTAATGGGATACGTCTACTATATTTGCTAGATATTGTTGTTGATTGCTTGGTTACCAAATGCTTGTTTCTAGATTCGTAAAAAATGACAAAAGTTATGGTTCATGGAACTTCATGTATTTATTTGCTTATATATATATATATAATCTTTCATATATATATATATATATATAAACCTCTTCATGTCAAAGCTTTAAAATAAGACTTCTTCCAAAGTTAACAGATAAGATGATAAATCTGCCATAGAAGAATTCCTAGTAACTACCAAAGACATAAACATTGTAGCCATGCCCCATCAAAATAGAACAACTTTTAGCCTGAAAAATCATACTCTTCAATCTAAATAGGAAATAAGTTAAAAATATTGTTAAGTCCTGCAATTCATATAACCTACGTAAATTCAAATCTGCTTTCTATTTGCAGTTTGTCTTTTTTCTCAATATGGGATTTCAAAAGATTGAGCAAGAATAAAAGCAGAAAGATATTTTGTTAAGACTCTAAAACATGTTTCAGGAGTTATAATTTATTGTCTTTATTGTGGAATTCTATGTTTTCTCCCATCATTAGTTAGAAGTAGAACACCTATGGAAAGCTCTTATATGTTTGGTAATTTTGTCCCCAGGTGGTTGTTTGCAGACCAAATATACACAAAACATAGCATGAAATTAAAACATATCCAAATATAGCTTATGCTAAGATTTACCTCACAATTTAAATCTCTTTAGTGAATACAAACTTACTCTAGTTGAATCACTGATCAAACGAGAAAAGAATGTAGACAACAATTAACCTCATATTTGATTGAAATACAAATTTAAAACTAATCAATTTCATCACAATCATTATTGTAAGATAATTTTGTGAGAAATATTGACATGGTTACACATTGGATTGTTTGCCAAAAGTGCAATAGCAAGATTTTCTGCTACATTCAAATTCTATATACCACCACTTAATTTTCTAAGATACCTTTGTGTTTAAATTCTTTTTGTTTTTAGAAATTGGCCACCTAGAAACACAACTAATGTTAGTAAATAAACACATTCTCTCTCTAGGAAACAAATATTTTTATAAGGTGAAAATGGCATATAAAAGTTTGTTCATTACTAATAGGTCATCAATTTTTAGGCTTCTTTTCTAGCCTAGTACTATTCTATTGTAGCTCCTGGAGGTGCTTTTGAGTCCCATCGACCTGCTTTGGTCGAACATGTGGACATTACCATAATTTCTTTCTTTCTTTCTTTTACATAAGTCCTGCATAGTCCTCTCTGAGTGGGAGTTTTTCTAAAGTCTCACGCTAACCAATGAAAATGAAACATTGAACTAAAGAACAAGAATATATCATTGTCTGCAAATTGTAATTACTGAAAAAAGAAAACCTCTACCCAAATAAGTGGAAGAAAACATATTAACCCATATCCTGAAATCGCTCAATAAATTGGGGCAAAAATTGTATACCCATTAAATTTCATGATTATAATGGAGGGATTCAGAAAAAAAATCCGACAATGTTCTATTTAATTCACATCATATGCAATGATTTCATAGTATACCATCAAAAAAATCATAGCACTGAAATCCTCAATGCCATACACACAATAATTCCATGATGCAATGAAACCCTTCACGACAATAGCCATTTGCTGTAATTATTTCACAATACACGACATCCATACAATCATGTGAAGTTGACAAAATAGATGGAGGAGAACAGATTAAATCAAATCATTGTCTGAAAAATTGTAAATAGAATTCATGGGTCACATAAAACATCACGTGTACAACATGTATCATGTGTATTCCTCAAATCGATTAAAAATTTGGGACATTATCCCAAAACCCATTAAAATTAATGATTTTTCAGGAGGGATTCTAAAATAATTCGGACAATGTTCTATTTCATTCACATTCTATGTAATGATTTTGTAGTATATTGTAAAGAAAATCATTATAGTCAAACCCTCGATGCCATACAGAGAAATGATTGTAAAACACAACAAAATGCATAATGACCCTTGATGCCAATTGAAACCCATTATTGAACATACAAAATTGCAGGGGAAAAGATGTGGAGAATGCTACTCGGGAGAAGATGACAGCTAGCGAAACTCACAATGTTCACAGGAGGTCAAAACGACGATAGGAGAAGGAGATGTGAGAAGAAAATGTGGAAGAAAACCGCGAGAGATAATTACTTTGGGGCTAAAAGTTGCTTGACAACTCGTGGTAAAATTAACCTATACCCGTGGTTAAGTAGACGTATATGTGGCATGCAGTGAACATATTCATGTGGTAGGGTAACTAAATTATGCCCACCTCCTAGCAGACCCACGTTTAAATATGAGCGGGCCCACATACAAACACATGTTGGAATAGATGTTTTTATAATTTGAAATAAGATATTTTAAATTTTTTTTTTGGCTGTGTAATAAATAGGTAGTGGTGAAGTGGTAGTGATGTAGCAGACGAAGCTTTAAAAACACTTTTTTTGACCACCTCTCGCTTTACGGATTCAAGCAAATGCGTTTTAACTACCCACAAGCCAAATTTTTCTTTTTAGACTAATAGCTCGCTTACGGACAAACCGAAGAAATTCGATGTATTCTTCTCTACGGATGCGTGAAGTTACCCTGATGATTATGGTACATTTCCCCTACATATTTAAAAAAAAATGACTTAGAAGACAAACAAATTTTAGCGGGAAAACATATATATTTCCAGACGTTTGATCCATCGACGACTCGACATCTCTAGAAATTGTTTAAAAAAGCGTTTTCAACCATTATTAAAATTTTAAGAAGTAATTAGAAGAATCCAATTCAAATGTTTGACAAAACATTCATGACTATGCTGATTCTTCACTCTGCTCTTAAATGGCTGCGATAAATGCAGCTTCCTCCTTACGCAGACGCCATTGCCCCTGTCCTTGCCCTTGCCCTTGCCCCATATTCCAGACCAGTTTCTCCTTCAGAAACATCATCTTCTCCCGCAAGACCACTAGGCGCAAAACTACCACTATGACATCGTCCGCGCGTCAACAACAACAGCAGCAACCTTCTACTCTCCCCGAAAACCATTTGGCGGTTGTTAAATACCACGAGCAGACAAAGCATTCTTTCCGCAAATACGCCCGCGGTCCGCACGGCTTAGACTGGGCTAATCAGCCAAACCCTTTTCGGCGCTACGAATCCGCTCCACTGATTCCTCTACTCCATTTGCCGCCCGGCAAAACCAACACAAACGAGCTGCCATACCACCATCTGTTCCTGCAATTCCCCGCCGCGAAAGCACTCGACAAATCTACCGTGTCGCAGCTCTTTTACGACAGCCTCGCGCTCTCTGCCTGGAAAACCACTGGTTATTCTACGTGGTCTCTAAGGGTTAACCCCAGTAGCGGTAATCTTCATCCCACGGAGAGTTATATAGTTAGCGGGCCAATAAGTGGTATTTCTGAATCCGCCTTTGTGGCCCATTATGCTCCCAAGGAGCACGCGCTAGAGATACGAGCAGAAATACCGTTGAATTTATGGGCCGAATTGAGCAAGGGATTGCCTGAAAACAGTTTTTTTGTTGGCTTGAGTTCGATTTTCTGGAGGGAAGCGTGGAAGTATGGAGAACGGGCTTTTCGTTACTGTAATCACGATGTGGGCCACGCAATCGGGGCGGTTTCGATTGCTGCCGCTGTTTTGGGTTGGGATACTAAGTTAATTGATGGTCTGAGTAACCGTGAGGTCGACATTTTATTGGGTTTAGCAGGACAGAAAGAGCTGACCGTGCCTGATGGGCCCTTGAAGGGTTACATGCCAGAGCTCGAGCAGGAGCATGCTGATTGCCTAATAGCGGTTTTCCCGGCGAAAAATTCATTTGGGTCTTCATCCGAGGCAGAGACCTCAGGTCGGCCTTCGTTTGATTTGAAAATTGATTATGGGTATTTGAGTTCTGTGATTTCTAGATTCGAGGGTATTGACTTCAAGGGCCGCTGCAATGCGCTTAGTAAAGAACATGTGTGCTGGGACATTATTTATAGAACTGCAAATGCTGCCAAGAAGCCTATGGTGGATGCTGAATCCACTATCAAACTTGCTTCATTGCCTAAAATGGGGATTTTTTCCGAGGCAGCCTATAAACCATTTAGTGTTAGAGAAGTGGTGAGGAAGCGGCGAAGTGCTGTGGACATGGACGTAAGATATAGTATCGAGAGGAATGCCTTTTATCAACTTATGTCCAAGGCAATTCCTTCAGGGTGGCAGGAGGAGAGTCAAGGGGAAGAGCAGCAGTTGCCTTTTAGGGTGCTTCCTTGGAGGGCTCAAGTGCACATGGTTTTATTTGTTCATAGAGTGGTAGGGCTTCAAAAGGGGATTTACTTCTTGGTGCGGAATTCCGATCATTTCAACGATCTTAAAAGTGCCATGAAGCCAGAATTTGAGTGGGAGAAACCGGACAATTGTCCATCTGGTTTACCACTTTACAGGCTTGCAGGCGGTGATTGCCGTGAGCTTGCGAAACGGCTTTCATGTCATCAGGTTCGTGCATATCCATCTATGGTGTTAATTTTGAAAGAAGTAATTAATGTTCATTTAAAAACTTTCTTTCTTTGTTCTGTAGGTTCTCTGTTTGGTCTTCAAGACACTAGTTCTATCCAGATAACATCAAAAAACAATGAACACAAATGAATATAGTAATGACTACAACTTAAATGCAATTTATAAAACAGAGACACCACATAAAGGATCATGAATAGCCCAGTATCAACTCTAGCTCTATGAGAATATAGTATCTGGGTCAATCGTGATTGAAAGTACAAAGGGATTGTATTATCAGAGGTTTTACACGAGTTCAAATACATATCAGTATGGTTGAGATAAACTTTTTCTAAGATGGACCACATTCTTTAATTTATATTTGACCTGATAAAAGCATGGTGCTCATTAGCAAGTCTGGTCTTGAGGCAGAATGCTTAACTTACATCTTATTTATTAGGACCATATCAATCATTTGAAATAACATGTTGGTTGGGAAAACTTCTTCAGTCTGATCACAAATTAAGATGGTTACAAAGTTATCTTATGTGGGCAAGCGTACTGAGTATAGAAGTATAATCGGCATCTCTTTGTACTTGTAGTGTTAAAGACAATGAAAACAAAGAGAAAGCAAGCTATTTTTCAGGCCACTATAACTGAGAAAATACTTTCAAAGATAGTGCTGAAAGCCATTATCTTCATGCTTGCAATTTATATTGCAAAATATACTCCAACCTGATTTGTCATTAAATTGGCATATCTTACAAAATCTTTTGGGATTTGCCCTGCATGTGGCTGGAAATTTCTGGAGTATCTGATTAGTATCACTGTTATATCCATACACAAATTTGTATCAGATATGGCAGATGGGGTATATCTCAGGTAACCCAGAATATCCGATAATATAGATATCATCAGAAAACTAGGTCTTGCCAAATCACAATAAAGTTTGCAATGTTGCTAGCTATTTTTGATCCTAAGTTGCACTTAAGCTAATAATCACTTATCTAAAAGATATTCTAATACTGTTACATCCCTAACTTTAACTATGTTTTACTTTTTACTTTTGAAGTAAATAGTAGATGCTTACGCATGACTCAATGATTTGATGTTAAGGAAAATGTCAAGAAAAAAATCAATGTTTTCATGAGTTAGGTTTATTTGACTAAAATCGACATGTGTTTAAAAGTTGTCAAGATGTGATGAATTCATAAGGTTTATGAAATGATTAATGATACATTAATCTCAAGTTGGTGTTGTAAGTTGCATTCAGGAAACAGGTTTCCTCCCTCCAAGAAAGGGAGGGAGAGCATCATCAGAGAGAGGGGTATAGATATAAGGTAAAGAACAAGTTGTCGCCATCTTAGGTCTAATGTTGGGTGAAATGGTGAATCCAGTTGAGTTGGGTAGGGTAAGGGATACTTGACCCTTTTAGTCTAAGTTTATTTGCCAACTTGACAAGTTGTCAATGACGTAAATGAGTTTATGTTGATTCAATTTCTAATTTATTAAAATATTCATTGCATGTTATATGCGAAGGTTATAAACCTATTCTTACTGATAGTAGCTTGCCTATAATGCATGATAGTGGAAAAATGATATTATGAGAGTCATTTTGTGAAATATTAATGAATGCCAATATTGTGGAATAGATCAGTCAAACCACCACCCCTAAGTTTTGTCGTGGCACAATGGCATATATGTTTGAATACCTGTAGGTATGTGAAGTCGTTTGGAAATGGTAGATGACTTTTCTTAAACCAAATTTTTCCATTACTTGAATTTAGCTGTGGGTCTTGGATTTTGGCTCAACTCAGTAATGAGTAGCTTAAGGGAATATTTGGTGGCATAAATATACATATAGAGGTTTTGTCTTAAATATCAATGTGATATAACGACTGTGGAAAACATTTAAATAACATTCAGATGGTTGTAAAGCCATTTATGGCCACGTGTTAAAGCCACAAAGGTGGCGCAAGTCACTTGTTTGAAATGCCAACTCTTGCAAGTCTACCGTGGTTGTTCATGCCTTGGTAACCCATCCTTAACTAATTTATTAACCGTTTCTTGTCTTACCTTTTGATGTGGGGGCGATAAGGAAGGAGAATGGTTTTAGTGGTTGGCAGAAGTAGGAAATAGGGGGGGGATGTGGTAAAGGCTTGGATAAAGTAACGAATTCTTGGCATGAGATAAAAAGAGAAAAAAAAAACGGTTATACAAGGGGGGGAGAGGCGAGAGGAGAGGGAGAGGACTAGAGAATGGGGGATGTGCGTGTGAAAGGAGACGCGGGAGATTTAGATAAAATTGTTAGCTCAGTAAGAGGTGAGGTCATCTTACTCCTCTATTGCGAATAATGGTTATGGTATAGGCTCTGTTCCTTGTATATAAGCCTCGTTGTCTTCATTTAAGAACATTATTACCTTATATCTATTATAGACCAATACTTTTATGAAAGAGGCCAACGTACTTAGAACATGGTGTTGTGACTGTGTCAAAAATGATTGTCAGATTTATATAAACCTCGGGTGGTAAAAGGTCGACAGATATATAGATATATATATAATAACCTTTGTGTAGCTTTAGGCCGACAGTGGCATATAAATAATGCAGGTTGTTGATGAATGTTGATATTAATCATATCTTTTGGTGTTTTAAACTGCAAACAAATGTTTAAGATATCCTTGGTTCGCCCGTGATATATTATGGAAGTATGAAGTGAAAATCAGTATAGTCGACTTAAGGTTGGTTGAATGGTATCTTCTGCTCTGAACTTAGTTTTCAACGATCAATGTGTTAAACTTTTCTTTTAGTGTGCATTGAACCCAAGAAGACCAATGGTTTCATATTTTGTCATAGTTAGATAATGAGCTATTTTATCATGTGGCCAAGATAATATATGAGCAGATATCTCTGCATGAGACCGAGACAATGCTGAGTCATGATAGTGTAGGGAACTATAATAAACTCCTTGATATAATACCTTACTGCAAATTTTGAAACCTTGTTTTAAAAGTTAAGGGTTGAAATCAGTAAGCTTGGGTAGAGATAAGATGGTAAGCCAATAAAAGGTCAAATTAGGATGTGTAACAATAGAAGATGTCCATTGATAAGTTCTCCACTCTATTCTTTCAAGAATGCATTGATGTTTCTTTCGAGAGAAATAAAATGACCTTTACTATCCCTTCCTCATGTCTTCTTAAATGACGACATTAAAGTCTTAAAAGAATAACTAGGATGGAGACTATGATAGTCCAATAGATGCATTTTTGCTTTTAGAAGCATACCAATGCTATTTATCTGAATGGATATTTCAGTGGGGAAAACCTTATGATATTGAAGCGACAATGTAGCATCATGGATATGGAATTCCTTATGTGAAATTGAGTTTTTGCATGTCTTTTTGTAAAACAAATCTGAGAGAATAGGCAATCCAAGGATGTGGAAAATTTGATATCCCTTCGATTATCAACTATTGCTTAGGTTATGATATCTCAGGAGAAAGAGTAAACTATGCAATGCTAAAATATAGATTTCATAGTTCTTGTTCAATAGAACTTATTTTAGTGCTAGGTGCACAAAACGCATAGTTAGCCCAAGAACGGGTATCTCTGGAATGATTCACCTTAGGGTGGGACATAAGGAGAGATTCGTAACTCAATTCAATATGGCGGTGGTAAACTATTATGTTCTATAAAGGTTTATAGGACAAGGAAGTTATTTATGGGTTCATAACTTAACCTATGTAGAAAGTCAGTAGACTCAAATAGACCAAGGGGTCGAAAATAGAACATTATTTTTTTTATAAGTCAAATCTTTTTAAGGCTTGAAAGATTAACTTAGATCAAGATCATTGATATGAAATGTTAGTATTCCCTTGATATTATATTGGTGAGGGAAAACCTTGAAAATTATGTTTGTTCATGAACGTATAGTGTGAACTCAAACAATGCCAAGTGGTCTAGGAAAGACTAAAAGCATTTGGTTCTTATGATTTGTTACACTTATGTTATTACCCTTGGAAAATCAAGGATGTTGATATTTCCATGTGTTGGGTTAGAGAAGCTAAACCCTAGTATTGAAACAAGGAGGATGTAGGGAGTCTATAACTCTTATGTCGGATATGATATTGTACATATATATATTGATTGACAGTGAAAGGTTGAGAAAACCATAGAACAAGACAGGAAGTCTTTATAATACCTTAAGAGATTCTACAATAATGTTGAAACTCGATTTAACGCATCAAGATGTTGGGTATTGAATCTTGAGAGTAAAATGACAGGAAGTCATAAACCCTAGATATTGCAAGGATACAATAAGAGACTTTTAAAAGGGTTGAAATACCTAAATCTTTACATTGAATGAATATCCTAGATTAAGGATTAGTTCTAAGTCAGATTGGCTAGAATGGATTTTCTATAATGACTAGTTTGAGTCTAGAGTACCAAATAGAGTAAGAAAAACTATAGGATGAGATAGTTTCTAAGACGAGTCAGAGGTGTGTGTCTAGATGGTACGACCAATCAGAATGATCATACTTAGCTAGAAGGGATCTAGAGTTATATGGTCGATTGAGTTTTGTTGTACACATCACTAGGACTCAGATGGTGAAACTTGGCAGTTCCTTATATCTATACTCTTCAAGAAGGGCCGGGTTACTTCCAGTTTGGAAGTGTGCGGGGGACCACTTGAGTCTGTGGTTGGAGGAAAAGCACTTGGATGATGCTCTCCCTCTGTAGCAGTAGACTCTCTGAGGCTTGTGAAGATAGAGATCGACATTCCAGATGCAGTGAACTCCATGTTCTGGCTTATGATAGAAAAACCTATGAGGTAAAACTATTCTTTATGCCAAATTTATTTTATGTGATATAAATGAATTCTGTAAGGAATTAGCTTGATTCTAGTTATGATTACATGTGAATTCAAGTTTGAATTTATTTGGAAAAGTTGTACTTTATTCTTGTGCTTATGCAAATGTTTTCACTTTTAAAAAAAAATAAAAAAAAATTCTCTCTCATGTTTACTAAGTTTATTTACCTTCTAGTAAATTCTTGAGGTTACTTGAGTATTAAGTGGATGGTTGTTACAAATACACTGGCATATCTTCTATCGCTGGAGGCTTCCTCAAAGTGCATAGTGAACTAATTTAGCCTTTTGATGTTGCATTAAGAGGTTAACCTTTCACATATCTGATCTAGCAAAGGATGCATGTTATGCTAAAAAAAGAATCCCTGGTGAGTTCTATAACCTGGTTACATACTTGTCCAAAAGGCATTACATTACATAAAGATGGCTTGCAGTTGCTTAGTAGCTGATCCAAAAATTGGGTCTAATCATGCTGGATCACTGGGGTTGTGGAGAACTACTTCAGTCAAGAAGGTGACTAGCAACTTGGAGACAAGAAACTGATGTAAAACTATGGTGTTAGGATGCAAACAACTGAAGCATCTCAAGAGAGACTTAAACCCAAAATAGAAATTCAAGAATGGTGAATTTGTTGTTCTGTAAAGGTGGCAAAAGCATTATCTACCGTGGAGAATTTGCAAAATGTTGTGGTGAATAGACAATTGCTAGTTTGTCAAAAGTGGTGAGAACATCACTGTACAGGTAGAGATTGGAATTCAAAGGATTTTGGTTATTGAATAAACTCATTTGGTGTTGTTCTTGCATTTTGGTACCATGGGAGGATAGAGCAATCATATATATTGTGTAAACATGAAGTTGGAAGGCTTGGCTCATGTGTTAACTTACATTTTCCATGTTCTTTGAGAGATTGCAAGTGAAGAAGACAGGATTTCTGAGATGTGGAGTTTCATAACAGTTGTGAAGGAGTGTTGTATGGGTCCAACTAGCCATATAGGTGATGTAACAACGATAGTCACATTATATTTCGATGGCAATGACCCAACAAATGAAAAGAAAAAATGGAATTCAATTGCACAGGAAAACACAACAAATTAAAAGACACTAAAATATTCATGAAAACACAGAAAAGAAAACTGCAAATTTATTTTATGCCAAATAGAAAGAGAAACAAAGACCAAACTTCAATCACAAGACATAAATAAAGATTCAATGTTCTCAATTACTCTTGAAGTATCAAATTTTCAGTCTTAAGAGTACAACTGCATATTGTCAATGTCATAGACGCATTACTCATAACTCAGTTGTCATAAAAAAAATAAAATTGGAGAAGACATAATTTATATAGCCTCAAAGGCAACAATGACTAAATATATGAAGTAGAAGTTGATGCCCTTTTGTTTTCAGCCATTGGTCCAAATGAGCATATGCACGATCATGACAAAAATGATAAAAAGATCAAGTTTGAGGGGTTTATAGACAAAAGCCCATGGTTTATTTGAAAAACTGGGTGGGGTTTTTACTTGCATGTAATACACATTTTTTCATTTTTTCTTGGGTTGAGGTGGTTTTGAATTATTTTTTGAATAACCCTAGCATGACATGTTAGAATAGCATGACATAGGTAATGGGACCATTTAAAATGCAAGTATCTGTGTTTCTTAGCATTTTCTGTTGTTCATGAAGTGAGCCGGTAATTGCTTACTTGCTTGTATTAAGAAGAAGAAAAGATTACAATATATAGCAGTGACAAAGCACTGTAGGCATTTATGAATCTAGCTACTTCAACTAACTACAACTGTAGACATTTAAGATGTCTACCAGCCTCTACCTACTCACTACAGAGGACATCTAAACTAACTAATTACATTATTGACCATTAACAGTATAAAGAAATATTATTCTAACACCCTCCCTTAATGGTCAATCTATCAACAACACCAAGTTGCTCCCTGAATTTGACAAACTTATTCAGGCTTAGAGACTTGGTGAGAATATCGGTAGTTTGATCCGCCGTTAGAACATACTGCAGTTGAACTGATCCGTCTTCTACTAGCTTGCGGATGTAGTGACAATGAAGCTCAATATGCTTGGTACGTTCATGAAAGATTGGATTTTGGCTAGTTTGAGCACCCCTTGATTATCAGTGTACAAGGGAGAAGGTCCTGCTTGTGACATGTGCATGTCAGAAAGCATCCTGCGGAGCCAAACTGCCTCACATGCTACCTTAACTGTTCCTTGATATTCAACTTCAGTTGAGGAAAGAGCCACTGCTTGCTGCTTCTTGCTAGTCCATGTTACAACACCTGTACCCAAACTGAATACATACCTAGAAGTGGATTTTCTGTTATCCACTAAACTAGCCCAATCCAAGTCTGTATAACCAATCAGCTTTGGATTCTTGCATCTGCCATACAAAATGCCATAATGTGAAGTGCCCTTCACATATCGCAACACTCACTTCGCTGCAAGCCAATGATCAGCTTTTGGAGCTGTCATGAAGCGAGAAATGTAGCTCACGGCAAAACTGATATCAGGTCTAGTTGTAGTGAGGTAGATAAGACTGCCCACTAGTTGCCTGAATGCTGTCTCATTTAGTACAGGTGAATCAGATTTGGCTGATAACTTCAGCCTCTTCTCCATAGGTGTGGAGGCAGGTTTGCAATCTTGCATCCGAAATTTGTCAAGCAAACTTCTGGAATAGTTAGATTGAGAGATAAAGATGCCACCAACGGTCTGCCAAACCTCAATACCCAAACAATAATGGAGAAGCCCCAAATTTGTCATGTCAAAACCCTGACACAAATCCTGTTTGATTGCTGCAATCAAATGTGTTGAACTGCTAGTAATGATCAAGTCATCAACATAGACAACAAGAAACAAAATGTCATCACCAAAGTGCTTGACATGCAGATTAGAGTTAGTAGGGCTGCGCTGAAAACCATGATCAACCAAGTATTGATCAATCTTGATGTACCATGCACGAGGAGCTTGTTTCAGTCCATAGAGTGCTTTCACGAGCCTACGACCTGATGCTCTTTGCTAACAACCTTGAAACTAGGAGGCCGTGTCATGTAGACTTCTTCCTACAACTCATCGTTGAGGAAGGCACTTTTGACATCCATTTGATGAACCGTCCATCCAAACTGAGCTGCAATGGCAAGAAGAAGACGAATTGTGCTCATCTTGGTAGTAGGAGCAAAAGTCTCCTCGTAGTCAATGCCCTCCCGCTGTGTGAATCCCTGAGCTACCAACCTTGCCTTGTATTTATCCAGAGTACCATCTGCATGATATTTGACCTTATAAACCCATTTGTAGCTGATAGGTTTCTTCCTAGGAGGAAGATCAGAAAGAACCCAAGTGTGATTCTTTAGAAGACTATGGTAGTTTGTCTCTATAGCCTTTTCCCACTCTGGAATTCCTTTAGCCTCTGAATATGTCTGAGGCTCATAGATGCTGTGAATGTTGGCCATAAGAGCAAAATTGACTGTGTTTTGCTGCTTGCTCTTTCTGTGAGTTGATTTGCCCTCAATGAGTTCATCATCATGAAGATCTCCGATAGTCTTGGCCCACCACTTAGGCCGACGAGTAGAAGTATCAACATCTGGAATAGGAGAAACATCTCCTGGGATTTCTGGAACAAAGTCATCTAGATGTGAATCTTGAGGAAAATCAAGTGGTGCTATATCATGACTAGAAGACTCCTCATCTTCAGAGTTAGAATTCCTATCAAGGGAACCAAGAGGAAGACGAACACTCTCATCAGAAGCCTTCATAGGCTGATCCTCAGGATTGGTAGTAGGAAGAAATGGACTAGTAGTCTCATCAATCACAACATCATGACTGAATATGAGTTGATCTATTGCCACATCAATCAACCTGTATGCCTTGTGATTGTCGCTGTAACCAGTAAACATAAGTTGTTGGCTCTTGGAGTCCAGCTTGGCACGCTTGGCTTCTGGAATCCATACATGAGCTGTAGAACCAAAGACTTTTAGATGGCCCACCTTAGGCTTACGTCTTGACTAGGCTTCTTCGGAAGTCATCTTCTTAACGACCTGTGTAGGTGACTGATTCAGGAGGTAGACTGCAGTATAAACTACTTCAGCCCAGTATTTCCTAGGGACATTTCTATACTCCAACATAGAACGAGCCATTTTAGTAATGGTGTGATTCCTACGTTCAACGACACCATTTTGTTGAGGGGTGTATGGTATGGTGAGTTGGCGCTTAATGCCATGTGTAGCACAAAAAGTAGAGAAGTCAACTGAACAAAACTCCCCCCCATTATTTGACCTTAGAGTAACAATCTGAGAATCTGATTCCTTCTCAACTAAGGCCTTATACTGCTAAAATGTATTGAACACATTTGATTTATGTTTCAAAAAATACACCCACATTTTTCTATTGAAATCATCAACAAATAATAAAAAGTACTTGGACCTGTTGTGACCTAATTCACACCTCGCCCCATTGCAAATGGGGACCCTAGTATTTGCCTTTTAGGGTTTGTCGTTGCGTCTCAGTTTTGTTTGGTCTTCGTTTGGGGTTTTGGGTTTGAGTTTTTGAATGGTCACCTGAGTCAAGCGAAAGAATTTGAGCCTGGATCATCGTCCAAACATCACCACAGTGCTTAGGAGGCCCGAGGGATGAAGATCGACTGTCATTTCAGTCAATTCTGACATCTCCTACTTTTTGGGGATTGCCCCTCCAGACCCCCTATTTTTTAGGGATTTTATTTTTGGCATTTTTGGCCTATTCTGGGCTTCCTATTTTTTAGGGGCTATTTTTAGAAAGTTGCTATTTTGGGAAAAGTTTCCATTTTTGTCATGGTTTCTATATTTGGAAGGTGCCCGAATTTCGAAAATCCACTCAGAAGTTCCAAAAAGTCAATAGAAATCTCAGAAAATCGATTTAAAAAAAAATTCATGAAATCATGGTGAAAATCAGAAAAATGTTGAAAATCTGGAAAAATCAGTCAAGAAATCACAGAAAAATGTTGAAAATCTGGAAAATTCATGGAGAAATCTGAGAAAATCATGGCAAATTTGCCTAAGTATGACTGAAAATCATGGCAAATTTGCCTAAGTATGACTGAAAATCATGGTTGAAATCATGGAGGCATGAAAAGAAGGCTGAAATTCATAACCAACATGGAGAAAGAAGAACAAAATAATGGCAAAAGGCTTCTGCCAGGCAACATTAAATGGCATGGACTGATGGAAAGTCTGCCCTTGGACAATGGTTTAAATGGCATGGATGAAAGTAAAGTCCGCCCAGCCTAAGAAAGTTTGGATGGCATGAAGAAGTATCAAGTCCGCCTTGACATGGCCTGATGGTAAGTAAAGTCCGCCCAGCAACATATGAGAAAATGGCACAAGGTTAAGGCAAGTCCGCCTTGCCATGGCATGAGGAAGAGGTAAGTCCGCCTTGAAGGAAAGTATGGATGGCACAAAGGTAAGTAAAGTCCGCCCTAGGCAAAATGAGAAATGGCATGAGTTAAGGTGAAGTCTGCTCCAAGGAAGATGGCATGAACACATGCAAAGTCCGCCCCATAGAGAATGGAAAGAAATTAAGCCAAGTCCGCCTAGCACAACAACACATGGCAAGAGGTGAAGTAAAGTCCGCCTAGAGCAATAGGACATGGCATAAACATAGGCTAAGTCCGCCTTCGAATAAAATGCATGTCTTAACCATGAGAGAAGTCCGCCATACCAAGAGGAGTAAAAAAAAATAATATTTTTTTTTGCCTAAGTTTGGACAATGGAAAATAAAAAAATATTCTTGGCACCTTGAGAAATTCGCCATACTTAAAAAATAAAAAAAATATTTTCCTAAGTCCAAACATTTATATGTCTAAAAAATTCGCCTAAGACTTGGGAAGATAAAAAATTATGGCAAAATGAAATTGGAAAGAAAATTTGCCTAAGGCAATGGCAAGAAAAATTTTGAAAAATCAAATTTGCCTTGGATAAAAATAAGTGCTATAAAATGAAGGGGTTGAAAACGACACATAAAATAATTATTTTAATTATTTTAATTTTTTATTTTTCAACACCCCAAAGAGATAAACTTTGAAAAAATCAAAATTGGAAAAAGACAAAGAACTTCACTGAACTGGCGCATAATTTAGAAACTTTCCTGGGGACTGTCGCTGAAGATAAAAATTGCCATTCAAAAGCTGAGTGCAAGCCAAGTTCAGACTCGATTTAATGGAAACAATTGAGATTTGCTAAATGAGTTGAACTTCTCATCTTTATAATTGGATTCACTTCTCATTTTTCAATCATTCGATTTTCGAAAGAAGAGTTGTGAGAAGAAAGTTTAGCAAAGGCAAGAAAGTTGAGAAAGTTTGAAGCAAAGTGAAGAAAGTAAATTTGTACCAGCCAGCATTGTGATCGTGATCATTTTAGTTTGTCTAGAGAGCCAGGCAGATTTATTTTCTTTACTTCGTTTTGGCACGAGAAACTTCGTTAATTCTTTCATTTCCAACCTAATTCTTCACGAAGTTTGATTTGACAACTTGCTAGAATATTTTTTTTCGAGTAATTTAAATTTTGAATTTTAAATATTCTCTTTGCTTTTTCTTGCAGATTTATTTTCAAGAGAATAAAAATGAAGTTTGCCAGCAAGGGTGCACAGCTGCAGTCAAAGATCAAATCCAAATGGGAGAACATTGTGGACACCAACCTTGGCCACGTTGACTTCGATGATTTCAAGGAAAGAATGTACGGAAGTGATGGACGTCTGCCTACGCCAATTGCAAGAAGGATGATGCGCAACGGAATTGTTTATGCAGCTGGATTTCCACCAGCAAAAGAGTGTCCAGAGCTTATGGTGGAGTGTGCATTGCATTATAATGCACAGGAAAGACAGAGAGAAGCGCCTGATGGAAGAGTACTGGCATACTTGACCGAGCCAACCATACAAGAAACCTTTGGAATTCCAGTTTACAACCAGACCTCCTACTGAACCAAAGATGATGACCTTAAACTTTACCAAGATCAACAAGACCTTTGTGCATCAAATATAAACAAGTCCTGGTTGCTGAAGCCTAGACCTACTGCCAAAAAGATGCCGAAAAAGTTGGCCAGAACAGATTTTAAAGAAGAATATGGAGACATTGTCTTGCTGCTGAATAGAATGGTAGGCAATCCTCAAGGTGCGCCTTTTGAAGCCTGGATGTATTATTTCGTTGATGAAATAATTTTCGGAGTGAAGATGTTTAACTGGTCTAGAATGATTAGTGACAGTCTCCATGAGCAGTTGGTCAACCTGGAAGAAACCAAAACCTTCCATATGAGCTCTTATATCGTATATCTGCTTGCAAGGACTTACAAATATACTGGCTTGGTTTGCAAGGGTGTGGTTGGCAATGGCGAAAGACAATTCAAATCCTACGATTGCTATCCGCAGTTGCAGCTAAAGGAGAAAACGCACTTCAGGCAAGCACATGACACCTTTCTTATGTATATCACTTGACTTCTCCAAGGCGGAACACATCAAAGACTCACCTGTGAGGCCAAAAGTCTGATTGGCAGATATGGATCCTGGTTCATCCAGTTTCCCAAATTCACTTACATCAGGATTCAAGGATTTGCAGGACGTCCGTACAGACTGCCCATTTATCCCACCAACAAAATGGTTTTGTTGGAAGTTCTAAGGCAATTGGAGACATATCAGAATATCCAAAGGCCAAAATAGAAAGCAGCTGTCACTTTTTCGTTCTTCATCGGCAATATGGAGGAATCATATCCAACGACGCAAGCAGCAGAGAGTGCTCGACTAGAGATGCAAAAATATCCGTTCATATCCTACAAGTCAAGGAATGACTTTGATCCACTCCATCGCATTGGAACTGTGGACGGAGAAAAATATAGGCACAGGATAGACTTAGAAGATTTTTGGGCCAATGCGGCTGATGAATATGATGTGAGGAAAAGACTATGGTCAAGATTGCCGTTGAATATGATAAGGGCGACATAACCCTTCCGAGTACCTGATCAGCTGGACGATGATGGAATATATGTTCAGCCGGGCTTCAATGAAAGGGAGCCACTTCCTCCTGTAAAGTGGTCTGAACCTGAGATGGGTGACTAGGCAACATTCATGTGGCCTGTATTCAAATATTCCCAATGGTGGATAGACCAACAAGTACAAGTTTTGCGGCGGAGAAATGTGCAATTCACATATGAATTGATGGGTGATACAGAGCCATGTTCCTCAAATGCCGGTGCATCGGATGTTGCCAACTTGAGAAAAAGAAAAGAGATTGATGACTCTACAAAGCAGAACAAGAATAAAGCAGTAGATGAAGGACCCTCTCAAAAGAGGCACAAATCCAAGCCCCTCCATTCGGCCACGTCTAGAAATATAGAGGAAATACTAGCCATGGATGAAGAGTCTTGGGAACATGTCAAAATTCCTTCTCCAGTTAGAGATGTGGAGCCAATGCAATCAGAAGATGATGATCAACCTTCTCCTACTGGCACGAAAATTCTGGAATCAGATAATGACACGGACATCATGGATGGATAATTTGAAGAGGGAATGATTTCTTCCCTCAAAGGAATCCAGGAAGACCCATCTGTGCAAGAGATTCAAAATATGCCGGAAATTCTAGATGTGCAAGAAGTTCAAAATGTGCAGGATGTCCAGGATCAACAGGAAGATGGAATTGAATAGTCAACCATCCCAGATTGGCTGAAAGAAAGACTAAAGAGAAAGGCGCCAGTAGAGGTACCTGAAGAGGATGACGCCACAAACTTCTTGGTGAGGCTAGAGCAAACTGCCACAAGAAAGAAAGCCAAGAAATTTTCTGCCATACAAAGGGATGAGGTTGGCAATCGCACAGTGCAGATAGCAGTGCCTACAGTTGATAAATTCCAAGATGAGATTGCCCCAAACGAATATGCCATCACAACTATTGACATGGGTCCGACGACAAAAGGGCAAGAAGTTGAGGACTTGGATAATTCTGTTGCCACCATCAAGTCTAGGCTGGAGAAGGAAGTGGAAAAGAAAAGAGAGTATAAAAGAGAGATTGAGCGTCTAAAAGATGATATCCAGCATTTGACTAGGCCACTCAATCAAGGTGACCAGTTAGCACCTCCACTTCCAAACTCTTCACAGGAACCGGTTGGAAATTTTGATGAGGAGTTGACCACAGCCAGAGAAGCTAAAGACTGGATGGCTAGAAAGAAAGATGAGGCGATGGCATTCGCGGAGAAGCTAGCACATGTGTATGAGCAAACTTCCTTTCTGCTATCACGAGTTACGGACTTAGCGGAAGCATGGGATGACCTCCAAGACATTTAGAGTAAAATTATCCCATGTCTTCGAGAGTTAAAGGGCATCGCGAAGCAGAGGTTGATTGATGACAAAATTATTGAAGCTGGAGCTGCATATGATTTCAGCAGTTGGTACTACGCTCTGATTTCACGAGGAGAAGTCCTGGAAAGGGTGATGCAAGATGGCGCCAAAGTTGAAGAACAGGCAAAGGAGATTCAGAGTAAGATTTACCAGATGGCTGTAGATATGCTCGACAAAGATATTGTCCGAAAGAAACACTTGCAGCCACAAAATTTAAAAGAACAAGTTCAAAGAATTTTCTCCACCACCTCTGGGCCAATCATGAAAGAAATTTTTACCAAGGCATTCAACTTCATGACCATCAGAGATGCTTTCTTGCTGCATGAACCAAAATGGACGATCACTTTTGCAGAATGTCCTGAAAGTTTGGACTTGCTCGAATACAACGTCAATGCGCTACCAGACATTGCCATGGAGGAAATCAGCCTGATCGTGTCCAAGTTCGCCGAACATGGTGCTTTGCGAGTGGATATTGATGCAACTCCAGATGCCTAAAGTTCTCTCCAGTTAAATGATTGATGATTAGGAAACCCTAATTAGGGTTTAGTTATGTTGAATCTGGGCCATTCATTGTAATTTGGGAATACTATATAACCCCCCCCCATCTCTCTCATTTCATTAGAGGATAGATAGATATCAGGAGATTAATAGAGAATTAGAGATTAGAGCATTAGAAGAGATTGTAGAAAATAAGAGAGAGTTTTATGAGATTGTTGCAAAAGACTATCTTGATAATAAAGTTCATAATGCATGAGGTGCTTTGAATCCTTTGATTGTCAAATGGTTGCATGGTTACATATTTTTCTTCCTCGTCTAGTAAATTTGAATTAGAATTTCGTTTAAATGTATGTTAGAACAATGATAGATTGATAACAAGAGTTAGCGAAACTTAGCTCATACTTTCTTTGAGTGGATGCTTTTCATTCAATGCATAAAGTTAGACTGAGCTTTATTGTGGATGCTTCAATGTTTACTTCGAATAATGTTGTTCTATTGATGGTATTGTACGTGGTAAAGAAATTTTAAGCACAAATCCCAGAAGATTGCACTTGCTAACAATGAACATATTGATATCCCTTTTGTGGTGAGCTCAAGGAGACTATCTCTCTAGTGTTTATAGACTACTAACACCAATTCCAACCTCCTATAAATCTATCTACTAACATACTAACAATGAACAACAATTGCTAGCCTAACCAAAACCAAAGCTAATTGAAACATAGAAAAAGGGGGTACGTGAGTTCTGTGTATGGTCAATATGGAATGATTAAAAGGTTTATACCCATCTTAGAAAAAGAGATCTCCAAGGGGTAGGGTTGACTTTCAACCTTAAGGTGAGTGAACCCTATTTTGGGATGTGCTGTTTTCTTATGATAGAATTGACGGATTTGCTATATTGGGAGATGATTGAAAATGCAAACAGATTTGAGAAGGGCAGAATGATGTGCACCTGTGCCAAAAAGTAGGTTTCAAGGCCTGTAGCAGGATTGGTTTGCCCTAGGGTGAAAGGGTCCTAGTGCATGGGTCCAAAAATACTTTTTGTAGTCCTTTGCTCCCGAATCTAAGCTTTTGATTCCTCCAGGTTTGACTGTTGGAAAGTCGGAAATAAAATCTGTAGATGAATTTCTGTAGCTTGACAACAATGATGACAACTTTGAAAACTTTGCAAGATTGCTCTTTTGATCAACTTTCAGTCCTTCTTCATCCTTCTTCACATGTAAATCTGCACATACAAAGAGAGAAGAAAAATATTTGTTTTTGGGTGAATGGGGGTTTGCCTCAGTCAAACCCCATGTTGGTAATTAAACCTTGATAATGAAATAATGATGAAATGAAGGAATTGATGAATGATCACTTGCTTGTTACAATTCACCAAACCCTTAATGGCTGCTCTTAGAGGACTGAAGTTTGGATCTTGCATGAATTGGCTTGATTGATTGATTGATTTGATGCTTGAATGCTTGAAACTTACATCACAATGTTAGCTCCAAAACATGACATGAACACACTTGAACTTTGACATGATGATATGATCTTGATTGCTGTTGTAGATGACTGATAAATCTGCCCTTCAATGCTCTTGACAATGATTTTGCTCAATATTTTCTCCTTCAAAAGTCTTAGATTTGAATTGATAAAATAACTATGTATCTATAGGTGTTTATCTAATTTCCCGAAAATTAGATTCCAAAAGTTGACAATTGAAACTTGAATTTGAATCATTAAAATGCCGTTAAAACATATTAAAAATTGGGTCATAGGACTTAAATGGGACCTAAGTCTAGGACACTCAATTTCCAAAGTGTTTTAATTAATGTTAGCAATTGTTTAATATAGGTTTCCTTTTTGGAAAATGGGAATATAAGGCTTTTGAATGCATAATTTAGGTAATTAGAAGCTTAATTAAGTTCAATTAATTAAGGGGATGCAAACATAGTGTGAAATTGTAAAGGTATACAATTTTCTACACTACACTAACCAAACAAAGAGGGGGTGAACCCCTATACACACGCGCTGTCTCTCTATTTAGCTTTATGCTTTTGTCACATGCCTTATGCCTTATGCCTTATGCATTGCACTAAATGTTCTTGTGCAATAAATAGTTACTGGTTCTCTTGATTCTTTGGCATGTTGATGCACTAACTATATACCTTGACTTTTCTTTGCTCCATGGCTTACACCTATGTAGCCTATACTTGGGGGTTGAAAGTCCATTGGGTCCTCCTTATGCAATTTGATGATGTTTAATATGAAGTTTTTGACCCAACAATTTCCCCCAAACTAATTTGGTTGTCTAGCCTCAAACAACTTACTTTGTGGATAACACTTATGGGTGTTGGTGTGCCAAAACATTTTAACAAAATTTTCCCAAGGCAATAGGAAGGTTGCAATTCATCCACTAAACTATTTCCCTTGAAGTTATGTTGCTAATATGGTAGCCAAAAGCCCTAGATTTGGGTCCAATCCAAATTCAGTTTGGATTCCAATTTGGTGTGGTCGGGGGATCATATAGGACATGAAGAAATCATTGTGGGTTGCCCCAAATGAATTTGGGCGAAGTGAGAATGAATTATGATACATTTTCTTAAACATTATAGTGAATCTGAGGGATTTTTTTTTTCTCATTTTGTTTTCCCATGATTTGTTCGATTTGCTGTTTTGTTCATACTAGTTGGATTTGTTTAGTAGCATTTACTTATGATGGCATTGGGCTTAGCGTGTAGGTGATAGCACAATTGACAATATTAAAAAGGTCAGCTCCAATATTAGAATTCATTGTAATGTTTATAGGAAATTCAAACCATATGTATAAGAAAATGTATTGTAATTCATTCTGGGTTGTATAGTAAAAAATATATTAGAAGATACTTCAAAATGCCATTTAATCCTTCAAGAAATTTCGAGGCTGAGGTCCTCCTTTTCATCTTGCTTTAGTGAAATATATTTTTAAGCTAAATTCTTATGTTTAATGTAAGGAGATGTTATTTAATACTTCAAATATATGTTTATTTAGTTTAATATTTTTATGATTAGTAAGATATATTAATATATTCAAATTTTAATATTGAATACAATTGTGTCTAAATTTTAATATTTCTAGTTTAATATGATATGTTTAAAATTTAATACTGTTTAATTTAATATATATATGTTATTGTATTACTGAACCCAAAATAAACCCAATCCCAATTTTTTTGGCTGAATATATGAACTGAACTGGGTAACCCAAACCAAAACTAGTACCATGATTGGTAACTTAGCCTTGAAGCAATCAATGCAACGAGTTTTCTTAGATCATCTCCTGCATGAACTACCTATGTATCTATTTGTTTGAGGCTTTATTGATGTGCCTTTCCATCAATCTGTATTTTCTTAACAGTGGCATACAACTCTTATCCAACCTTTTCCTTTTGGCCTTAGTGTGCACATTTTATTCTTTAGTATTGGATGTTTGGACCTAGCTTGTCAAGTGTTCAAGCTTTTGTGGCAGTTCTCGATGATATTGGCCTCAACAAGCACTTTATTAATTGCTTCTTGCTTTGCTGAATTGTGTTGTGATTAGCCAATAAATGGGAGATGTTTTCAATGGTGGCTTCCAACTCTACAAAAAATGATCATATGCCTTCCTTGTTTGTTAGTGTGCTTAATCAAATTTAGCACACAAATCTTTGGTTTACTTGCTTAGATATTCTTGTATTGAGGATTGGAGAGTCATAAATTTCAAAATTGGGACATAGGCACTAAGGTGTGCTTTAGTCTGCAGCCCAATTATATTGACTACTTGTAGAATGTTGGGCCACATGCTCTCAATAAACTCTAACATCACATTTATTTATTGTTGCAACTAGTTGTCGATCTTTTAGTTGAGTCTTGACGGATAATGCTTGTGTTCTTGATCCAATTTTTTGTTGCATGTTTATATCCCATCCATCACCTACTGCATGCATATGTGCATATGATCATCATTTTTATAATTGGGTGGATCCTTCCTTCAAAGTGCTGAAAGTGCTTGTTGGGCTTTCTAATTCCTTGTCTATTATTGTCGAAACTATGCTTGTTGTAGCTGAATTATCTTAGGATGGGTAGTAGGGATGGGAAACCACCCGATCATAATTGAAATGTTTTGTCTCTAGGGCCCATCTCCTTGACTAGACTCTATAAGATAAGAAAAAGATAACCTTTTTTAATTTACAAAGTGTATGGGTGTATGTGCAATGTGTAAACTAGATGCAAATTAAGGTTATGTCTAAGTAACTAAATGCAAGTGTATGTAAACTATATGCAAATAACATGCAAACTTATGCACGGAAGCCCGTTGTCTACCAGCCAAAACTCAATTAACAACCACTAATGAGCAGGGATAGATGCTATGATTGAATGCTAAATGAAACTATGCTAAATGGATGCAATCAGGACTGGAAGCTTGAAGTTACTATGCTAGGATACGGCAAAATGGAAATAGAGGTTCTAGATACATCTGAATGAATGAGTAACCTTTATGAAAGTTGTTGGAAATCTGATTTTGCACCATTTGGTAAAACTTGGGAGCGATTGGGTCTAAAGAACAAGGCCGCTAGAAGTCAAATGGCTTGTCTGGAGGTAATGTTCAGGGGGTGATTTTGTTCAGGTGGCTGGTGAGGACCTGAGACTTTGTGGGTAGTTGGGTAAAGTCTGATGTTGCTTCTCAAAGATGATCAGTTGGGGAGTGATGGGAACCTGGGACTAGAAAGGTTTATAGTAAACACTATTAGAGAGCCACTCAGGAGTTTTCAGCTTTAGACCATTTGCAAACCAAAAGTACTGCATTTTAATGAAAAATGAACTTAAAATGATAAAACAGAGTGGGTTCACATATATATGACTGATTTCTAGTCATGGATGGCTTTGGACAGGTATCGGGAACATATGTAATTGATTTGGATTAATGCTAAGCTAATTTAGGACATAAAAATGACAAATTGTGGCCAACAGGGGACCAGATCCGGTTTTGATGGCCAATAGGTCGACTAGTTCCTCCTAAGACAGCCTTGATCTTGTTAGTTAGGAGCCTGCAAATTTTTGTGCACTTGGATGAGCAAATTTGATTAGTACTTTCCTTCTGCCACTTCCTCCAATAGCTTGCAAAGTCTTGAAAAATAGGCCTGCAAGAACAAATCTCTTAATGGGGACCCTACAAAAACAAGGGTTAGAGGGGGAGTATATCTTAGTCAATCCCCTTGTGGGTGTTCAAATATTCCACATGATATATGTGATGTAAAACAAACTGAAATATCGTGCTTTAAAAGGGAATAAAATTTGAACCATTTTCAAGCCATTAAACCTTCATGATCAAGCTTCAGGTTTCACGAGGATACTTCAATGCAAGTGGGGGAGGGAGAAAGGTTGAGGGAGCACACTTGGTTTGGGTAAAAAATGATTTTTGGAGGTTCAAAGGTGGTTGGTATGCGGAGTGGAAACCTTAGTCTGAAGCACCTCTAATGGAAGTTCGACTAGGATAAGGTTAGGATCTTTGAAAGTTGATAAAAGAGGATTCACTCTCACATAGGGAGGATGGGTAACATTTCTAAATGGCAAAATGGAGTTTGGGTTGTCAAAGGTGGATGAAAGAAGAGGTTCTAAAGGATTGGTATTCTTGAGCACTAAGGGTGGTGAAGAAAGATTGGACTGAAATCTTTGGATTTTAGCTCAACACACTTGGAATGGATGCAAATGGGCTGGGAGAAAAGTTTTGGGTGGAGAAATGAGACTAAATGGAAAGGAAAAAGGAGGCTGATGGCTTAGGAGGGTAGTGGGATGAGGCAGGAAGGGACCTTTGCAATCACTTCAAAAAAACAGTGCTGTTTTCATAAAAACCCTTAAAAAGAAAAGCTTACCTAGTTCAAATCCTTGAGAAATCAGCAACCTTATCGTGAAAAACTAGTTGGCTCAATTTCCATGAGCAAGATAAAAATTAGCTGAAGGTAGGAAAAGATGACTCATTCTATTTTTTTTGAAATACTGCAATAATGTCGTGCATGAGCTAAAAATAGAAAACCTTGACAACCAATGCAGAAATTCTATTTACCTATGTGAAAATGAGGCAAAGGTCCTTGCTTTCTATAGAGTTGCTTGGGGATTTTGGAGAATGGAATGTGGTAGGTAGGTAGGTCTTGTAATTGATTGTCTCCTTTCCAAAGCTTTTGCTGGGATGATGAAAAGACTTAGCTGACCTATTGTGTGGTGAATTGTGGGTGTGTCCTTGAATAAAAATAAGCTCAATTTCCTAGGGGACATAGGGCTGAAAGGTGGCCATCTAGGATAGGTGTATGCATGGAAGATTTACTTGTTATACATGCTTTAAGGAGGGGAAAGGTGGGGTTCACACATAAAACAAGCCTAGGTATGACAACCTAAGGCTAAACAAAGGGGTAAAGGGGTCAACAACTAGGGGAAACATAAATAAAGGCTAAGCAAGGCTTAAAAGGACATAGGAAAGGGGAATAACATGGTTATGGAATAACAAAGATTAGGCAAAAAGGGTCAAAACAACACACAAAACACACACATGGCAAATGACGTAAATGGACAAAAGTTTAATAAGGGTATGCAAATTCTGTTATTATAGATTCCTCATATTGAAACTAAGTCATATATTCTTCGCTATGTACTTCTGCCTTGTTCTATTCCTCTTCCTCTTCCCCTTTTTTGTTTCATTGTCCACTTTCGTATCCATTTTCTCCTCTTCTTCACCATCATCTACGTTGCTTTCACCACATATGTTGCCAGCATTGGTTTCTTCAATGCGATTATCTTCTTTATTCTTTTTGCATTCTTTGCATCACTCGCTGCTGTGCACTTTTTTTACCCTTCATGCAGCCTTGTGTGGCCATGGCTCTTGTTCTTGTAGTTGTGGATTGGGTGCTCCTTTACTTTGCTCTATAGGGCTGTCCCACATTTACATTGTAAGGTGGCCAATCTCACATCATTGTGAAATTGGATTTCAACATATCCTCCTCTTCAAAGTCCATTGCCTCTTGGGATGGAAAGGTAGCGTTGTAGTTTGCTCCTTTTTCTTCTTTGATATCTTCTTCTCATGATGCTACTCATTCTCATTCACTTGTTTCTCCTTAGTGTGCTCCTCCTGTTTTATTGTATTTATTGATGATTGCTTCTTATTTTGAATGATTTGGTGATGGGATTGGGGAAGGGCTTCTTTGTGCTTCTAGGTCTTTGTTTGGAGTGTTGCTAGCCTCAGTTTTTTTTTTTTTTAAAATATTAAATATAGTTTATCAATAACAAAATACAGCTATTACTTCAAATATTTACATTTCAGCACTCAGTTTTACTTGCCATACAACACCATACTGTCATAGGATAAAGTTTTTAAGGACTAATCACAACAGATTTTACATATTTTATACTGCTGGACTGAGACAACTGATTACATATTTCTACTTTCACTCCCTTATCCGTTTCTCAGGTTTTGCTTTTTGGCTGCTTCCTTTTTAGCTTAGCTTGTGGGTCTTGCCCACACATTAGTTCTTGGTGCTTGGAGGGGAACATTTAAATTGTGCTAGGCAACCATAACTGTTTAGTGCTTTCTTATAAGTTGGAAAGTGCATGGCAACATATCACAACATGTTTGATTCAATGACCATAAATTCTATGCCATGGGCTCTAGCTTGGTGCCTTGGATAGTTGTTCTCCTCTTCATTTGTCCTTGCCCATGGGGTTGTTCATGGCATCTTGAAGCGATCTCTCAATCTCCTTTATCCTTTTTAGCTTTGCAATGGATGCTGCGTCTATAATGATGAACTCCCCAAAGTAGAGGTTTTGTTGTGTGTTTTGAGTATATAGAAAACTAGTCATCTTTTGTGGGTGCCCAAAGATAAGGGAGTTGTAGACTCTCAAAATGATATGCTTCTTGAGTGTTTATTGAACTGTTTTACTGTCAAGTAAAGTTGTTGTCAATTCTCTTTGGAGAGTTTCTCCATAGGGCTTCTTCCTTCGGTTATGTCCATAGGTCTTGAAAATATCAGCAGCTTGGCAAATTCTCTCACTTGTCTACTTAATTTGGTACTAAGTGTAGCAGTGCAAGAAAGGTGCAGCCTTTGTTGCCATAAATTCTCTCTGTGCTTGTCATAGTCTTTGTTGTGGGGATATGCTTTTGTATTATAGTGTTGGCATTAACCCCTTGGTTAATCCCTCATCTGCTACTAAGGGTAGTAGGGGGTAAGAAAGATGCAGCTTTGGTTGTCATCAATTCTCTCTGTGCTTCTCATGGGATGTGCTGTTGTTTTGCAGTGCCAGCGTTATCCCCCAGTTAATTCCTCTTAGTCTTCCTTTGATGCCTCCTTTGTTATGCTGTTTCAATCACTTCAACTATTTTTGCTGCTACAAGTTTTCTATGGATTCAATATATTTTCCTTTTCAAAATTCTCAGAAGTTTGAAAGTTTGAAGATAGTTGCATTGCTCACAACAAGCAGTTCTTTTGAATGTTCAAAGTAATATGAGCTCTTGTTCTCCTCCACATTTATAACACTCTGGACTTTAAATGCCCCACTCACACCAAAAATCTAAGGCTTCCACCTTTTTTGAGCAATTGCTATGTCATCTTTTGTATGTACACCCATCTCGCTTGGCATTGTAATCACCTTAGTGCTTGTCACACCGTCATACCATTTTTCTTGCATATGCATGTGTCTCCTTCATGGTTCCACTTGTGCACCTCTTAGGTGCAACCAACATTCATACCCTGCTATCTTGGTTTGAATGTGCTAAGGTAACTTGTTTCCTCGTGTGTTGAAATTCGTTATCCCTCTTTCATCATTATTACATATCAAAACATATATGTGGTAAATCCCCCTTTGTAATTTGTCATCTGTTGTGAATTCTCAGTTGGTATTCGTATGTCTGCCGTTGGGATTTCTGTTATTCATGTTCCTTTAGTTTTCTCTTTTCACCATTTTGTACTTTAGGGTTAAAAGTACACAAAAACCCTAAAAAACCCTATCATACGAGGGAGCTGCCCCTCTCAAACATAGAGGAAAGTTGTTAGTCTGGTAAAACTTATCCAACTGTTGGGACATTTGTCACTGTCCGTTGGACGAGTCATTTTGAAATCTGTAGTGATAAATCTGTTTACCGATAGGTCTCATGGTTAGAAATGCCAAGCAAAGCATGGTCCATGTGTGCCCCACTATTGACATCGACAAGATGCTCACCAGTTGATCAAAATTGAGAATATAATTATATAAACATCTATGGTTTCTTCTCTAGGTATCCAACAGTTCTTCCTTTGCTGATTTTTCTTAATATTTTAATTTCAGTTATTTTTAAGGCCAGCATGGGGGACGTTGGGTGGTGAGTGTGAGAGTGAGAATTTGATTGTTGCAGAATGCTTGTGCTTCCAATGGAAAATATATTGACAGTTTGGGGTGGGGGAATAGGTCTTCACTTCTTGTGTGTTTTTTGAAGTGGAGGAACATGTGGGTGAACATGGAGGAGGTGTAGGTGGATATGGTAGAATGCTTTAGGGCATTGGATGGTATGTGAGAGTGAGAAGTTGATCATTACGAAATGCTTGTGCTTAAATGGAAATTATACTGGCGGTCTGGGGTGAGGGAGCAGGTGTGCACTTCCTGTGTGTTTTCTGAAGTGGAGGAACATGTGGTGGTGAGCAAGGAGGAAGGTGTAGGTGGACATAGTAGAATGCTTTGTGGTGCTTCCAAACTTTGAAATAATAAATTGATTGGAAATGGTTGGTCTGTTTAAGCATCAAATAATCAATGACCATTTTACTCTTCGTCTAACTTAACACTAGTAAATAGTTGCCCTTTTTTATTGGCATGAAATTACCTTTGACTTTTGAATCGTTTGATATTTAAAAACAGTGGGAAATGACAATATCTTATTTGCTTACTATGGTTATATTTTGTATCTCTAGTAAATTTAAAATTTAGAGATTGAAATATTGTAAATTGTGATTTGAATCCTTTTTCAAGAAAAGTATTTAATTTGTGTTTTGAATGTGTAAATAATATGTAGGTATATTGAAAATAGCCACAAAATTTCACCATTGTAAAGTATGGGGTAAGGGGCAGTCCAGCATGTGTTAATGAGACTCATTTTAATATTTTTAACCCAACAAATTCCTAGTGTATATCTATTTTTAACTTGTTGTGGTTGCCCTTACCTTACAAGCCCCTTTGGGTGTGCCCATTGCAACATAACAATGTGATTGCTGGTAAATAGTTTAGCTATTCACGACATCAAGTTCAAGTTTTAGACATTCTTATAATGTAGCAGATTTGGTATTCAGTGTTCGATGTTAATTGATTCAAGTATAGCAGCAATAAAATAGAGAAATTTCATTGTTTTCATTGCAACAGAAGGCCCCAAGGCTACAAAATCATAAATGACAAAATGGCCAACAATTAGCATATTAGTAAGATAAAGATATAAAAAGATATATCAGTAACTACAGCTATGCCTCATTTAGTTATCAATATCAAAATCAGACTCAAACTCTGAGTCACAAGTGTAACATGCCCATTGCTCTACACAGTAACTTTTCTATGTTTTACCCTCAAGTTAATAGTTTAAGCATCCAACCCTAATGAGCAATAAAAAGTTTCTTTTCAAATATAAAGTTAGCATGCACATTTGAAATAAACATCATTTCAAACTTTCCCATTGCATTATATCAAAGTATTACAACTTTCCAATATATTGATCTCATAATAAAAAATAACATGATAACATTTCTCTTTTACAATCTTTCCATCATAATGGACACAAAAATGCATACAAGGCTCCATTGAGCTTATTGGCAATAGATGTACGAATGGTCTAGGTGCCCTCCATCAAATCTTGGTCGCCTATTGATGAGGAGAAGCATCACACAAGCGCTTTTGTGCCAACCTTGGACTAATTGCGGTCCCCCGCACATCCACCAAACTTGGTAGATGGCCCTATCCTTTGACGAAGAGATTGGTTTGGTAACCTCATAATATTAATGACCTTCCTTGAACTTAGTGTTGTGTCCTACATATCTAGATTTGTCACACAGTGGCTACAATCTACACGCATGACATTCCCTGCCTAGTATGTAAACCTGGAACATAGTGATTGATAGTGTAAACAGTGGCAACTTACATTACTTTGGCCAAAGTATTCATCACCTAGTACTTCAAGTGGACGCCATATAATTCACCTACCTTCCTAGCTCAATTTGTATTGACCATTCATAACCTATGCATAGGTTATCCCCTTACGCCATGGAGTAACCTTAACCCCAGGAATAACCTATAACCTTTGTGTTAACTAAGATAGTTATACTAAGTAAATCAAAGTAACTCTTAAGACTCAACTTAAGCTAAGCATAAGCTATATAAGCTCTATCCATAATATAGAATTTAAACCCTCTATAAACACCCATTCCTTAATATGGAATAAATATATACACTCAAATAAATAAGATCCCTAGAATATCAAAAGTCTTTCACTTTCACATAAAGAAGAGAATAACCTTTCCCTAATAAGCAAATAAACAAATTTCCCAAACAAGGCAAACAATATCACACAATCTTTTCAAATACATATACAGTATAAAAGAGTAGAAATCAGCATGCCTATTTATGCAAAGCTCCAATTGATCAAACTGGTTTCCCTAGCTCAGCCTTTCCAAAATCAGCAAGTAATTCCCCAAACTATCTTTCTTCCACTCACCAAAAGCTAACTCTCAAAAACCTCTCACAAACTCTCAATAATCTCTCTCAACTCTTAGCTCAAAAAATCAGAATAGTAATAACTCAGAAAATAAGCATCAAGAGTGCATAATGAGTCCCAATTGAGGTAGAGAGCACCTCCATTTATACACCAAAGTGAGCAATTGCAGACTAGAAACAAGCTATCAAAGATGACACTTCTCAATCCAAAAGGTTCGACTCAACAAGAAAAAGAAAAGGTGGCAGCTAAAATCGTTGCACAGTCAACACATGCAGATTTGGATTTTATCATGGTGAATGAGTCGCTTATTCATATGGACAACAAGAATGATAATCAGAAATACAAGGTTAATGTCTTCTATAGGTCGACTCTATTTAGCCAGCTTCTCATTTGACTAATTCTCATATTTCAATTTGCTTCATGAGTAAGAATTCATAATGCAGTTTAGACTTCTATCAGACTCATACTTTCATATATTGGCACCACCAAAACATCACACGCCCCTATTCTTTTGGTCGTTGTTGCTTATGACCAGGTCAAAATTTCCTGTGCGTGAGTATTCACTTTGCCTTTGCATTTTTGACTTAGTCTTTGGCAGATTGACTTACACGTTGGTTTGCCTTTGGTTTCATGCGCTTTGCTGCCAATTTTTATATATCACATAGCATTTAAATACTTGCCACATTGTTAATGTTTATGTGCTGCCCATATTGGTGCACAATTCCCTTTAATAACAGTGCCATATACTATATGTATATGCTGCGCATTATACATGCTGTTCAATATAAGTTATGCACTTTACAATATTTCAATATTTCTGTGCTATTTGATATCATTAACGCGCACACACACACACACATATACATAACGTAATATGTATATATATATATATATCTCCCAACTTATAAGTTCATATAATGCATTATTTGATATACGAATACACATACACATATTCTCATATTTCACATATTGATGCATGCATATATATTCATATATATGTATATCTATATATATATATATATATTAATATACTAGTATGGACGTTTCCTTTTCGTCAATACATACACGTATCTATATATATATATCATGCCTTGATATTTAAACAATGTGACATATATACACGGAGTGTATATATCATAGTTGTCGGGAGACGCATCTCCCCTCGTCTGAGACGTGTCTCGGAGACAAAGATGCATCTCCGGTACCAGTACCGTCTCTGGAGACTCCTCCAGGAGGCTGGAGACTTCTATCGAAGTTTCTTGAGTACCCTGTTGTCTCCCACTAAAATACCTAAAAGAACTTTAAAGTTTAAACATTTGAAACTTTAAAAATTAAAGCATAATGTATTTGACTCGTCTAAGAGCGATTAAAAGTTATGTTCATTGTTAAACTTTACTATTGCTATTGTTTTGAAAGTTCAATGTCATCATATTTTTAGATTTTATATAAATTATTAATTTTTAATTTTTTAATTTTTTATTTATATAAAAAAAAAATGGTGTCTCCAAGTACCCCCGTCTCCTATTTTCAAAAAAAATCCGTACCGGTACCAGTACCAGTCTCCTGGCAACTAGGGTATATATATGTCACCTTGTCCGATCGATATTCCCATGCATATGGGCAATCCGTCCATGAGCATGTGTAGATACGTCTATCTACGTATACTCATGCACGTATTTACTCATGTGTATAAGTTTATCATTGACATATATATATATATATATCCATCAATTAAATATAAACACATAATGAAGGACTCACTCAACACAAAGAGTCTCAACACTTTTAACCCTCAAAACAAGAATGTTCACAAATAAAACCCTAACTACTTCTAATCATACTCAAACAAGACTAGAGGTAACTTACTGTTTCCCAAGCCATTATCTTGACTCGACACAAACTAGAAGTGTGTGTGTGAAAGCTCAGTTTAGGTCTTATCAAAATGTTACTAGACCAAGTTCTTCTTCTGAGTGATATTTCCCCTCTTTAGGAGGCTTGATTCTATTCCTGCATCCAACTTAGTACATTGCAACAGTAGTTAGCTGAAAACAATACATTTATTTGCATTAGATATTTCACAATCAGAATCATTTCATAGTATCAAATTGAATCAAACATTTATTCTTCATATTTCCAAAACACGGAAAGCATAAATACATTCATTTAAAGCATTTTCGCCCAACTAGGTAAAAGTAAATAAGTAGTAACACAATGGGGTGTAACAACAAGATGCCCCAACCAATCCGTGCTGTATTAAATGTATAGAATTGAGAACACGATTTAGAATTGATAATGGAATGTCAATTCTCAAATCATAAGTTTTAAAGATAAATTAAAATGGTTTATATCAAAGTAGCATTACTCAGATTCAGTATTGACTTGGAAAACCAAAAGTAAAAAGGGAATCCAATTACTTGGGATTGAATTGAAAACAACTCAGGACAAAATAACCACTTCTCCATTCAGCACATTCCAAAACAATTTTTATTTTTATTTTTTGTATTTTAAAACTAGAAAGGGGGTCTGGCTGTTGCAGCCCCTAGTGTGGCTGAGGGCAAGTGGTCCTTGTGGGATCTGGGGGCACAAATTTTACTGCTTTTAATCAAGCTCCAAATCTTCCAAAATATCCATAGTGCTTCAATTAGGGTTTTATAAAGGGTGTGCGAGGGCTTGTGGGTCCTCATGCCCTTTTATAATGATTTTTTAAATAGTGACTCTGTTTTAATTAGAAAAAAATGGAGATGTCTGACTGTCCTAGGGTGGTTGAGAGATGTCCCTTACCATCTACGGATCGCCTTTCAACAAGGGTCGGCCAGGGGACATCACTTGCCATCCTGTCCTGGATGCAGATTGGAGCACTGGGGATGTGCCCCTGTGTAATACAGTAGAGAACAAGTCTGTAAAATATACTATAATGGAAAGAGGGAGTATCTGTTTCAGCCTAACTGAGGTTCATCTGAGATTCACCTACTCATTTCCTTGTTCGTTGCTGTTGTGTGATTCTTCCTTTGGAGAGATGTAGAATTGCTGCAGTTTTTGTATGGCATAGCAGCTATGATCAGAATGTTATTGTAGAGAATGATCAGATTGTTTCTAAACACTTTTTGGATGTGAGGTATTCCTGTCATCAAGTCAGTGAACTCCAGCATATGGTGGGAACCATTCTAGAGATGCAAGTATTGAGCTGGTGTTGGGAAGCAATGCCATCCAATTGAAATTAAGCTTCTCGCATGTCATGATTCATTTTATATAGCTGTTGTTAAAAGCTTTCCTTTGTATCTGCGGACAAATTATTTGTCTCTGCCACTTTCCCTGTTCCTTGTGATGCTCTTTTCCATGCTACAATATCAGGTCTGCTTTATCCTTCTGTGGCACAGGATGTAAGAGAGAAATTCCTTCAATTAAAATCAGAGAGACTAGTTTCAATAGAAAGGGGAATTACTATCTACACAATGTTTAAACTGGGGGTTCGAAAGCCCTATGCAAGGCCTCTAAGAACCATGATGCACTGTGAAGTTGATTTTCCTTGCAGATCTCTCATGCAAGCTTAGTTTGTGAGAAGAGTAAATTGGGTCTTGTAGGGGAGTGGTTAGCTGTCATTTCTTAAAGGCTTAAAAGATTATCAATGGCTCCCCTGCCATTGTCTTTCAAAAATTCTTTTTAAATTTTATTCAACATTGAAATTTTAAATTTTGTATGCAAATCCTCCACTCCTTTTTGATGTTTTCTATGTTGAGACAGTTTATGCTTTAAGCTTTAACTAACATACTTCGTCTCCTCTATGGCTCCATTGGGATCTTGTGCTTGGAGCCTGGAGTTATCACTTACTCATTCATTTATTACATTTTCAATATCTCCTTAAACAAGTGATTTAACCTTCATCCTTTTTGCAATCTTTATAATTGTATCAAAGCTTTAGGTTTCACTTGATTATCGATGTTTTGACCTAGGTCTATGCTAGAAAGTTTTACAAATCATTCTTCATGATTTTGCATTACATAACTGCTAGAAGGGCTTGTAATTCCTTTGGAGATTCCATCAATATTTTATTTAATAAGATAGGGAGGTGAGGGAAGAGTTAATCTTTTTAATTGTCTTGAAGAAGCATTTCCATTTATCCCCTTCCAATGGATTCTTACATGCCATTTATTAGGAAAGCATGTAGTAAAATTTACCCAACTGATCTTGTGTAATTTATGCTGCGAGAGTATTCTGCTGTCTTATGACATTTTAGTGAAGCATTTTGCTTTTTTCAACATATTTTTGTTATGAGTTAGGTGCATCTGTATCATTTGTTACTGGAGATACTATTTTGGAAACTCGATCTTTGTGTTCATTTCTTGTCTGATGCATTATTTGTGTTTGACATTTGTTATAAATAACTAGTGGGAAGTAATTAAAGCCCAAATATTTCCTTTCTATTAAATGCTTATACATGGCCCATGTGTAAAATGCAACTTACCTAGAGATACATTGTACCTAAGTAATTTGACCTGCTGTGGATTTACTTGCTAAATCATCAATTCCATGTTCACTTGCTTTGAATTGAAGAATATTCATTATGTTTTGGAATTGTTCTTTGCATCTTTCAATGTTTGTATGTTATCCCTTGTTTCAAAAGAAATTATCATCAATTCTATTTTTCTTAATTGAGTTGAAAATGCAGGATATTGCAAGTGATGGCTGTTTTAGTCTAGGGATGTTGGCTCATTTTGAGCCAACTTTACGTGGTGGGCATGCTTGGATGTATCCCCGGCTCTTTTGGGAAGCTGGATTGCTGGGCCAAATCTTATATTTGGAAGCACATGCAGTTGGTATATCTGCAACTGGCATTGGATGCTATTTTGATGATCCTGGTATTTATCATTGACCTTATAAAATATTTTACCCCTTTAAAATCATTTTCTTGGTTACCTTTTATATTTGGATTCTCCATGTAACTTGCATATTAAAGTGGAGTTTAATTACTTAGGTTCAGTTCGACTAGTTTAAATTCAATTTTGTAATGAGCAAATTTTCCTTTACTAATATATCTAAATATCAGTAAAAAATTATATGTAATTTTAACTGAAATAAATTAGAGTAAATGTACAACAAAACATATACATAAATATTTTAAAAAATAATGTGTCTCCAAGTTTTTGGGACAAGGGGTGGGGGATAGGTGGTGGATTTCCAAGGATAGTGAAATTTTTCCAAAATTTTGGGGACGGGCTTTCATGGAGAATTTTTTTCCAAAATTATGGGAATGGCGAGGGGATGGTTATATATATTAATATTACGAGGCTTGTTGTAAACCCGCCAAATCTGGGGAGTCTTGGGCCATTCAAGGTAAGTGGGTCCCAAAGTTTTGGGACTCAGGTACCTGGTGAGTTTGGTTAGACTCACTGGACCTAACAAGCACCAATGGGGAAATCTAGTCATTGCAACAAAATTTGAATTTTTGGAAAAAAAAAAGGAGTTAAAACCTATTTTTTGTATATGACCTCTTAAGAGTTGAAAAGCATATTCATTTCATTTTCAAGCACAAAGAAGAGGAGAAAAAAAGGATTGAAGCTAAAATCACATGTCATTGAAGCAAAAAGTAAAACCAATAAACAAATTGAGCAACAAGCATTTATAGAATATCATTTGGGCAAGTTTGTAGCAGCCATCAATGCATATAAAGGAGTCTATGGTGCATTTAGAAGAGCCCATTGTTGATTTGGAGTAGCCGACCATCAAGTTGAAGCAAATATGAAGAGGTATTTTCATATTTTGAATTTTTTTGTTTTTCTTTTAATATTTTACTTGTCTTCTACATTTTTTTTTCATTGTAGATTCATGGAACATCAACAAACCTTAGTTATTTTTATCCTTTTTATGAACAAACCCCAGATTCTTTTGTAACTTTTAACCTATTTTTTAGTTGGAAATCCTAATTGTTGTACAAGTTTTTGATTTTTTTTTTAATTTAGTTTAACTAGAAATCCTCAATGTTAATTTATTTTCCATTTATTTGTTATTGCAATGTGTTTAACATTTATAGATTGTTTAATGTTGGCCCCAATTAGAAAGGACCTTTGTTGGAAACATGATATCCTAGAGTCAAAGAAAGGGGAGTTGGTTTGCAAAAATGTGTGGGGGAGGCATTAATTGATTGAAATATTGCCTTGCACAAATACCATTCCGAGATGCTAGATTGTGTGCACTTGTGTCTCCTAATGTTGTGCACAAGGTACAAAGCGAAATATAGACTTTTGACCAACAAAAGGAAGTTAACAAAAGACAAAGAGAAGAGATGGCAGTACCAATGGTAGTGGCAGTGGTAGCATTGGGCCTAGAGTTTGTGTATCTAGATTGGTTTCCTATATCATACCATGCACAACTCCAAGTTCTCAACTACCACTTGAGAGCATGGATTGGAAGACAAGCATGACACAAGAAGGAGTGCAATCAAATATTTTTGGTTTTATTGTCCCATCCCATTTCATGCAGCTTGGTAATTATTATTATTTTGTTTTAAAATATGTTATTTGATTTCTTTGTCTCTTGAGTTTTTAAATTTAAGAGTTGGTATCATCTAAACTTCAAATTTATAATACTTATTTTGTTTATTTTATGTCTTCTTATTGGAAAAATATGGTAGATGCATTATTGTTTGTGGGCCAGGGTTCAAAGCTCCTTATGATGAGGAGATAAAGGGCTCTGTTTTCATTCAAAAGGTGGTTAATGTGAAGGCCAAAATTGAGTAGTTTGAAATATGAAGGACGAAAGGTTTCACAATCATGATTGATGGTTGGATAGATAAGAGGATTAAAGACATTGCTGAATTTCCTTGTTGCTTTCTCAAGTGGTTATATTGCTTGTAATCCATTGAATTAATGATTAAGATTATTAACTTTTACTTCAGCAATTAACAATATCATTTAAAAGTTCATTGTTTCTACCTTAGCTGGCATAATTTTTGTGAAATCCATTGATGCTTTAGGAAAGACAAAATAATTTTGAATACCTTTGTGAGGTTTTGGAGGAAGTCGTGGTCAAGGTGGGTGAGGAGAATGTTGCATAGATAGTTTATGGTAATGTGGCATATTATGTTCCTACAAGTACACTTCTCATGAATAGGCATCCATCTATATTCTAAGCTTTGTGTGTTGCTCATTGCCTTGACTTTGGATTGAAGGATCTTGGAAAAATCATGGAACAAAGCATGTGTTCAATAATATAAAAATATTTGTAAAGACATACTATCATTGGGTCCTCCACTTAATGAGGAAGTACATGAACAAGGAGTTGGCTTGTCTTGGAATAATCCTCTTTATCAATTTTATCAAGTTGCAATCTTTGTTTCAATCAAAGGTTGCCTTGAGGTGCATGTTTGTTAGTGAGTGATCCACATTTTCGTATGCTAATACTGATGCAAGGGTTGATGTAGTTGACTGGGTTTTCAATGAGCATGAATTTGGCATCCAACAAAAGAGATTTTGGAGGTAACATCATATTTCCATTCTATTTTTGTTCATATTTCTATTTTATTTGTTTATTTTTGTTCATGCTTATTCATGTTAATGTTTAATAATAATTGCAGTTCGTAGATATTTTAGTTGTTTTCCTTCAAGTTGTTGATGGGGAGAAGCCTATAATGGGTTATATATATGAGGGCATGGATAGGGCCAAGGAGGCCATTGAATTCATCTATAACGGGTTGAGGATAAATATCGTCCAATATGCAACATCATTGATTGATGGTGGTGCCATCAACTTCACAAGCCTTTACATCCAATTGTTTATTTCTTATTTGATGTTCTAATTTTTCTTGAGTTGTAAGGCAAATGAGGAGATTTTGAGTGGGCTCTACGTTGTCATAGAGTGGATGGTGCTCAATCCTCAACTTGGAGCAAATATTGTCTTTGAGATTGAGATATATAGATTTGCATGCAATATATGCAAGGCAACTCAAGTGATATTACACTAAGGTAAAAGTCTATTAAGGGCATAATTTAAGTTTAAACTTTTTTTTTCTTACATTCATGTTGAAACTCAAAGTTGAAGAATGAGATTGAGTTTTTTTTTAATTTAATTCACTTCAAATGCATGGTGGAAAAGGTTTGGTGTGAATGTGCCAAATCTTTAGAGGATTGCAACTCGTGTTTGGAGCCAACCATGCAAACGTTTTAGGATGCAAGTGCAATTGGAGTAAGTTTGAGCACATATACTCTAAGAGGCGCAATAGGTTGTTGGTGCAAAGGTTGAATGATCTTGTTTATGCTCATTACAACCTTTGGCTTTGTCATAAGCAAATTTTGGGCATCAACTTATCTCCCATCATTATAGAGGAGATTAATCCATAGTCAAAATGGGTCATTGAGGTTGGGGATATTGTCTTCAAGGAGGATGATCTTGCATGAGTTGATTAGGGGGATCTAGAGATAGAGGTAGTACCCATGCCAGAAGAGGCTGGAGTATGAGCATACCCCTTGGATCTTGGTTTCATTGATGCATAGACAAATATTATTTTTGTAGTATCATTGAGGACATGTCTTAGACACTCGTGCAAGACTTACCGTACAACTATGGATGATGATAGGAGTGATGTAGGCTCCTTTGAGCCAAAGTTATAGTTTTAATTTTGATATTTGCTTTATTTTTGATGCCATCAATTTCATGATCCATGAGTTTTGTATATAATTGACAATATTTATATATTTAAAACTGTTGTCTTTAACTAAAATTTGTTTTTGTACTCGTGTAATCAATGTATACTTGTGTATGTGATAAAACTAGCTTCTATATGATTAGTTTAAAGTGCTGTAAAAGTTTATAGATTGAAAGATGCATGGTTAAATTTTAAATTCTTAAAAATTGCTACATCATTAGTTTTCAATTTGTCGAGTCTTGGCTGAGTTTAAGTGTCAAGTCTGTATCTAGGTCAAACATCAGCTTGCTGAGTTCAAGCTGAGTTTATAGATTGAAAGATGCATGGTTAAATTTTAAATTCTTAAAAATTGCTACATCATTAGTTTTCAATTTGTCGAGTCTTGGCTGAGTTTAAGTGTCAAGTCTGTATCTAGGTCAAACATCAGCTTGCTGAGTTCAAGCTGAGTTTATAGATTGAAAGATGCATGGTTAAATTTTAAATTCTTAAAAATTGCTACATCTCATTAGTTTTCAATTTGTTGAGTCTTGGCTGAGTTTGAGTGTCAAGTCTGTATCTAGGTCAAACATCAGCTTGCTGAGTTCAAGCTGAGTTTGTTTCTTGTAACAATGATATTATATTATGAAAAACCTAAACATACTAATGTATACATTTAGACACACATTTGTACACTCATGCATATATATGATAAAAATAGAAACTTTGGTAACAAAATTTGAGAATTGAGAACACATTACAACAAATCAATGATAGATAATTGATAATTCAATCTTAAACTAAACAATGCCAAATTCCAATTCAAATTGTTGAATCATACATGAAAATGACAAAATGTAATAATTTGAATATCAATAATCAATTATAGTAGCTGAAATTTGAAATCTATTTATTGAAATATTCAAATGAGTAATAAGTTGAAAGTTAAAAGTACCAACTATAGTGTCATTATACAAGTGACAAGCATCAAAATGACAAATAAAATTGCCAAAAATATCAATAGCTGTTTTTGTTTGAGCAACAAGCTCAAAAATTAGAGTCTTCATCATCATTTGCAATTGCATATCTATGAAACTCCTTATCACTAGAACTACCAAAAGGAAGTAAAATTATTTCCTCCAATACCATTTGCATGTCGTGGTTTACATCAAATTGTCTAGGCTACTTGGGATCTACATCCTGTTAATTTTGGATCAGATATGAATAGTAAGCAGAAAAATAAACACAAAACAGTGGACACATAATTTTTATCTTGGGAAAACCCTTCTACTCAAGGGAGAAAAAACCCAGCAAAACTTTACTAATGATAGATCAGGTACAACTGTGCAGAATAGCACTTGAGAATCACGCCAAGATAGGCAGAGAACAATGATACAATCCAACAATGTCATAAAATAATTAGTGCTCTTCCTTAAGACTTCTGTGGTAGCGAACTTCCTTCTTGATCACATAAGAGAGAATTGAATGTGTGTTTAAATGAGAGTCTCTCTCCTATTTATACAAATCCATGAGTAAGATGGGCACTTGAGCCGACCCAGCGATGTCAATAACTGATTATTATTAGGCCGACATGTCTTCTGCCGTATGTGTGAATTCTTTCGGGGTAATACCTCCCGAAGCTACCCAAAAACATTAACAGTCCCTCTTAGCTAGGGAGGTATTCTCATCAGCAAAGACTTCTTCATATTAAAGGGAAGTCTTCCATGAGTCCCACTCAAGGGTATCATGTCTTGTCATGGACTCTCTCAACATGATGTCCATAATGGCTACAGCCAATTGTGGGAAACACAACTCAGTCTCAAAGATGTGTTTTGTACAAGGGCTTTCACTTCATATTTCTCCATCTTAGAGAAATATACGCTACAAGGGCTTTCACCTCATATTTCTCCGTCTTAGAGAAATATAAGCTACAAGGGCTTTCACCTCATATTTCTCCGTCTCAGAGAAATATACACTATGACAGATCAGTTTGTCGTTCTGTCCATTCTCTTGACATAGGGAGAATATCTTAATGATGTTGCGACTCCCTCTCAGCGAGGCCGACATTCTCCACCACCCCAAGTTTGTCTCAGAAGTACACAAACTTTACCTTGGAAAGAGGCTTGGTGAGGATATCAGCCGTTTGATCATTAGTACAAATATACCAGAGCTGGATTGCTTTCCTCAACACCATGTCTCTGATGTAATGATACTTGATCTCCACATGCTTCGACCTATCATGAAATATAGGATTCACTGAGAGTTTTACACAGCTCTGGTTATCACAGTGAATCAATGTTGACTCTAACATTTGACCAAACAATCCTGCAAGGATTTTTCGAAGCCATATTGCTTCATGGGCTGCTACACATGCTGCAATATACTCAACCTCTGCTGTGGTCAGTGCCACAAAGCACTGCCTCCTGCTACACCAAGAAATCATGACAAACCCCAAATTGAAGCAACACATGGAGGTGCTCTTCCTATCAACCACACTCCCAGCCCAGTCAGAATTAGAATAGCCTTGTAATCTTAGATCTTCATTGGAAGCATACCTCAAGCCATATCCCACAGTACCACGCAAGTATCTCAATACATGCTTTGTTGCAATCAAATGTATTTGTATTGGCTCACACATGAACTGGCTGAGAGCATTCACTGCAAAATAGATGTCTGGTCTGGTGTTGACTAGGTACATCAATGACCCGATCAATTGTCTATACATGGTGGGATCTACCAAATCTGAATCGGAAGCCGAGTTACTCAACTTCTTCAAATTTGTCTCCATCGGTGTAGCCATGGACTTACAGTCCAACATCCCAAATCTTCTCAGTATATCTATAGTGTATTTCCCTTGACTTAGGAAGATCTCATCAGGTCTCTGCCATACTTCCAGTCCCACGAAGTAATGCATAAGGCCAAGGTCCTTCATCTCAAACTCGGAGGCTAACTCCTTCTTACATTGGACAATGAGCTTCTTTGATCCAGTGAGAAATAGATCATCAACATAAAGGACCAAGATCAAGGCCTCACCATCAACAATCTTGAAATAAAGGTTGGAATTTGCATCATTCTTGGTGAAACCCAAACTCATCAAGTATCTATCAATCCTTTCATACCATGCACGAGGTGCTTGTTTAAGACCATACATGGCCTTCTTCAATCTGCACACATGAGATTCCTTCCTATGAATCACAAAGCCGTCTGGCTGCTTGATATACACTTCTTCCTCAATCACACCATTTAGAAATGCAGTCTTTACATCCATTTGACGTAACTTCCAGCCCTTGGCGGAGGTAATAGCAATAATCGTCCTGATGGAAGTGTATCGAGCAACAGGAGCAAATGTCTTCTCATAATCTATTCCCTCCTAAGAGAATCTTCTTGCCACAAATCTCGCCTTGTGTTTCTCAATGCTGCCATTAGTTGCATGCTTGATTTTGTAGAGCCATTTGGAAGTCACTACTGACTTCCCTTCACGTCTCGAAACAACATCCCATACATCATTTTTAAAGATGGATTGATACTCTTCCGTCATTGCATCTCTCCATACCTGCTGGCTAGATGCATCCTCATAATTGGAAGGCTCAGAATCAATGATGTGACTCATCAATGCCACATAATCGGGGAACTTCTGAGGTCTCTTGCTCTCCTTGAAAGTGCCTCGGGGATCTGCATATTTTTCTCCCTCTTGCATGGTTTGTCGAGCCCACAGGGGCCTCTTCCGACCTACGACAATATCTATAGGCCCATAAGTTGGTTCATCACTCTCTTTGAATGTCAGGAGTATAATCGAGGGATGGATCCATATCCTTTGGAGCCTCCTGCTCCTCATTGTTCATCTTCATGTAATATCCTTTAGATCTCTTGAAGGATACCTCCTCTTTGAAGGAGACATCCCGGCTGATGTCAATTTATTTCTGCCTTGGGATGTACACTCTGTAAGCCTTTGAAGACTCACTGTAGCCCACAAATGTACCCTTCCTGCCTGAAGGTTCTAGTTTTGTTCTTTTGTCCTTGGGCACATGAATGTACACAGGACAACCAAATATTCTCAAGTGACTAACCTCAGGCTTCACACTTGTGAAGGCCTCCTTTGGAGTCATGTTCCCCAATATCCGATGAGGACTTCTGTTCTGAACATATACTGCAGTTCTGGAAGCCTTTGCCCATAGGAAACTCTGCAAACTCTGATCATGGATCATAGCCTTAGCTGCCTCTACTATAGATCTGTTCTTTCTTTCAACAACTCCATTTTGTCGAGGGTTGTACATGTTGTGACCTAATTCACACATCGCCCCATTGCAAATGGGGACCCTAGTAGTTTGCCTTTTAGGGTTTTGCCGTTGCATGTCTCAGTTTTGTCTGGTCTTCGTTTGGGGTTTAGAGTTTGGGTTTTTGAATGGCCACTCGAGTCAAGTGAAGGAATTTGAGCCTAGATCATTGTGCAAACATCATCATAGTGCTTAGGAGGCCCGAGGGAGGAAGATCGACTGTCGTTTGAGTCAATTCTGACATCTCCTACTTTTTGGGGATTGCCCCTCTGGACCCCCTATTTTTTAGGGACTTCATTTTTGGCACTTTTAGCCCAAATTAGACTTCCTATTTTTTAGGGGCTATTTTTAGAAAGTTGCTATTTTGGGAAAAGTTTCTATTTTTGTCGGGGTTCCTATATATAGAAAGTGCCCAAATTTCGAAAATCCACTCAGAAGTTCCCAAAAAATCAATAGAAATCACAGAAAATCAATTTGAAAAATTTATGAAATCCATGATGAAAATCAGAAAATTGATGAAAATCTGGAAAAATCAGTCAAAAAATCACAGAAAAATGTTGAAAATCTGGAAAAAATCTGAGAAAAGACTAAAAATAATGGTGAATTTTCCTAAGTATGGAGGTAAGAATTCATGGATTCATGGAAGAAAGGCTAAAAGTATAACCAGCAGGGAGAATGAAGAGCAAAATCAATGGCAAGAGCTTCAGCTAAGTCCACCATGGACTCATGGAAAGTCCGCCCAGCAACATCAAAGGCAATGGCACAAGTCAAAGACAAGTCCGCCCTTGGAAGAAAGTTTGAATGGCATGGTAATGTACCAAGTCTGCCTTGCCATGGCTTAGGAAGAGGTGAAGTCCGCCCAGCAAAGCAACATGAAATGGCATGGATGAAGGTAAAGTCTGCCCTACAATGGCTTGACTTCAAGCAAAGTCCGCCCAGCTCATAAGAAGATGGCACAAGTGGAGGTGAAGTCCGCCTAGCACCATAAAGATAGATGGCATGAGTGAAGGTAAAGTCCGCCCCAAGCCATGTGGCACGAACACAAGCCAAGTCCGCCTAGCACAACAAGACATGGCACAAACATAACTAAAGTCCGCCCTTAGCAATATCAAATTTGCCTTGGACATGAGCAATGTACGCCCCAAGTAGATGGCCTAAACAATTGGCAAGTCCGCCATATGGAGAAGAGAAATGGCTTGAACATAGGCTAAGTGAAAATGGATGGCTTGAGACAATGGAAAGTCCGCCCTATGCCTTGGATAAAAAATGGAAAGAATAACTAGCAAGTCCGCCATACCAAGAGGAAATAAGAAAAAATCAGAATTTTTCCTAAGTTTGGACATTGGAATATTAAATGATATGCTTGGCCCTTTGAGAAATTTGCCACACTTAGAGAAAATAAAGAATTTTTTTTTCCTAAGTCTAGCATTAATATGCTTAAAAAATTCGCTTGAGACTTAGGAAGTTAAAAAATTTATGGCAAAATAAAATTGGAAGAAAATAATTTTGCCTAAGGCAATGGCAAGAAAATTTTTAAATGAAAATCAAATTTGCCTTAGATAAAAAATAAATGCCATAAAATAAAGGGGTTGAAAACGACACATGAAAATAATTATTTTAATTTTTTTATTTTCAACACCCAAAGGGATAAACTTTGAAATTTTCTCTAAAATCAAAATTGGAAAATGACAAAAAAAACTTCACTGAACTGGTGCCCGATTTGGAAACTTTCCCGGAGACTATTGTTGAAGATAAAATTTGCCATTCAGAAGCTGAGTGCAAGCCAAGTTCAGACTTGATTTAATGGAAACAATTGAAATTTGCTAAATGAGTCGAACTTCTCATCTTTATAATTGGATTCACTTCTCATTTTTCAATCATTCAATTTTTGAAAGAGAAGTTGTGAGAAGAAATTTTGGCTAAGGCAAGAGAGTTGAGAAAGTTTGAAGCAAAGTGAAGGAAGCAAATTCGTACCAGCCAACATTGTGATCGTGATCATTTCATTTTTTCCAGAGAACCAGGCAGATTCATTTTTTTTACTTCGTTTTGGCACGAAAATTTCGTTAATTCTTTCATTTCCAGCATAATTCTTCACGAAGTTTGATTTGTCAATTAGCTGGAATATTTTTCGAGTAATTTAAATTTTAAATTTTAAATATTCTCTTTGTATCTTCTTGCAGATTTATTTTCAAGAGAATAAAAATGAAGTTTGCCAGTAAGGGTTCGCAGCTGCAATCCAAGATCAAATCCAAATGGGAGAACATTGTGGACACCAACCTTGGCCATGTTGACTTAGATGATTTCAAGAAAAGAATGTACGAAAGTGATGGATGTTTGCCTATGCCAATTGCAAGAAGGATGATGCGCAACGGTATTGTTCATGCAGCTGGATTTCCACCAGCAAAAGAATGCCCAGAGCTCATGGTGGAGGGTGCATTGCATTATAATGCACAGGAAAGACAGATAGAAGCACCTGATGGAAGAGTACTGGCATATTTGACCGAGCCAACCATACAAGAAACATTTGGAATTCCAGCGTACAACCGGACATCTTATCGAACCAAAGATGATGCACTTAAGCTTTACCAAGATCAGCAAGACCTTTGTGCATCAAATATAAACAAGTCTCGGTTGTTGAAGCCCAGACCTATTGCCAAAAAGATGCTGAAGAAGTTGGCCAGAACAGATTTTAAAGAAGAATATGGAGATATTGTCTTGCTGTTGAATATAATGGTAGGCAATCCTCAAGGTGCGCCTTTTGAAACTTGGATGTATTATTTCGTTGATGAAATAATTTCTGGGGTGAAGATGTTTAACTAGTCTAGAATGATCAGTGACAGTCTCCATGAGCAGTTGGTCAACCTGGAGAAAACCAAGACCTTCCATATGAGTTCTTATGTCGTATATCTGCTTGCAAGGGACCTATAAATATGCTGGCCTGGTTTGCAAAGGTGTAGTTGGCAACGGCGAAGGACAGTTCGAGTCCTACGATTGCTATCTGTAGTTGCAGCTGAAGGAGAAGTCACACTTCAAACGAGCACATGACGACTTTCTTATGTATATCACTCGACTTCTCCAAGGCGGAGCACATCAGAGGCTCACCTGTGAGGCCAAAAGTCTGATTGGCAGATATGGATCCTGGTTCATCCAGTTGCCCAAATTTACTTACATCAGGATTCAAGGATTTACAGGACGCCCGTACAGACTGCCCATTTATCCTACCAACAAAATGGTTTTGTTGGAAGTTCTAAGGCAATTGGAGACATATTAGAATATCCGAAGGCCAAAGCAGAAAGCAACTGTCACTTTTTCATTTTTCATCGACAATATGGAAGAATCATGTCCATCGACGCAAGCAACAAAGAGATGCAAAAGTACCCGTTCATATCCTACAAGCCTAGGAATGACTTTGATCCACTCCATCACATTGGAACTATGGACGGAGAGAAATACAAGCACAGGATAGACTTAGAAGATTTTTGGGCCAATGCGGCTAATGAGTATGAGGTGAGGAAAAGACTGTGGTCAAGATTGCCTCTGAATATGATAAGGGCGACAAAACTCTTCCGAGTACCTGATCAGCTGGATGATGATGGAGTATACATACAGCCGGGCTTCGATGAAAGGGAGCCACTTCCTCCTGTAAGGTGGTCTGAGCTTGAGCTGGGTGACCTGACAACATTCATGCGGCCTGTATTCAAATATTCCCAATGGTGGATAGACCAGCAAGTACAAGTTTTGCGGCGAAGGAATGTACAGTTCACATATGAATTGATGGGTGATACAGAGTCCCGTTCCTCAAATGCTGGTGCATCTCGTGGAGATGGACCAACGGATGTTGCCAACTTGAAAAAGAGGAAAGAGATTGATGACTCTGCAAAGTAGAACAAGAAGAAAACAGTAGATGAAGGACCCTCTCAAAAGAAGCACAAATCGAGGCCCCTTCATTCGGCTACGTCCAGAAATATAGATGAAATATTAGCCATGGAAGAAGAGTCTTGGGAGCAAGTCAAAATTCCTTCTCCAGTTAGAGATATGGAGCCAATGCAATTGGAAGATGATGATCAGCCTTCTCCTACAAGCACGAAAATTCTGGAATCAGACGATGATATGGGCATTATGGATGGAAAATTTGAAGAGGGAATGATTTCCGCCCTCAAAGGAATCCAGGAAGACCCATCTGTGCAAGAGATTCAAGATATGCCAGAAATTCAAGATGTGCAAGAAGTTCAGGATATGCAGGATGTTCAGGATCAATAGGAAGATGGAAATGAACAGTTAATCATCCCAGATTGGCTAAAAGAGAGACTAAAGATGAAGGCACCAGTAGAGGTACTAGAAGAGAATGACACCACAGACTTCTTGGCTAGGCTAGAGCAAACTGCCACAAGAAAGCAAGCCAAGAAATTTTCTGCCATACAAAGAGATGAGGCTGGTAATCGCACAATGCAGATAGTAGTGCCTACAGTTGATAAATTCCAAGATGAGATTGCCCCGAACGAATATGCCATCACAACTATTGATATGGGTCCGACGACAAAAGGGCAATAAGTTGAGGACTTGGATAATTCTGTTGCCACCATCAAGTCTAGGCTGGAGAGGGAAGTGGCAAAGAAAAGAGAGTATAAAAGAGAGATTGAGCGTCTAAAAGAGTATATCCAACATTTAACAAGGCCACTCAATCAAGGTGACCAATCAGCACCTCCACTTCCAAACTCTTCACAGGAACTGGTTAGAAATTTTGAAGAGGAGTTGACCACAGCCAGAGAAGCTAAAGACTGGATGGCTGGAAGAAAGATGAGGCGATGGCATTCGCGGAGAAGCTGACATATGTGTATGAGCAAACTTCCTTTCTGCTATCACGAGTTACAGACTTAGCGGAAGCATGGGATGGCCTCCAAGATATTCAGAGTAAAATTATCCCGTGTCTTCGAGAGTTAAAGGGCATCCCGAAGCAGAGGTTGATTGATGACAGGATTATTGAAGCTGGAGCTGCGTATGATTTCAGCGGCTGGTACTACGCATTGATTTCACGAGAAGTCCTGGAAAGGGTAAAGCAAAATGGTGCCAAAATTGAAGAGTAGGCAAAGGAGATTCAGAGTAAGATTTATCAAATGGCTGCATATATGCTTGATCGAGATATTGTTTGAAAGAAACACTTGCAGCCAGAAAATTTAAAAGAACAAGTTCAAAGAATTTTCTCCACCACCTCTTGGCCAATCATGAAGGAAAGTTTTACCAAGGCATTTAGCTTCATGACCATCAGAGATGCTTTCTTGTTGCATGAATCAAAATGGACAATCACCTTTGCAGAAAGTGCGAAAAGTCTGGACTTGCTCGAATACAAAGTCAATGCATTGCCGGACATTACCATGGAAGAAGTCAGCCTGATCGTGTCCAGGTTCACCGAACGTAATGCTTTGCGAGTGGATAAGGATGCAACTCCCAGTGCATGAAGTTCTCTCCAGTTAACTGATTGATGTTTAGGAAACCCTAATTAGGGTTTGGTTATGTTTAATCTGGGCCGTTAATCTCATTTTGATCTTGGCCATTCATTGTAATTTGGGAATTCTATATAAACTCCTCCTCTCTCTCATTTTATCAGTAGATCAATAAGGAGAATTAGAGATTAGAGAATTCATTAAGGATTAGAGATTAGAATCATTAGAAGAGATTGTAGAGAATAAGAGAGAGAGTTTTATGAGATTGTTGCAAAAGACTATCTTGATAACAAAGTTCATAATGCATGAGGTGCTTTGAATCCTTTCATTGTCAAATGGTTGCATGGTTGCATATTTCTCTTCCTTGTCTAGTAGATTTGAATTAGAATTTCATTTAAATGTATGTTAAGAGAATGATAGATTGATAACAAGGGTTAGCGAAACTTAGCTCATACTTTCTTTGAGTGGATGCTTTTCATTCAATGCGTAAAGTTAGACTGAGCTTTATCATAGATGCTTCAACGTTTACTTCAAATAATGTTGTTCTATTGATGGTATTGTTCGTGGTGAAGAAATTTTAAGCACAAATCCCGGAAGATTGCACTTGCTTTGTGTAGTTGTCGTTTAGCACGGCAAAACAAATTATTGTTTATTTGGTTTCACTCAATCCTTGCCGTCTCTTGATTTCGTAGGAATAGCATATGATTTCTAAACCCTTACTCTTTTTTCACTTTTTTTAAAGTCAGAAAATTCCAAAATGATACTGCATTCGCGTCTTTGCTTTTCTGAGTAACTTACAAAAGTAAATCCCTATTGTGCCCCCGGCAAATCATATCAACCATAGAGCTTATCCACACTTAACTGAAACATTGGAATTGCCGTATGATCTTTCTTGCAGTCTTAGCATACAAGGTAGTTTTTCAAGAAGGGATATAGCGTCTTTGACACTTTATTCTAGAATGTTTGTTGTTAGAAAACACACATCAACATTGAATTGGCGCTAGAAGGGCAGCGATAACCAATGATAGTAAGTTATTCTCAAAGTGAGCATGATGCAGTATGGTATTACCACATGAGTTCCCTTTTGATGTACCTGTTGAACAACCGGATCAACCACCAACAAATATTATTGATTAGCTGTACACACTAGCTTGGAAGTCGCAGGCAGACCGTGCTCAATTTGGACAAACAAGTCGTGTCCTTGCTAGAGAAGAAGAAAAGGGAAAGAGGTTCGAAGAAGCAATCAAAAGAGATTTGATAAGGCAAAAGATTGATCACCTGAAGCAAACATTTGACGAGATAGAACGATCAGTCGCCGCAGGTTCATCTTCCAATTCAAGCTTGACTGATAGAATGAAGAATGGTGCTCCCAGCCAACATTCCTGATCCAGACCAAGATCCCCAGCCAATATTGCAACCAAACTTGGGTTTTCACGACGAGCAAGAGGACGTTATCACTGAGTTGTTCAGCCTTGCGTGTCAAGTGAGAAGAAGTGCTCCTAATTGATTTCGTATGCGCTTTATCCTTGAAGAGGAAGAAGAGAGAGCATGACGTATTGATTTCAATATTTAGAGAGATCGTCTTGTAGAAAGGTTTGAAGCTCTTCAACGACAGCAAAACCGACAAGCCAATCAACAGGCCAACCAACAAGTAAATCAACAAGTTGCACAACAAGTGAATCAGCAAGCTCTTGAAGCAGCTCCTGCACCACCTCGACAAGCTTGAAGGAGAATACACTGGATCAAATTGGTTCTTTCTCAGTAGAGAAGTTTCGGAGAGTCACTAGATCCACTCCCAACTCTTTCAAAGAGTTTGTTGAGTCATAAAACACGCATCAACAGTACAGAACACAAAAATCCCTCTTGATCCTTGCCTCAATGCAGAAATTACGAAATCCTCTAGAAGTGTACTCCCCTCCATTATTTGATCTTAGAACTTTAATCCTCTTCCCGGACATGTTCTCAACTTGTGCCTTGAATTCTCAAAATCTATCAAGGACTTCCTCAGACTCCTTGGATTTCAAGAAGTAAATCTAAGTCTTCTGGGAATAATCATCGATGAAAGTCACATAGTACTAGAATCCACTCAGTGATGCCACATACATCTGTCCACACAAATTTGAATGAATAAGATCTAAGATCCCCTTGGATCTACTGTCATTGCTGTGGAAGGGACTCTTGGTATTCTTACCACATGTGCATCCTTTGCAGATGCCATCATGCTCTATACTGAGCTTCGGAAGACCAATAACCATCTTCTCCATAGTGGGAAGGGCTCTGTAATGTAAGTGAGCAAGTCTCCTATGCCATAGCTCACTCAGACTGATAGAGCCGTTTAATAATGCCTAGACTGGTCGTATTGACAATTTGTATAGGCTCTCCTGACGAATACCAATCACACGAGCTGAATTTATGCTAGAGTTCTTGGGCCATGAAGAACCTTTCCTTCAGAGAAGGCAACCTTGTACCCTTTGTCCTCCAAGGCTGAAATGGAGACAAGGTTCCTTTTGATCCTTGGTATGAACAATACATCACTCAATTGAAGAGGGATACTCAAATCTAGCTGGAAGTGGCCCCAACTCCCTTTACAGCATAACTTGCATCATCTCCAATTATAACCTGTAAATTAGACTCTTTCTCTACTAATTCTGTAAGATGCTCTTTGTAGCCTGTAATGTGACGTGAAGCACCACTATCTATCAACCAAGTATCATTGTCAGTTGGTACATTACTTGAAAGAGTGGAGATGAATAGGAATCCTTCTGAATCGTCTTTTGAATGTCTTGACTCCTTTTGAGATGTCTCTTTGTCAATGTTTGCAGTAGAAACATGCTGCTTTAACTTTAATTTATAGTCTCGGGCATAGTGTCCATACTTGTCACACCTATAGCACTGGTTATGGGAAAGATCCTTCTTTTTCGATTCTGGAACAAAATCTGCTTTTCTGTCTCTATTTCTCTTGAAGGTGCCTCTTTTTCCTTCTCTTCCCTTGCCTCTTTCTCTAGTAACATGTGTAGCAAGAACTTGACTTTCTTCATTATGGGAGTTTCGCCGATTTCCTCTTGCTGCCACTCTGGTTTCTTCTTGAATACAGTCAGTCCGTAGGCGATCAAACTTGGGCAACTTGGATATCCCACTGATGCTCTAAATGAAAGGTTCCCAAGACTGGGGAAGACCATTTAGAGCCAATATAACAAGATCTCTATCTGCAATTGTATCCCCAATAGTGCTCAACTGATCTCTCAGATTAGAGATCTTCATGAAGAAAGAAATAACTGACTCCCCTCTAGCCATTTTTACATGATGGATCTGTTGTCTCAGAGCGAGGGCTCTGTTGGTATTGTTGATCTCATACAAACCTTTTAGTACATCAAACATTTCTTTAGCTGTCTTCATCTTGGAGATGATCGGTACTAGGTGGTCCTTCATAGAGTCTATCATGATCTTTCTAGCCTTCGTACCATTTTTCTTCCACTGGATTTTCTCTGAGTCTTCTGACGGCTTAGGCATGTCAACTTCTACGAATTCTAGAAGATCATTCTCTTCTAAGGTAATGAGTACCCTAAACTTCCAAGAGTTGAAGTTTGAAGCCCCATCAAGCCTATCTTCTACCTTGACACCGATTACCATCTTTTTTTCCGAGTGTAAGAATTGGCTATGAAGGTAGCCACCCAAGATCTAGAGGCCTAATAGAAAGCACAAGCATAAGAGAGATAAAACAATATGACAAGAATAAACTGTATTCTGCCAATGATACAAATAGAATGTAATGTACAAAAGTACATAGGAGACCCCTTGGTTATATAGCCAAGGTGAGTACATAGAAGGGCATAATATTATGACAAGTGTCGTAATCTTATGACTTGAGACAACTGTGAAAAGCTATCACTCCACCTAAAGTGGAAAAGTGATAATGTGATAATCACCACAAATGGTGGATCACCCACAAAAGGTGGAGAGGTAATCACATGATGTGTCCACGAAAAGTGGATGTGATAAACATGATAAGTCCACCAAAAGTGGAAATTCTCCAACTACCTCCTATGTGGTCGCTAAGTAAACTTAATTAAGGTGTAATAATGACCTAGGACAAGGTACAACACTTTTAATTACACCAACACCCCCTCTTAAGTGCAACTTAGGGAGAATGTACACAAAAGCAAACAATGCAAGATGGGTACAAACAACTAGGCCATGTTAGGTACCCATGTACAAGTGCAATGCAATCTCTCATAAAGCGGAGAAAAGGAGAAAACCATGTGGGAAAAAACTCCCCCCCAAAAGAGAGATGAAACAAAACAAAAACTACACTCAAAAAGATGAGAAGGGCAAAACCTCGAGTGAGGAAAAAGCCGCGCCCCCCCCTCCCCCCCAAAAGAGAGAATGAAGAAGGTCAAGTGACTTCCTTAGATGAAACATCCCGCACCCCCAAGAGAGCTCACAAATGGTGATATATACTCTCAGTGAAGGGTTTTGTGAAGATATCTGCAACTTGCTGTGTTGTAGGACAATACTGCAAATCAATGACCTGCTCCTGTATCAACTCTCAAATGTAGTGCATATGAATCTCAATGTGTTTGGTCCTCTGATGGTGAACCAGATTCTTTGAGATCTGGATGGCACTTTGATTGTCACAATGAATGACTGTAGGACGTGGAATAGTGAAGCCAAACTCAGTGAGAATATTCTGAAGCCAAATAGCCTCAGTAGCGGTATTAACAACCCCTCGATACTCAACCTCAGTCGAAGAAAGAGCAATAGCATGTTGCTTCTTACTTTGCCAACAAATGGGGCCAAAACCAAGATGAAAGTTGTAGCCAAAAGTGGACTTACGATCATCAAGATCGCCAGCCCAATCAGAATTTGTATATCCCACCAAGGTAAGTCTTGTACTTGTTGCATAGTGAATCTCATGATGATGTGTGCCCTGTAGGTAATGCAAGATGCGTTTGGCTGCTTTCCAATGAAGCTCATGTGGTTCCTGCATAAAGTGTGAAACCATGCCAACTGCAAAGGAGATATCAAGGTGTGTATGAGTCAAGTAGATGGACTCTCAACAAGCTGACGATACAATGTGGCATCAACAAGTGGAGTAGAACACTTAGCCTCAAGCTTGACTCCTGAAAGAAAGGGAGTTAGAGCAGGCTTACAATCAACCATGTGAAACCGAGCTAGAAGATCAAGAGCATACTTGGGCTGAGAAAGAGAGATCCCAAAAGCTGACTGAGTGATCTCAATCCCAAGAAAATAGTGCAAAAGGCCCAAGTCAGTCATAGCAAATCGGTCCTGCAAAACAAATTTGAGACACTGCCAATGATGGATGAGGTACTCCTTGTAATGATCAAGTCATCAACATCGAGCACAAGTAGCAAATGAGAGTCATCCTGTCGCAAGATGTAGACATTCGGATCTGAATGACACTTGGTGAATCCTGCTGCGAGAAGAAAGGAATCCATCTTGGCATACCAAGCCCTAGGGGCCTGTTTAAGGCCATAGATAGACTTCCTCAATCTGCAAACCAAAGAAGAATCCTGTATGAATCCCTGTGGCCGCTCCATGTAAATCTCCTCATGAAGATCCCCATGAAGAAATGCACTCTTCACATCCATTTGATGTACAACCCATCCATGAGCTGCAACAATAGCAAGTGTCAAGCGAATGGAGTTCATCTTAGCAATGGGTGCAAAGGTCTCTGTATAATCAACACGTGGAACCTATGAGAAACCTTTTGCCACAAGTCGAGCCTTGTATTTATCCACACTTCCATCCACTGCAAACTTGGTCCGATAGATCCACTTACATTGAACCATCTTTCTCCCCTTAGGGAGAGGAACTAAATCCCATGTGTGGTTCCTCATTGAGGAACTATACTCTTCCTCCATTGCGGAATCCCACTCTGGAACTCCTGATGCTTCCTTGAAGGACTATGGATTGGAAGCACTAGCAATAAAAGCACGTGGAAAATCCTGATGTTGTGACCGAGTCCTTCGAGTATCTAAAGGATCCCCAACAAGAGAACCTGCTGACTCAAGAGTCTGTCGAGCCCAATGAGGTCTAGTAGGAGATGAAGGACAAGGCTCCTCAACTGCAAGTGGACCTTGCGAAGGTGTGATCCTGCGAGTCAGAGTTGAGGGAGAATCATCATCTGAGTCACTATCATCACTTTCCACTATGGAGGAAGAAGAGGAGGATTAGAGGCCAAGCTAGGAGAGCTTTCCTCAAAGTGAGCACTCCTCTCAATGAAGAGCTCATGTGTCTTCATGTGTCTTTGGATCCAAAAGTCTATATGCCTTAACACCTTCAGGATATCCAACAAAGATGCAAGGCCTACTTCGAGGTTCCAATGCCTTGCGCTTCTTTGGAGGAATGCGTGCCCAAGCTGGACAACCAAAAAATTTGAAGTGTCTGACAACTGGTTTTCTACCACACCAAGCCTCAAAAGGAGTCATACCCTTCAAAGCCTTATGGGGAACCCGATTTTGGATGTGTGTGGCACAACTGATAGCTTCTGCCCAAAATTGAGGACCAAGAGAACGAGCATGAATCATGCAGCTAGCCATCTCCTTAAGGGTCCTATTCTTCCTTTCAACAACACCATTCTACTGTGGAGTGTATGCAACTGAATGCTGAAGATCAATCCCCTCAAGAGTACAAAATTCCTCAAGTCTATTGTTCACATATTCCCTTCCATTGTCTGTGCGAAGAATCTTGACTTGCTTCCCTGATTGCTTCTCAACATGAGCCTTGAAGGCTAGAAATCTGTCGAACACTTCACTCTTGTGAACAAGAAAATAAACCCATGTGAAGCGGGAGTAGTCATCAATGAAGGTGAGGACATAGTAGGCCTTGCTAAATGATGGCACTGGAAATGGATCTGCTACATCACTGTGAACCAATTGAAGAACTTCCAAAGCTCTCCAAGACTTCCCTTTGTCAAACTTCTCTTCTCGATGCTTACCCAAGGAACAACCTGAACATACACCTTTAGAAAAGCTGATTTGAGGGAGCCCTATAACCATATCCTTGGAGCTAAGTTGCTGAAGATAGCGGTATTTGAGATGTCCAAACCGCTCATGCCATAGCTTACTTTTTGAATTTGAATGAGTGAGCAAGGCTGTAGAAGGAGACTTAGGCACAAAGTGGGAGAATGAATAAAGCCATGTGTTGTGATTGGCTTGTCCCACTGCAACCAAGGCATCATCCTTAAGTTCTTTGACCACAACTGAATCTGGTAGAAACTCAACTTTCTTGCCATCTCCAAAGTGAGTGATTTGGTAGATTGAAAGAAGATTGGCGCTCAAGTTAGGAACATAGAGAACATTCTCAAATGTTCCATTATCCATGACAATTGAACCTTTGCCTTCAACTTCCACTTGAGTATCATCTCCTATGAAGATGTGAGGTATCTTAGATGGCTCCAAAGAAGAAAATTGCTCCCTTGTAGAACCCATGTGATGAGTGGCACCCGAGTCAAGTATCCATTGTTGTGAAGAACTTGAAGTAGCCACAAATGCTTGCCCTTTTCCTTTTGATTGTGAGGAAGTCGAAGGAGATGAATCCTTCTTCTTGTAGGCGGATGGCAAATTGATGTTGTTCTTCTTGATGATGTTTGTCAACTCATCAATTTGCTTAGTGTGGCAATGATGCTCATCATGACCAACTCTCTTGCAATATGAACAAGTTGGTCTCTCCTTCTTGCTTGAATTTCCCTTCTTGGGAGAAGATGAAGAATTCCCTTGTTGTGGAGAGGATGATTGTGCTTTATCTTGTTGTTTCTTTGGCTTAGACTGCTTCTACTTCTTATTGGAACCCTTTCCTTGATTCCCTTGATTCCCTTGATTAGCCACCAAAGCTTTGGACTTTGAAGATTTGAGAACCCCCATGCTTATCAACTTTGCTTGTTCTAGCATCAACATTTCTGTGAATGCATCAAATGATGGCATAGTGAAAGAACTACCCCTTGCCAAGCGATGGGTTTGGAAGCTAAAAACAAATGCTGCATATTCTGATGGAAGCTTTCCCAACAAATTGTAGACCAACTGTGAATCCTTCTTGTCAATGCCACAATCTTTAAGCTATGCTCTTAGCTCATTTGCCTTAGTGACATAGTCTTGGATTGTATCAAAATTCTTGGGATCTAACATTGTGAGATCATTGTCAAGCTGATAACCTCTAATCTCATCAACTTGGCCATACAATTGACCAAACTTTTCCCAAGCCTCTTTGATTGTTTTACACTTCTCAATTTGAAAGATTAGATCTTTTGATACATATTTCGTTAAAGTTCCAAGAGCCATAGTATTTTTAGTGAGCCAATCCATATGAGCAATCGGATCAGCTTTAGGATCAGATGGTGCAACAACAGTTCCATCAATATAATGAGTTAATCCTTTTTCCATTAACTTACTCCAAGCATCAATTTTCCAAGAAGCATAGTTATGTGGAGTTAACAAAGGAAACTTAGGAGAACCCATAGCAGCAAAATAAAAGAGAACAAGATAGAGAGAGAGACACAATCACACAAGACAAACCCCCCCCAAATTCACTCAATCAAAGAACTCCCCCCATAAAAAATGATTTGGCACTTTATACTTAGTGCGTGTACAATGGCCACTTGCAAGCCAAGCAAAGTGGACTTCTGATTTTAAATGTTTTACAACAGCCTTAAGTAGGCTACAACCGACTCAAATGACTAATACAAAAGATCAAACTGAGATCTTAACTTTACAAATGCCAAAATAGGCTAAAAATGACCAAGTGCTGAAAGTACAATTTCTGATCACAATCACTACAAATTGATAGCACCAATGTGAAGTTCAGAAAAAATTATGCACTTTCAAAAAAAATGACACCTGAAAAGGAGTTCGTATGATCCTGAACGGAGCCTTGGAAGTTGCAAAAATGGTGACAACTCAGCAACACCTGTGACAAATTGTTTTTTTTGAAAAATCCAAGCATCAAAACCAGAAACCAATTACACCACCACGTAGAGCACGAAAAATTAGCCCAAATAAAAAAAAATTGCACAGAAAAAGGCCTCAAAATGACCAAGATATGAGCATTTGAAGATGAACTGCAAATTCAAAAACTCAAATGGAGAGGGGGGTCTGATTTTTCAAAAAGTTGTTGACGTAGTGCTGACGTCAGCAGTTCGCTATGGTAAATTTGACGTTCAAATGCCCATCAATCCTTCCGCTGGGTTAAATTTGACGACCTACAAGCCGTCGTAGGTCGTTGTGCTCCTTCGTCGGAATATTCTCCTTGAATATGCTTTTCTAGCTGTTGATGGAATATTCGTGTACTGGAATCTTTTACCGTCGCCGGATTTTGGGAATATGCCACCGTCAGTTTTAAAAGAAAGCTGTCGGATTTTTGGAAAGCTGGCACTGATATTAGGTGGGGGCGTGGCCCGCCGCATGGCGCCTGCGGACGGTGCTTGTACTCCGCGGGGACGCTAGCACCTGCGGTTGCAGGTATAGTCTGCAATTGCAGACTTAAATTTTTTTTTTGATTTTTTATTTTTAATAAAAACTTTTACAGTATATAAAAAAATAAAAATAAATCGCAGAAAAATACAATTTTTTTTTTTTAAAAATAAAATAAAATTTCATACCGCCTGTAATGATGGTTGGGCCGTACGGATCAGCTAACAATTTTTTTTTGCCTCAATAGACAACTTTGTCCAAATTCGACGATTTGGCAGTCGATTTAGGGGTTTTTGGCCCTTCTGAGCACGATGGTGATGTCCTTTTTGGCTGAAAATGCTCCGAAGTGGTAGCTAGCTCCTGGATTTGGCAACCACCTCCAATCTTCAAACCTTTGTAGATTTGGCCTCCAATGTCCAATTGGGATGAAACAAAAGGCAAATCTGACTTTCTTGGACACTCCGAATGTAATGGTGAGCTCAGATCTGATGCAACAAGCTCCCAAAATGCACTTGCAATACAAGGCCAAAAATGGAACCCTCCCAGAATCTCTCCAAAATGACAATCCAAAGGCACTCCAATAGCTCTGATACCATGTAAGAATTGGCTATGAAGGTAGCCACCCAAGATCTAGAGGCCTAATAGAAAGCACAAGCATAAGAGAGATAAAACAATATGACAAGAATAAATTGTATTCTGCCAATGATACAAATAGAATGTAATGTGCAAAAGTACATAGGAGACCCCTTGGTTATATAGCCAAGGTGAGTACATAGAAGGGCATAAGATTATGACAAGTGTCGTAATCTTATGACATGAGACAACTGTGAAAAGCTATCACTCCACCTAAAGTGGAAAAGTGATAATGTGATAATCACCACAAATGGTGGATCACCCACAAAAGGTGGAGAGGTAATCACGTGATGTGTCCACGAAAGGTGGATGTGATAAACATGATAAGTCCACCAAAAGTGGAAATTCTCCAACTACCTCCTATGTGGTCCCTAAGTAAACTTAACTAAGGTGTAATAATGACCTAGGACAAGTTACAACAGTTTTAATTACACCAACACCGAGTAACTGCCCTAAACAAAGAATTGTCTTCCACACAACCCGGAATTATGCTTTAGTCAAATCTGATCAGTTTTTCTTGAACCTTGGCTCTGATACCATGTTAATTTTGGATCAGATATGAACAATAAGTAGAAAAATAAACACAGAACAGTGGACACAAAATTTTTATCCTGGGAAAACCCTTCTACTCAAGGGAGAAAAAACCCAACAAAACTTTACTAACGATAGATCAGGTACAACTGTGCAAAATAGCACTTGAGAATCACGCCAAAATAGGCAGAGAACAATGATACAATCCAACACTGTCATAAAATAATTAGTGCTCTTCCTTAAGACTTGTGTGGTAGCGAACTTCCTTCTTGATCACATAAGAGAGAATTGAATGTATGTTTAAATGAGGAGAGTCTCTCTCCTATTTATACAAATCTAGGAGTAAGATGGGCGAAATTCCTCACTTGAGCCGACCGAACAATGTCAATAACTGTTTATTATTATTAGGCCGACTTGTTTTCTACCTTATGTGTGAATTCTTTCGGGGTAATACCTCTCGAAGCTACCCAAAAACATTAACACATCCCACCGTTGTGCTAGGCTTTGCCTATACTTAGGTGTCTTGCAATAGATTAGACACGAGGCACTATGCATTGGAACAAGATTTTTTGCTCTTGTAGAGGTAAGTTTGTTTCTCTTTAGAGAGTGGATAAAGCTATAAGTAGATCAATTCCTCTAAGTAGAAGAGGAACTAGAAACGTGTGAGAAGAGGAATGACAAATGCATATAACAACCCTGGAGGTCCATAGATTATCCATCATTTGGCTTGGCCTATTGTCATGCCCCCGCCATAAATCACGACCCCAAGATCATAGCTCGTCTTAGGATTAATAATAATCGCTGACCAAAGAGAAATGAAAGTGATGACCAAAGAGATGAAAGTGATGACCAAAGAGATGAAAGTGGGAACTCTTCAAAAGAATCAATGGGAATTAATTAAGGAAGGCTGTTAATGCAACAATTCCATAAGAAAAATAATAATTAATAATTAAAAGAGTTCAAGGGGCAGCACTTGGTTGTGAAAGGTTCAAAGGATGTGTCCCTTGTTAAGATAACTAATGAAAGGATGTGACTCTCCTCGTCATGGAAGATACAAAGCGAGAACAAATGATTGGGGAGAGGCATCAAGTTGATCAAGTTGGAAAAAGGAAAATAAGAAATTAAATTATAATATATCTACTTGAAATAAATATTGTTTCAGCAAGAATATTATTTTGAAGTAAGTTAAAAGATAATCTGAATATATATATATATATATTAATTGCAGAAATCAAGTTTTTACAGCTACTTGTACGTAAAAATTTAAATCTATTATAATCCCATAATGTATTTTCATAGCAAATTCCTTTAGCATTCTATTTGGAATTTATAGAAGTATCTTGCAAATAGGGAGGCCGATCAACCTTCTGAGTCACGAGAGCTGAAGGACTATAAATTCTTCATATGAAGCACACCAAACTGAAATAGATGAATTGGAGGTTTTGCCATGTTTGTGGGCTGGGAGGCCAAATGGACCCAAAATCCATTCCGTGCTCTTGGGCTTGGTTGAAGCGGACAACCTTCATGCATCTTATCAAGTACGCCACCTCAAGATGGCTGAATTGGAGGTTTTGCCATACTTGTGGGTTGGGAGGCCAAATTGTGCTCTTGGGCTTGATTGAGGAGGACGGCCAGCCTCCAAGGCAGATTGAGGGATGGAATGGATCTAAAATCCTTCCATGCTCTCACAATACAAGGGAAATCACCCTTGAGATTGCGGTTTGCAAGCATTCCTAATGAATTTCTAATATGGTTGACTATAGGAATATGCCTCAGAATTAGTATTAATGATGTTAAGGTATTTTAGATTCAAATATTAATGATGCTATGAACTATGGATCTAAATATTATGATGTTTTAGCTATGATGTATTGATCTCAATATTATGATGTTTTATGGATGAATTTGAATAATACTGTAAAGTTGATGCTTGTTATTACTAATATCAGGTTTTAGTGATCATTATTGTTTTGCAGGCCAAAAATTAGGAATTTCCTAAAAGGGGACATTACACCTAATCCAATGTGTACTTGTCAATCCTTGCCAAAGTCTTGTAGCTATCTAGTTTTGTGAATTTCATCCACTCAACTCTAATCAATGAAGCTTGCTTTGGACTATATATTTATTTGAAGGCCTTTGTGAGGCCATTCCTCATCTTGTGATCATTAAGAGGAAGAATTCTACTAAGTCTTTCCACATACCATTTTGAATTCAAGGCATGCAACCATGTGTAGAGGGATTTTCAACTTCACCTTCCTTTTTCGGATGATGGAGTGAATATGTCCATTGTACAACTCTAGGGTGCAGTCTCTCTTGTGAATGGTGGCCTTACTTGGCCAGGTATTGCTATTAGTGCACTCATTGATCTCCCCAAGACTAGGACTGTTAGAATCCCTAAATTGATGGTGGTGGAAATAGGTTGTTCAAAAGATGTGATGTATTTCACATTCAACCAAAAAGTATCTCTGGTCATAGTCTCCTTCACCTTCATCCCTTGCTCAATCTTTGACTTCTTCCACTTTTTCCAATTCTGTGCCAACCATAAGTTGCAATAGTTCTTGCAACTCAAGCATCCTCTTTAGTAGAATGAAATAGGAAGCAAAATGAGTCTCAATTGGTTTGAAGAATTTGTTTTTTGCAAAGGTTTGAAACAATGCCAATGTGGTGTCGTGGTTGCAAATGAACATTTGCACCTCTCTTGCATCCACCACCATTTGTTTCACGCACCCTATCTTTTTGATGTCTTTGAGTGCATTGTTCATAACATGCACAAAAAGGGTCCAATAGATGTGCCTATATGTAGATTAGCTGCTGCCCTACAAACATTTGTTGTATCAGTTTCACTTGCACTATGTTTTGCGAACCAATATCCTAAATGGCCTCTATCAGGATTTGAAACCAAAATTCAATATTGTTTTCCTAGATAATTAATTGCTTGCAAGAAGTAAGGTCCATCAATGCATGAAACTCTAATGTTGATGAATGGATGGTGTTTAATATCTGCCCATCTATCCATGATTATGTGACAACCATGTGTTACCCATTTGCTCTTGCTCTCCTCCTCCAACAAGTTAACCTTGGAGTAACTATTTTCAAGAGAGTGCTTGTCTATCTAGTCTCGCTAGGACCCACATAACTAGGACTAGATTTTGCTCATTTTTTAAAGCATTTCCTTGTACAAAGGAGATCGAGCAACATGAGAGGAATGCTGTTACCGAAATAGAAATTGGCAACAATTTCATTTTCAACCTCCCTTACTTGCACATTACATATCTATGACTGAGTTTAGTGATGACGAGTTTCCGTTTCCCCCTTGATTCAATTGCACTCACCTCAAATGACAGAAATGAAGGCGGTCTATCTGAAATTGAAACTTGTGGTGTACCAGAAATTGTAGGTGCAGTTGTGTACCAGCCATCTAGGCAATTTTGCATTTCCATGTAAATTAGGTACTCTATTTGCGTCAAGTATTGTTCCAAACAGGTGCACTGGATTTTTCATGTTAAATGGTGCTTTGGCATATTGTGCCAACTCGTAGGTGCAGCTGAACTGTTTATTGCTGTGCTTGGGGTTTGTGTTTGGCTGCCCTCAATCGATTCTTTATCAATTTCATCCCCAAAATCAAATTTTGCAGTAAAATTGAATGTATGCATCTTGACTTTGGAAGTGGATGCAACATAAAATGACAATATAAATATAAGAAAGTAAAAACAGGTTCGACAGAATTTTAAATTTCAATTTTTTTTAATAGCCTAAGTTACCGGTTCGGGTACGGGTATGATGGTACGGCAATTTTTTTCCTTGGGTATGGGTACAGGAATATATTAATTATAAGAACAATGATATTCATTAGACATAAATGATAAACTATTAAACATAATTGCCAATAAATAGAATATTTAAATACCTCATATAATCATATTCATAATTTGCAAAAACGTAAATACTCAAGTCTCAAAATGTCATTACACATTGAAAATTCAAATTACAATCAATATTTAATTTAGTAGTCTTCAAATTCGTCTCCATTCAAAGCATCAAGGTTGTGGTCCACAATTGTTTCAATTTCATTTGAACCACTATCAATTAGATTGCCACTCCCACTAGGCGCGTCAAATGCAGCAGTTGCCTCATCGTCATCTATAGAAGCAAAGGTGTAATAAGCCTTGCTGATTCTGATGTAAATTTCCAAACAGTTTGCTTGCAAACTATTCAACTATTGTTTGTGTTTGCTTTTTGTGTTTTCAATATTTGGGTGATAACATAGATGTTAAAGGCTTCTAAATGTAATGATCTAATGACTGGAATATAAATGAGAATGCTCTACAATGCTTCTTCTTGATTTTCCAAATGCAAAGAATGACTGAAATAAATGTAAATTTGCAACTACAGTATCATGACATTTTAACAAACAGTTTGAATGCATCCACCAACTCCATATCAAAATTGATTACAATCTTTTTAAATGACTTCCAACACTTTAAAGCATTCCTATCTCAACTTAATATAATGCAAACAGACCATTTGAAATACAACTTCAGATCTGATATGACAAATGATGTTCAAGACCAAGTGCAATTTCAAATGCTGTATACAACTATAAACTGAGATGAATGCAATCCTATGATGCTGTTTGAGACAGCGATATCAGATGCAATTATAGCAACTGTAGATGACAGCTATTATGACAATGAAAATGCAATGCTAACTACAGATTCTAATATCAAATGGAACCTGATTTTATATGCCCAGATAAAGTAATGGCAGCTCTCCAACAATGACTGAAATATAGAACTCCAATACAAATCGAGTGTGCACAAGTCTTCATTCCAGATCGCACTTGTCTCCTAATGACAGGGTGTCTATAGGCTGCGTCCAGAAATGCAAGTTAATCTTCCAAGTCGACTTGATGTCTTGCTGCTTTGAATTCTCCAGAAACTTTAGCCTCCAAATTCTGCCTTTAGCAAAGATGTATTACTTTCTCCTGAATGATGACGACCTCTTATAATGACAATTGCTGGCATTTGAGATCTCCAAAATCGAGCTAGAATCAATGTGGAAAGGTTGCGCCTGACCACCAATATTATTTACGATTTGTCACAGATATAAATCGATCAAGAACTGGAAGCAATGTCCTTCAAAGTGCAGCACTAGTGATGCCGTCCAGACCACAAAAATATCCAGCAATCCAATAATAAATCAATCTGTCCAACTGAAATGATTCTTTACTAAATAGAACTTCTCTAGAGTAATCTCCAATAAATGCCACAATGCCTTCTTCATAAATCGAACTTCAGCCTTCACTCAAAATTTGGTCTTGTGACCATTAAATTTTGATTAAATTGAATAAACTTCTCCTTAAGAGTAATTGCAGCAATACAACAGGTACTGCAAGTATCCTAGCTCTCATAAATTAATTGCAACAATAAACCAACTGCTGCAATGATGAAGATGCGATAGTAAACCAGCAATCACTTTAATTCAGCTAGGGCAATAATACATCAGCTATTGCACCTGTCAAAGTCTCTAATAAAGCTCCTGTAGAAACCTTGGGTGGATTCTTCAATAATTCCAGCTAGGGTTGATCTTTCACAACTGAATTTGGTACTCTAGAGTCTTCAAACCCTCGCGCAAGCAAAGCATTCAGCTTCTACCAAACTGGTATGAGAAATGAGATTCAAGTGAAGCATGCCCAAATGCCAAGCCAACAACTCCTTATAAAAATTTCTCCAAGACTTCCAAGAAGCTTCTAGAAATAATATTATTTTATTCTCTTAAGTGACTTTATGATATAATATTTTATTTTAAGTCACTTTATTAAATTAATCAAATATAAAGTCATCTTTTAATTTTACTTTATTGAAATAACTTTATAAATAATTAATTTAATACTTACTCCCTTATTTCTCCTGTTTAGCCTTCGGGAATAAATAAAGGCTAAACGCACATCAAGGTGGCTATCAAAAAGGGGACATGAGAGAAGGCAGGTTGTGCAACTGTAGCATCGAAATCAACACACTTAGGGACTAGATCCCAATTCTTTGTCACACCCTTAGTGTATTCAAGTTTTCTAATGTGACAAGAGACGAAAGTTGGAGTGTACATAGACCAAATCCTATGCCTTTTTTGCACCCAAATGATTGCGCTTGACTGAGTGGATGAAGGAGTGTGTACTCCAATTACGCTCAACTGAAGAACTTGCAACCGGTTGAGTATGCATACAACATTTAGTATTTAATTTCACTTGGCGATAATATATAGCATAATATCATTGAATGAAAAACAAAAAAAATAAATAAGAAGATACATACTTGGGAGAGTATTTTAATTGCAAGAGGCTACAAGTAATTGGAGCCTTGACCATGTAGATACCACCACTCATCAACACTTTTCCTATATTTGTCTAGAAGAGCGGAAATATCATGATGTTTTGAAGATATGAATTAGCCAAGCTCGCTCAAGAGAATAGTTTGGATATCTTCATGTGAAAATATCTTTCTAAATGCAGCCTTATAGCTAGCAACAATCTCCCAATCCCTATATGGGCCACCCTTCTCAACAATGAAATTACCTCTTTGCTATAATACTTTGGTGACAAAGCAAATGCTAAGAGATGTAAAAGGGTGGTCATCTTGTTCCAACGGTCAACAATAATTTTTTGCACAGTTTTGAAAAATGTTTCTGTTGGGTTATGTTCCTTGGCATCTCTTATTGTTCTTATTTTCTCCACCATGGAATCCATGCCATCATAAATTTCACCCAAACATGAGCGATCAGTATCAGCATACCTAATCATGCTCATAATGGGCTTGGTGAAATTTAGAACATATTCCACATGAGCCCACCATTCATCATCTAAGATCATTGCTTTTACTTTTTGGGCTCTTTCTGTGCTTGATTTCCTCCATACTTTCTACAAGCTGTTGATGACCATAGAACTCAAGGCCTCTCGCACCTTCACAAGTCATCTTAAGATGATTGTGTGAGATGCAAATCGAGTTTCGACAACCTAACATGGTATAAAAATACATGTCACAAGTCAACAATGAAAAATTAAAATTAAAAAAAAAAAAATTATATTAAAAAATCAAATTTAAATTACTTTCAACAACTTCAACTTGGAGAAGGTCCCGAAGATGGCTTGTGATATATGATGATTAGTCACAGACATTTGGATTTCCTTGTCCTCCGCGTAGATTTGTTTGACCCACTCAATTTGTGTGCCAATCTTTTGCATTATCAAATTGAGTGAGTGGACTGCACATGGTGTCCAAAAAATGTGACTATATCTAGCCTCCACTATAGACCCTGCTGCCCTACAATTTTTAGCATTGTCTGTTATGACTTGGACAAACACTTTCAGACCCCAACATTTCAATGGCTTCTTTGAGGATATTGGCAATAAAACTTGCATCTTTTATTTTCCCTTCACAATCAATTGCTTTCGAAAACATCACCCCTTTAGGGGACACTTCTAAAACATTGATCAATGGTCTATTTTTGCAATCTTTCCATCCATAAAAAATGATGGACACACCTGTTTTGTCCCATGTATCCTTGATTACTCTGAATGCTACCTCTACTGAAGATTTCTCCTTCGCCAATAAGGTGGTTTCACACCTTTTCATACCTAGGACTAACATAATAAAAAGTTGTATTAGAAATGGCTGTCACCATTTCCCACCAATAAGGTGATCTAACAAGGTTGAAAGGAAGCCCATTGCCATAAATGCAACAAGCAATGCTTTGATTTGCAACATCCCTTGCTTCAATTTTGAAGGCTTTCTCCAATGGGCCTCTTTTTTGTGTAGCCAAAGTATTATCTCCTTCAGAAGATGGTGCCATTTCCATGAAAGGATGTGGGCCAGCTGTTTGTGGTAAGCCACTAGGAGTTCTTTGCAAGCTTCTCTTGGTAAGAGGATGTGCCATAGACTTTGATTTTTTGCATGCCAAGTCAGCCTCCTCTTGTTCTTTAATATAAGCCAATATTTGGTGTTTTGACAACCCTTTTTATTTGGCCTGGGGCAAACTTTTATTCCTTGTAAAGGAATAGTGCATAAATAAGCTTTCACTCGAAAGTACGAGCCCTTATATGTAGTTCCGCATTGGGTACAATGCCAAACATAACCCCTACCAATGGGAATTTGTTGAATCATTGTTGTATGTCGTCAAAGAGGAGAGGATGCATCATATTTCAATTGACTCTCTGCATCTATGCCAACTGAACCAGAACTATTGGCCATTCTATATGAAGTTATGAACCTAAAATTAAAAAAAAAACATTACAAATTAACAACACAACTATTTTTTTTAAGAAAAAATGGGCATTAAATCCCTTACTTAGCATAAAAAGTTCTTAAAAAAATTCAAGACTTACTAAATAAAATAAAATAAAAAAAAAATGATTTTTTTTTGACAAAACGTGAAAAATCTTCAAAAAAATTATTGAAAATTTGAAAAAAGGAAAGATGCACTCACCTTCGATGGTTAGATCTTCTTAGTGCAGCTATTTCTCCGTTGTTTCTATAGGTTGAACTCCTTCGTAGTTCCCACCTTTGAAAAAAAGACAAAACCTTCAAAAATCAACTATTTCAGCTTGGAGGCAAAAAATGGTGTTTTTGGCCTTTTGAGTTTGCAATATGAGTTTGATTAGGTCGGCCAAGGCAAGGTAAGTCTCTTTTTAGGTTTAAAATTGTGTTTTTTTATTGTTTTTTGCACTTTTTCTAGTGCCTCCAGCGCGGGTCCTTCTTGGGTCCACCTGGGTCTGGACCCGGACCAGGACCGGACTAGGCAGGGTATGGGAGCCTAAACTGAAGGACCCAGTAACAGAGATCTTAGCAGTCAAGAATTAGCGATAAAATAAACTTATCAATATTTGACCTGTTGCTTTATATGGTAAGAGCATGTAAGATGACTCAAGAGTTCCTTTGTTATGAGATGATGAAAATGGGGTTGAGTGACAGTGACACCCAGATTTGAATCATATTGCATCTACTATCAAATAGTTAAGACAACAACAAAAATAGAAAAAGGAAAAATATAAAATATTCAAAACTGAAACACAGGTATTTGAATCTCTGTTGCATACCTGTAGGCTGTAACCTTTGGCTTTTCCTCTTCTTTGCAAGCAAATCCTCCAAAAACGTCTGTTGTAGATGCTTGAAATGGAGGCAAATGAAGTTGAAGAATGTGTTGGTATTAGCAGTGTGAATTTGCAACAAACTGCACAATGTGCTGAAAACGTGCTAAAATACCTTGCTGTTTATCACTGTAACAGCTGACAGGGACTGAACTCTAAAGTTGAATGCATGAAATGCAAAATTAGAAATGACAAGGCATATAGAATAGAGACCTAAACCTAATGTTTTCAGATGCTAAGAGGGCTTGTAGGGTCCACAAAAGGTGTTGGGGGGTTTTTAAGTTTTTCAAAGAAGTCCTTGTTGTTTTTTGTTTGACTACAAATTTTTTTTGGCCACAAGGGACATCAGGACGTTCATGGGACAGCTTGGCGGGGGGATGTTTCCAAAGGGTGCCCCCATTTAAATTTTTTTTCTGGAATGAGGGGTTTGTGGGGTGGGGATAGGTGGACATTCTGTTCCCATCCCTGCATCCGGAAACACCTGAAAAACAAGGGGGAGGTGTCCCCGGGGAACACTGAAAAAATATAACGAATATTTGAATAGTATAAAATAAATTTTATTCATCAAGAGTTGAAATACATACCTATTCTTTTGTTGGGTTGGCTGCTCAATTCTCTTGCTGGTTTGACAGAAGATTTATCAAATTGTGGCACACTGTAGTAGAAATCTGTGTATTCTTACACATCATGTACCTAGGCACCGTGCCCATGCATCCCTATTTGTCGACCAATTGTGGAATGCTAGATATTTCAAATTTAACATGATGGACACTACAACTAGCTGTGATCACAAATTCAATTTTATATTTGGCCAAAATATTTAAAAATATGATTTTTTCATCCAAAAAGGAAGAAGAAAGTAATATGACAACAAAAACACAAAAAAGTTAGTACACAAATCATGTTAAAATCAATTTCCTCCACCCAACATATCCATTTCCCATCCCAAACAATCCCCATTTCAACCGATCTTGGTCTCCCTTTTTTTCCAAACAATTATGTTCGGACTTGCAACTCCATGCCAACCAATCGTGATCTCTTTTGGTACTCCAGTCCTAGTGTTGTATCCATATCATGCAATTGTGGTAGTTATTTTTCATGGGATTGTGTGCATGCAAGCATTTATTGTGTTCATATATATCTTCTGTTTTATTATAAAAAACATTGGTTTCTACCCATTGATGTGTACACCCCTTGCGTATTTGGAATCATGTATGCTCATGCAGATATGCTCCTTTATATGGGAAAAATGGTCATCTATCTCTACCACACATTAGTATACCAGCATTCGTATTAGATCACTAGTCTATATCTTTTGCTTGGAAACCAAAACAACCTCACATCTATGACCAATCCTCTAGGTTACTAGCTGGTTGTTTGGCATGCATTGTTCTAATATAGAATACATATATCCATATGCATTTTGATACCATCTCTAAAACTAGGGTTATTTAGCTCTTTATTGTTCTTTCCTAAACATGTCCACCCGTTTCTGATAAAAATGTTGTTCAAAAAGGTTATAAATATTCACTCTACACTTCTTAGCATTACAAACTCAAAATCAAGCAATTCATATATGTTCTGAGAAATTTATTGTTGCCGAGTAGGGATATCATGCTTTGCAATATAGCAAAGCTGGTCATAATTTTTTATCTTCTCAAGTAGAAATATGGTCTTGAATTAACATTGCGGGCAAACTATGGTTTTAAAGAGGATGTTTTTCAAGACATGATGGAGGATGCCTAATTGTTGTGAATCGCCTGTCATTGGCAGTATTAGAAACAATGTATTGGATGAAAAATATTTACAGGGATACAAATATGAACATCTTCAAACTTCTGCACGGTTATTTAGACCAAATAAATACCTTTAGAAGGTTTCAACAACAATCTTAGGGGTGTGTGGTAGGAGGCACTACTATTACAGGCTGAGCCTCAATCTTTTTTTTTAATTGAAGAATATTATGAATGTGTGGTAGGGGGTAATACTAAAGATTGATTTGTTTTGCAACTATTTACATTTTGTTTTGAAAAACTAAATGCTTTATCGGACATTATTGGTATGGAGGAAGATTTCTGATCCCTATTAGTTTTGTGAAGACCCCAATGACAAGATCGATAATAGTTTGACATTTTGGATTAAATTAAAAAACAGATTTTTTAAATTGTTGGTTTAAATAGTTACAGTTCATGAAATTTTGGTTTAAATTAAAAAATGAGTTTTTAAATTGTTGGTTTAAATTGTTACAGTTCATGATGTTCTGGGACTGAGTGGAAACGAATTCCAAAGTCTCTATCACTTCACTATTGGTACTGGAGTTTTGGACAAACGGATAATGAGCTTACCTGCTTATCCAGGTCCAACGGTAGATGCATAATATTTAACCTTTTCAGGTATCTGTTACAAATTTACATTATTTCAAATTAATTGTAAAAATTGTACGGTAGGATTATTTCATAATAATACAATAAACTCTTACAACTGAGTTATCTGCAGCTTGAGTCACTTGTTTAAGTTACTTGATGAGAATTGCCTTGGTGAACTTGAGGGAGTCATGGGTAGATGCAGTATAGCAACACAACATTATTCTAATTCATTATGTGTACCGGTACCACTGTATCAGCATAATTTTCCCAACTAAGGCATTGTTGAGATGTATATATAAAAAAAAGGCTTTGATGTAAAAGTTAAAATTACGTTGGTGTCTACATTGTTTGTAGATAAAAGTTAGAAGTCACCAAGGACTTTGCGTTATAATCTTTTATCTGGATAAAAGGTGTAAAGCTTTTTGTTATTGTACAGAGTTAAACAGGCTATGTAATCAAATTGAGTGAATGGCTCAAGGTTGTTTTCAAAATCTTTTGGTTAGTTTCTCTCTGATTTGCAGATTGTAGAAATTGATGAGACAGATAAGGGCAGGCCAATTAAGCTTTGGTCTGGAGCCGCCCATTTTACTTGTATAGCTGTTATTATTTTTTATTAGTAATATTTTGATTTCTCAATTGTGTTTCACATTGCATATATTTCAATGGCTTATTATGTAAGCTTTATTAGGTAGCTTGATGCTGAAGGCTATTTATTCTACTTCTTTTCATGCTTGTTCTATTTTGCCAGTCTAGAATTTGAGGTTTGCAGAATAATTTACTACTTGTACCTGGCATTATTGGCACCATTTTGAGCATACAGGGAAGCTCTCTTCAGATTGAATCTACTGTGACAGAGACTTTGAAGCATTTCCGGATGAGCTTGCAAGCTGCTTCATTTTGATGTCATGTTGAGATTAATATAGGTGGGCATCAGATCACATTAAAATTCAAGTCACAAGGTTTGGCTCTTATATTACTGAAGTTACTGTCTACAATCGAAATAAGTTGAAGATGCTCTGCAAGCTACGATTGTTGGTCCTAAATACCATTATTAAGATTTTTATTTTAAATTCTAGTATAAACTGTATATTATCTGAAGGGACTGCAATCTTAAAGGATGATTATGTGGGCCATCTGTGACCAAACTTATCTTTTTTCATCTTTCGGCCACAGCACAATTTAATTAGCTGTCTTTTTTCTTACAATGCAAACAAAAATGCGGCATACTTGTATAATGTGAAATGCGAAGGGATGGATCACATGTTTGATTCTCATAGCTACCATCTTATACAGTGAGGCAAATAGGAAACTCTATTGTAAAACAGTTTCAGGTCCTCTCCTTAGGACCTTGGTGGATGACTACCATGCGACTTTAAATTGGGTTGAGGATGCCTTTGCATTGTCTTACAGTTATTAAAAGTACAACTATTGTACCCAAGGAAAACAGCAGTTGAATTATGGATAATTGGGTAAAACATCCCTTGTATTATGCCCATACACGCTGGGTTGCATTGGCAAAGTAAATAAATAAAATTAAAAGATCTTTAAAAACAAAAGGTTGATAGAAGGACAAGATTGATGGGGCAGTTATGGGAGCCATGGCATTGGAATGTGTAATGTCCCCTTTTTGAAATAAGATTTAATAATAAATAATAGTATAATAAAATTAAAATATAATTAAAATATAATTAAGTTTAATGAATGGTCAAAAGCCATGAAATGAAGAGTTGCGACTTCTTGCAACTCCCTCAAACATGAGATATAAAAGGGAGAAGAGTTCATTTGGAAAAGAAAGAAAAAAAGAAGGGAGCATTAATGGAAGAAGAAAATAATGGGAAGAAAATAAGGAAGTGACTCTCAAAGGGCAAAAATTATGAAGGTTTGTACTCTTTCAAAGGGTGGTAATTGTGAAAGGCTATGACTCTTGCAAAGGTACACATGTTAAAGAGGTGTGACTTTTCCTTTATGTTGGAAGATATAAAAGGGAGAAGGTTTCATTTGAGGAGGACATGCAAGAGAGATCAATTTGGAAAAAAACAATTTATTATTCTCGAAAAGGCAACAACGAAGAGTAGTGATTTAGTTCTTATGAAAAGTGGTGACTCTTTCATCGATAAAGTATAAAGGATAAATCATTCTGTTGGGTGAATATTTTGTAATCCCTTTATAGATTACGAAATAGTGATTTCAGCCACAATTAAGATGAGATAAATCTCTCCTTTTAGAAAGGGGAGGCTCCCTTCTTACTGCTTATTGAAACAAAAGTAAACTATACTAAGCTAAAGTATTTACACTAGCTTTAACCATGTGAGGGGGTGTGTTACATTCATCATTTTCTCTTCTTTTAGAAAAGATGCTTACAATGTTTCACGATAATATTCAACAATGCTTCTACACTTCTAATAGTAACCTAAGAAGTAATCCCCAATATTCTTGATTAAACATAAGAGTAATCAAAGAGTACCAGTATAACTACATGATAAGTAACCAGAAGACATGCAAAAACACAGTCTTTTTGTTGTCTTCAATGAGAGTTCTGTAGTAACCAATGACGTAAATTGAAGCACAAAGTCTTTCAACTCACTTCACAAAAAGATTCACGCACCAAGTGAATAAGCCCAAACACAAAGTCTTCAAATTGTCCTCCAAAAAGATTTTAAAATAACTGTATCGTCAGTTGGAGCACAAAGTCTGTCAACTAATAATACCACCAATCCATGAAGGGAATAACTACAAGCTCGAAGTCTTGATAATTCTCCACCAAGAAATGCTTTCAATAGACACAATTTCAAGTAAAGAATATAACACAGTTTATATAACTTATCTTGAATGTCCTTCAATTGTAATAAAGAAACACCACTTATCCAATCAATACATGAGAAATCAACAAGAATGACATAAGAACATCCTCACTCGTATAAATTTGATTCAACACAAAGTTTGATACCAAAATTTGCCTCCTTTATTAATTAGAATTGATCTTGCAATTTGAACACAAAGTCTAAGAGTTGAGTTTCAATTTGGGCAACACTTAGTTGCATAAGATAAAAGGTAAAAATTATAAAAAAACTCATATTTATAGATGAAAGCAAAAGAGCTAATTTAGGAAAAATCGAACTACTTTGACTTAACATTGGAGTCCAAAATTATTGGAGGACTTCATTGTTGTTACATGTATTTACAATTTTGAAAATGACAAATGACATGTAAATTGTCTGCGATTAATTACAAAAAGTATAGAAATACTAAAAACTAATACAAGGTAGATTTAGCCTTCTCCACCGTCCTTCATGAGAAAATCATCGTGTTTCTTTAGGATTTCTCACACATATGCTTGAAGATTACACGAACTCTTGTTACTGAATCTCTTATAGTGTTACAACTCTTTTCATGCCGTTCAGGAACAATTTTCAAATTATCCAGAGAAAGCTAAATATCCATCATTTACTACTAAGAAAGCTTCGTCTTCAAATTCCTTTCGAACCATTGATGTATACTCTTGAATGATTGAATTGGTGGGAAGAACTTTCTGGTTGTATTTCATGGATTTCTTGCTCAGTGATAGGCAAGAAATTGATCAAAATTGCTCAGGAACTCAAACACAAAAGATCAGAATGGCATGCAAAAGTAGTTGCAAAAATTTAGTATTTTTCAGTGTTAGAGAAAAAATAGGGTTTTATGCACTGGTGGGAAAATTCTGAGTGACTGCATATGCTTTGGCAGTTCAGATGTAAAGGTGGGGAAAAATTGAGCTCTTGCATGGGGTATTACACTTTAGATGTAATGGCTCATAATTTTTGAGATATTGCATGTTGGATGTAAAAGTGGATTTTTTTTGACCAATTACATGGGTTTGGAGAGCTTGGACATGATGGTGGCAGAAAACAGAGCGAAAGCGAACAAATTGGAAAAATGGAAAAATTTCCGTAGTGTTAGGAAAATTTTACGAAATGGGTGTATGGTTGCTGAAAAATGACGTTGTTGCAGGTGAAATGGAATGCTTTGATGCAAAAATTGGCGAAGTCATTAAATTTTAATGACATTGCAAGTGGGTAGGTATTTTGCTTTTTTGGAAAGTCGTAAAAAAATCCTAACTTTGCAATTTTGGAAGATCACTTTATTGGTTTGTTGTTGGGTCGGGGTAAAACCCCATTTATATTGAAATGTTGTAGGTTCAGGGAAATTCTTTGACAATACAACATTAAAGGTAAGACTTTATTTTGTTTGTATGTGCAGGTTTTATCAACGCGCCTACAAAATGAAATACATAAGTTATTGTAGGGTCAGGGAAAAACCCCGACCATACAATTCAAAGGGTAAGGCAGTATTCAACATTCTTTACACCATCGACAAAAAATACCATCAATACAAATAAAAGGATTTTGTCTTAGCAATTCCCTGACCATACACCCTTGGTAATACATCCTTTGATTCCATGCTTGTATGCATAGGGAAAAACCCCGTTCATACACAATTTTACATGCTCATTCGACAAAAACAAAAAGCGCATACAACTCGTTAGACTGGCTCATTGTCATTTAATCGGTGAAAATCACCATTCAAACAACAAGAGTTAATCTTGTATGTGTACATGGGAAAAACGATCGTCACAGTTCATATTTTAGACCTAAGGCCGACGTGGGAATAATCTACAAGTATGTAATAAAATACACTAAAATGGTGTATAGATTTTCGACATAGAAAACCCTAATGAGTTTGTTGAAAAATTTGCAAGCTTTGATACCAAACATTACAAGACTTAAATCCCACAACATAGACCTAAAACAAACATCCCTAATCACGAAAGGCAAAGAAACACGAGCTTCAAGGCTAGGGTTGAAAAATCAAAAGAAAAAACAAAACATATGCAAAAAGCATTGAATCCTAAAATTGATTAAAAACCCATTTTAAATTCAACGATACACAATTCAAACGAAAACACTAAACACTAATAAACGAAGAAAGAAAAAGAGACATTCTCGGAAGTAAAGCAAAGTTGAAAACATGAACAACCCTCACAAGGACCCGCGAAGAATCCACTTGAAGATCACACACGAGGAACTCAAGCATGGACAAGGTTTGGAAAATCCACACGAGCAAGGAGAAAACGTATGAAAATGAAAATAGAATGAAATTTAAAAGACTGAAAACCAATTTAAAACTGATTTGAAAGCCGTTAAAGGACTCATAAATGCACTTGTGTGGAACTAAGAGTTGCAAGAGGTAATTTTTCACGACTATGCAAATACAAGTTTGGTTAATAACTTGCATGATAAAAAAAAATGCCGACCTAGCAACCTTTAAACTACACTTTGACTTGCAAGGTTAGGGAAAAACCTTGACCATGCAACTCTTTTTGATTTTGCAACTTTAACTTGCAGGGTTGGGGAAAAATCCCCGACCATGCAAATATATAATTTTTTCTAACTCCTACAAATTGATTTTCACATCTTAGTCAAAAAGACGAATTTTGAAAAACCTATGGAAGACGTTTTGAGAGTAAGGACCACACACGAAGGCAATTGGGATTCACCTCGTTTTGCGTGCTGTTATGAAACAAACAAGTTTTGTAGGGGTTATCCTACAAATTGAGTGTGCCGAATTCGAGGATAACTCATGCCAAACATTCAAGGATCACTTATCAATCATCACTCACCAATGCATTAAATCAACACTCATTCAATTATCATTCATGAATCCATCAAATCAATCATCAATTATCAAATCAAACAAACAATCAATCAGTAAATCATCATCATAAATTATCAATTCATTCAATCAATCAAACATTCAAACTTCCATAATTCAAACATCAACTATTGAAGCATCAACCATTCTAGCCTTGAATCATTCAAATATCAATCATTAAGACAACAATTATTCAAATATCAATCACTAAGACATCAATAAGCAAAATTGGTAAAGAAAGAGAATTGGAAATTAGAACCTGAGTTAATATGAGCAACAATTTTAAGTAAAAGATACATATGAGAAATAAGTAGAATTATAAACTTATATACATGTATTCATGCAATAGTGATACTTGCAGAAATTATTGATCATTGCGAGTAATCTAAATGCTTCCTTTGTTATAAATATGTAATAATAGATTCATATGATAGTCAATCTTGAATTTAGGAGAAACCGATTGCAAATAGGAAGGACAACCAACCTTCTGGGTTCACGAGAGATGGGCGGCCAACCTTCATACTCTTATCAAATATGCCACCTAGAGATGGAATGGGCGACCAACCTTCCATGTTCATGGGCTGGGGGGTGGAATGGACTTGAAATCCTTGTGTACTTTTAGGCTTGATCAAGGAGGACGACCAACCTCCAAGGTGAACTGAGGGATGGAAGGGCAACCCGCCTTCCATGCTCTCATAGTACAAGGTTGACCAACCTTGAGATTGCCTATTATAGAAATATATTTGGGAATAGCTATTGCTTTAATTGGATTTCAATATGAATAATGTTTATATGATACCATTATGCCTACTAATGCTAGTAAAAATAGATGTTATCATGGCTTATGATTTAAAATCAATTTCTAATGACTAATATTGTGTGTAGGACCTAAACCAAAATTTTTCTTATAAAAGACATTTCAATTGGTAAATTTATACTCACATATATATTAAATTTCTTATTTTAATTGGAATTGTGGTTTTAGGGAAAAAGGGGGACATTACATAATGGAGAGTTTAGTTGCTATGGTTCTGCTAGAGAGGACAAGGTGCAAGGTATGGACATCCATCAAAGCTTAAAGAATAAGAGGAATTTTTTCAGATGGGTAGCTGGCATGGTTCTTTGGTACATTTTTGACTAATTTAGGCGAGCATCTAAGAATAATGAGGGATGGGAACTCCTCTTTTTTGTGTTGCAACAATATTCTTTTGTGATGGTGTCTGTGGAAGCTCACAATTTCTTGTAATATGGGCATTTGGATGCTTGACCTTAGATCTCAAGCAATAATGAATTACACCAGTTTGCAAGATATGATCTCAATGTTACCTGTGACCCTTGCATAATGTGTGTTGTGCTCTTACTCATTGAGATTGTGCGTGTTCTTGGGATTGAGACTGATAGGTTTCATGGGGATGTGTTGAGGCATACTCAAAGATTGGGTTTGAATTCCACAACAAAGTCAAAGGCTTCTGTCTATTGTTATTGCTTTATGTGTAATTTGTACCTTTAAGGTAGTAAGATATCATGTTCTAAACCCAAATAATCTTAGCAATAGTGTGATTTACCTCCATTTGACTATATGAAAGCTATTAGATCATTACATCCATAGGCGTGCAAACTAATACTTGGATGGTTGATTGTTGATGGGTCAATAATAATTATTCTAATAGATTATGACAGAGTTTATACCTTTTGTTTCTCTATGAGGTCCTTGTTGAAATTGATCTTGTTTAATATCATTATATTTGGAAAGAGATGATAATATCATTATTAGCCATTGCTTGGCTTGACAAAGGTGTAGCCAAAAGAATTTGGGGAGATTTTGTGATGGATTTACTTAGTATGAATTAATGATAGATGTGAGGTATGATGTCCATAGGATCTCTATCCATCTAAAATGTGTGAACCAAGAAATGTTCATGGCATTGCTAGGCACTAAATTGTGAGGATTGTTCAATGAGTTTGAAGACCTTGCATCTAGATTGTTAAGTACTAAGTTGTGAGGATTGTTCACATGATGATGGATTTTGAAATATTGATGTGAGTTGTGATTTTTTTGATCTTATGACCATTGAAATATGAGAATAACGGTTGGTGTATTGCTGCCATATGGAATTACCAACTATTGATCATTGAGGTCATAATTAGTATAAATTATGGCAATTATGAATATTATTTAGTTCGTGAATTGGGCTATTATAAGAATAAGGGGTCACACCCAAAGGTAAGTTAAATTAGGTTAAGAATATTATTTATACTAATGTTATGGAGTGTATATCTTTATATGAAGATCTGATGAGTATAGTGTTGCCAATTGTCTCGAGTCTTAAAGACAACTTATAACTATTGTGGTATGTCTTATTGATATTTAGAAAAATTTTATGTGGCCTTGTTGATGCATGTTGTGCTTTATCTAGGATTATGTCATATATTAGTATGATACTTGATATTGTTGAACTAGATTGTAGTGGGATTTCACTTGGAGCCCTTATTTAGGATTTTGCATTGTCATTGCTTGTGATGATATTTTGATTGCTACTAGATTTATTTTATGTTGACTATGCTATTATACATAATTTTTGTGCAAGGATTTGATTTGGACAATGCCCTTATAAGTCCTTATTGTCTAAGGTGTGTCATCTAGATGGGTAATAGTTCAACACTCAACTAGTCATAAGATTGTTGATAATTGGGACCATTGTATGTAGAGGTAGTTTGGAGACCTTGTTCTTAGTAATGGCCATTTTAGCATATTGAATTGATTCATTATAGTAAGATCATATTTTTTGTTATGTTTCATTTACACAATATTCCTTCATCAAGTCCATCCTTGATTTCTTTGGGGAAACTATTTTTCAAGGTTGGAAAATTGTAACATGGCCAACTAGATTTAATTTCAAAATTTATCATTAACATTATAAAAATTAAATTTGTGACACAATTTCCATAGCTAAATCTGTTTAGCAATTTATATTCATAAATTTCCCAATTATACTAAAAAATATAAGTGTATTTATTTCCAAATGTCAATAATCACATACAAGTTGGCTTGGCATTCAATGCCTCTTAGTCAATACAAATTTACAAGGTTCTCTTTGCGTTACATCATTTCAATTCTTTTACATCAATGATACAATACATATAAAATTCCGATATGATTCCTCTATGATAGCTCGCCTCCATTGGTGGATGAGAATGTGATTGAGGTGCTTTTCCACCCAACCATGAAGCAATGCTTCCCCATAATTCCTTAGTTAGTTGAAGAATGCCTGACCCTGCACATAGCACTTAGCAAGAGATACAATTTGCAAGGTGGAATCTGTGCGTGCCTAACTACATGAATTTCTATCTACTTTGTTAGAATATGCAAGTTCCATGTTAGAAAATCGAATACATTAGAGAGAGGATAAATAACACAGTCTGTTCCGTATACATATATATAAAATGATTGCAAAGCTTGGCCAAGCTCATGCTATAAGAAATGCAACTCTAATTAGATTTGAAAAAACAAATCTACACTCTCTGACACCCATTCCCAAAAGAAAAGCTTATCATATCAAAGGGGTATCCCTCCCTTTTAGACCATATATTAGCAACAAATCTAGTGTGCTACAGTCTGCCACTAAATTTTTGTATCATTCCATTAAATTAATCCATTATTATTCATCTAAGTCGGGTAAACCATTCATCTATTCATCATATGGAATATGTAATCAACACTGTTTCATGATTATAGTTTGTTCCATTTGTAAAGAGATTTAATATGATCTTTGAGTAAAATAATCAAGATGAATCAGAAGGTATACCACATGTATGTGAGCATGCATAAAGGGTTCTTTATGCATGATCACATATATACCGGAAAATGAATGATTTTTAAAACATATGCGTATACATTTTGAAATTTAAATAAAATTGCCTTTCATACAAGTATACTTTCATTTTCAGAGAAGAAGAGAAATAACATCATTTCATTCAAATGTTCTTTAAAACTTAATTATCTTCTAACCTCAGATTGGATACAAATGAATACATCTTTTTCACAGTCACTTGTTTTTCATAAGGACTATAAAGAACAAATCGATGAAACTTAGTTGATTTACATCACTCATAAAACAAAAATATTATACATTCATTATGTTCAAATCTAAGTATTCATACTTGTTTTCTTCGGTCATGGTAATAACCACTTGGTTTAGAGAACACTGTAATCAAAATCTATACTCTGCTCATCGAAAGCCATCCCTCAAGAGGATACGATACACATGTTATCATCCTTTGATATCATGATATTGATAACTTAGGGTTTCTCAATGGTGGCCGCTACCTATCGAGCCACAGGTTTAACCCATAACAGTGTATAACACCCCAAAATATATAAATAAAAATAGAGCATTGTCGTTGATTCAAATCAGATATAATGTAGAGATTTCAACAGTGGTCGCATATATATTTCAACATTCATACATTTACACACACATATATATATTCATCCATGCTATTCAACAAAAATTTTCAATGCTTGCGGCTTGAGAAGGCTCGTCGTGGGTTTCACAATGTTTATTCATTGAAAAAAATAACGTTCGATTCCACCGACCACTTGACAATGGGTGGTGAGATTCATATGATATTAACCGAAATATTCACCACTTGGCCATTACATTAACAGGCGATCATTGCCACCCTAACGCAACATTAGGTGGGATTTCAATGCAACGAGTGACATACTCAAATGTGGTACAAACAATGTGTTCCTTTCGGCTAGTTGAGTACAAGGCACAAGAATACATGCAAGACGATAACAAGGAAACATATAGTATCATTGGTCAGCCAATAGGCCATGACCATGGTGGTTAAATAACATACGGGTGTTAAGATCACATCGCGGGAATGAAACCTGACCTCCTACATAGGGTCAAAAAAATAAAATGAAAAGTACAGATCCTTCAAGGCGGCTCGACCCAACTAGGCTTCATAGTGATCAACATGGTCGATCGACAGGGCAACACATAACCTAAAAATATGGAACATGCACAATAAAGCACACACTATACATAGATGTTTTCATTCATTATACAAGATAAGGAACTTCTTCCAAAATGAAAAGAAAAAATTTGGCTAAGTTCGAAATACCTTCAACGATGTTGTCTGAGTGTTTTTTTTTTTTTTCTTTTTTTCCTTCCCTAGAAAAGCTATAGTTCCTCAAATCTCGTTGATTTCCTCCTCCTCTTTGCTTTTTCCTTGATTTTCCTTGCTTTCAATTGGATTTTCTCGATTCCTTGACCATGAATGATCCTTGCTAATTTTGGAGAGATATGGGGTATTGATTTACTGCCTCCATCTTCATTATTTTTGATCCATTCCACCTCTCCTTACATTGACTGAAGCTTTTTTCCATGCGAGGCAGTCGACCTCTCTCTCCCATTATTAGTGGGAGTTACAGATTTTAAATCCCACGATTCCATTATTCTCTTTGAAGAATAGATTTAAATTCAAGGAAAATCATTCACATACATATGTGTATATGTATTTATGTATATACATACAAATACATATATATTCACATATTTGTCCTTGAGATTAAATACATATGAAATCACTTACATATTTGTCTATACAAATTGTATTTCAAATTCATCCAAAAGAACAAGCAAATGCAATCATTTTTCATACATGATGGGTTGAGTTTCTTTTCAATTTCATTGAATATAAATTTTGAAACAGACAAATTAAGACGAGAACACATAAATTTTTTCTTTCCACTAATTACAATTCCCACACCAAACATTAATGCAATTTTTTAACTTTTCAAACATATACAAATGTCATAACCTATTGTGGTGTGTGATATTCCAGATTCCATTCTTGCTTATCGTGGTCATCTGGCTAAGTGTGCCTACCTCAATCAAGTTCTCATCCTTCCACTTGTTCCTACATTTTTTGTGGTCTCACAACACGCCCCAAGACTATAAGACTTGGGGACCCAAGTGAAAACTAACGCTTATGGTAGGTGCTGGTTAGCAAAGAAGGATCTCTTGAAGTTAAAGCTAAAGGAATTTTTTTTTTGGTAGTTTGTGATTCAAGTGTACCGGGTATTGGGTATCGGGTATCAGAAGGCCAAAAATGTTAAAATGTTAACACAAGGTTTTGGCAAAGTGTTCCAGTTCAGGAATGAAGGCCCGAGAAATGTGGAGGTTCTGGTAAAGTCCAGGGTCTGGGAAAGTTTTATTCCGGTAAAAGCTGAAGTTGTCAGGTACCAGGTAACAATGTTAAGCTTTAAAGTTAAATGTTTAAGTTTTCCCGGGAGGTTTGAGAGGTTCGGTAACCCACCTAAAAGGATAATTACGCGGGAATGCATTTTAAAAAAGCGTGATATTTATGATTTGTTTAAAATGGTGATTTATTAATGAAGGTTTTGTTTTCATGAGAGTTTTGTGAATGTTTTAAAAATAGATTAATATGTGGAATTTGTACTTGTAGGAAGAACAAATTGTGATGCACTATTCGGGTATGGATGGTTAGGAAAATTTGGGTTGCAAGAAGATCTGATGGTGTTACTAGGTTCGATAGTGCATTTTGGAAGCTCATGTAAGAACAAAGTTTGTTGCAAAGAAGCACCAGATACCGGGAAACTGGGAATCTTGGTATTACACATGCGATGAAGGAGTGTGCTCAACCCCAGGGTGGTTCACTTCTGAGAATGTGTCGTCCAAGTCCGAACTTGAATGTAGGAACATAAGGTTCACTTGATCATTTTGAATGTATGAGAAGTTAATACATTTTGTTTGGTGGATTTGTTCAATCCAAGCTAAGATCTTGATCATTTTAAAGATGGAGAACTCGAAGGATTTCAAAGTGCTGAAGAGGGCTAACCTCCGTTGACTTCTTAAGCAATTCTCCTGCTAGTTGTCATATTCCACGTGCCTTATTGTGATTCGTCCTTTGGATTCCCTCTCATATGTTGATTGAATTTCCCAAGTGTCTTGTTTCTATAAAAGGCCAAGAGATGTTTCATTTTAAGTTAAATTCAAAATTTGTGGATGTTAGAGAATCAAAACTTCTTTAAGTTTTGTTTTTTTCCTATTTTCTATTCCATTCCAGATTAAAAACTTGTATGTTTCAGAGAAATTAATCAATATTAGAACCAATTTAAAAGATATCTCTTGATATGTAGCTGATTGTTTGTTCCTATCAAACAAGACAGTGTGATGCGTCATTTAAGGGTGCATATTGACACTATCTGGTGGCAAATGATCCCCCTCTTTTTAAAATCTTGCATCATTTTGTGCCTAGCTATGAAGCAATCTGGTGACGTATGGAATGGTTTTCTCTGGTTTGGTTAATTCTTGAGGCATGCGTGGATAATACCTGGAGAAACTTTACTTTTTTCAATACTTTTGATGCTTTATTTTAGATTAGATGTTTAAATTTCAGAAAATGTTCCATAAAAAAGAGATGAATGAATGGAATTTTTATTGAAAATCTTTCAATTCCATGATATTGCTGAATGCTTAAAGATAAATTTACTTAAGTGAAAGAAAGTTATTTTAAGTTCATGAAATGTTGCAAATCTATCAATTTCATGAAATTGTTAAATGACCAGAATGAGATTATCTTTTACCTATCCTACGATTCCTTAGAAAATCAAAAAATACCATTTACCCCTTGTGATTAACAACATTATCACAATGAACCTTGACGAAAACCTAGTATGGTCAAGACTTGATGTAAACGAGCCTTGGAATTAAGCCGAGTTAGCCTAAGATTTAGGTTGTATTGGTGCAGTCTTTCAAGTAAAGATAGGTTCCCACGATCTGTATGTGAGATTTATCTACACTATTTGTGTGCGACTAACTTCATGATCAATAGGAACTGGTGCTAGAAGGAGGGAACCTCTGGGTTTTATTTGGAATCAGTATTGTTGTTCCGGTTCTGGGTTGAAAAGTTGCTTGTGAGACAAAAGTCTAAGCGAGCTGGTAATGGAAATTGAAATGAACATTGATAAGCTCCAGAAAATCCTTAAGTGGAGGCTTTATCCTTTGAGATTATTCACTTTTAGTAGGGTTGTCGAGTGTAGAATTCATGATACAATTGATCGTGGTGAACTTGATTGTGATTTTTTTTGACTAGGGTAAGTTTGACTACCTATAATGTGATTCCGTTAATGGAAATGTATTTGATTGCTAAAAGAAAGGATCATTAAGGAAAATAAGTCTAGATTGTGGAGAAAATCCTAACCCTAGTGAAGTGAAAGCAAGTTATTTGAAGTTCATGAAATGTTGTTGCAAATATGTCGATTTCATGAAATTGTTAAATGACCGGATTGAGATTATCTTTTACCTATCCTACAATTCCTTTGAAAAGAAGAAAAAACCATTTATCCCTCGTGATTAACAAAATTATCACAATGAACCTTGACGTGAACCTAGTATGGTCAAGACCTGACATAAATGAGCCTTGGGATTAAGATGAGTTAACCTAAGATTTAGGTTGTCCCGGTGCAGTCTTTCAAGTAAAGATAGGGTCCCGCGGTCTGTTTGTGAGGATTTATCTACACTGTTGGTGTGTGACTAGCATTGTGATCAACACTACACACACATTCTTACACTTGTCCACTTATTAGTAACCTTTAATCGATAATCTCATGAAATAATTTCTTAAATAAGAGAATTGTATAAATTTCATTTTTTCAATTTCGTAAATTGCATTCTATCAAATTCCATAGATAAAATGATAAATTCTATTTTCCAAACATTTCAATTTTCCTCAATTTTAAAATGCAAAAATGAAATCGATATATGACATCCTTTCCCACTAGAAAGAGACATCGTCCTGATGTCTGATCAATCAATTTTTTTTCATATATTTATCAATCATATTATTTTCAAACCAAAACATCATAGCATGCCAAATCCAAAATATTAGGCAACAATATAAAGATAATCATTAATAGTCTATCTAAGAAAGAAAATGAGGGAAGGAGTGTTCTATCTCCTTTGCATCTTCCCAAGTAGCATTTCCTCATGATACTGGTCACATTGGACCTTATACTGAACAATGTCCCTATTTCGCAACTTGACGTTGCGTCTATCCAGAATTCTATTAGGCTCCACTAGCACCACTCCTGGATCCTCCACCTTTAAAGAACACCAATCAAGTATATGAGGCACATCTGGGTGGTATGGTTTTATCAAAGAAACATGAAACACATTATGGAGTTGAGCTAGAGCAGGGGGTAGAGCAAGCCTGTATGCAAGTGGGTTGATTACTTCGAACACATCAAACATGCCCATGTATCTTAGAACGAACTTGGATGATTTCCCAAAGGTAATAGAGCTCTTATACAAATTGAATCTCAAAAATACCTTGTCCCCAACTACAAATTGTCTAAAGGTTCTTTTTCTGTCAACATAACTCTTTTGCCTATCTGCTGCCTCCTTTAGTTTGCTCTTGATAATCCTCACCCGCTCTTCCATTTATTTTAGCATCTCAAGACCCACTATGATCCTGTCTTCCAATCTATCCCAACTAATGGGAGTATGAATTTCTCCCATACAGAGCCTCAAAAGGTGCCATACCTAAGGATGCATGATGGGAGTTGTTATAAGAAAATTCTACCAGTGGTAGATACTCTTCCCATTTATACTGTTGATCCCTACAGTACATATGAAGGATATCTTCTACTACGTGATTCACTCTCTCGGTTTGACCATTAGTTTGAGGATGATAGGATAAACTAAAATTTAACTTAGCCCCCAATGTTGCATTCAAGGTTGTTCAAAACCTTGATGTCATTCGTGTATCTCTGTTGGATATAATGGTCTTTGAAACTCTGTGCAAATGGAATATCTCTTAGACAAATTTCTTGGCCAAGGTCAACGATCTATCCTTAAGATTCCCTGGGATAAAATGTGTCACCTTAGTCAACTTATTGACTACTACCAAAATGACATCATGCCTGTTCTTGCTTAGAGGTAACCCCTACACAAAGTCCATATTGATCACTTACAATTTATACTTAGGTATATCGTGAGGATAAAGGATCCCTGTTGGATGCACGTGCTCAACCTTGACTCATTGCCACTCCAAGCATCTGGCTACGTATTCTACTATGTCCTTCCTGATTTTTGACCAAAAGTATAAGACTTTCAATTCTGTGATCATCTTTGAAACTCTGGGGGTCCCGAATATGGTGCATTGTGGACCTCATCTATGACCAACTTCCTGGGTTCTCCAAAATCTAAGATGTACATCCACCTCTGGTATCATAAAATACTATTTGGTTCAAACTAATACCCATCAAATTGATGGTCTGATGGATTCTGTTTGAGATCCTTTTTCACCCTCTCGTAATGCTCGTCACCTTGCAAGTATTGCATCACCTGCTATTTCAGATTGAACCTCATAGAGGTCATGGTTGCTAGATGTCTTCGTCTACTAAGAGCATCCGCCACTCAATTTTCCTTTTCTTTTCTATACTCAATTCCAAAGTCATACTCGCTAAGGAATTTCGGCCACCTCCTTTGACATGCATTAAGGTTAGGCTGAGTAAAAATGTATCTCAATCCTAGGTGATATGTTTTGAGCTCAAATAGTTTTCCCAAAAGATAATGTCTCCACATTTGAAGGGCGCGCACTATAGCTTCTAGTTCCAGGTCATGTGGCACACAGTTTACTTTATGCTATTTTAGATTCCTAGATTCATACGCTACCACTTTCCCTTCTTGCATTAACATTGCTCCTACTCCGTCTCTTGAAGCATTCGTGATCACCAAAAATTGTCCATTGGGATCTGGGATAATTAGTATCGAAGCTGCAGTGAGATTTTCCTTAAGGAGCTGGAAAGCTAGATCACACTTCTCAGTCCACTCGAACCTCTTTCCTTTCTTTTGAAGAGTCGTTATTGGGGTTGCTATTTTAGAAACCCTTACAAACATTTTCTATAGTAGCCGACAAGGCCCATAAAACTTCGCACCTTTGACACATTTTGAGGTGTTGTCCATTCTACAATTGTGTTTAACTTCTCAAGGTCCACAGAGACTCCCTTAGCTAAGATAATATGGCCTAGGTAATGCACCCTATCCTGATAAAATGAGCAATTGGATAGCTTTCCAAAAAGCTTCTTTTCCCTTAGACTTTGCAAGACTATCCTCAAGTGCCGATCATTTTCCTAAATAGACTTGGAATAAACCATAATATCATCGATAAATATTAGGAAAAAAACATTCAGATAGTCCCTGAACACACTGTTCATAAGATTCATGAAGGCTACAGGTGCATTGGTCAACCCAAAGGGTACAACGATGGACTCGTAATGCCCATATCAAGTTCAAAATTGTGTCTTCAGGATTTATTCCTCCTTTATTCTCAACTGATGGTACCCAGACCCGAGATCTATTTTTGAGAATACTGTTGTTCCCTTCATCTGATCAAATAATTTTTTGATCCTCGAAATAGGGTAGAAATTTTTTATGGTCGCCTTGTTCAACATCCAATAATCTATACATATAAGCAAGGTTCCATCCTTATTTTTCACAAAGATAACTGGTGCTCCGCAAGGTGACACACTGGGTCTAATAAGCCCTTTACATAATAATTCCTATAACTGAGATTTCAATTCATAAAGCTCCATGGTGGTCATCCTGTACGGGGCCTTAGATTGTGGCTCAACTCTTGGCACTAAGTTGATGGAGAAATCAAATTATCACTTCAGAGGCATCTCAATAAGATCTTCGAGAAACACATCTTGAAATTCTCTAAGAATTGGATAGTCATCAAGGTATGGTTTCTCATTGTTAGGTTCACTGACATGCACAACATAAATGACACAACCCTTCCTCTGAGCTCTCTTAAGCTGCATAGCTGAAATTTGTCTAAGCTCCAGAGGTCACTGTACCCCATGTACCTCAACCGAGTTCCCATAGTCATCCAAACAACTCACCATCTTATCCTCACAATTTACAATAGCCTTGTGCTTAGTCAACTAGTTGATTCCTAAGATTACATCATAGGATGCTAATGGTGCAACATAAAGGTTAACTTGGGTCATGAAGGCGGGGAGTTCCAACTCGCTGCAAAAAGAAACAAGAATCTACTTCCCGCTCTGCTCAATTTCCATACTAAACAGACGATGAATTTTCCATATATCCAAGTTGAATGGGTAACTTAGAAATCATTCTAGGATCTATGAAACACTCAATAGCTCCAGTAATTATCAAAATAGAAACAGTTTGACAATAAAGCTTACCCATTAATAGTATCAGAGAAGCCTGGTACTTTGCTTGCCTATTATCCACCGCTGCATGGATCTTGTGTTGTGGGGTCTGCTATTGGTTTCTTTCCTTTCATGACCTCAACTTCTAAGGGTATTTGGATGCATAATTATCTCCCACACAAGTGTAACATCCATCATGTGGTCGTTTCTGAATTGTAGATTTATCTTCTTTTGAGTGCCCTTGAGTGCTGTTGTAGACATCATTGGCCTTGTTGACCCTTTTATTCCTTCCACCTTGGTTGCCTTCTTCCTTTTCCAGAGGGTCACCTTGCCTTTTCAGGGTTTTGATTTGATGGGACTTATTTCCTCTCTGTCCATCACCCTTCTGAAATATTTTGTTTCTAAACTGAGGCTTGGAGTCTGATCCCTTGTGAATATTCGATAACTATTGCAACTTCTGTTCTTGCTTAATAGCCTTCTCAAAAGATTTTTCCATAGTATGAGGATTGTGAAGATCCACTTCATCTCCAATGTGGGGTCTTAGTCCCAATATAAACTTTTGAATCCAAAAGTGCTCATCAGATTGATACTGTGACACATACTTGAGAAAATTGGTAAACTTCTCCCAGTATTGAACCACTATCAGGCCTCCTTGGTTTAGGTTCTAAAATGCAGTCATTTTATTGTCAAAGAAAAGCTGTGGTAGCCACCTCTCTCTAAAATATTCGAGGAAGAACTCCCAAGTAACACCTTCTTACAAAAGTCTCCCTTCGGCCTTCTTGTTGTCCCACCAAGTAGCTGCTTCAAATAGTTGGTATGCTACCCAAGCAACCCTGGTTTGATCTGATAGGTTACGAAGCCCAAAATATTTTTCCATCTCTATGATCCAGGCCTCAGCCCCATCTCTGATGGCCTTGCCATCGAACTTTGATGGTGCTACCTTCTTAAGATCCTTTCCTAGTTCTTTCTCAATCTGTCCTGGATTATGATCCCCTTCTGCTTCATCAAGTACCTCATTCCTGAGATTCTGATCTTCCTGCACCTCTTGGACCTCTTGTTCCAAATGGTCCATTCAAGTTTCTTGCTAATTCAAGATTTCCAAGATTTGGTCTGGCCTCTTGCTTGGCCCATTTTCCTATCCACTACTACCTACATCTTGTTTGGTGGTCACCATAGTGACTCACACTTGACCTGCGTCACAATCGCATTTAGCATTCAAAAACAAGGTTTTATGTTTATGCTATTACATATATGATATACAAAGAACACTACATACAAGCCTAGAAAAATATTATAAACATGTTCATTTCAACAAGACAAGCCTTTGAATCAACAAAAGACTACTCTTTATTTATATTGATCCTTATTTACAAAAGTTTCTCTACTCTAAGTAGTTCCCTCATTATCGAATAGAGGACATTCCTCAGGATCTTCATCCGAATCTACATCTTCCCTCTTGGGTGAGGCAGGATGTGCACATAGGAACTCCATCTCCTCCTTAGTCAATAGTGGTGCATTTGGTCCACATCCTATTGGCTAATCTCTAAATGCAAAGGGTTTCTTGGTCTTAGGAGTTCGTTTGGCCTCCTCTATATTTTTTCCTCTCTCCAGCTTGAGACATGTGAGGGTGTGTGCTAGAGTTTCTTCGTTAGGAATCTTGGGTTGGTCTTTGGGTTTGGGATTCTCCTCAATAAAATTTTCTTTTTTGTAGCCCTATTGGTTTTCCATTTCTTTCTTCCCGACTTGGACCTTCCCATTTCTCTTGCAACTAATTTAGATTTGGTCATTCTCTAGGTATCTCGAATCTACTTAAGGGTCTACTATTCCCTAGTTCAATCACCGTAGGCTCATAGGCCTAGAGTTGAACCTTGAGCTTTGGTACCAAATGTAACATGCCCAACTAGATTTAATTTCAAACTTTATCATTAACATTATAAAAAACAAATTTGTGACAATTTCCATAGCTAAATCTATTCAACAATTTATATTCATAAATTTCATAATTAAACTGAAAAATATAAGTGTATTTATTTCCAAATGTCAATAATCACATACAAGTTGACTTAGCATTTAATTCCTCTTAGTCAATACAAATTTACAAGGTTCTCTTTCTATTACATCATTTCAATTATTTTACATCAATGATACAATGCATATAGAATTCTGATATGATTCCTCTATGACAGTTCACCTCCACTAGTGGACGAGAATGTGATTGAGGTGCTTTTCCACCCAACCATAAAGCAATGCTTCCCTAGAATTCTTTAGTTAGTCGAAGAATTTTTGACCCTGCACAAAATACTTAGAAAGAGATACAATTTGCAAGGTGGAATCTGTACGTGCCTAACTACATGGATTTCTATCTACTTTTTTAGAATATGCAAGTTCCATGTTAGAAAATTAAATACATTAGAGAGAGGATAAATAACACAGTCTGTTTCGTATACATATATATAAAATGACCGAAAAGCTTGGCCAAGCTCATGTTGCATGAAATGCAACTCTGGTTAGATTTGGAAAAGCAAATCTACACTCTCTGACACCCATTCTCGAAAGAAAATATTGTCATATCAAAGGGGTATCCCCCCCTTTTAGACCATCTATTAGCAAAAAATATAGTGTGCTACAGTATACCACTGAATTCTTGTATCATTCCGTTAAATTAATCCATCATTATTCATCTAAGTTGGGTAAACCATTCATCTATTCATCATATGAAATATGCAAATCAACACTATTTCATGATTACAGTTTGTTCCATCTACAAAGATATTTAATATGCTCTTTGGGTAAAATAATCAAGATGAATCAAAAGGTATACCGCATGTATGTGAGCATGCATAAATGATTTTTTTATGCATGATCACATATATACCTAAAAATGAATAATTAAAAAAAATATGCGTATACATTTTGAAATTTAAATAAAATTCCCTTTCATATAGGTATACTTTCATTTTCAGAGAAGAAGAGAAATAACATCATTTCATTCAAATGTTCTTTAATACTTAATTATCTTCTAACCTCAGATTGGATACAAATGAATACATCTTTTTCATAGTCACTTTTTCATAAGGACTAAAAAGAACAGATCGATGAAACTTAGTTGATTTACATCATCTATAAAATAGAAACATTATACATTGATTATGTTCAAATCTAAGTATTCATACTTGTTTTCTTCGGTCAAGGTAACGACTTGGTTTAGAGAACACTATAATCAAAATCTATACTCTACCCATTGAAAGCCATCCCTCAAGAGGATACAATACACATGTTATCATCCTTTGATAGCATGATATCGATAAATTGGGGTTTCTTATTGGTGGAAGATACCTATCGAGCCACTGGTTTAACCTATAACAGTGTATAACACCCCAAAATATAAATAACAACAAAGCATTGCCGTTGATTTGACTCAGATATAATGCAGAGATTTCAATAGGTTGCATATATATTTCAACATTCATACATTTACACACACACACATATATACATATATCTATATATATATTCATCCATGCTATTCAACAAAAGTTTTCAAAGCTCACGGCCTGAGAAGGCTCGTCATGGGTTTCACAATGTTTATTCATCAAACAAAATAATGTTTGATTCTACCTACCACTTGATAGTGGGTGGTGAGATTCATATGATATTAAATGGAATATTCACTACTCAACCCTTGTATTAATAGGGCAATCATCGCCACCCTAACACAAAATTAGGTGGGATTTCAATGCAACGAGTGCCATACTAAAATGTGGTACAAACAGTGTGTTCCTTTCAGCTAGTCGCCTACAGGTCACAAGAATACATGCAAGTCGATAACAAGGAAACATAGAGTATCATTGGTTGGCCAATAGGCCATGACCGTGGTGGTTAAATAACATACGGGCATTAAGATCTTGTTGTGGGTATGAAATTGAACCTCCTTCATAGGGTTAAACAAATAAAATGAAAAGTATAGAGCCTTCAAGGTGGCTCAGCCCAACTGGGCTTCACAATGATCAACATGGTCGATCTACAGGGCAACACATAACCCAAAAATATGGAACATGCACGATAAAGCACATGCTATACAAATATGTTTTCATTCATTATACAAGATAAGAAACTTCTTTGAAAATGAAATGAACAAATTTGGCTAATTTTGAAATACCTTCAAAGGTGTTGTCTGAGTGTTTTTTTTTTTACTTTTTTCTTTCCCTGGAAAAGCTACAATTGCTCAAAGCTCGTCGATTTACTCCTTTGATTTTTGGATTGATTTTCCTTGCTTTCAACTAGATTTTCTCGATTCCTTGACCATGAATGATCCTTGCTAATTTTGGAGAGATATGGGGTATTGATTTACTGCCTCCATCTTCATTATTTGCTGTCCACTCCACCTCTCCTTATGTTGAATGAAGCTTTTTTCCATGCGAGGGAGTTGGCCTCTCTCTCCCATTATTATTGGGAGTTATAGACTTCAAATCCCATGATTCCATTATTCTCTTTGAAGAATAATTTAAATTCGAGGAAAATCATTCACATGCATATGTGTATATGTATTTATATATATACATACAAATACATATATATTCACATATTTTTCCTTGAGATTAAATAAATATGAAATCACTTACATATTTGTCTATTCAAATTGTATTTCAAATTCATCCAAAAGAAAAAGCAAATGCAATCATTTTTCATACATGATGGGTTGAGTTTCTTTTCAATTTCATTGAATATAAATTTTGAAATAGGAAAAGTAAGACGATAATGCATAAATTTATTCTTTCCACTAATTACAGTTCTCATGCCAAGCATGAATGCAATTTTTAAACTTTTCAAACATATACAAATGTCATAACCTATTGTGGTGTGTGATATTCCATATTCTATCCTTGCTTACTATGGTCATCTGGCTAAGTGTGCCTACCTCAATCAAGTTCTCGTCCTTACACCTATTCCTGCACACACATTCTTACACTTGTCCACTTATCAATAACCTTTAACCGATAATCTCATGAAATAAATTCTTAAATAAGAGAATTGCATAATATTCATTTTTTCAATTTCATAAATTTCATTCTATCAAATTCCATAGATAAAACGATAAATTCTATTTTCCAAACATTTCAATTTTCCTCAATTTTAAAATACATAAATGAAATCGAGATATGACAAAAACCTTGAGACATGCCTTGATGTATATGACAAAATGGTTATCTAATATATGTGTAGATTATGTTAATTCAAGAAAGTTTTTGTTCTTATCTTGATAGTTGAAATCTTAGGAGAACTAAATGGTACATCAATCTTGTTTAGAAGTAGGTATGTAGGTAGTCCTTGGGAAAATGATTCTCTTGTGACCCAAGTTTGTAGGGAGGGGTTTAAATAATAGCTCTAAGGTTTAGGGTTGTTTCTAAAGTTGACCACCTCTCTTTAGTACATTTCAATGTGAGGCTGAAAATTGCATTAGATGGCTATGAATTCATCTTCCAATTAATACATCCCCCACTATAGAGGCCTATGCCAATAAAAGACACTCCATCATATTGTGAAGTTTTGTGGTGTTTGATTTTACAAAGTCTACTTCAATTTTGGATGAACTTTAAGAGTCATTGTCATCATGTTTTGTCTTGATGTTAATATACACAAATGTTTCTATACTTGATGGAAAAAAATATTTAGAGCTTGTGTGTTGAATTCCACAACTTTGTGTCTCTACTCATTGCTATTTATAGAAGATATAAATTAGCCTTTACACACTAGGGAGGTCTATCCTTCCAAGAAATAAGGGCATGATAAACTTGGCCATGTCATGGCTATGAATGAGTTGTGGAAACTTGTTAATGTGTATGTAATGACAATGTTTGTAATGAAATAACTTGCACAATAGAAGAATATGATAGGGAATATTTGGAATTTTAATTGATAATAACTAAGAATAACAAGCCACTTCGAGGGGGAAAACCTTCAAATATCTCCAATGGGAACATAATTCACAATATGATGATGCAATAAGACTCACTACCTCCTATATATACCTTATTTATGCATAGGATATCACCCAGGTTGACTTAGATATCCCTATATAAGCCTTATGCCAACCTAAATAATTAAATAGTAATATAATAATGATAATATGAATTAATTAAGAGAAGATAGCCACAAGCCAACTATTCATAACCTGATATGCACTAATATTAAGGGCGTAACATGTCCCCTCACTTTAAAGAAGAATTATACTCAATGCTAATCAAGTGTGGCTTCTTCTGAATGAACTCCTCATCCTCTCATGTGACATCTTCAAATGGTAAATTCTTCCATTGGATGATATACTCAATGAGTGTTCTAGTCCTTAGCTTCTTTGGGCATGTTTGACAGCTGAACTCTGGTTCCAAAATGATTCTTCCTTCTTCATTGAGCTTTGGTAATATTTCTTGAGTAGGGATATCATGCCCAATTACCTTCTTCAAAAAAGAGACATGAAAGCTGGATGTATCTTTTTTGTTGGTGTTCAACTCTTTGGAACTAGTTGTATGGTATGATCATGATCACTGTTAAGAGGAGGTCATTTAGGAATATCACCAAAAACCACTAAGTGTCAATCAATGATTTCTTTTCAGTCTGGATGGGTGGGGGAATTAGATTGGTAGACTTCTAATGAATATAATTGGGACACAAATCCATTAACTCCTTTCTTAAGAATCTTTTGCATTTGATGAGAGCTTACCATTTGTGGGGACTTTGCATTAAACCCTCTTAGAGCTCTACTTTCTTTCCATCTGATTGAAATCTCATGAATAGTTCTTGGAAGTTCATCTCAATTGTTCCAAAAGTAGTAAGCCATTGTACTCCCAAAAAAATATCTGTTACACCCATGGGGATAGCATACATTGGGCTATCAAGGTGATAATCTCCCATAGATAATTTAATGCTATGGAATTTTATAGAAAAACTAACATTACCACCATTTGCAATCAAGACCTAAAACTCCAGAGTTGGATATATAAAGAAATTTAGACAAGTAGCCAACTTTTTGTTGATGAAATTGAGTACTACCTGAATCGATCGACATTGTTACTATTTGCTTCTTTAAGAAACCCACTACCTTGAGAGTTTGTGGGGCACTAAAACCTAAGAGTGCATGACAAAAAATGATGGTTTGAAATCATGTGATTCCCCATCTGACTCCCTAACACCCTCTACTATTGGTTCCTCCTCTTTTTCTTCACTCCAACCTTCAATATAGAATAATTTATTTTTACCGTATTTATGTCCTAGATAATATTTGCTGTCACAATTGAAACATAACCCTTTTGCTCTCTTCTCCTTAATTTTTGTGGAGTCAACCTAGTAGGTTGAGGAAGAGAAGGTGTTGAATATCCTTTCTCTCCCATCTCATTAGCCCCTTGCTTACTAGGAATCAAATACTTCTCAACTTGTCTTGCCATTACTATTCATTGCGATAAGGAGTGGGGTTGGAACAACTATACTTCATATTTTATGTGATCCTTCAAACTACTTAGAAATAGTTCCTTCAAATTTTCTTCTATCACATTCTCCACTCTTAGAGAAAGGGCTTGAAATTGCTGAATATAATCCTTGATCATGTCTATTTTCTTTAATTAAGTGAGTTGGCAAAAGTAGCTATCCATAAAGTTATCTCCATAATGGGTAGCAAGTTCCTCTTAAAAAACTGACTATGTGACCACACAACCCTTATTTCTTTTCTAATCACATAACCAACGATACCAAATAAATTGATTTGGTTCAAAGTACAATGATTCCATAGCCACCTTTTGCTGACTAGGAACATGATGAAGATCAAAGAACTGCTCCATTTGGCATAACTGATTGGTTGGATCTTTGCCATCAAACTTTCTCATATCCAACTTGGGTATGAATTGCCTTGGCATAGGATTATTAAATGAAGGATCTTTTTTGAAATCAGAGTCAAGACCAAGGAATTCATGTCCAACAAAAACATTATCTTCCACCTTACTAGGTGAAGCTTCACCCTTACACTTCATCCCTTGAATAATAGTGTCCAAATTCTTAGAAAATTCATTTATGTTAGTCCCAATTGTTGAAATTTTACCATTGACCCTATTGATCTCATCATTAGGGTTGATATACTCAATTTCTACCTCATCCTTATTAGAAGTTTTCTCAAGTGGTAGCATTCTTTTTTCCTTTGGTTGTAGGCCCTATCATGGTAGAAAATAATTTTGCAATAAATCACACAAATAAATTCAAAATAATCTGAAATTTTTACTATAACTTACCAGGCCTAGTTTGTACTCTCCTAGAAAAATCTCCCAAATTGGTATTTTGTAGCCTTGAGAGTGAAACTGTTGGAAGCCCTAATTTTGTAATAAATCACTTATTCTACTTCAAATTATCCAAAATTTGGACTATAGGCTCCTCTACTAGTTCTTCAACACCACACAAAGAATTAGGAACAAATTCCACATAATTTGTGAGATATGCACTCTCTAAATAAATTGGGAAAAAGCCTTAATTTTACAATAAATCACTCAATTCTGCTCCAATTCCCCTGAAATATAGATTGTAGCTGCTCCAATATGTTCTTCAAAAACCCTTTAAAAATTACATAAAAAATTATCAAAAAATGGGAGATATGCGTTTCAAAAAATGACCTCTGAAATTGAAAAAAATGCCTTGTCATGACGATGGCAAGATCATGCTTTGATACAACTTGTAAAGAAATAACTTGCACAATAGAAGAACATGATAGGAAATATGCTAAAAATAATTGATAATAACTAAGAATAATAAGCCATTTTGAGGGGAAAACCTCCAAATATCTCCAATGAGAACACAATTCACAATATGATGATGAAATAAGACTCACTACCTCCTATATATACCTTATTTATGCCTAGGATATCACCCAGGATGACTTAGATAGCCCTATATAAGCCTTAGGCCAACCTAAATAACTAAATAACAATATAATAATGATAATATGACTTAATTAAGAGTTAAGATAGCTAAAAGCCAACTATTCATAACCCCATATGCACTAATATTAAGGGTGTAGCAATGTTGAATTAAGTCATGATTTGATGGTGTGAACAATTTGTTAAATTAGTTAAAAAAATTAATGTTTTGAATCATATTTCATGGTCTTTTGTAAGGATTAGAACAATATGTAGGAAATTATAGAAAAGAACAATAATAAAATGAGATTGGGAGAGCAAACAAAGGGAAAAAGGAAAAAGGTCAATAGGGAAAACAAAAGCCCACAAAATAATTAAAGTATAAAGATAAAAAAGAGAATAAGAAAAAAAAATACTAAAATAGATTGATGGAAAACATTAACAAAAGAAAAGAAATATATTAAAACATATATAAAAATAAAATGAAAAATCAACAAAAATAAGTAGAAATATGTAAATTTATAAAACAATAAAAGCATAAGAAAATACATGAACAAAACCATATGTTATTAAGAATAAGCGAATAAATTAAAAGAGGGAAAAATAAAAAAGAAAAGATGGGAGACCCGAAAAATAGGTTGAGTGAGAAGGGGGGGGGGGTGTGGAGATAAAGCAAAGAAGACGAGATACAAAAACTAAAAAGAGAGGGAGGGAAAGGGATGCGAGTGGAGCTTATTTTTTTAGATGGGAAAGTAAAGGTTTTCACAAGATATTCAAATTCTAGCCATTGTTTCAGTTGAGATTAAAGAGGTGGTCATTGATTTCAATGACCTTGCTTTAAAAAAAATAAATAGTTTTTTTTAGCTAGGATATGGGAATTTTTTAAGTAAATATGGTGTATGGAGCAAAAGAAACACGTAGCCATAGTTAACTTGCCTACACAATAATGTTTAATGTTGACACTATGTTTCTTTAGTCCAGTTTTGAAGGAGAGACCAGTCTCTTCTATATAAGGAAGGTCATAGGAGCATACAATCTTATTAAGAGATGGGAATACAATTGTAGAGGGAGCAATAGGTTTAAATGCACACAATATTCTAATTATAAATAAAACTTCACATCTTATCTCTTCTCCCTATAATATAAATATTATCAACTATCATTAGTTGTACACCACTAAATATAGTTCTAAAAGTGAATTCAACTTGAGTATAAATCAAGATTAGTCACTAAAGGTTTTTCTTAGCAATATGACACAGAATATGATGAAACAAATGAGCAACATTCATAAGCTTATTGTATTAGCATGTCAATAAGCTTATTGTATTAGCATGTCAATACAATTTGGAGATATATCAAATGGATGCTAAAAATTCATTTTCAAATGATGACTTTCAAGAGGAAATATTTGTCTTACCCAAAAGAATTCAAAAAATTAAATCAAGAATCTTATGTTTGTAAATTTAAAAAATCTCCATATTGTCTTAAACAAGCTCCTCAAGCTTGGTATGCAAAAATTAAAAAAAACTTATTCTAGTCTCTTAGATTCTCTATATCTAACTATGATAGTGACCTCTCTATTAAAATTAAACATGATCAAATCATTATAATCATAAATTATATGTGTATGAGTTACTCAGTACAAGTAGTCTTAATTCGTTATCCACATATATAAATAGATTAGACTGATTTAGATCTTTTACATCAGTTTTTTGGGCATTACTAACTTTCAAGAACATCACTTTGTTGTGGTATCAAAGGAAAAATATGCATAAGATTTGATTATAAAATTCAACATGACTACAAACTTTTTGCTATTCTTATTGAAGTAGGTATCATACTTGACCTAAAATCTCCATGTAATTTTTTTAACCCTACCTTGTATAAACAATAAATATGAAGCTTAATCCACCATAATTTATTTCAACCATATATTATTGCATTACGATTCATGTAGGATCCATATGCCAACCATTAACAAATGACTAAATGAATATTAAGGAAGATTAAAGGAGCTATAATTATTGGTCTCTTTTAGTCTTTAAAAATGTTGAGACACTTTATTTCAATGCATTTACATATGAGAAGTTCTTCTAATGAAAGTTCACACTGTCCAAGAAAAATACCACATGCTGAAAATATAATTATTTGATAAAAAAAGAAAAAACTGGTAGCATTATGATGAAGTACATGAAAAATATGCACTTAAAAAAAATGAGGCTCAAAAAGGAGTTCAAATGCAGAAGTTATGGCTCGTCAAAGTCTCCAAAACGAGGATTGCACAACACCAAGAAAATTGATTTTTGGAAAAATTAGAAGCCAAAACTGAAAACCACCTGCACCATTTCGAAGAGCACAAAATTCTACCTCGTTTTAAAAAATTGCATTGAAAGACTATTGTATGGAGATGGAGTGCAAAACTAAAAAGCCAAATGAAGAGGGGTAGGATTGGGAAAAAAACACCTCCACCAAATTTGGCAAAAACACCTCCAAATGTGGAGGTCCACAAATTTAGAGTCTACTAAAAAAAACTACAAGCACAGAAAAGAGGTAGGTATAGGTTTTTCCAAAAATATATTATTAAAGACATATATTTATTGCCTATTTTTATTTTAAAGTTAAAAAAAAGAGAAAAAACTTATTATTTTTAATATAATTAAAAAAAATATTAAAAAAACTTTTTTTTTTAAATTATATTAAAAAATATACTAGGGCAACGAGGGATGAACCCACTAGCCAGCCCTAGGCGGGGCCTGAGGGGCTGCCGCCTTGCCACATTATGGCAAGTGGCGGTACCCCCATGACACCCCCCATGCAGGGTAGGGTTCGAGGGGCTTGCCATCCCTACCACAATAGGGCCGTGCAGGGGGCAGGGACCCTTGCGGGTACTCGGGGCCCTTGTCAATTTTTTTTAATATAATTTAAAAATAAAAATAAAAACCTATGATTTTTAATATTTTTTTGATTTTTGCATGGAAAAAGTAATATTTTAAAAATTCCTTGACCTACATGTTGGGAGGTCATACGACCTCTTTGGCAATTTTTTGCCCCAAATGCTCTGAACACAGATTTATACGATTTGACAGACGATCTTAAGTTTTTTGGGCCTTTTGAGCATGATGGAAATGCTCGTTTTGGATCAAAATGCTTCAAAATTGTAGCTACTCTTTGGATGTGAAAAAATTACTTCAAACCCTTGTAGATTTGACCTCTCAAGTCCAAATCAGGCCAAACAAAAGGCAAATATGACTCCCTTGACAACTTTGAATCCAATGGAAGGCTTTGTTTTGGTCCAAGATACACCTAATAATAGATCAAGGAAAAAAAATTCTCAAAAAATGAGAGGGGATTAAGGGTCTAGGGATTTGATACCATGTAAAAGTTGGAAAAATCAACTCCACAGCTCCCAAGGATCACTTCCAATGAAACACCTGTCACAAAAAGAGAGAATAGAAAAGCTATGGAGACCAAGAGCTATTGATAAAAAAAATATGAATCATAATTAATGTGCATCATAATGATTATACAATAAAGAATCCTTATAAGAAGATAATAAACCTAGAAACCCTAGGTGAGGATAAACCAAGATCATAACATGTGTCCTCATCCTATGACATGAGACATAAAAAGAACATGACCTAAGTAAGCTTAAGTAATTAGAGGAAAATGAATGTAATAATTAAATAAATAATTAGTTAGGAAATACCTTTTACTCTAATATTTGCGTAAAGAGGATCTTCGAATGAAGAGGATCTTCTCTTGAAGGTCTTTGTGTAAAGACCTTTGAGTGAAGGACCTTCCTTCAAAGAAATATCTTCAAACAAAGGTAGTTCAAAATATTTTTCCCACTCCCTTTTGAAAATTTTATGTCCTAAGTTTAGGACCCATTATTGTAGGATTACCCAAAATTAATGGATTCAAAATGATCAAACACATTTTTTGCAATACAAATGTGATACTACGCAAGCCACCCAATTCTACTACATGAACAAGGTGTCATAACATGTGGTAACATAATTGACACACACACACCAATGCATAATGCACAGTGACATAAGTGAAAGACTTGAAAATACCATGGGACAAAAAAACCATGGTTGACACGGAAAATGAGGCATAGAAGAGAGACATGATTCCCAAAACCACTGAAACACCCTTCTAACATCTCTACTAAACCACCCTCCAAGTTCCATTAGGTTATGAAAAGTAGAAAGGCTAAAACAACCATTTCAATTTTTAAAGAGAACTACTTGCATGTTGGACTTCATACTTAGGATGTTGCTTGGATATAATAGAGAGTTTAGGTTCGGGCTTCAAAATGCAACTGCAAATTCCACAACTTGGATTCAAACTTTGGAAAACATGTATGCAGTTTGCAACCTTGAAAAGAGTGAAGACACCAAAAGCATTGACTTCACATGAATTTAGACTTTGGGAAAAATTTGTAACTTGTACTTAACAAATGTCCTATAAAAGTCTAGAACATGATAACAACAACGAATCGAGCTTTGGGGTATCACTTGCAAATGCAACTTATAAAATGTTGATCAATTTGATCCTCGACTCCTCAACAAATCAAACTTTAGATTTTGATTGCAATATGTAGTCTACAATGGGACTCCAAACTTCAAACTTCTTGCACTTCATACTCTAGAAGTCGAATATAACATGCACAACATCGCATGATAAGATCCTAACTTTGGACCTCTTGTACTTGAGACCTCAAGATTGATTGCAACTTGTAACTTCATATTATCAAACTTGATTTATGATTTTGGACTGAATATGCAACTTTACAAATAAAGCCAAAAATGCACTAAGGCATAGAAACTAGGAAGATCCATTTCTTCACTCAACAAGGCATACTTTTCTTGGTTTACTAGCTAAGGAAAAATGGTTTAAAAAAAATAATCAAAGAATTATGCGAACCAACTTTGCCATATGAGAGGCTTGTGAAAGACATGGTTCCCAAGGAATAAGGCAAAAAGCAACACTAGCTCCTTAACACAAGGGAAAGACTATAAACACAACATGAAAAAAGTGCTACAAAATGATATACATGTTTGACACCCACATTGACACATGCCAAAAGAAATTTTGAAAAAATAATCCATTATGATAATATAATATAAATTCACCTAGATAAACACTCATAATGCAAGCTTAAATAATTTAATCTAAACATACACAATTATCATGATTTTAGTCTTACAAACATGTTAACACCCTCACAAGATGAGGTGTGGAAAATATCAAATAATAACAATTCATTATTTCATTTAAAGATTTTCATCCTAAACCTAGATGAATCATAAGCCACATCATGAATTACATCAAATTACAACTATACACTAAATGTAAATGTCTCATGCATTCCATTTATAAAGATTGTAATAAACACTTAAATGATATCATAACATAATAATTAGTTAGACGCTTCTTCTCAAATAGGGAAGGACCAAACTCCAATATAAATGATACAATTAATATTATTACTTCAATACCAAGCCACCTCCAAGATACTACAATAAACACAAAGCATAACATAAAATATTGAACCGTGCACTCTTCAAGATATTGAAATATCTTCTAGAATGGAACAATGGAGGAATATTATCCACCTCACAACCATTACCATCATTGAACATAATATATTTCTATTTCAATATAGGAAAATTTTGAGCTACAAAGAAGAAGATCATGAATACACCTCTATCAAGTCCAAGGCTCATGCACATACAAAGCATACATGACAAATTTTTTTCCAAACAAAGAACATGCCATCACATGTGTTAACCCACACCAAAAAACACATATAAGACAATGCATGTCACACATACTAATTGATGCACATATACATAAATGATCACAAATCGTGCCAAATATCAAAATCCAACAAAGGAATGACAAAAATCCTACGCATAAAGACAAGAAGTGTCAACATAGCTTCTCAATGGTGTCATGGGAATTTTGGGAGTAAATATTCCTCAATGAAGATACTCATGACATTCACCAACTCCCATAGTTGTGACATGTCTTTTTATCACTAGATTGAACTTTAAAGAGCATTTCGATCCTAACATAAAAAATGTCTTATTAGTTTGGTAATTAACTCAACATGTTCTTAATTATCATTTGATTAAACTCTACCACCACATTTATTCTTGTTGATCCTTTATACCATAAAAATTCAGGACATACACTCTTTTCCTATCCTAGACCTCTTTTATCCTAAAATTTCAATGTTACAATTTTATAAATTGGATTTCATGCAAATCAATGCAATAAAATTAATTATATATACATACATATAGATGCATACATACATACATACATACATATATATATACATACATACATACATATATATATATGTATGTATGTATGTATATACATATACATATACATATACATATACATATACATATACATATACATATACATATACATATACATATACATACACACATACATATACATATACATATACATATATATATACATACATACATATATATACATATATATATATATATATATATACATATACATATATATACATATATATATATATATATATACATAAATACCTATATACATATACATATATATATACATATATATATATATACATATATACATATATACATATATACATATAAACACACACATATATGTATATGTATATGTATATGTCAATATAAAAATGAATAATGCTATTTTGCATTCAAAACTCATTCCAGAATTCATTACAATATTATCAGATTCTGATCATCCAGATCGCTTAAACCGCAGGAGAGAGCATAAGTCTGAATAATCCTAGACTTTCTAATAGACTCGATTCCTCTAAAGCTCGAACTCGGTATTAGTCTTCTGTCTTGAAAGGCGTCTTCGAGGTCCTCTTATAGGAAGAGACTGATTCCATCGAAGCAAAACTTATTACCTTTCTTACAAAGTTTTGAAGTCCGTCAATAGGAAAGTGACACGAAAGAGAATCTTATCCGTAGAAAGACTCGTGAGTAAATGGATGAACATGGATAAGAACCAACCGACAAACTTTTCCGTAGCCATCATTAAAGGCGTGAATAGGAGAAGTTGAACAACCGTGATTAAGACACATGTCACGTACATGCCGACTTTACACCCAAAAGTCATTATGGGGTTCTTGCTTTTTGTGAATAGGGTTGCATCCTATTGTCACATCTTAACGTGGGTGACTTCACGGCATAGACAAGCCCATATGCTAGCCCTAAAAGGGGATAGGATCAAGTAGTTCATCTGGAAGTTCTTCAGTTGTTCTTTCCCAATCTTCGGCACTTTGGTTGAAAACATGATCGATTTGGACCATATAATCGTTTGAATATGCAATGTCGAGCTCTGTTCTGGTAGCGATGAGTGCTGGTCTGAGAGTGATTTCCATATTCTGGATCCTGACTTCAGCTTTCCATTTGGCAGTGAGAGGATAGAATTCTAATCTGGGATACCTGTATCCAGTTCTTGGATAACACATAAGATAAAATGTTAGACTATCACAGATTTTATGACAAAGACCAGGATATAGAAAATTTAGAAATTCTTCCATATCTGGGTTAAATCTTGCTCCGACCAAATCAGCATAATCTTCAAAGGTTTCTTGATCAAAAGTAATTCGAGTTATAAACCCAAATTTTATGGCCTTTAGTAAATTCATTTTACTTTGGATAGACCAATTCATTCCGAAGAGACCTTTTATTCTGATATGTATGGCTTGGCGGCCACACCAGAACTTTATTGGAGCATTAGTCATTCCAATCTTTTCTTTGAATTCTTCTTCTTCATCTGAATCAACCAGAGCTTCATGATGGTGATAATGAATTAAATTCTGCATATCACTGAACCATTTATTTAGGAAATATGTTTCTAATAAAATGATAACAATTTCCCGGGGAAGAGAAGGGAGCATTAATGTATTTCCAGGTCCAAAATTAACCATATAAATGGATGCACCGTCTGGCCTGTAATGTTCACAACTTAAAAACTCAAGATCGGTGTAAATTGATCCTGCAAGTTCTCTTGTCAAAGAATCAGCAAGTGGATTATTTTCTCCTTTAATCCATTCAATTTCAAAGTCAAAACTAAGAAATTCAAAATACCATCTTGCTATTCTTCCTTGGGCAATATCCTTGTTGGGCTTTTTCTTCAGTAAGCTTCTCATAGCTTGACTGTCTGTGCGGACAATGAAGTGTACTGGCTTGAGAAATATTTTAAACTTGTCTAAACCTTTTTTGACTGCCAGTATCTCTTTCTCATAGATGTGGTACCTGCATTGTGTATCAGAAAAAGTTCCTGATTTGTAGCCACATACATTCTTTTTGCCATTTTCTTCTTCCTGTATCAAAACACTGACCATGTATTATCAGAAGCATCAGTGTACAAAAATAATGGTAGGTCTGGAAGAGGAGTTTGTAGAGCAGGTAAGTATTGGCATTTGGTCTTAATGCGTTGAACGGCTTCAGTTGCTTGAGGAGACCAACCATCTGTTTCTTCCTTAAGATGAGTTTGAATAGTTTTTCTATCTTCAGCCAATCCTTTGTAAAAGGGTGAAATATAATTCAAGCATCCTAAAAATCTTTGAATTTGCTTTTTTATCATGAAGAATATCAGGAAATTCTTGAATTCTTTGCAAGATATGTGGTTGAAGATATACCTTTCCATCTTTTAAATGTAAGCCTAGAAAATCAATTTGACTTTGTCCTATCACCATTTTCTTTGCAGTAAAGCATATTCCATGCTTTGTTATGGCTGTATATAGCTGATCAAGATGCTGGAAATGGTCAGTAATTGAATCTGAGAAGATAAGAATATCATCTATATAAACAACACAAAATTCTGTTAAATGTCTTAATGCCTGGTCCATTCTTCTCTGAAAGTAAGCAGGAGCTGTACATAGACCAAATGGCATGACATTCCATTCAAAAAGACCTTGAGGAACTGAGAATGCTGTTTTATATCTGTCAGAGTCTTTTACCTTAATTTGCCAAAATCCTGATTTGCAATTGAATTTGGAAAATACCTTTTTATTTGCAGCTCTTCTGATCAATTCAGTACTGAAAGGGATGGGGTAATTGAAAGGAAGAATTATATCATTAAGAGGCTTATAATTGATGCAAAGTCTCTTTTTTCCTCTTACCTGTTCTGCTCGTTTATTTACCAAAAATGCCGGGCATGAAAATGGACTTTTACTGGGACGAATGAATTGTCCATCAATAAGTTCTTGTAGTTGTTCGTCCATCTCTTTGGTTTCTGTAGGGCTCATTAGATATGCTAGTTCATGGGGTATGACTGTCATACATTCTAGTCTGAGCTGTATCTCACAATCTTCATGATCTTGTGACCAGAATTGTAGGGGATTCATACTGCAACAGTCTTTTTCAAACTTATATTTGGTTCCTTGGAAAACTTCAGGAGTTTTCTCTGCTGCTTCTTTTACTGATTCGTTCTTCTTGGATTTCTTTGACTCAAATTTGTGATTCACAATATTGAGTGCAGGGATTTCAATCTGACCATCTTCATGTCTGAGAGATATCTTATGTTTCCAGAACTGAAGTGGTTCATACTTTGTAAAAAATAGAAAACCAAGTAAAACATCATCCTCTAAGTCATTATACTCAATAAAATCTGTAATAAAGATTTTACCCATGATTTCGATATGAACATCTTGTGCATATCTTCCCATTTTGATCCTTTCTCCATTTATAGCATAGCTATGAGGAAGATCTGGTTTTTCTTTCCAGAATGATGGAGGGATAGCATTTGTTTTTGCCAGGGATCTGGATGAACCTGTATCCACAAAGGCATCTAAGGGAATTTTCTTATATCCAGGAAAACAAAAATTTATCCTGATATAGTTACCATTATTAGCAAGTAGTAAAGAGAAATTTCTATCACTGATAAGGGATTTACTATTGCTAGCTTCTGAATGTTCTTCTTCTTTTTCTGATTCTGACCTCTGTTCAGAATTTGCTTTGAATAAAACATCTTTAATTTCTCCCACCTCGGCAGAAAGATTCCTGATTTCCTTTTGTTGAGATTTAAGGAGTCTCTTGATATCTGAAACATCATCTAACAAAAGATCAAATTTCTTAAAAATTGCAATAATATTAGGATCTGCTGAAGAATGTCTTGAAGAAGAAGACTTGTGTCTGGAGGAAGAAGAAGGGATATCTGATTTTCTTTGCCATGGAGGAATTTTGTATCCATGATCTGGATTATTCCTTTCTTCTTTGGAGGGTTTTTTCTGAAGCTTTAACTGTTTCTCTACTTCAGTCTTGTCAGATTCTAAACTTTTAAGTTTAGCTAAGTGTTGGTGGACAACACGCTTTCTTTCCTCCCTTGTTCCTGCTATCTTATAGGGATCCTTAGATTTTTCAATTTGGATCTGTATCTTGAGATCTGCCAGTGTATTCTTTAATAATGAAGATAAAAAATCTTCATCAGGATCCGTGTCTTTGGATGTACTGGAGTCAGACAGATTCTTCTGGTGTTTATGTCGATCTTTAGATCTGAACATAAAAGAAGATTCAGGAACAATTTCCACTAATTCATACAAATCTTGTAGACTTGTATCTGGAGTACAACTAATAACTTCCCATCCTGGATTTTCCTTTTCAAAGGCTGCATAAATTCTTGTTCCAGTATTTAGTTTGTTGGGACAGTTAGTAGCATAATGAGGTCCTTTACAAATAAAACATTTAATGCCTGTGTGAGGCACATTAGACCGTTTCTTTAAGAAGTATGGAGGAGGTCTTTGAGATCTCCTTCTTTTATAAGGAATTGCCTTATACTTTTTCTTAGATCTACCATGTTTACTTCTATTGAACGTGAATTCTCCTTCATGGTAGCTTTTATTTTTGCAATGCTTGCATCTGCAGTTACTGCCACAACCTTTCTTTTTGAATTGCTTTAGCTGCTGAAAATCTTTGAGTTGATTGATCGGAGGAAGATTGCAAAATTCTTTAAGATTGCAAGTATAATTATACTCTTCCTTATTTGTTTGTAATGCTCCTAATAAGCATTGTTTTTCTAGCTTGTATCTGATCAATCTTTTTATTGTAGGAAAGCTGACATCATCTAGATGTTTATTTTCTTTTCTGATAATATAATCCTGAGCCCATGCACCTAAACCACAAGGTAAAGAATTTAAAAAATATTGTTTAGTGGTGAGATCGTGCATCTTATTTGCTGCAACCATATAAGATTCAAACATACAGTTGTAAGCATCAAACTTGGCTAAGTTTTTCAACTTCATAGACTGCAACATTTTATTTGCTTCAAGGGCTTGGTTTGATATGTCATCACAGAAAAGATCTGTGAGTAACCATTTGAGTTCATCAAACCCAGCTTGGAATATATCATCCTTTCCTAGATTCTTTAAGTCAACTAAGACTGGATCTGTAGGCTGTGCAGGAATGTGCTTTGGCATAGGTCCTGTATCTGGTAGATTGTTCCACCAATTCCTTAATTTACCAGCCATTAATCTGACTGCATAAAGGACCTTTGCAGGTTCTGACCAGGTTCCTCCTCTTTCAAAGAGATTTTCTAGTGTATCTGTCCAGGTGCAGATAGCTTCATATGGATTGACCAATTTTCCAATATTTATTATATATCCACTAGTTGCATAAGGACACAACTGTTCTGGTTTCAGATTTTCTGAAACTGGTTCCTGGATCTCTATATCCATGGATACTGCTCTCAAGTTTTCCCATGGTTCTTGTTCTCCGATCTGTCTGTAATTGGACAGATTTAAACCAATATCCTCATCATCAGTATTTAGTGAGGAATTAATGTTAGTTGAACTATCACTATCAAAAATTGTTAAGCTATGTATATCTGAAGATTCATCATCTGATTCTTTATTTGCACAACCAGGTTCATCCATGAAGACTGGTTCTTCCTGTTCTTTCTCTACTCCTATTTCTTCAAGCCAATCTTTGAGAGGCTCTTCTTTTCCTACTAATGAATGTTCTTTGATCTTAGGCATCTGGATATGTAATGCCTGTTTTCTAGAAGAATGTTTGGATGAAGTAGTAGCTACTTTATCTTCTTCTGTATGCAGGGGTTTTCTTCTTTGAATGAAAACCTTTTGCTTAATAGGAGGTTCTACTGTTTTGCCTTTTCTTTCTTTTTGTTCTTCTTCATAACTATCTTTACCAGCTTGTGAAACCCTTGTTTTCTTTACATATGATCTGACCTTTTCTAGTTTCTTAGATATGGATTCTAAGAAAGCTTTGTTTTCTACATCAGCAACTTTTCTTGATGACTCATTAATTTTCCGATCTCCATAAATGTGGGTCAGATAATTATCTTGATGCTCTTGTGTAGAAGAAATTCTCTTCATGCTAGCATGTACTTGGGTTACATCATAATTTACACTGGTAATATCATTTGATAAGGTACCACAGTAGTGTTCTATATTTTTGAAAACAGAGAAATGTTTTTGCTGATCTTCAGAAACTATTTCTAACTTATTTACACAATCAAGAGATTGATCTATAGAATATCTAATATCTACAGCCATGTCGTCAATGTTCTCCTGAGCAGAGGTCATCCATTGGGTCATCCAATTTCTTTGTGCCTCTGAATTCTTTTGTTTCTTTCCCAAATCTGTATGAAGTCTTGCTTCATATTTTCCCCATGATTTCTTATCAGGATTTATCATTGTGAAGCTTTCTGAAGCAGGCCATCTACCTGGTTCGTGGCTTACTATTTCCTATTCATGATTGTTCAGTTCCATCTTGTACTTATGTTTTTTCTCAGAACTAGCCCGAGGGAGTTTGTTCTTTGGAAGGTGTTCCTTCATCATACATCCCTTTTCTGGCATCTTGGTAAGCTTGATGCCTTTTCCTTTCTGATTTGCTTCCTGTTCTGTTTTGGAAGTCAAAGATAATCTTTGGCTAACAAACAAATAAGGAAGAGTATAATTATACTTGCAATCTTAAAGAATTTTGCAATCTTCCTCCGATCAATCAACTCAAAGATTTTCAGCAGCTAAAGCAATTCAAAAAGAAAGGTTGTGGCAGTAACTACAGATGCAAGTATTGCAAAAAGAAAAGCTACCATGAAGGAGAATTCACATTCAACATAAGTAAACATGGTAGATATAAGAAAAAGTATAAGGCCATTCCTTATAAAAGAAGATCTCAAAGACCTCCTCCATACTTCTTAAAGAAACGGTCTAATGTGCCTCACACAGGCATTAAATGTTTTATTTGTAAAGGACCTCATTATGCTACTAACTGTCCCAAGAAACTAAATCCTGGAACAAGAATTTATGCAGCCTTTGAAAAGGAAAATACAGGATGGGAAGTTATTAGTTATACTCTAGATACAAGTCTACAAGATTTGTATGAATTAGTGGAAATTGTTCCTGAATCTTCTTTTATGTTCAGATCTAAAGATCGACATAAACACCAGAAGAATCTGTCTGACTCCAGTACATCCAAAGACACGGATCCTGATGAAGATTTTTTATCTTCATTATTAAAGAATACACTGGCAGATCTCAAGATACAGATCCAGATTGAAAAATCTAAGGATCCCTATAAGATAGCAGGAACAAGGGAGGAAAGAAAGCATGTTGTCCACCAACACTTAGCTAAACTTAAAAGTTTAGAATCTGACAAGACTGAAGTAGAGAAACAGTTAAAGCTTCAGAAAAAACCCTCCAAAGAAGAAAGGAATAATCCAGATCATGGATACAAAATTCCTCCATGGCAAAGAAAATCAGATATCCCTTCTTCTTCCTCCAGACACAAAGTCTTCTTCTTCAAGACATTCTT